>LR990106.1:16053865-16672729 GCA_905147225.2 Euproctis similis
AACAAGAAAAATGCCTTGGGTGATACAAAAGCTCATTACCATTCCATTATACGGTTGTATCTCTATGTATATTTAAGCAAGTAAATAAATAAAAAAAAAACAACATCCATGTCTCCTGACGTCAAAACGAATTATAATTACACTTCGTTACACATTAATTACTCGTCTGCAAATGGAAACAGTGACGCAAAAAGAAATATGGAAATTTTATATAAAAAAACATTCCGTTGTACGCATGTATAATGAATGGATCCCCCTTTTTGAAACGAATTGCGAAGTGTGAATGGAGGAGCACGCTGGACTAGTGGTTGAGATTGAAAATGAATTTAAAAATGGGGAAAATAATGAGAGAGAGAGACGTCTAGTTTTAGTTTTTTGCAGTTGTATTAAACATTGCCTTTGCGAATTTATTGAAATACTAACTAAAATCGGGGTACAGCTGCATCTCTAAAGGATAGGACTAAAAGGGCCCGAGTTTAGTATTTCAATAAATTCGCAAATGCAATAATTTTGTAGATTAATAAATTGGCCTCATGGTGAATTGGTAAATTCCGAGTTAAAATATTTATAGGGAGCATGTATATCTTTGTGCGCCGTTAAGGTGTTTTTTATGTATTTACCGACAACAAAAGTATATATATATACCTATTATGTATTGATATCCGTTGCCTAGTTTTCATAATACAAGCATTTAGCGGCTTAGCCTGGAATACCAGAGTACTAGAGGGAGCTGTGTGTATTCTACCTAAAGCATTTTTATTTTTATTTATCTTCAAACAAAACAATAAAATCTCTCTTTCGGTTCATGGCTACATTTCCTTTTGGCGACATAATTCGTATTTCTTCATTTGTATACCCAAAGGTTGGACATAAAAATCCCTTTTGCATGTAATTTTCTAAGGTGTAAATAAATCCTATGTTGGTTATGACATCACGATAGGATGAAAGATAACATTATTAAGAAGGGTGTTAGTGAGTAAGAAGTGAATGTTAGGGAAGTGCGGAAAAACAGAAACCAAGAAACCAAATTGGTTTCTCATTGGTTTGTCGGTTCATAAGAACCGACCCCAAATGATGCGAACAGGGCAGGTAGATGATAAGATTCTAGTTTTGATAACACGCATATTTATTTATCATATTATGTATAATACGTTGAAATATTTGGCTGACTAAATATTTAGTAGATGGAGATAAAGAGTAGATAGAGTACCGCAGTATTGTGAAAGTAGATATTAAATCTCGCTGATTAGTCATTCAAATGAGTAGGTATGTTTTATACAAGCAGTGCTGAATAAATGTGAGAAGCAGGTCGATGTGGTTTTTTGTCAACACAAAATCAGCGCTGGACCGGTAACTGCGAGTGAAATGTTAATGATATTGTCCATTATATTAGCGCTGAAGTTTCATTACTTATATGCACTCTATTTTTCTATAGTGCCGTCCGGTGATAGGATAATATTTGTATTTTGTTCAGACCAGAACAGTTGACAATAATTTGCAGAGCACATCCTATATGAAAGCAATAGGCATGTAGCAAGAAGAATGATAAATTTGAATGTGGACGAAAATAAAAGTAGAAGAAACCCAATGATTGGATTGTGTGAAAGACAACATAACTTTAAAGGGTGTCGGTGTTGAAGAAGCTAATGATGAGGAAGTGTGGAAAATAAAAACCACTCCAAATGATGGGAATAGGGAAGATAATGATAGAACTATTCCATATGGAAGTAAGCGTTCTGCAGTTGACGGATCGCGTGTAAAAAGGATTTTGGGTATAAAACTCCTTATCGCATAAGTATTTTCCATTGAAAGCTTACGACGATGAGAAACCACGTAGGGCTTACGGTAAACCTCGAAGCTATCTGTATATACAGACTGTTGTGGCTTGCGTCACTTCAATACTTTCACAAAATGAATTCAAAACCCGTTTCCTCTTTATTCAAAAATAATACTTTTTAGTTGTTTTTTAAACGCGTAACAATTTGTTGAATATTTATGTCCGGCCAATCTGAGTGCGCACGTTTTGGATGCATCTGTCAATGACACTCCGGGAGGAATCCTCGTGAAATTTTATTTTTAATTCCTTCTGTTCGTTCCCTTTTAAAACATATGTATCAAAACGCTGACGTCATTTGGCCAAATGTGTGTGAAACATTTTCACATTTCTTCACGTTTGTCCAAACTTTCATAAATAACATGAATTAGTTCATTTGTTTGTTTAACATACGTTTAATAGATTCATTTGCTATTGACTGATCATGGTTTCAAAGTGTTGTTTCAAAATTAAGAAGACCTACTAAATATGTCTTATTATGATTTTCACTATCATATCGTAAAGTTTTTCAGGAATAAAAATTTGTTATTTTTTAACAACAATTGAAAAGTGCAGTAATGTTGTATTTAAATTTAATCTAAGTATTGGATATAATTCGGCCAGTTTGTCAAGTCATTTATAAAGTCCATCGTGTATTTGCTAATATGATGATTATAAAGGCTCCACTTTAAAGGCTTCTGGTTTCCATTAAGCAATTTGGAAACCCTATACAGTAACGGATATTGCAAGAGTTCCTCCAACTGATGTGTAAGATGTATGATTAAATTCTTCCAACCACTACTCACTTACTAAAACATCGTAAGAATTATTATATATAGTTATTTTGTTTGAAAATAACATATTATTCCTTGCAAATATAATTCTATAGATATCTTAAAGTCACTATAAAGTTATTTAAAATACCACCATATTATGTATTTTACTGATTTAAACATCAGTGCTACGCTCCTATAGGTCACAGCATGATTCTATGTATTTTTAAACCTTTCTGGACAAATGGACTACCTTTCTAATAAAGAATCATTTAATTGGAACCTGTAGTTCTTGAGATTAGCGCACGCAAAGAAATAATTTCTCCAGATTTTTAATATTACTATCTGACCCAGCGTACTTTGTTCCGCATCGAAAGTATTTTTTACAGCGTTTACAATTAAAGTGTTTAATGTGTTGTTGTTTTTTATTTTTTTATTTTATTTTACCCCGTTGACAATTTGTGACAATCTATTAAAAATAGCAGTTTCAAAGATCTAAGCATATAAGGGGACAGATGGCGGAAAGTGACTTTGTTTTATACTATGTAATGAAGATAGATATATAGATTGGATATTTATTGATCGTTTTTACAAAGAGACGTTGGACGCTTGTAACTTCTATCCTTTTCATCATTTACTAAAGTTGCATGTCGCGTGTTCAACAATCGTAATACTCCAAGTTATCGGGCACCGCCATCTAACCTATATTACACTATACAATTACGTAAATTTAAAATACACCTACACACACACAGCTAGTACATAGTACGTAGGTACTGTGTATTGTGTACACAATGTATGGTATACAAATAATACGGCACAACCATGTATTGTATTTGTAATACATTTCAATTATGTATTTTGTTAATAATAGCTATCGTATCTACTTATATTTTTAATAAAGTATCTATAGATAAGTGCTCTGACAGATACAAGGCTTTTTAAATTGGGTTGGGTGGGTTCAATACACGAGGATACCTTGAAACTCGCGCTAAATATTTTTTAGTATCATGAAATAAGTTTCCTAAAAGGCAGGACTGGCTGTACAGAGATGTTTTGATTTCCACGCTTATGTATGGTAGGGAATGTTGGGTGTGGCAGGAGAAGCAGAAGCTCAGAAGTAAGATTAATGCTGTGGAAATGAGAAAACTGAGAATTATAGCTGGAGTAAGCTTGGTGGATAAAATGAGAAATAGTATAATTCGAGAACGTTGTGGTATGAAAGAAGATTAGTGACAAGGATAGAGAAAGGATTACATAGATGGTGGATGATAGAGAATGGACGAAACAAAACTGACTAAACGAATTTATAAGAGAAGTGTGAAAAGGGCAAACCGGTAAATGTCGATCTAGGCGAACCTATCACTATTAAATCACTGATGTGTTGGTGAGAGGCCATAGTGGCCACAACAGACGGGCATGTATGAAAGTGATAATGCATGGAGAAAGCAAGAAATGTATGTCAAGATCCTAGCAAATGGAAAAAAATAGTCTCTACTCTGGGAAAAAAGTCGTGATTGTATGTATGTATGAAATAAGTGCCGGGGTATTTAATCATACTCTATGGCAAATGTCCGTATGTCCCAGGATTCAAACTCGGGACATTAAATTTTACACATACTGCTCGCGATATCAACCGAAGGAGACCGTTACATTATTTTGTGACTGCGTCATTAAAATAAACTCCGGTCGTGAGTTATAACTTACGCGCAGCTTTTTTATTGTTCATACTACAATTTCATAAAACATAGCAACACAAGGAACATGGAAAGAGATATCATAAATTTAAATTAATATGATTTAAATACAATAAAATGATTCGGATATGATGTGGCAGCGTATTATGAACGGAAAGATGGTTACCATCAATAGGCCACATTAACCCTTGGATGTGATGGAAGCTATTGTTATCACCACAAAGAACCATGATGTGCAGTCACGGTTTTTTTCGTTTTCTAATTGACGATGAGCAATGGCAGCCGTGACTGTATTGTAATAAATAATATAAAACCAACATTAACCTTAATATTAGAGCTGTTATTAAATAATAATTATATATATATAAAAATTCGCTTTCACTATTCCAATTGCTGTTTATGCCTAGCTGACCCGGCGAACTTTGTTCCGCATCAAAAGTAATAACTGCTGTCCTGCTATGTTAATACTGCAATATCTTCGAAAATATTTGTTTAAATTGCATACTGTAAAGGGCCAGGATCATCTATATTACATGCAGAATCTATTTAAGACTCTTAATTGGGTGAAAATTAATGCTGTAATGTTTAAAATGGCTTCGTAAATAGGCCATTATTTCTCGTAAAAAGTAAAAAAATTAAAATGGTCATTGTGGGTTATCCCTAAGAGATAGACAATATGCTCTCGCGGACTTTTTTGTAGACCTTTTAAAGGAGTATAATAATGTAGTACGTTGTTTTGATTTATCACTTAGGGTTCAGACAGCGTTTGCGATTAAAGTTCTAAATCTTGAAAATTATCACTTTATTCATGAATTAGAGATCAAAACCACCCGTTAACACCCTCTAACTATTAAAAAAAACCGCATCAAAATCCGTTGCGTAGTTTTAAAGATATACGCATATGAGGGGACAGACAGCGGAAAGTGACTTTGTTTTATACTATGTAATGAAGATCCATTGAAAGGTCAGCATGAGAATATCTCTCACAAAGTGAAAAGTTTCATGACAGGTTTCGCTATCATCGAAGTCGTGATAATAAATCTATTATCTATACATAATAAGTGCTGGTAGATTTGATTAACCTGATAATCAAAGGTGCAGGTAATTTATTATATTTATGGTGCCTTGTCATAGGTAAGTATAACGTATTGTCATACAACAGACTATATTTTCACATTCATCTGTTTTATTTAGTACATATGACGTTCGTCAAGTTATTGATGTGTAAATTCGAACGCGGGACCTCTGAAACAGAACCGTATTGCAGAATTATTAGACCTCTGGCTTTTTTCATACTTTTTATTTTTTGATATCGCATAGATATTTTTATTAATGGAATAGAAGGCAAACGAGCGAGGTCACCGGATGATAAGCAACTACCGCCGCACATGGACACCTGTAACACAGTATTACAGTTGGGTTGCCGGCCTTTAAGGGAATAGGATGGGAAAGAAGGGGAAGGCAGGTGGTCTTCTGCCGTGTTTCAGCTTCATCATTATGTCATATATGTATGACATGAATGTATGTATGACTTAATAATAATAATCATTTATTTCAGGCAACATGGCCAATAAATACTTAAGGATAAATTACAATACATAACTATATATATATTGCCAATATCCAATGTTCAGTTTGTTTGTTTCGTCGAAATTATTAAGGGTGGAAAGTTTTAGAAATGCATTTTTATTCTTCACCGACTTGTGTTGTTTTTATTTTAACTCACACTTTTCTCTGATTGTATTTCACACTCTACTTAATACATACCTATACTTATAATAAAAAAATCTGAGGTCATCATTCAGTGAAATTATATTTATAATTAGTCCACCAATTTCACTGCGAAATCATATTGCGCTTGTGTTTTCGCTCACAATGACTACTACAATCTATTAATTAATTAATTTAATTAAAACACTTAGTTTTTATAAAGTTAATAAACTATTCACATAACAAACCTTGTGGTGAAAATAAGAATTAATTCTGTACAAAAAACTGTTCATGTTCATGGTGACTGTATTGTCTCGGTGGTCTGGGACTGGGTGTCGAGCAAATCGCTTCTGAATCAAGAAGTCGTTAAATCGAATCCTGGCTCACACTTATGACTTTTCAGAAGTTATGTGCATTAAATATCGCCAAATGACAACATTGCACTTGATATATGACAATAGATTCCGCCTCATATTCTAGTTTTGGACGTAAAAATTCATGATACAACAAAAAATACTTTTTAAAGTCAAAAGAGACTATCTCTCATAGATGCAGACAGACAGTAATCGAAACTAAACGATATTTTTATATGGATTGTGTAATAAACTAAACATTATATGTAGACACATTATTTTTTATTACATCCGCGAAAATATATAACCTGGCTGCTGATGTAATCGTCCGCGATAGATCCCACAATTTATTCATTATAATTACTAATATATTTAACGAACTAGACAATAATCCCTTAAGTTAAGTACATATTGTACTAAGTACGAATTAGATATACCCACCAATGAAACATTTACAAGGTCGATATTGCAAAATGTTTAGTTACTAACTACTTCGATGGGGAAAACCGTTGGAACATTGGTATTGAGCGACAGTTATTTTAATTATTTGCCGGATTGTGACTTATGCTTCGTTTTTTTTGAAGTAAAACTTTTTAGTCTTAGCCTTTTTGACGACATAATGAAATTTTAAGCGATTTCTTGTTAAACCAGCGTTCGTATATTGTTACAGCAATGCCGTTATAAATACTGAAGACGTTATTTATTTCCATTTGAAGAGGGCTAAGTGATCTCTTTCAATTGTCCCATAGATTTTGTGGGTCGTAAATCTTTTGTTTTTCATTTATTTCTAAAACGAATCATTCGACCCCGAAGTTTCCTTTATGTCTTTATGAATTGAATGAGATCGGTTAAAAAGAAAATCCAATGAGGACTCGCGGATTATTATTTGTTAAGTACAAAACTCGATAGCAACTCCAACGATTGGGCTGATTCTTTTATTATTATCGTATTCGCAATTGTCAGGGTGAAATGAAAACTTACGGATAGTACTTTTTGTAAGAAAATCTTTTACTGTGGCTGAAATCTGTAACTAAAAAGCGATTGATTGTGTTCAATTTTATGATTATTTTATTAATTTACTCGCGCGCATTGCGTGTTACTTTCATAATTAATTATAAAGGTTTCTTTATGATTATTATACATATTAGTAAGGAAAAATCTCAAGTAAAGAAAACGGAAGTCTTTTGAAGCAATGCAACGTGGTATGAATCAGGAATGTTCACTGATGGTTTCTTAAATTTATCTTTGCTAATTTCTGGCGCGTTAAGTTGTTAAGTAATTGCCCTACTGGCCAGGATCATATTTTTTAAACGCCGGTCTGTCTGAAAATAATTCGTATATATCACCTTAACTTCTTTTATTTCTTTCTTCACTTAATTGTGCACGTAAAATTAAAAAAAAAAACTATTTTCATACATAGACAATTGATATTTTACAGAGCGTGCATTGTTGTGCATTTTAATTAAAATATAAAAAAAATAATTACAACTTTCATTGAAATAGTTTTTAGGCAGGCATTTTTTTTTTCATTTAACGTAACCTACAATCATTTCGCAAACAAAGGTCAACAACAATATAATATACATATTGAACAGTTGCAATTTGAACTTTATGCAGATAATATAGAGCAGTGAATGTAAATACAGTAAGTGCGAAGGTCTTTAACCTATGGTAACGGAGAACACCGTTAGTTCCAGCGCAAACAATATGGCAGCGAACCAGCCAAGACAGCTTGTGGCGTAAGCCTATTTCTTTTTTTTGTGTAAATCTTATGGAACATTAGATACAATATTGCAATAGTTTAGTTACACGTTTATTAAAACAGATGTCTCTGTATATCTCGTATTTATTGTGTAAGTTTCTATGCTAAAGAAATAATAACCAATTATATTCGTCGTCTGTTATCTCTCGAATATGTATTTGAGATACATCATATATTTGTGTAGTTCATTTTCTTTTTTACTGTTACGCTTTTATCATACGACGGCCCTGTCGACCAGTGAGCTAACCACAACTTCTGAGAATATCGACGTAAAGTGGCTCGTGCCGCGTTTTGAAAAGAAAGAAGGGGTTGTAGGGGGAGAGCCCGTATATTGTTAAGTATATCCTTTTAGAGTAATGCTGAAACCTAGTTACAGTAATGTATCGGCATGATTGATAATAACTCTCCCTAGGGGATAATCCAAAAATAGCAGGCAAATATTGCTTAAGACATTTATGATGCCTGCTATGTGACTATTGGGTATTAATAAATAGGTCGTGTGGTGAATCTTTTAAGTTAATTAGAACCTTTTTGGTTGAATTTGAAACGAGTTCACGTTCGGTATACGGACTATAATGTATGTTTTTTTATTTTTTTTTTAAACTCGTAATAATATGTTGCCTGATATACTTCATAGCATTACTAGACTTATTAGATATGTATCTTATGTCTATACTATTATTATACTCTAGAAGATTTTATTTGGTTGTATTTTGTTGAAAGAACGTGTTACTTGATCGTATTTAAAAAAAAATATATGTACATATATAAAATCAATTATTTTAAACTATCCCAAAACGACATTATCTGTCGTGCTCTTGTCTCTGTATGTTTTTGTGCCGTTTGTGGTATCAACTCTGGGGCCATGGGGTCCGAGTGCACTCTATAAAGATCTTGCAAAGAGACTGATCGAGGCCTTGCGCGACCAGTGGGCTGGTCTATTCTTCGCACAGAGGATTAGCATTGATATTCAGCGTAGCAATGGTGCCAGTAGACCGAGATTTGTTTTCAGCTAGTTTTTTAATTGTATATATTGTAAATAATGTTATTAATTTCTTTCTTCTTCTTATTGTAAATGTTTATTTACAATAAGAAGAAGAAAGAAATTAATAGGGGTTTCCCTAAAATAAATTAGTGAATGCAATATGTATATATTGGGATGAAGCTTGGCATTTCTAAGCCAACATATATATGTGTTGCGCATAAATGAACTCGCATACCATAAATAAACAAATAGCAGTTCACATTGTCACCATATTGCAAGAGCTGTGCAGTGGAGCGATCGTCTAATATCCGCCTTACATCCGCCTTATATATACATCTAATATCTGGATGACCGAGCTTTGCTCGGTATTTTCTTTTTTTTATAAACAACGCCATCTGCTGGAATAGCTTTAGTGTTGTTGTCGTTAAAGCAAGTTAGTTGCTCACAATTTAAAATAATTATAGCATTCGCCAATAGATGTCAGGAATTCCAAAAAGTAAGTTGATGTTTAAGTTGATTATCGATAAAACACGATAAAATGAAATTTTCTAAAAATGATTCCTAGCTAGATCGATTTATCGCCCCCGAAACCCCCTATATACTAAATTTCATGAAAATCGTTGGAGCCGATTCCGAGTTCCAATTAATATACATATATATATACATATATATATATATACAAGAATTGCTCGTTTAAAGATATAAGATATGTAGAAGCATATATATATAACGTAGAACATATAGAAAGCAATGATACCACTGTACGTGTACTACGTTTTTTTAAATGTTATTACTACTATTACTAATCAAGCTCATATAAATAGTCATATCCTTAGTAGATAGTAACATAATAGTTTCCTGTAACTATCTGCCGACACTATGATTATGTTACTAGATATATTATTGATGTTACTCTGGCATAAACAACTTATAGTTCACGTTTAACTGGAATTAATAAATAACATTAAGTATATTAGTTTACCTATTCAATTAATAGATGGCGTTCATCGATTCAAATTCTAGCGTTCAAAACAGTTTTAGGAACTATTTTTGACTATTAATATGTACACGTACAGGCATCGTATGAATGTTGTTTTAATTACTGTCTTTAGAACTTTCCATAACTTAATAATAAATTTGCTATTAGCAATTTCTTTGTAGTGTATTCCAACCGTGAAATAACTCAGCTAATTTCGAGTTTCGAGAAATTTCCAGGGCCTAAAATATAAACTTTAATAATTTACTCACCAAATAGTATGTAATCTGTTTAATGTAAAACCTCTAGACAAGGATACATAAAGGTTAAAACTGTAAAAGAAAATATTACTATCAAATAGATAAGAATTTTAGCACGTTTAATTTTAATGCTAATCAACAAATACGATTTAAAATCTTCTTTAACATCGTTTCTGTAGTAAAAAATAACTTAAACACAATAAACACATATATTTTTTCTCTATGACTAGAAAACCCTCGAAAATAATAAACGGTAAAGTGGCTCGTTATATCCACTGAACTCCTCAATTCCGTATAAAAGAATCGTAACTGTACTAGTAAATCATAATCAGGGTTTATTAAGAGTAATAGTGTGTACATCCACAGTCCACATATTGTGTGGGTTGGAATTGGTACTGGGACTAATGAAAAACATACAACGTTTTCTCATCCGAGCTGCTAGAATCTCGTGGAAGAATGTACATTTACTCTGATAGCGGTTCCTGTCTAATAAAAAAATATGTCACCCTCATCCACCTATGTATACAGTCCTTGCTGGCTTGACCGGTTCAGCATACAATTGTGTTCATTATTTTTTAAACGTAAATAACATGATGCCAATTATTTCGGAAAAAGCTTTTGTTTTTTACAACAAAAACTCGATGGGATTAATTATTTCTTGTTTTGTTGATTGCTCGGAAATTAAATCTACTGTGGGAACACATACGTAACCAGGAACATGTTGTTCTTGGTAATGAATGTTTTTTTTTATGACTAGTGCGCGTAGTAGTAGTAGTTTTGCGTAGTATTTATTTGGCCACAGTGAAGGAGGGGATCAATTAGGGGATAGGTTTCCGTCATTTTCGGGATATCTTTCTCACTGTGCGAAACGCGGCAAGAGCCACTTTCTGTTAATCTTCTGAGAGCACTTGGTAATCATAGTTGAGTCTGTCCAATTTTGATTCGATTATTTTAACTTAGCATAGGATCGAGAATCGAATGTTATGTATAACTCATAACAATAAATTCATATTGTTAATCAAACCTTATCTATCTCCTAATGAAGAGGCACGTGACGCATGTATACTAGATTCGATTCCGCATCGCATGATATTTATGTTCTATTCTCAGTTCATATTGTCTATTATTAATATTATCTGCGACCTACATATATACATATTGATACAACTGTGTATTGTTAATATTATGTTTAGTTATAACTCGATATACAATAATTACATTACATGACGTAATTATATCAAAGAAAATGACTAATAGATAATATGATCTTATTAAATACAAGTACGGTGAGTATCGTAAACGTAACTTCACGCCTTTTTTACACGAAGATGTAGGCAGTTGCGTCGAGTTGCCGTTACGTTACGTCCCAAATAGTGGCGAACC
Source organism: Euproctis similis (assembly GCA_905147225.2). Lineage (NCBI taxonomy): Eukaryota > Metazoa > Arthropoda > Insecta > Lepidoptera > Erebidae > Euproctis > Euproctis similis. The sequence continues at coordinate 16,065,578 of LR990106.1, forward strand.
TATTGCCATACATCGGGTACAAGGTGGTCACTCATCGATTTTTATTACACATAATTTCGACGACGACTTCTGAATCAGAAGCGGGCAACTCGTCCACTTGACCACCGAGATTAAGTAAAGAGGACTTACAGTTAGTAAAAAGGATATTATTATGCCTAATATCACTTTTTTACATGATATTTTGTGTCACAGAAAATAGTATGCATAGAAAATAAACATACTTTACATACTAAATTCGCATTTATAATAACAGTATTAATAGCAGATGCTCAGGATAAAACAGAAATACTAGTTGTATTTTTTATTGATACACATTATCAGAAATACAAGAATGAACTAATTTACATTGCATTTTATCTTTGATACTACGAAAAATCTGAAAGTAATTTAATCTAACCAAGGAAACCACATAGAGAATTAACGGTAAAAAATAAAACAACACATCTAAATATTATTATCTATATTCATTGCATAAATAGTTCTAGTTGAAAATCACACCTATACACTAACAATACTAGTAAATTTTAGTTAAATTAATATTATTGGTTTGAAAGAGAGTGTCGGTGTAAAAATAAGAAAGGGCATGCTCCGATGGTTCGGACATGTAGAAAGAATGGTTGATGCAAGACTGACTAACCAGATATACAATGCAAAAGCGGATGGATGTAGGAGTCGAGGACGGCCAAGACACACATTCCATGACCAAATAGAACGTGTTCTGGAGGAAGGTGATGTTAAGAGCCTCAAAAACCGACGCGCGTGCATGAAAAGAGTTATGAAAGTCAACGAAGCGAGTAAGGCGTGTAAGAATCGTGCCCTATGGCGCTCTGTTCTCTCTGCCTACCCCGCAAGGGATTTAGCGTGAAGTTATGTATGTATGTAAATTAATATTATTATATAGCCTCTTAGTTCGAACTAATACCCTACTTAACTCTATATAACTTACGCAGTGACTATTAGTCCGGATACTGTACGTATAATTTGTCATTAGTCATCCGGTCAAATTCTTTTTTGTTTTTTTTAGGTAGGTTTAGGTAGGTTTTGGTTTTTTTTTCTATTTTTAAGAGCATTACTTACAGAAAAATTAAAATAGAATTTTCTACTGTATTTTTAGACCAACAGCTTTTACTGTATAAAAATAATAAAAGCACAGGTTTTATGTTAAAATAAAAGAAATTATTTATGCATACATATAAAATTTCAAAATAGCCGTATAGTAACCGGATGAATAGAGTCAGCCTATAACTTCTGCTTATATTATCTGCAAAAGTACCTAGCTTCGTTTATTATCTAAATCTCTTTATCTTGAACCGCTCAATAGATCTACGAGTACATCGAAAATAAAAAAAACTCATTATTATTCATAAAAAAAAAACAGTAATATAATTTTACTCGAAAATAATACAGGGACTCAATATGAATGCAGTTAAACATTCTAGACAAGTTTAAAGAAGAGGACGAGTCACTACAATTTTAGTTTTATACTTGCACGACTTTTTTTTACCTAAAGATAGGATAGGTTAAGTCTCGAATTGAGACCCTAATGAGGCGGCAGAACCTATACCAATATACCGTGCTTAATGTTGTCAGTCAGATTCTGGGGTGCACGATCTCTATACCACTGAGATGACTAAAAAATCTATCTCTTATAAATGTTATTTTTTTTACAATAAGTATTGGCGTATTAAAGTTAACCTATATGGGTGGTACAAATACTAGGAATCTCAACCATCATAAAGATGGTATGTATAGTTCAAATTGCTGACCACTTTCTCATACTGATAATAAATGTATGTAACAATGGCGTCCAGTTCACATGTTGTCTCACTTTTATACTCACAATACACTGTTACAGTTTTTCTTATGAATCAACGTTTTTTTAACGTTCACTCTTTTGAATTTATTTAGGTTTCTAGGTCAAAAGTTGTGAATTGCCTAAATTAAAAAAAAAATGCTTACGAAGATATAGTACGTTGATTTTCTGCGAAAGGGGGCAAACGGTGCCGGGAACCTGCTGGTAAGCTAGCGGTGCCCAGAGTCGAAATCGAAAAAAAATGGGGGGAGGGAGTGGGCCACCACCGGCCACTAAAACTTGAAGACTATTTTATAAGAGGTCGTGGTATTTTATCGGTGGGCTGCGTTCTGTACTGTCATCGTACATATTAGGAATATTAAAAGCAAAATACTTGTTTTAAAGGATTTTTTTTAGTTGAACGCAATAGATCATTACGTTCAAATGTTATTGGTAACAGTTCAGCGAAATTTAACATTACGTGGTTTGTGTACGAAATGAAAAACTCGTAAACTGCTCACATTTATCAACATCTTATAATGAATATGCTGTGTCACTGTTAGCGATTAGCGGGAACAAAAGTATTATGGTTTAGTCTACATACTGTATACATACTGCTTCGTTGCGTAATTGCTTCTACTATGGTTTATGGTGCTATATGCGAGATGTTATAAACGGTATCCTTATTGTGTTTTGACCATATACAGTAATAACTGTTTCACAATTAAAAAGTAAAACGACGCGATAGTGCTAAAATTTATTATCTTGTAAGAAATTAAGTATCGGCGGCATTATGTGTGTAATATCATTAGTAATTAAAACAAATAAAATAAACATTGTCTGTGGACTTAATGCGTGTAACATAGGCTGATATTTTTCCGAAATCATAAAAACGAAGTTAATATTTTCAGAAATAATCGCCCCCAAAAAGATAGTTTTGTTAGAATAGGAAACGGTTCTATCGTTTAAAACATTAGGTCCTGAACTTAGACTTTAACATATTTAATACTTGACGAAGAAGGAAGGAACATATTTAATACTTGAAAATAAAAGGAAAAATGTGTAATACTTGCCTCGTGTAAAACGGAATGAAATATTTAGTTTTATGGAACCTGGTAGTCCATGGGTATTGGGTACATTCAGATTACATACAAACATCCACATATATCACGCCAATCAGATGCGGGTTGCACCTTGCGTAGTACCATTTAATAAGGCCAAAGAAAAATAATAATTAACTTATTATCTACTTAACTGGCAGCGTAACCAGAAGACTGGCCGCAATGCCACGCTGAATGGCAAAGCTAATCCTTTGTGCGACGAATAAACCAGCCGTTTGGTCGCGAACCTCTGGAGCTCTTTGCAATATCTTTAGAAAATATCAATTAATAATATATACCAATATCTTTATTTTTTTGACTGTTATTATTGTGTAAGTGTAATTTGTCCGTTTCCCGCTATCTTTCAGACCTATGCTTTAGTCTTTACACGGTGTACAGTGCTGTAGTATTGCAATACAAACCTACTTTCCTTCTGGGTCGTGTCACAGACAGTGGTGTTGCCATATGAATATAAATATGGTTTTGTGTGCCAATTATATGTTTCTATCTGCATACATTAAAAGCCTATTCTTGTTTTCTATGGTAGATTTATTTTTCATACATTTTCTGTAAAATAGGGCAATTGCTGTTGTGCAAATGTTTTGTTTTTTCGGTGCTTATGTATGTATTATTATTTTTGTCATAATTATTACATCTTATTTAGCATTTGTTGCCTAACCAACCATTTTTTAAACAACCTATACTTATTATGAGGTCTAGCACACTGCTTTTAAATCAAGAACCCGAATGACTTTTAGAATGCGTTTCGAAATTTATATGTGAAAAATATTGATGACTGACAAAATATAGTCGCTGTCTACACCTTTGGATAGAAAAGACGTAGTTTAAATTCGTATAAATTTAACGAGACCATTACCATTTCCTGTTGTAACATATAAATTGCTGATGTTCCAAATTCAGTTATCTTAATGTTAAGACACTGTTCAATGTTAATTGAGGCGTTTCCAAGTTAATATGACGTGATCAAGGTCCCCCTGACTGTTTGATATCGACCTTGTTTTGTAAAACTAATTTAATTAAAGACACGTATTTTAATTGGACCGAGTAAAAACAAAAGTGAACAGGTTCTAGATATTTCTCAGTAGTGTTATTTCGAATTTGCATTTTTTTATTGGAAAAGTCGTTGGGTTACATCGAGCATAATCTGTCAGCCATTTTTAATTATAATGCCTGAAAATTTTCGTAAAAATATTTGTAATGTGCCCGAATATACACATATAAGGTGACCGACTGAGATATTGAATTTTTCAGATATCTTTAACATTTGTGAACTAGGGATTTTATCGTACTGATGGTCTCGCGCCACGCTTCTGGATCAAGAAATCTTGGGTTTATCAGAGATTTTTGACTGACAAAATTGATCTCGAAGTATGGCAATAGATATCGACATCGTTACATGTGGTAAATGGACATAAGCGTGTCGGTGTGTAGCAACCGATGCCCATACCTTCCGGTATAAAACAGGCGTGAAGTTACAAAGAAATAATAGTAGTGATATCAAATGTTCAGACTATAACTGTATATCTTACAAATGTGAAGTCACTCGATCACCACAATATAATAATAACTTTTTTGTCGCATTGCATTATTCAATTACCGACTTCAAAAAAACTATTTTTGATTATAAAATTAATTAATAATAGAAAGTACAATAAAAACTAAACACTTAATATGTAACTAGGGTAGCGAATAATAAATAAATTAATCTATTATGTATTGTTCAAACGGAAAGTGGGTTGCAGATAACTTTAATAGTTCTGCACAGTAACCGCAAGTTAATAGTGTGAAGATAAAGTTTATTACTAACTTGGTACTGGCCCAGTTTGTTGGTTGATTAATGCCATGGTTGTATTGCGAAGTTCTGAAGACTTACTTTAATAAGAATAAATACATTCATATATACCTTCACGCCCTGTCGTTTGTGGGATAGGCAGAGAGAAAAGAGCGCCTACGTACTGCGCTTATGATTTTCATACGGTCGGTATTTAATTAAGACTCTTGATGTCATTTTACTTATGGACACGTTCAATTTGGTCATGAAACGAGCGGAGTGGCCGTTTTCGACTCCTACATTCTTCAACTTTTCTACTGTATATCTGATTAATCATTCTTGCATCATCAAGTTAGTGATCATCAATGATTTTTCGTAAGTTACGTGACTTCAATATTGATTACTGACAAAACAGCTCTACCAGTTATGAAGTGGAACTAAGATCCTCGTGTGTCGACGTTTAAAGCTATCTAAACCCTACGGGCTAAAAGAAGTTCCAAAGCATAATATTATCCAAATGACTAAACAGTAATAATTTTCGAAACATCCTTTCATATCCTGCGTGTTAATTACTGCTTTTATTAAAAAATCCCACGACGCTCGAACAGGTTGTTTTAAACTAGTTTTAAAAATAAATTCTACATTAAATATATGGTGGCAATTCTAAATTTGAATATGCAATTACTGAAATATCATCATCTAACGAATTTATTCAAATGAGTCGGTTTCAACCAGTTCATACCAGTATCGAGTGTAATATTAAAGTTTTATGTAATTCATAGCGTTTTATATAACTTGTAAGGGTGACTAACCCCGATCAATTGTTGCTTAGCAACCGAGTGACAACATTGAGGCATGTACTAATGTTGATGCGAAGGGTTTTTCCAACTTCCTCTATCACAACCCTCCCAAATGCTTCCTCTATGTGATTAATGTGCTACTCTTATTGATCTAATGCCATGTAATTAAATAAAAAGGAATTTAATAATATAATATTTCTATGGCTCCTAAATCACAAGCTGTAAACCTAGTCGAGGAGTCTATGCTATATAAGATTTTTATATGTAGTTTTTGAAAAAAATAAAACGTTTAATTATTGCTTCATTCAGTAATCTAAATTACTAAACCATGTATCCACTGTCGAATTTTCATAATTCAATAGTTTTGTGGAGCTGGCTTTGACTGATAAACAGAAAAAAATAAAATGATGATAGACTTCTTAATATCTCGCTGACTGGTCCCTTGCCAGGTGTACAAGGTAGTAAGTATAAATTAAATATTACGAAATGTTATTTTGAGGCATTTTGAAACTACATACTAAATAAATTTCTGAAAGGTTATTAAATACCTGCACAATTTGTTTGCTAATAATATCTTTCAGTGTCATTTCGTTGGTAAGTTGGTTGTAACGGCACGTATAGGCAATATTTGTAACATAATGGTTATTTAGATATTTATTACGTGAAGCTTGAAATATACGGATATATATTGTGTAGAGTAACGCTCAATATTCTCTTTGACGCACTTGCGTTGTACTTAGGAACAGTAGACTAATTTGTTCTTATCTAGAGCAAACATAATTAAAGTATTTCTGTTTTATGATCAACTAAAACATAGACTAATTATTATGGTCTCGATGGTCCAGTGACCGAGCACCCCGCTTCAGAATACAAAGGTCGAGGGTTCAAATCCTCACATTGGCCAATGACTTTACGAAATTAATATCGTAAGTTATGTGTGATAAATATTGATGACTGAAATACTTTGTGCCCGGTATGGCAATAGGTTCGCCACCTATTTCTTTTGGACGTAAACATAACGGCGAGATGAGGCTTAACAGGCGCTGACTGGTGTAGTCAGCGCCTGTTAAGCCTCATCTCGCCGTTCGGGTAGAAAAAGGACAAGTGATAAAAGAGAATGGAAAAGGTTGTCTCATGTTCTACGCACTGCATCCAGAGTGTAAGTAAGGAAAGAAAAAAATAGAATAAATGATTGTCGTTGTAATCGTATTTTCATAAGGAAATTTAAAAAAAAAACAACATTCGGTTTCATAAGTTTCACATTATGTAAACGCAGGAATGCGATTAAGAGTCTGCTCTTAAAAAAATGTGTAAATCAATTTAAATAAAAAAGCATAGTTGTAAATAAAATCACACTCACGCCCATGATTAAATCGTGTATACGCTCCGTCACGGCCCACATTATGACGCCGTGTGTTTTCAAATACTTAGAGATTTCCAAGCTACCACGCTCTGTCGCACATAAATTGCAACATTTTTGTGCAACTTTTACTTGAAATTTTAAATTATATCTAATAGAAAAATATTTAAAACTTGGCTCGGATACTTATACAAAATTCTAGTTACCTCTTCAAACCTATATAAATGTAATTAAAATTTACGAATTCTTGTATAATTGATTAACCAACTAACTAAACAATGAAAACTTATGCTACATAACTTCACGCCTTTTTCTACCCGAAGGTGTAGGCAAGGACAAGGCCTCGACTCACCGTTATGTCCCAAATGGAATAGGTCGCGAAACTATTGACATACACCGGGCACAATTTGTAGTTATCGATATTTATCACACAAAACTTCCGAAAAGAATTTCGACAAGTCATTGATGTGAGCCAGGATTCGAACCTTGATTGAACTTGATTAAAGCGACCACTGAACCACCGAAACTTCAGCTAAATTTATGCTTAACACTAAGTAATAAAAGTTTAGTATTTAGCATTAAACAACTTAAATGAATAAGTACATTCTGTTATTGTTCGTATGTACTTAAGTAGACTACTAGTATTTATAGACGACTCATCGTTTATAAATACCAAGTTGATAATTTCTTCTAACATTTTAACAGCAAAAGTAATTATGTCTATAATCTCCAGCCAGACCCACATTGAATACATAATAAATTAATTGAATATTATAAAATTTAATAATTAAATAGATGGAGTCCTGATGACCTTCAAGTAAGAAATTTTTGTTGTAACAAAGCCAAAGGTAGGTTTTTAATGAAAAGATTTTAAAGATGTACCTATAAGATTAGACCAAACCGACAAAGTCCAATTATTAAGTTAAACAATAACTTAAATATAACGTTCTAACTTGAATAATTAATTCCTTTAACTTACTAACGGATGAAGCATAATTTGGAAAAAACTACTGTTTTACTAAAAGTAAACTTCATAATTTTTTATAAGGCAATCTATATACATACCTTCAAATCATTTGACATAATCATTTTCGTTTAACATATAAATTATACGTCACTTTGTCTTCTTTGGACTCGTTATACTACTGAATCAATTTTGATAAAAATTTTCGCTCATCAAATTGAAAAGATAACATAATAATAACATAATTTATTCTATTTTCACTTTTGACAAGAGAATTCTGTTCTTATGCTAGTTGATAATGTCATTTCGTGCCAAAAGACTGATGATGAAGTACACATTAGCATCCTTTGTCATATCCTCCATGCTCTGTTAAATTTAATGTATTCATACGGTATAAATAGTTACATCGGTGCGTCGGTTTGTTTGTTTGTTTTGTGTCTGTTTTTGTGTCTGCGTCCGCGCAATGCTCCCGTTCACACGGAGAAAACACGTGTGATGTACGGCCAACATAACAAACATGTTTTCTTTAAATTAATCTAATAGGCACATAAAATCCTCCAGTACTTACTTATTCGCTGTCGTAAAAAATGTACGCTAAGAAAATAAGCGGCTTTATTTTTTTTATTTTATCTGCCATAGATGTGGTATAAAACAATATACTTATATGTCATAATCATATTTATATATTTACTAGTAAGTCATACGGCCTAAAAATGGAACTAGCTATTTACTTTCTACATATATGTACATTGGAAACAGTTTAAAACAATTCTAACAAAATAAGTGACAAGATCTATTTTTACCCAATTGCAACGAGACGTGAATTGTTTTTCTTTGTCTTGTATGATCTATTTTCTAAAAGTCTACGGACTTTCAGAAACGGATTACGAACGGATAGATCAGATTTAACTTTTGTGATGTTTATAATTTTATGAATAAATATGCTGACCATACCAAGGAGACACAGGATCCAGTAGCAGCGTGCGCGCAGGGGAACCATATATTAATTGTTTTGTTTTTGTGTTAAATATAACACCGCTGGTAGATATGGCGTCGCTTTCGGAAGCGATGCTTCTCTTATAGATTCGTTTAAAAAGTAATCCATTGTTCATTCGAGAGACATACAAATTGACTATGGCGATACGCCTATTCGTCATAATTAAAATTCTCAATAATTACTTGTTTTAAAATACAATTACAAATTTTAATATCAGATTATCGGGGGAATTTCTAACTGAATTGGAGTACGATATAGAGTTACAAATATTTTAGCAGTGGTTCGCAAATCGACGTCAAAAGCTTCATATATCGTTTCATTGGTGAGAAAGATATCCGAAGGCCTTCTCTTTTTCTCATTCCACTATCTGTCCTATCTTAAAGGCGCGTAAAGCAACTGTAACACTTTCTGTGTTATGGGCGACAGTAGTCACTTACCACCAGGCGATCCGCTTGCTCGTTTGCTTCCTAAAAACTTGGTCAAGGAAGTCTGTCGTTGTAGAATTATATATCTATTTTAATATAAATGATTGTGGTTTTCAGAACAAAGATACGGAAGTGTGAGCAAGTCATCACAAAACAAACAATGTTTTTGCATACTCCACAGATATGTGCCATTTTAAATAAACCAATCATATCCGATCTTGAATGAATGAACTTTATTGACGACAGAAAATTGCTTACGCTATTAATGTTAGCAGAAAAAAATCTCGAACAAGAGTTCTTTGTGTATCTGAAGGAATATCATTAATATCTTATCTTTGTCTTTGTTCGAGAATGCGATGGAAAAGAACCAGAGTTATGATTACATAGTACGAACCAGTAAGCATTACATAGTATATAGGTACGAGTATTTCTGCTTTAGAAAGTGGTTTTTCTTTACTGTGACTGCGGCAAACAGACACAGCCAGTCTGATAGTAATCGGTTACCATCACCTGTAGTCACTTGTAATAGCAGTTGTAATGCTGAGTCTTTCAAAACTGATCCACCTTTCTTTAAAAAACTCATATTAGAGGTTTTATTGGAATAATCAATAGATATTATGTCTCCCGTTGTCGACATAGCTAATCATTTTGCCTCGAAACCTTACTCACATGTTAGACAACTTTAACAAAGTATAACACTAATTGGCTCTACTTTTGTCTATAACTCAACTACCAAGACGGTTCTACGGTTTTCTTTGAAAATTAAATAAAGTTTTGGAACAATGCGACATATGGTATAATAGTTACGTAACGTAAACATTAAATGTGTCAGAACTAAGGCAGGTGTGGAATTAAAAAAAAAATACACATGTTACATATTTAAATTTGCCGGACTATGTTTTTGTTAGATGGATCACTCAAATTTTATGTTGTAAATTGATAAAATTAAAAACTTGAATTGGTGTAACTTAATGTTACCTGAGATATCGTAATCGTAATAAGTGTTCTATCGCGCCAAATTATGTTACAAAACTTTTATATTAAATTCCTTCAGACTTGGTCTTATTTAGACTAGATTTCTTTTTAATTTGAATATTATGTACATAGAATTATTAATTATTATGTTATTAAAGGAATACAGAACAATCTAGCTTAATATGTGGCGTAAAGTGTAACTAAACTTGATTTTGGTTTTGAATGAAAAATGACTCATGTAATGTTCTATCCAGTGTTGGTATTTTCATAGAGCGTATTAAATATCTCCCAAATGATGTAAACCTTTCCATTATTTGGGAGAGGTTTAGCCTCGTTCACAAATCATTATAAATAATATGGTGGGAAGCCGGTTGTAAGCAGCGTCAAAACCTCCATACATTGAATATTATCCGACAGAAAAAACCACCAGATATTTTTCTAATCCCAGCTCACCCTTATTAAACCCATCTTACTTGGTCCGGTCAAATTACGTAACACAAATCCTGTGCCATACCTTCACTATAATAAGAATAACCTTTTTGTTGCAGAGCGAAAGAGACAACAATAAGACAAGCCACGAGAGCGAATGAGACTATCGTTTGGATAAAACCGGTTGAATCGCTGTCCGTTGAGAGAACGCATCGCCTAGTATGCTGGAGTTTGAATTTCGAATCTAAAAGTGCTAGTGATTTCGGTTGATATTTTGAAAGTGTACGGATACAACGATGTCTGCGTTTCCCGCTCTTTTTGGATTGTTAATGGCCGCTGTTGTTACAGGTAAGATTATTCTTAAATATATATTTCTATGTATGTAATTGGTCTAGTTACATCCAATGGAACAAGACCAAAACAACTATACAAAGTTACTCTTCTCGTTTCTGTGATCACAGAATTCCCATCCATTTTTTTTAACAGAATGGACATTAAGGTTTTATAAAACTTTGTAAACTATCAGTGTTAAGAAATAATTTCTTGGAACAAACTTACGTTTGATCAAGAGTACGTTTTATGAGGCTAAATACTAAATATGGCCAGAATAATAATATTCTTTATATACATGTTCAGTTGGTAGAATTACACAAAAATATATAATTTAAAACATAAAAAATATTTGATACTTTTCAGTACTCTGTTCGTTTGCAAACATTATTTTAATATGACCAGAAATTGAAATGCAAAAAAGGTAACACAACACGGCGCGGTCGTATTGAATTATTTATTTTTCAACTTATTTTTATTCCTCAGGCAAACGCGTAAATTGTCATTGTAATTTTCGTCAATTTGTTGGGCTTTATTATTATTTTTTAATTATTCGTTCCGCACGCCAGCGCACTTTTCGCAATTTTTGCTGAGCTCACCGGCAAAAGTATGAGTTCGACGAAAATTATCTAAACACTTTATTACTTTCTTGCGTTTGAGTTAGAACCTAAAAAGTATAAGATGAAAATTTTATCCCAATCCTTACTAACCGTAATGACACTATATTTTATGACCATTAATTTCCTTACTATTAAAAATGCTTTACAAAAGTTTAAAAATATCAAGTTTCTTACATACTTGGTATGTAGTTCCTGTAAATGTAAGTCTGTCATCGATGCACAGATACAAATATTATCTTCCGTTTGTGCACAGAAGGTATTTTTTTTATCCCAGGGCTGCCCTAAACTAATACTTATTAAAGAGTACTTTTTTTTGTTTTGTGCTGAGAGTTGTTAATTCCTAAAGTTATGATATAGTTAGTAGTTATAAGTTTCATTTTATCGCACGTATTAAAAATGCTAATAGTGATAACATAACTTCACGCCTTTTGTTACCCGAAGGTGTAGGCAGCGGCTGTTAAGCCTCGTCTCGCCGTTATGTTTACGTCCCAAATGTAATAGGTGGCGAACCTATTGCCATACCGGGCACCAAGTTTTCAGTCATCGATATTTATCACACATAACTTCCGAAAATATTTTCGAAAAGTCATTGGTGTGAGCCAGTGTCTGGAATCGAACCCGGACCTCTGGATCAGAAGCCGTGTGCTCGACCACTGCGCCACCGAGACTTAAAATTTGCTAATAGTGATATTAAATATATTTCTGTTAGTTCACTAAAACAACACCTTCTGCAATCATATTCTACTCTAAAATACATTAGATTTATCTGTATATACTACACAACTAAGTTATTACAAGTTATTACATACAAGTTTTACTTGCTACGTGCCCACAATATCACTATATCAATCACAATTAAGTGTCATTTAGGGCACGTGTCTTCTAATTTAATCAACTTGTGACTCAACTAACTTGTAATTGATGACGATCGTTATAAATGGGTTTAGGAGTAATAATCTCTAATTGAAACGGACATGGAGAAATCGGGAGAAGGAATCTGAAAAATGCTCATTATATAGATAGAAATTATATTAAAATAACAGCTTTGTTTTAAAAAAAAATCTTTTATTTATTAGTTTCCGAGGCGCAACAAAGTTTCCCGGGTCAGCTAGCAATAAATAGACGTCTACTGAAATTACATCCAATATTGTAGGCAACCCTAGTTTTTTTTTTACTAATACCGACATAGACAACTCAACTGGCGTGTTTACGGAGTCAGTTTTAAACTTATAAAGTAAACATTCACAGGGATAGCTACAGGTTGTTCATTGTTTGTTGTTACACATTAACATTGTTTTCACTATTAGTGCTAGTCGAATTAAATCTTAATCTTTTGTTTATTTTAATAAAACAAGGGATTGAAAATAAATCGTGTTATTCATCTTGCTTATATACGACTTTTAGTGTCATTAAGACGCCATTATCAGGCTTTTTATTTTCACGTTAATATGAAATATCCGAAGTCCCTGAATTTGTTTTATCGAATATCGTCATAATATATTATTTAAAAATTATTCCGTATCGAATATTATTTGTTGTACAATCAACTTACTAGACATCAATTTGCTTCGTAAAATCTTTGCTTCAGAAGATTTGAAGATCATCTCTGCCAGTACATATATTCTGCTAATTTGCACTCATGCTGTATATATTTATACAGCATGATATATATGTGTAGTGCGGTAGGTGGCATCTGCCATACGTCACTCGGACCCTAACATTGAGGCAGGTCGTTATATAAACTTACCTTGACGGTAAACAGTAAACTTCTGCCCATTTCCGATGCTGCCCTTGTTCTCAGTTTTATTTTTTGTTGGTGTTAACAATTTTACGACAGGTTTTAACTCTGAGATGAGATTCTGAAAATGTCTCGGTGGTCCAGTAGTCGAGCACCTCGCTTCTGAATCAAGAGGTCGCGGGTTCGAATCCTCGCACTGGCTCACACCAATGAAGTCCTTTTCGGAAGTTATGTGTTAAAAATATCAATGACTAAAAACTTTGTGTCCGGTATGGCAATAGGTTCGCCACCTATTTCATTTGGGACGTAATCATAACGGCGAGACGAAGCTTAACAGCCGCTGCCTACACATGCAGGTAGAAAAAGGCGTGAAGTTATGTTATGTTAATTCTGAGATCTGAAAAAGGAACACTTAGTAGGTACCTTACTATTTTCAACAAATTTTCAAATAATATATATGAAGCTACCATTGCGTCTGATACTTGCACCTATTAGATAACAAAATTAAGTAACGCACTTTTAGTTGAAGGTGACTTGTGTTGACTCTTTGTTCATTTCATCTTCTCTTCAAATAATAAAACAAAGAGTTCCGTCTTTATTGGGATGAATCAGTAAGTACTTGTCCACCCAGGATGTTGTGACTCAGCCAGCAGACTTGACTCACGCTTAATCAATGGCAATTTATTGATAAATCGCAATATGTATACATACCTACGTATAGCATATTTTGTGACCATACTCATTGACACGCTCGTCGATTTTTAAGGCTTCTGACTTCGCCTTCCTGCTGGACTCGTTCTTTTTGGGCATGGAAAGTGTGTCGTGGCCGTCCTCGACTCGTCCTACATCTATCCGCTTTTGCATTGTATATCTGTTTAGTCAATCTTAAATCATACATTCTTTCTACATGTCCGAACAATCAAAACATGACCTTTCTTATTTATACACCAACGCTATTTCAATCAACTTCCTACAACCTTGTTTTCTAAGCGGTCAGTGAAAATCTGCCCTACGTTCCATTTATGCTGTTTCCTAACGCCAGTCTTTCTTCAAAATCCGCGGTGTACCTGCCATGCGTGCTAAAAGCGTATACAATTTCATTTACCTGCTCTAGCACTACTTATAATATATATAAATATAAATGTCCTTGTTCTTTATAACGATGTCATATTTTTTCGGAAAATCTTTTCAGATGTTATATATAACATCCGAAAAGATTTCCTCAAAGACATTGGCGTGTCTTCAGGTCTTGAAACTGAGAGATATATTTGGGGACAAGAGAATTTCTTTCGAAAATATTAAAGAAGAAACCATACTCATTGATATAAACGAGGCATAGCTTAGTTAATGTTGAAAATACACACTAGTATGGGTGAATTAAAAATTGATAGATACTAGTTTGTTAGACGTCCAATTCGACCTAGATTGATTTGATCTCGATTTGGTATTAAATCAATTTGTATTTATTACCACGCCGCGTTAAGTTTAAATTCGATTGACGTCCAATTGTTAAGATTGTCGGCCCCTCAGTGAGATCACAATAATTCAATTAATGTTTGTTAACTTCTATAGCTTTAGCTTGGAATAACAACTTCTATATCACTTAGATTATAATATAAACTTAAAATTAATGAGAGTTTTGTATGCTTAAATCATCATTTTTCTGCCCTTATTCCTCTCTACGTGGGGCGGCGCAAGTCATCATTTCGAAGTATCCATGTAGTCAAAATATTTGGTTGTGGTTTTTTGACCGACCGCCTACATGTTACTCGTAGATTTGTGAAATTACCTTATGATAAAAGTACTTTCAATTACAAAGTATATGAATAACGAATTATCCGATGTTGTGTTTATGGCGGGTATCCAAGCACTTTGTTATAAATTGAATCTTTGTATTCTGTATACTAATCTACATTTCATGGCAGTACTTCAGTCTGTATTTCTTAAGATAAGTTAATTGTTACTTTATATTAAATACCTACTTGAAATGAGGTGAAATAAAAAATGGCTTCCATATTTGCTTAGTTTAATAATAATACCTTATATAATTATTAAATTAACATATCAAAGAAAGTTGAGCAGTTAATATCTATATTATGTGATAATAGACGGATGAAAAACTTTCGATTAGCATAATTTTTCACATAAACCCAAAGAATTATCAATAAATTTCTTATTTATTTACTTTAATTAATAAAAATGTAAAAGATTTCTCATTTACATAATATGTACCTATATTATAAAGCTTTGGAGTCATGGATAAATTATAAAAATATTTGTTACTATTGCTTAAAGAGTTTATAAAACATTTTATAATCCAGCCAGGGAAAGGATTTCAGATAGCTATCGCTGGTACTCAATTATTGGTTTGTCATTGACAGAATGGTGGTTATAACATTGTTAGTAACGTATCAATAACCATTTGATGCACAGGAGTCCGAACGTTATGTTAAACGAATGGTTTCTATATAGGATAAATATTTTCGCGAGTAGAAGGCGCCAACCTTCAAGAAGCACTCGTTCAAATCGTTAGGCGTGAAGCTCTTGTTTAATACTAAACACAACGCACGTAATCATCAAATTCTAGCGCAGCCAGCGGCAGAAAAGAGAACTAAGATCTCAGTTTATTATTGTGTACATACTATGGAAAAGCCTAGACCGTTCGGACGATTCTATACTTCGCGATTTGATGAATCAGTCATATAAACATTTTTATTGTTTCTAAAAGGAGGTTATTATTGGCACTGTAGTCTCAATGCAATTTTGCGCTTGTAAAAACTAATGGTTACTATGAGTCAGTTATTATTCTTCTGTTGCATAATTCATTACTGACTCAGATAGTTAGTAATATGGAAAAATTAAGTCATAAAAATAGCGATCGTAGTAAACCCAGATTTACGATGGTTATTTTGATGATACTGCAGAAGGAAACTGAGGGAAAATACCTATTAAAAATGTTTTGTTAGTGTAATGAATGCTCCGATGGTTGGGACGTGTGGAAAAAATGGATAATGCAATATTGACCAAAGCTTTTGCACAGTGATAAAATAAAAGTGATACAAAAGCGGAAGGATGATGATCAAATTGAATGTGTCCTTAAAATCCCAAAGAAGTGAGTGAGGTGTGTAAAGATTATGATGCTCTGTTCTCTCTGCCTACCCCGCAAAGGACTTACCGGTTACGTATGTACGTACGATACGTTTATGAGACAGTAACTTGTCTCAATTGACAATTCAATTGTTCACATACATCTCGCAAATTGCTGTCTCGGCTGCTTATCTCTTGCGCAATCCTTCTGTTTCAGCAGTTCCGGATTCGTATAATTTATTTCCAATAATAAATAACACACAATAAATATAATATTTTAGGTTATACACGTATCATTTTGATATATAACAAATAATCCGATTTCCCTGTTGATTCTTGAAAACATACATCATGTAATATGTCAGTTTCACTAACATAAAAGTCATCACATATCACTCGTCACACATGAGTGAAACGGAACGCAAACCAATCATATTGAGAGAGAGAGAACGACTGATAAAAAGAACCTCTTCCTGCCATCATCTGTGTAACGTAAAAAGGTATATTTGTTACTAGATTTTATCCTCAACTTTACTTGTTTGTACCCGTCAAATGAAACGTCGTTTCCATTTAATACTCGCTGTTAATTTATCTGAATACTTTTCTAAGAATAGGCACACTGGTCATCTACCTTATTTATGTGACAATTGAAAGTAATTACGTAACTATGGTATAAGATATCAGTTATTTTGTGACTGTGACTCTCTACTACCAAAATTACTCAATATTTCAATCTTTCTTTTACACTTTACCAATTAATAGTTGAATTTATAAACAAACGTGTATATATGTATATTATGAATCTAGTCTATATGAATATTATAAAACAGAAGAATACACTACCTTTTTATTTGCTTAGCATTTTTATCCCCAAGTAGTATATAACGGGTCCCCACCCTATTCGGTCTTTAATTAAAAAAGAAAACCTTAACAAATTTGGGAACATCAATTATTTTGTTATTTAGCGAGAACCGAGAGGAATGAAAGAGTAGAGGAACGTGTAATGGGGGTACAAGTCGACACGTTCGCTGTGGGTTTCCATTGTCTTCCTGTACGGGAATTTTCACGTAGCGGAGACTAAATGACGCCGCCGAGAAATGATAAAGAATGAATCGATTTTCGTCGGGCTAAAAATTGTCTATTACATAACTATTTAACAATGTACCTAATGGCTTCAGGACGATAATTAACAGCCGATGCTATATATATAGAGGTTATAACGCACAGGATACAGCTATATATATCTTACAAAAGAATTAATTTATAGTAGTAAAAATTATATAGTCTCGGTGGTCCAGTGGTCGAGCACACGGCTTCATCCAGAGGTCCGGTTTCAAATCCTGACACTGGCTCACACTAATGACTTCTCGAAATTGTTTTCGGATGTTAAGTGTGATAAATATCGATGACTGAAAACTTTGTGCCCGGTATGGCAATAGGCTCGCCACCTATTCCATTAGGGACGTAAACATAACGGCGAGACGAGGCTTAGCGGCCGCTGCCTACAACTTCGGGTAACAAAGGCGTGAAGTTATGTTTATGTAAAAACTATATCACGGCACGACAAAACTGTTGTTCATTCGAGTTTAGCCATAGCTATTTCACGAATGGAAAATCGTACATTGTCAATGGAATTGCGTCCTGTGGAATACATTAGAACAAAACTTTGGAACTTTGTTTCAGGGAATATAAATCTACTATTCTAATTTGTTTATCTTTTAATATTGTACGTTTTTAATCGTGCCTTACCGATTCGAGGGGAACGGCAATTTAGTTTTACCGTTCATGGTGAAATACTCGTACTTTTAAAACAATTCGAACAATTTAAAAACACAGCTCTAAGTACTACATTAACAGTTCAGCAAAACTTTTTAAGTGTTATAATGAACTTACCATCTTTCTTTTCGACTATTAAATAAATCTCGTGGTTTATTTTAATAGACTTACCTCACTTAAAGACAAACATACAAAATACATTTAGGCATATAACGAAAAACATGTATCTATACATATAAAAGACCAGTTTTAAGATTAACAATAAGCTGTGAAAATCGATTCGATAACGACGTCAGTTATTAGTTTAAAAAACTGACTATGAATCCTTATAGCGCGCATTTCTTATTCTCGAGGAAAATAATTAAGCTTATATCAGCCAATTTAAGAGGAATCTGTCGACATCTAAAGCTCTAAAGTAACAAAAGGTATTATACATATAATTATCTATTTTCATTTTTTCATAAAAATTTGAAAGAATTAATCAAATATTTGTTCATTATGCAGCTATTTTTACCCAACGAAAAACAATTTTTACGTACCACCTACTAAGGAAAACTGGAAATATATCCTGCTCTCTCCGCCTACTACTAAAACTTTACGACTCAAGGCAGTCGCATAAATATTTTCACAAAGTTTAAAAAAAAATCTAATATCTCATCTCGCCATTACTACAACAATCTATGACAATTTCACAAAAATAAGATCTATGATGAAATTGATCGTCGGGACAATTTCTGTCATTTGTCACGCCAGCCAGCCAACCAGCGAGAAACAACTGCGATGGTTTGATAGTTGAAAAATGGTTGCATTACGTGCTCACTGGCTGACGATTGTTCAATAAATCAACCATTTGTACGTATACACATCGTTCTTGATCAGCTTAACGCCTGACACGACGTTTTAGACATATTAGACACACTATGGTTGTGTGGTAACTTAGTAACGCAGCGATGTGTGGAGAATTGACGTCATAGTTCATTATTATTTCCTTCATTTTCACAGCAAGAAAAGTTTTAATTTTTTCTCTGGATTACTTTCAAGCGAGCGCTATTTGATTTGACCAAAGAGCGCGGGGTGGTCACTGAGAGATGATGTCAACCCATTTTAATTGAGATTGATTAAATGGCGTAATGACCGCCAGCAATTGAATGGTATTCTAAAACATCGATTCTGGACAAATAGTGAAAGAATAACATAACGTACATCTTAAATTCGGGCTTTA
This sequence comes from Euproctis similis, assembly GCA_905147225.2. Taxonomy (NCBI): domain Eukaryota; kingdom Metazoa; phylum Arthropoda; class Insecta; order Lepidoptera; family Erebidae; genus Euproctis; species Euproctis similis. The sequence continues at coordinate 16,084,985 of LR990106.1, forward strand.
ACTGGGTCGTTTTTTTTGGAATCTACAGCCGAGAAACTAAAGATCGGAGAAGTTATATATATAAAACTATAGTTTGATAGACTTAATTAATGATCAAACGAACTTACCTGTACGTGAAGTTCGATCATAATTATATGATCAGCTTCATTCTTGGCGATTAGTTTACATATTGTAGTTGAGCTCCCAGTCTCCAGCCTTGCACGGATGTTTAGAAAGTAGGGTAAATAAAAATCTCCCTACTGGCAACCACCTCTTGACTATGGCAACACCACGTCTCACTGATATTCATTTTGTTCATAGCTTAATTAAGCATAGTTAGTTTTCCAATTACAGAGCATTGTGCGACTTAGTACCGCACAATGCCGAATTATGCTGAAGCTTAATTGGAACGTGAATTAGTTTTTAAATGCGCCAGTAGAGTGCGCTAAGTTTAGTGTTCACAATCTAAGTGGAATATAAAAAGTCAACTTGTACCTTCATCCATATGTTAATTAGCTTTGATTATTTCCAAAAAACTACAACGAAACGAGAGCAATTATTATTATTATTTTTTTTTTTTTTATAATTAATATTATTACAAAAGATAATATAAATAAAATATTTTGATCAATGCCAACTAAAGAAAAAAACACTTGATAATTTTCTGTCAATGTTTTGGTAATGTTGGTATTACTTGGTATCCACCACACGCATCAAGCGAAAGCAGTACTTTTGAAAGTGCCCGATTGTGCGTAGCGATGCTGTAGTTGGAACATCAACGTTAAGCATTAAGCCGCATAATGCGCTAAAATGCTGTAACTGGAATACAAGATTAATTTATTCACAATTTTAGGGTGGGGTTAACCTGGGAGGGTTATTACTAATCGCCAAGAATGAAGCTGATCATATAATTATGATCGAACTTCACGTACAGGTAAGTTCGTTTGATCATTAATTATATTTCACAGCTTCATTCTTAGCGATTAGTTTACATATTGTAGGATGTTTAGAGATTAAAATCAAATTGTGAAGAAATGATTAACTGTAATTTTAATGGATTTCATTAGTCTATAATCACATTAATATATATGTAACTAAAGTGAGCACAATCTCTTATTGTCATTCACAATAATCGTTTGATAAGACGGATTGAGAAAAGATATTACTATCTTCTTGATTATTCTACTAATTTCTCGATTATTAAATTTTCCAAACACCGAGGATGAATTGCTCCAACCGGCAGTTTTGCGAATCACATCTAAGCTGCGTAGGTACTATAAGCAGTAAATATGGTTTTCTGTAACTTAATAATAAATGATCAGATGAACGCTTAATAACGAAAATGTTTTCTTTTTTTTTTTTTTTTTTAATTGCTGCGGAATTTTTAATTATAATTTTTGTATCTGCAATTAATAAAATAGCAATTTCAATTAGTAATACAAATTTTTATTCAAGCCAAGGTTTGTAATCGGTGTGCAGTCACAAGTGCTAATAACATTGCTAACTTTTTTGAAAAGTTTTCTAAATTCGACTCACTACGCCTTAACTGAGCTAAGTAATGTAAAACGATATTAATTAGGATCCCATGTAAATTCGTACTTTGGAGTGGTAGGCGTGTGGTGAAAAACTCCTTTCATAAATCGTGTCACACTCTCATCGTTAAGATAACATGATCCCAACAGCAAGGATATAGCAGATTTATGAGAATTCATCTTAACATATTGGGCACCGTTTTCAAAAAGATTATTACATTTTCAATAGATGGTTTCTACTATTTACTGTACAATACCGTAACCAATTTTTAAAACAACTACCATACTGCTTGTAAGTGTTTTGTGTAAGGGAAGACAATGTAATTTGGATAGAACCTTCATTCAATGATCCCTATGTATATTCTACAGCTTCAGTCCATTCTCGCTGCCAGACCAGGCACCCGAACCACTGAGAGATGCGTCCGACAAAATTACTAAATTAAAATTGTTAAGTCTGAATGGATTAAGTTAGTTAATTTTAATTAAAAACTATTTGAAAGACGAAGAAATTTATGTCTTTCAAATTGTTTCAAGTAGAGCCACCCATACTGAATGGCTGGACATGCTGATAATAATATATGTACCTAAAAATTTGGCAAGATGACGTAATTTGCATGTCTTAAGAGATTTATTTATATTGAGTTAGCAGTTTTGGATCTGAATTATTTTCCTCTCTGGTAATTAAGAATCAAATACAAATCCTAGAAATGTGCACTGCAAATGTGCTTTTATCTATGTGTATCTATTTAAAAACTCTGACTTTCAAGTAAATCCTTTGTCCGTGTGACATTTTTTTTTTTTTTTTCTTACATTCAAGCTATTTTCTACCTATTTAAAATATATAAACAAGATATATAATAGACACAACCCCTTTGACCTTAGGCATTCCATGACGGATTTCAACATCTTTGTAAAAACAAAGCCCTAAATGGAGGCAATTAAATTCATATAAAATATCATTCAAACTGAATCTCAGATATTTTTAAATTTTTCATGTATATTTATAAAAAAATATGCATCTTTCATGTCAATAGAGGTCATATAACACCATCATCATTTTAAAATGATTGATTTTAATGAATTTCTGCAAACAATTTTAAAATTTAAAATAAACCTTTGGTAATAATAAACGTCTCCATTTGGCTTTAGTATCAATATATATATATATTTGAGATAAACTCATGTTTACGAGTGTACACTCTGAAATTGCCTTTATTTTTAATAATTATATGTACTATGAAACTTTTATAATCACCGTGGCCAGTATTTTAATTACCTTGTACACATAGTACGAAAAAGGAGATATGAATGGGATTTTATATCCCTCATGATAAGATAACACAATAGGATCAGTTGTAATCTGGTCCCATTCCGAGACAAAATATCTAAGGCGGCCCGAGTATACCTGGTCAGCGTCTCCTGGTATTCCCTGCAACCGCTTTCCGCTCTGATGTCTCCCGATGACCCCGCTGTTGAGAGCCGGTGTATGTCGATGAGCGCTGGTTCTGACGAGTCTCGTTTATATTCGGAGGTGCCTTTCTAGGCGTAGCGTTCCAGTTTAAGCGAGTGTTTAAACCTTATTTTGACTTTGTATAAAATTATTTTTGTTGAATATGCTACTTTTTGTTCAGAGTTTGTATGAGATCAGCAGCCGATCTTTTTATTAACTTTGTAGATTTTAATTTTCCAGAAATATATTTTCTAAAGAGCAAGTTATCCCGTTTTCTTTCGATGAGAGTTTCTTTCATCTCTGGGTTAATGGATGACAGTACGAAACCACGCCCTGTCCTTGTAACATTAAAATGACTGTCGCAGAGGAGTCTACATGCATCACTAAGTCACGGTGGTCTAGTGGTTGAGCACCCGCTTCTGAATCCAGAGGTCGCGGTTTTGAATCCTCACATTGGCTCACACCAGTGACTTTTCCGAATTAATTTCGTAAGTTATGTGTGGTAAATATCGATGACTAAAAACTTTGTGCCCGGTATGGCAATAGGTTCGCTACTTATTCCATTTGGGACGTAAACATAACGGCGTTACTAGGCTTAACAGCCACTGCCTACACCTTCAATTTAGAAAAAGGCGTGAAGTTATGTTATGTCTGTTTCTGTTTTGTCAAAAGTGATGTGTCTCTTGACCAAATTGTGAACTAAAGCTACCTTAACCTCGGGGTTAAGCGATGGTGGTATATGCATGTTGCAGTTTCCTGGAATTAAGTATTCTTCCAATATTTATTTATTATATTTCTTTTTGCCAATCCTTTTCAAGTATCTCCTGCGACCTACAAGCTAGTTCCTTGTATGTAGGTTTTCCAAACTTGATGTCGTATTTTGGTGCTTCACCGAGCAATGCAAATATCTCGCTATCTAATTGTGGCGCCGAATCCTGAACGTCGGCATTCAATGCCACTGCAGGCGATGACAAAAAAGGTGCATCTGTATTAGATGACGTCAATGTAATCAGATCATATCAAGCGTGAAAGAGATAGCCCAGCAGGCGTCTCGCATCACTATCACAGTACCTATATGTATACGAAGAAATTACGAATTATAATATGTGCGGATACCCACACTTTTAAAATGAAAGAGGTAGCCTATTTGGTGTCTCGCATCATAATTCAGTGAATACTTTGTATTTCAACGAAAAATTAATTCCGTAGCATTATTAAGTGACAGAGATAGCCCAGTTTAGCGTCTCGCATCACAATGCATTAGCTTTGTAGTCATTCAACTAAATATTCATATAAGTAGGTAATTCTGTGCTATTATTACGTGACAGAGATAGCCCAGTTGGCGTCTCGCATCACTATCACAGTATTATATGTATACGAAGAAATTACGAATTATAATATGTGCGGATACCCACATTTTTAAAATGAAAGAGGTGGCCCATTTGGCGCCTCACATCACAATTTAGTGAATACTTTGTATTTCAATGAAAAATGAATTCCGTAACATTATTAAGTGACAGAGATAGCCCAGTTTAGCGTCTCGCATCACAATGCATTGGCTTTGTAGCTATTCAACTAAATATTCATATAAGTAGGTAATTCTGTGCTATTATTACGTGACAGAGATAGCCCAGTTGGCGTCTCGCATCACAATAGCATTTAACCAATAAAGTTACCAATCATTACATAGCATAAAATAAAGTCGCTTTCTGCTATCTGTCCCCATATATGCTTAGATATTTGAAACTGATCTACGCAACGGATTCTAAGGAATTTTTTTTTTTTTTTTTTTGTAGGTTGAATGTGTCAACGGAATAGTTTTTAGCTATAATGCATGTATGTAGTAAAGAAAAAGTGATAAATCCAAAATGAACTTGTTCATTACTTTGAATGCGGAACAAAGTCCGCCGGGTCAGCTAGTTCATTATAAATGTATAGATTATAGATATGTTACTAACCTGCAATGTTAGAATCAGATTCGGTTTCACTATCCGGATAAACGCTCAGCCGCCTTTATACATTCACTTTGGTTAAATTTCCTTTTATTTCCCATTTTTGGGAAAAAGGTAATTCTTAATTTCTATTATTATTATTATATTTTGAAGGTAATTTGTTGAAATTTGTTGGTAGGCACGTGCGAAGGCTTGAGCACGGAAACACAGAATGAATATCAGTGAGACGTGGTGTTGCCATAGTCAAGAGGTGGTTGCCAGTAGGGAGATTTTTATTTACCCTACTTTCTAAACATCCGTGCAAGGCTGGAGACTGGGAGCTCAACTACAATATGTAAACTAATCGCCAAGAATGAAGCTGTGAAATATAATATCTATTAAACTCAGTTTAATATAAATCAATACTACTAGTATTAATGAAGTATTAATACAGTTTCACCGATTAAATCAGTTTTAATAATCCAAGTCCAGCTATAAATATATTAATTACATGCCTTTCTCCACAATACACTGAGCTTTTACTTCCAAATGCTCTGTAGATATAATAACAAACTAATAACCATATAAACCTTGTTTATTTCTAATAACGCTTTGAAAATGCAAACTATTCAGTATATTAACAAAATGATCACTTGTTTGTATTGGGATGGGAACTATTCAGTTCTGTCATTTAAAGGTCATGAGAGTGTTGCTTACATAAGTGAGTTAAATTTGCATTGCCACATCGTCAAACCTGAGACCTCTCGCGAGATTTACGCTGCTAATTTCTATAGACAGTGTAATATCACATAATTAAAAATACGTAGAAATTAATGATTACGAAATTATTTCTCTTCGTTTATAAATCTGTCTTGTTTAATTTAATTGTTCTTAAAATTAATAAGAATATGTCAAACGCCATCTCAGTTACGCAGTTAAGTTAAACCAACCGTGTTATGGATAATTTTGTTTAGCAAATTGAATCGATTTCACGTCCTAAATGTGATTGAGTTTCTCAATTTAAAAAATAAAACTATGTGTATAAAATAAAACTATGTCATATATTTACATTGTTACTTACTAAATTTTATTTGTTTCGTTAAGTTACTGAGCATTTATCAACTAAATTACCGTAAATAGTCGATTCTGGACTCACACCAATGATTACTCGGAATTGTTTTCGGAAGTTGTTAGTGATAAATACCGATGACTGAAAACTTTGTGCCACAACATGTGGCCACAAAGTCCATTTGGGACTTACTCCCAATAGATAAAACAGATGGGAAATAGGTATAGAAACAAATAGAATATCACTGTAAAGCGGCTCCTGCCACGGTTCGCTTGGTGAGAGAGGTATCCGAGGGTCACTCTCATTTCCCCTTTCTCCCCATCCCTCCCTTAAAGGCCAGCAACGAAAAAAATCTCAAGTTGACGGGTTGACGTCAGGAAGGCGACCGGTCGTAAAATCACAGCCTAATTTTTCCCATCTGTCTAAATCTAAAGTTCCAAAGTAATACAAGGTATTATTAAAATTAAATTCTTATATGTTTTCATGAAATTTTGGAAGAATAAATTTTACTGTAACATCAATGTTAGACAAATACCGCCTACTACTAAAACTTTACCACGCAAGGCTGTCGCATAAACATTTTCACAAACTTTAAAAAAATCTAATCTCACATCTCGCCATTACTACAACAATCTATGACAATTTCACAAAAATAAGATCTATGATGAAATTGATCGTCGGGACAATTTCTGTCATTTGTAACGCCAGACAACAACCCCAGACGCCAACCAGCGAGAAACCTGACTTAAAGTGGGATAAGGGCAGGAAAATGATTTTAAAAAATCAAACAGAATGTAACATTTAATTTGTAACTGTAACTAGCCTATATAAACTTATGTAACATTTTATGGTAAGACAAAAGTTACCTGGAATTTGGTATTCAAACAGGTTACATTATTTATTCATCAATCACACAAATTTATCATATTAGAAAAAAAGTTACGGTTGGCATGATATTTTTTGTGTACCAAAGGGACTGAATTCCTCGCGAAAAAGCAAGAATTTACCAAGAAAGCTCCTGAGGACTCTTCAAAAAAAAAAGTCGCCCGGATCGTGGAATGTAGAGTGGGTAGAAAGACGCACCAGAGTGTAATTTTATTTGTTTTATAAAATTAAGTAGATACGTATATATGTACTTACATAATGATATTCACTAGTAGTGCATTACCTGAGAATCTTCTTTGTCGGGTTTTCATAGTTTTCAATAACTGACATTGCATTATTATTTTTTATTTTATGTGTTTTAACAGTGGTAGAGCCACGCAGTTCGCTGCATGATTGAGCCGGCTCGACCACTGAAATACCACGACCTCTCAGAATATCGACGTATACTAACTGGCTCTTGCCGCGTTTTGCTTGGTGAGAGAGGTATCCGGAGGCCCAACCCCTTTCCCCATTGCCTTCCCATCTTACTTTCGACCCTTTCCATATCCCATTGTGTAAGGGCCGGCAACGCAACGCCGCTATTTGTGTTCAGGTGTACATAGGCGGCGTTTGTTGCTCACCATCAGGTGCAACGTCTGCTCGTTTGCCTCCCAATACCATAAAAAATAATGAAAGTTTTGAACTTCAAACATTTTACTAATGTTCTGCTAAATCATTTGGCTATATATTACTCTATAGCCCAAATCTTTGGAGGTTATTAGGTAAATAAATTATCCACATTTTATAATACTTCGGAGAAGGATTACTGAGGGCAGATGTTGTGCAAATTAGTAAGTGGTATTTTATCTAATCTCGATGGTCCAGTGGCCCCGCTTCTGATTCTGAAGTCGTAGGTTCGATTCCGAACACACACCAATGATTTCTCGGATTTTTCTTCGCAAGTTATGGTGTGATAAATGTCGATGACTGAGTGACAACTTTGTGCCCGGTGTATGATAATAGGTTCGCCACTGATCGTAAAGATTCGAACTTCGGGTAGAAAAGTCAACTTGCGTTTTTTATGGATACAGAAATAGCATTCCTGAAGCAGCTAACTCCTAAAGCTAAAGTCTAAGTATGTAGACCAAAACTTTACATACACGTTGGAATAATCATAACGCTCGTCCTGAAGTAGTCGGCTAAAAAGAGCCTGTGATATCAAAAATGTGAAGTGAATGCGAGGAATAATAATATAGGCTATTTACGGTTGGTGGTATTCAGAGCATGAAACGACATGCCACCAACTCTGGCAGGGTTGTCACACGTAAGTTACTGAAGAGATGACACAATTAAATTTTTATTCCAAATTTAATTTTTCGTTTTTAGTGTGAAAATAAAATTAAAACATAAAATTATTTTTGCACTGCTTCAATATCTTTTGATGGTTCTCAAAGCTCCTGTTAAAGTTATTTGATGATGAATATTAAATTTCACAACCCGCACGTTGCCATAGTTCAAAGAAGTACAACTTATAAGGCGACAAAAATTTATCAAATATTTTTTTTTAATAAAATGTTTAAAAATATTTCATAATTTTATGTTTAATTTTTGTCTCGACTTGTGTAAAGTAACCGAATAAAAAGAAATGAACCACGAATGCAACGGAATAACAGTCTTGCCGAGTGTCATAATAATCTTATCTCTATACACATGAACTCCTATTAAAAATTTAAAATAAATAAAAAAAAAAACAACTTAACAAGTTTATTGAACGGGAATTAAACGCGACACTTTTAGGTAAATAATATAAATATGTATTATTACGCGCGTGCATGAAAAGAGTTATGAAAGTCAACGAAGCGAGTGACGCGTGTAAGAATCGTGTCTCATGGCGCTCTGTTCTTTCTGCCTACCCCGCAAGAGATTTGGCGTGAAGTTATGTATGTATTTATTTATTATTATTGACCTAAAATTGTCTCGTTTAATTCCCGTTCATTATATTCGTGTTATTTGTAACGTGAAAGCCTAAAAGAAATAATATTTCTTAAGGGTATTTATTGTGCATATCACAAACGTTCTGGTACAGCGTCGCCTTTATTAAAATACATGTCAGCCCTACTAATGTAAATGTAAATCATTTGACGTATTGTCGCCGCTCGCATCGTGTCGTGGTATGTCTCGGAAATCCTCTAAATTGTTAAAAAGGCACTTAGCAGAACGTTGAGCGCGGTACCTCTATATACTAAATGTTTTACGCAAAATTATTAGGCACGGCAACTAACAATTAATTACTAATGCGGACTATAGAGGTTGTAGACACACGACCTTTACAATACATATTTTAAGTTCGTACGAAATTCAAATTTTCTTTTTTTCATTTTCCCATTTTGCACAGGCTAAAGCTTAGAATCCATACTGCGTTTTCTGTAGTATTAACTGTCTTTTCAATGGTTAAATAGAACACGGTCGGATCGAGCTTGCACACCTACCATCTATGATACATGTTTTATGTCGCAAGATGTCGAGTGGTCATTATAATATTCCTCTGACTGGCGGGCTAGTCTCATGAGGAGACTAGGACTGGCCCTGAATCTACCAACTAGTAGATAATGTTCTACTAGTTGATGAATTCAAAATATGCTTATGATTAGTCATGGCATCTAATTGCTATTAAAACAGTTATACAATAGTTTGACATTAACCGTCACGTCCTGGGGATTTGGAGCAGTATCACTAATCGGTCGTTCATTGTGCATCGGTCACAGTTCAAAACGATTGTTACAAATCGTTAAACATTAATTTACATAACGGTAGAATCTCCTATGTCACGGTCAAAGGTTCACTACCCGAGGGGAGGAGGACCACATCTGTCCTTGAATATTTGAAACAAATCAACAAATAGTTTTGAGAGAAATGTTGGGGATATTGGGAGTATAGAGTAATCGGTTTGAGAGAATTCATCGTGACACAGAAGCTAATAAAATTAATCTGTACACCATTCAATATCTTAGAGCTAGACAAATCAATACTAACAGTCGTTCAACTAGTGTGAAATTGTTATTCGGATTGTAAGTTATGTGCGACTAATCATCCCAATCTAATATAACATTAAGCTATTCTCTTTGTGATACTGTGAAGCGTTAATTTCAATCAATTAATCATGATATACACATATAATGATAATTAATTTGTGTATTGTGTTGATAATTGAGTATACATATATGTATACCTACTTCAGAGACCTACTGGGAAAATAGACCAACTACAAAAATGATAAAAAGCTTTGTTTCGAAAAAAAAAAAACAAATATAGATTTATTTGTAACATAACATGATTTCACGCCTTTTCTACCCGAAGGCATAGGTTTCGAAAAGTGATTCGTGTGTACCAGGATTCGAACCTGCGACCTCTGGATTCAGAAGCCGTGTGCTCGACCACCGGACCACCTAGATAGACTATTAAGATTTATTTGTAGGTATGTATATCCCGAAATAACAAAACGTTTTTGTGTAATCCACGTTTTGTAAAAAATCCTTTGAAAGCTTTGAAAATAGTATGTTAATTATGATAGTAATGAGATGTGGGACTTTCAACAAGAGATAGAGGGAGTTCACTGTAGTTTATTGTTATTATTTATTCTCTGTTAGAGTTTGCTGCACCGCAATTTGAACATTCTCTTTGTGAAATAACTTTTAGATCCCTGGGTGCATTGCCTTCTAGAGCGTTCAACTCACAGACGAGACGTTTTGTGTATATATACATATATATTATATATAAGTATGTATATACCTTCTGTCTGTACCAACTTGTAACATGAAACTATGAAAGTGCAACCACTTGTTAATTTATTTTATACTAGTTTATACCCACAGCTTTGCTAGTGTACGTTTACTTAAATAAAAATTATTTAAATAAATTTCAAGTTAACCTATTGTGCCATGGGAACGCATGACCGGTATTGTCGTACGTTTTATTGTTAAAGGCCTATTTAGTGATAAAATTTATATTTTATTAGTAAACTTTTGTATAAATAACGTTAAAGTTGTATTATCCCAAGGGAAAACATTGGCGGGATAGAATTCCTATATGTTAATTAGGGATTATCTTAACTTACCATACCTATAAATACATTGGTAATAAAAGTATGATCCAGTTTAGTGGTCTAGCAAGCCGCTTCCGAATCAAGAAGTCGTGGATTCGAATCCGGGCTCACACCAATGACTTTTCGAAATTATTTTCGGAAGTTATGTATGATAAATATCGATGACTAAAAACTTTGTGCCCGATTTATGACCATATGTTCGAAAGCTATTTCATTGGAGGCGTAAACCTAACGCTGAGTCGAGGCTTAACTGCCTACACTTTAGGTCTACCTTAAAGGCGTGAAGTTAGGTTATGTAATAAACCTAGCTCTGAGAGGTAGAATTTAGAAAAAGTATTTATAATCAGTTGTCTCTATAAGTATAATATCTGCCGACGTTGGTGTAGTAAGGTTCAAATTAGCGAATTAAACTTAATAGTACAAGAGAACTTATTCAGTGGAAAGGTTTACCCATCCTTTCACACAAACTCAGCTAATTTGGATTAGGCATACCAAGTAAACATTATACACATATACTGTAGAAGTGTTTTTTTTATGCAAACATTAGCTTTACATTTTTATTTATAAATACAAATAAACGCTGTCTTTTGTTACATCAAAATAACCTAATGTTTACTGGCTTTCACTGGCAAATAGCTGATGCTAGTCAGTAACATAGGTTACTTTTTTCAAGAAATTATATTTATTTTTATTAAAGGCTCGACCAGTCAAATATTACGGCCTCTTTGAATATCGACGTAAATTGGTTAATACCGCGTTTCGTTCGGTGACAGAGGTATCCAGAGGCGCACCCTCCTTCCCCTCCCTTTCCATCCTACTCCAGGCTGGCAAAGCAACAAGTGACCTGCTTGCTTGTTTGCCCTCCTATTCCATAAAAGAATTCGGAATTAAGACATCGCAGACGCAGCTAGTAAATGTATATATCTATTTATTTCCATTCGCCTGCTATAATAATTATAAAATTAATGTAGGATAATGTCTCCGAATGTGGAATAAGCTAGTTTGATGTCTTTGACACCTTTCATTATGGAGGTAATTTATAATTAGTACCAAAATTATTTTTATAAGTTTTATAAATTAGGCAATCTACGTGATTTATTTTTATACATTTAGAACATGAAAAATGCTAAGACATATTTCTGCTATACATGACTCAATTATCTCTAATTGAATACAAATTTTACGGATCATTTTTCAAAATTATAATTATTTCGGGTATTATATATAACGAGTGTTCTTTTCACTGTAAAGAAATGAATATGTATGAATTAAATTCAAGAGTTTTTCGTGATGAAAGAATAACAAGCTCATGGGTTGGCATACTTTTACAACATTAATGGAAGTTCGTATAAGTGAGGCTCTTTTTTGCTCTGTTTGAAGTAATCACGTAAAAAAGACTTCATTCAACGCCGCCCTGGGGTTTCATTCTTGTTTTTTTCCTCTTTGTAACTTCACCGTGCCTTTTACTACCCGCAAATGTAGACTGTGTCTATATCTTCAAATACTCATCAGTTTGCTGCCCTCATCCCACTTTATTCTCGTCATCCTTTCGAACTGTACATGTTTTGGCAAAAGTTTTGGCTGTGGTTTTATGACCGGTTGCCTGCCTGTCGTCAACCTTACTTGGGAAAGTTTTGGTTGGTGGAATTGGGAGGGGAAGGGATTGGTACCTCTTCTGAAACCTCTTGCATCGAGAGAAACGCGGCATGTGACACTTTACGTCGATATTCTTTGTGTTTGTGGTATTTTATCGGCCGAGCCAGCCCATTCCTGCAGCAACCTGCGTGACTATACCACTATATCTTCAAAAACTAAAGGTGTAAATTTAAAAATATAAATTCGTAAGTGGATGAATAAATGTTATAAATATTCACCCCAGATAACCTAAAAATCTGGCCACTTCGTTATTTTTTTTTTAATGATATTTAGAAGTTAATATAAAGGTCCGTTTTTAAAGATTTCTATCTATTAATACCAGTAGCCGTTGGCAATAAAACTTTTGCATAATGTAGTACAAAATGTGTGTATAATGACAGCGGGTCTTCGCACGGAGACAATGGTTAGGTTTTACACACAATACTTGTGGAGAACCTGACGACATAAGCGCATGTGTGGGGCCACAGAACAGGTAGCAGACGATTGATTGTAATAATAATTATCTACATTATTTATACATATTATAATAAAATCGTAGGCGAGTCAAAACTGTACATTGAATATTTTTTTTTAGAATATATATATATAGGTTATAATTAACAATCAATACCGAACCCAAAAATATGGTTTTTAGAATTTACGTCTGTTTATCTGTATGTTTGTTACGGATAAACTCGTAAAAAAGTACTGCATGCTTTTATATCCATTTTGCATGAATATTCTCAAGAGGTCGGGTCAACACATCGGCTAAATATCATCACGCTATCACTAATTGGGGGTGTGCAATGAACCTTTATAATAGCACAGATACTACATATTTTTGCTGCTTTGGCTTCCATGCAGACGAAGTCGCATGTGATAAATTATTCTACCTAGTATATGATAATATTATTAATTAAAATTATAGATTTAATCAATACGAATATAGTAAAATCGAGGATTTTGGTTTTTTGATCCGATCCCGTTTTTCTGAAAATAAGTAGTTTTTGAGTTTAATCGTTACATACAAAACTACAAATCTTTACTCTTTATAATATTAATTTTAATACATAATTAGTGAAGCTGATTCACTTTAGCAGCTTCTACACATAACCTTTTGTTTTTAGTTGATACATGAGGAGGAATAAGTGAGGAATGCAGTCATTTAATTTTCCTAACCGCAGATAACAGTATTAAATATTTGTATTTGTTACGTGTAAAGAATTAATTTGTATAAATTTTAACTCCTTTATTCGTTAACACATTAAGTATTCATCGTAGTACTATTTTGTGGCCAGCTCATACTTTCGCAGTAACTTAATGCATGCCATTGTTCTTACTCTGAGGCCATCAAGTAAGCGGTTATGATTAATAATAGGAAAGTGAGAAAGTTTGTGTGTAAAGATTTTTGGGTGTTCGTATGTTTGTTACAATCACGTGTCAACCGTTGAGCAGAGTTAGATGAAAATTAGGATAAATAATTTGCTGACTTCTTAATCCTTGTAGTATGTTCTGTTGGGTTGTGCCTATATCTATATAAAATAAAAATGGAATGTCTGTTTGTAGTATTGAAATATCCCTTTAAATTTTTGTCTGGCTATACATCTGTTGGTTCAGGTTGACTTGGAATTTGGGAAAATGAGCGAATCGAATTTTTTTTCGCTCTTAGGTTAAACAAAATTCGCCTGATCTGCTAGTTTTTAAATATAATCTAGGTTATTCCAAAAACAATAAGTGTGTTTAATCTACTTAATATTTATTAGCCTGGGAGTGTGTGTTGCTTTTGTTTTTGTATAGTATTAACGGAAGAAAAATAGTGTTATTGAAGATATAGTGTTCATGTGCATTATTGATACAAATAATATTGGTACAGTTACAGTTTCATAATGAAAGAGTGGAACTGTATTTAAATTTCAATTTTCAATTCCACGTGAAGCACAAAGAAAGTATATAATTTGGTCTGGTTAGAAATTCCCGTTATCGATTCAATTCTGAGTCACTCTCCACCCTTAACAGTAAAGTATTTCACCCCTACCCGTCATTTATATGCGCCGACGATATGAAACAAATAATTGGAAATACATATATACAACCTATTCTACGTAAAGCAAATAAACATTTTATTTTATAGGTTTTAAAAGCGAACTCGGTATTTTGTTTAAAATAAAATATGTTACAAATATATTTTCGGTAGTCCAGTGGTCAGTGGTCACCACTTGACCACCTTCTGAATCAATAAGACGTGGGTTTAAAACCAACATTTAAATTAGTTAACCAGTTCTTTCGTTAGAGTTATTAGACCTCTAGAGATGTCTCTATAGGTAAAAGAGTTTTATAAATTAACTTTGTAAAATATAACTTTTAAACCTTTATCAGGAACTATTCGTGGTCCATCATTTTTCGACCTTTTTCATAACTTTAAATACCCAACCTTCTGTATTTATAACCTATTGATAGGGAAGACAAAGCCCGGACTTGGTCTTCCCTATATTAACAGCAGGTAGCAGTAATTATATTTTAAAAAAAGTCCCTTATTAGTTTAATACTACTAACCTTTCTAATTCTACAGGGACGCAATAAATTTTATTTGAAATTGATTTTTTATAGTAGTGTGCTACATCGTCAACAATAACCGTACCTTAACAACTTAAACGGTTATTGATTAAACAGAATTTGGTATTGTGTTAAGGCGTAGAGGGTGAAATTTGATTGAAACTATATATATATATATATATATATATATATATATATATATATATAATATATATTACGTCTTTAGTTAACGTTGATAGTGAGTTGTGATATTTTGCCTCGAAGCCGTAATGGTTCAGTCGTCTATAAATAAAAATATGTTATCATATTCATAGTCTTTTATACAATGTGGATAATATTGAATAATCTATCTCTGGATTATATACGGCAATTTTTTAGCTTTTCTGTTAACATTCTTTGCGCCCAGGAATCTGCCCAACGCTCCATTTACGCTGTTTCCAAACTCCACTCTTTTTTCTATATGTGCGTATCTGGCATTCATGCTTAATGCGTTTTTTTTATCGGATAGGAGGGCAAACGAGCAGGCGTATCACCTGATGTTAAGTGACCGGCGCCGCCCATGGACACCTGCAACACATATAGTGTTCCAGTTGCGTTGCCGACCTTTAAGGGAATGGAATAGGAAGTGATGGGGAAGCGGGGTGGACCTCCGGGTACCTCTCTCACCAAACGAAACGCGGCATGAGCCACTTTACGTTGATCTTCTGAGAGGTCGTGGTATTTCACCGGTTGACCGTGCCCGTTCATGCAGCGAACTGCTTAGCTCTACCACTGTTAAAATAATTATTATTATGCATATTATTATTATTAAATATATCACTTATTTGATCATGTTTCTAAAATTGATGCATCACAACATTTTATGTAAATATCCACTCATACTGAAGCGTTCCTTGACTTCTACTTATGAATCTAAAATTAAATCTACTCGTAATAATGGCGGTCGTACAAATTAATAATGTATTTGAAGGACCATTGAGTACGCCACAATTAGTTGTTCATTGTAAGCACATACACTCGTGGGCAACTTGGCCTTGTCCACTCTCACCTTCACTTTTTCCATTTGGCTAGGCGTCATAGACATTAGAATTCGCAAGATCATCACTTTCGTGGTGATCTATTCATTTATAAAATGTAAACTCACGCGCCTTTTTCTACCCGAAGGTGTAGGCAGCGGCTGTTAAGCCTCGAATCGCGAAATGGTTATGTTACGTCCCAAATGGGAATCTATTATATCAAATAATCACACGTAATTTCCGAATTTGTTTATTCCAAAAAATCATTGGTGTGAGTCTGGAAAATATTGTAAAAGTGAATTGTCTTTTATATACCATTTCAAATTTAATGACTGCAATTTTGATGATTGAAATTTGAGAATTTAATTATGAATCAAAGAAATTGCAAGTATATAAAGTCGAGTCTATAAACGCCGATAGCAGTGAACAGGCAGGCAGGCAAACGTATTGTCGAAACCGCGACATCGTTTTAAACAATGAGCTACAGCTGAATGAATGCAAATGATTTATATTTAACTAGCTGACCCGGCGAACTCTGTTTCGCATCAAAAGTAATAACTGCTGCCCCGCTATGTTAATACTGCAATATCTTCGACAAATTTGAAGTCGATAGCAGCTATAGGTTAAAAATGGGAATTTTCCATTGTTAACACCCCCGCAACCCCCCCTGTGGGTGGAATTTCGTAAAATCCGTTCTTAGCTGACCTCTACTCGGCGAAAGGAATAATCCTACCAAATTTCAAGTCGCTACGCCTTATGGTTCCAGAGATATCGTGATCCATTGTTAACACCCCCGCAACCCCCCTTGTGGGTGGAATTTCGTAAAATCCGTTCTTAGCTGACCTCTACTCGGCGAAAGGAATAATCCTACCAAATTTCAAGTCGCTACGCCTTATGGTTCCAGAGATATCGTGATGAGTCAATATATAGGTGGAAATCTCTTATATATATATAGATGACATCTATATGAAAGAATTGCTTTTAAATTGACAAAATTTTCAAGAAAAATATTTTGATATGTTTTTTTATATTATATTAATTTAGAAAATCATTTGGCTAAAAACTGATTTCAAGTTTATTAAATAATAATTATGATTCCAATCTACCTACACTTCAGACTATTTATGTGTTATATTTTCTTACAGGTAATGACGATTTTAATTATCACCAATTATAGCAGTGCAAATTTCGTGATGTGGTAAGCCTTTCATATCTTTCTTCGATTTTTTTTTCATTGTGTTAAATTATGGGATTAATGCAGCTTCAAGGTGATTTCATTTTAATTTGGATGAATATATTTTTAACTTCCGACGACATGACCGTACTACTCCACCTGAAATAGCTTATAACTATAAATAATAATAATGGCCTAAATGTTTAATGAAATTTATTGCAACACAAAGACTATAAGATCTACGAAAGGAACCCTCGTTCCAAATTACACAGCAATGTCAAGACGTGTTCAAATAAATAATTACTAGTACAATCTAATCTACAACCATCTATCATTTAATCTACAACCCTAATCTACACCGGCCTTGGGGCATGCAACAGGAACACAAGGTTGGTTTCCGAATCTTAATAAATTAATTAGTTCGTATTAAAAGTAATTTTGTGATCAATTTTTGTCTAGAAATATTGTCGATACCCAATATAGCTATAGCTTATTTTATAGAACTGGTTGACTTTAAAGGTTTGGTTCTGGGTACATAGAACACCCGTTGCTTATGGTGGGGGAAAGGTCTACCTGAAGGCAAGTAGCATCCGACCTATACAATATTACGATCTAAAATGGCAAGCCTAATAATAATAACCCCTCCCACAAAGATTTTTTTTATGGGATAGGAGGGCAACCGAGCAGGCGTGTCACCAGATGGTAAGCAACCATCACCGCCCATGGACAACAGCAACACATATTATAATGTTACTGTTGCGCTGCAACCTTTAAGGGATAGGGGGGGATAGGAAAGGATGGGGAAGGGAGTTGTCCTCCAGGTACCTCTCTCACCGAACGAAACGCGGCATGAGCCACTTTACGTCGGTCTTCTGAGTGGTCGTGGTAGTTCACCCGTCGAGCCGGCCCATTCATGCAGCGAACTGCTTGGCTCTACCACTGTTGAGAATAGCAAAAGACGCGAGACTTATATATAATTCGTAGTGTAGTCTAAAAATGTACTACTATAGAGCAAGGATTTCTTAATTTTTAAACTTGTTTACTGTTTTTTAAATTTTTATTACGACTATGGCTAACAAATACTTGTTTACATTAATATTTTAAGTTTAAAAAAAATACAATAATGTTAGTGTATTTACTATGTATAATATGGCTCTTGGATTAGTCATAATCTACTGTGACTAATCGGGCCAAGGTTGTACGCAACCCGTGCCTAATACGAAATTTTTGTCACTCCTTTTTGTTTCACGTACGTATCAAATTAGGAAATGAATACTTATATACTGTAGTGCGGTAAATCTACTGCTACATATCCAAATCTATCCATTAAAATCCAAAACAAGTACATAAGTAATAATTTGAAAAACTTTCGATTTTCATATTGGCGTTGAACATTACAAAATTGATTAAATTTTGTAACTCGGTGTCTATTCACGCTGCCGACAAGGTGACAGATTTTCCATTACGTGTTACATAACACTTTAAAAAATCTAAACTTTATTTCAGACAAATATCACTAAGTTTCATGACTATACAATATTTAAATTAGTTTTTTCCGTGATGTATAAAAAAAATTAAAAGCCAGACAGGTAAAACTAAAAATTCAAGTGGGGACATTATGCAAAATTGCACCTTGCTGCCACGAGATAACGTGTAGTTTCTTAAAAAACCAACAATAGCCGGTTTCAACCCACATGCTGCGACAGGTGGTCGGATAGACCCTTTATTACCTTTTTGTGTTGTTTTTTTTGTTATTGCTTTTTATTTAAACGTGTGCTCGGCGGGGCGAAATGAGAAATGGGTCTAAGACTTCAAGAATGTAGGCAGGTGTGATGCAATATACATAAATTGAAGTGTCTCTGTGATTTGAATTAATGGCTTTACTTGGAACCATCATGCTTCTTCGTCCTTTTTTGTGGCGTATGTGAGCAAATTCACTTTACTTCGCATCTGAGTCTGATTTGACTCAACCAGGACACAGGTTCATTCATCAAAATACATCACACCACCTATTTTATAAAGGAACAACTTTTACTTATACTGATAGAAAACACTCGCATCCCTTTTTCCTTCGTCGTGGTTACAAAAAGTTTCTTAAATATGTATACGCTTTTCATAAAATAGTTTGGAAAACTTTATAATTAAACATATAAATAGTTAGTAGAATGTTCTAAAAGCCAGTTAAAAAGTATTCTTGAAGCTTACGAGTTGCGGCTTATGATTTTGTTAAGAAGCTTATAATACTGACGAGTTTTAATTGAGATTTAATGTTTCACTTTAAATGTATACTTGAATACCTTGAAAATGTTGAAAGTATTAGAATGTCCTTTGCTTTGCCTTTTTCGACCCGAAGATGTAGGCAGAGGCTGTTATGCCTCGACACGCCGAATTTTTACGGTTACCAAACGCCAAACGTAATAGGTGGCAAAACATATTGCTATGCGGGCAAAATATTACCAGTCATCGACATTTATCATATATAACTTTTGAAAATATAATTTCGGATGAAGCCGGATGAACCCGGATTCGATGCCACGACGCTTTGATTCAGAAGTAGGATGCTCCAGACCACCGTGACTTTGCTGTATCGATGTGCATAATTCAGAAGAGATAAATTGAGATAGTAAAGGTCTTTGGTAATAATTTGGATCAAAATCATCTAATGTCAAATCATGCGTCCAGTGAAAGGGTTCAAAGGAAGGTCGCGCTTTTGACAACGTAAGATGATGTCTAGAATGCGATAGGTGGAAACTTTGGACACACCCTGACCAATCATATCACACATCGCTGATAAACGAGAATGGACATATTTGTCGTAGCGATTCTCACGATTGATTGACCGAAAAAAGGTCACACAATGACACACGTTTTCCATTTATTTTTTTGTAACTGAACTTCTTTTTCAAAAGGTGTAGACAGAGGCTGTTAAACATTGACTCATTCAACTCAAGAAAATATGTATTTTACTTTCTTTTAGCTAAAAAATCTAAAAAATATTTAATTAGATAGTAATTTCCAAATACACTGGTCAGTAGTTCAATCTAACTGGTAAATAGCCAAATTATGGGTATAGGAGGATAGTTTTGGGGTATATTTAAGGCAATATGAACAAAACCAAAAGTGA
Source organism: Euproctis similis (assembly GCA_905147225.2). Taxonomy (NCBI): domain Eukaryota; kingdom Metazoa; phylum Arthropoda; class Insecta; order Lepidoptera; family Erebidae; genus Euproctis; species Euproctis similis. The sequence goes on from LR990106.1 coordinate 16,105,414, forward strand.
TTATTTTGTCATTATTTTGTGTATGTTTGTGCACCGGAAACTGACGCTATTATAACGGACAACACTTCCGGTCGCGGTTCGATTCACATGAACTGTGGGAAGTTCTGAGCTGATGCACTAGGGGGGGGCTGACACAACGTATTTTGATATTTGTCGAGTCCACAACTGTTGTAATACATTTTATACAATACTGACGTGCCTCGTGGTGCATTGGTAAAACAATCGACAGGTGAGTAGATTCGATTCCTGCCTGCAAAGCAAGGCGGGGTAAAATTATGCACGTTAACAACACGGAGCTACAAATTATTCCCGAAATGAGAGGAGTCACTTTTATTTTCCTGCCTATTAAAAGAATAGAGGGTAGGTTCACAAAAAAAACGAAATAAGCAGGTAGGTAATGTAGGCATGATAATAATACCTAATAATATAAATGAGTAAACGGTAGAGTCAAGCAGTTCGCTGCATGGATGGGCCGGCTCGACCGGTGAAATACCACGACCTCTCAGAAGACCGATGTAAAGTGGCTCATGGCGCGTTTCGTTCGGTGAGAGAGGTACCCGGAGGCCCACCCCCCTTCCCCATCCTTTCCTATCTCCTATCCCTTAAAGGTTTGCAACGAAACAGTAACACTTTATGTGTTGCTGGTGTCCATGGGCGGCGTTGGTTGCTTACCATCAGGTGACACGCCTGCTCGTTTGCCCTCCTATCCCATTAAAAAAAAACAAATAAGTTATACATAGAAATTAAATGGAGTGTCTGTCAGTCTGTTTGTTCTGGCTAATCTCTGAAATGGTTGGATAGATTTTGACGGAACTTTTATTGGCAGGTAGCTGATGTCATAAGATTTAAAAAGTATGGGAACCGCTACAAAGGGAGAATATATAAAAGAAAATCTAGCTATACTTTATAAAAGATAGCTCCACCAATATATATAAAATTACAATACCAAATAATATAAGGGATCACGTATGCAGTGTTCCAGTTACAGGGCCATCAGTTTGATCAGTTTAGCAGCAAAAGTGTATGGGAAAATTATTGAAAGGAGAATGAGGGTGATATCTGATGGAGTGTTGTAGGAGGCTCAGGGTAGTTTTTGAAGCGGACGAGGGTGCATGGATCAGATTTTTTCTCTCCGCAACATCGTGGAGAAACAACTGGCTGTTAACCGGAAGGTTTTCTGCGGTTTTGTGGATGTGGAAAAAGCGTTTGACAGGGTGTTACGAAAGGATCTGTGGGGCATACTCCAGGGCTACGGGGTGAGCGGAGCACTGCTGCGCGCTGTGCAGTCCACTTATGAGGGCTGCACAGCGTGTGTGCGTGTTGACGGCGGCTTGTCCCCCTGGTTTGACGTCAATATCGGCGTCAGGCAGGGTTGCGTGCTGTCCGCTCGACTGTTCATCCTGTACCTGGACAGTTGTTTCCAGAGAGTGAGATCGATGGATGCAGGAATGCGAATGGGTGACCTAGTTGTGAGCTGCCTGCTTTACGCAGGTGACGCCGTGCTTCTAGCCGAATCGCCGTCGGACCTGCAAACACTACTCACAACTATGAAAGATGATTGCATGATTAAAGGCTTGCAGTTGAATGCGACGAAAAAGTTATGGTGTTTGAAAGGGAGGAATCCAGAACAGATGCAAGGATAATGGTTGATGATGTAGTGCTGGAACAGGTGAATGAAATGATGCGCTTTTAGCAGAGATGGAAGGTACACCGCGGATGTAGAAAGACGAGTGGCGATAGGAAATAGCGTAAATGGAGCGTTGGGCAGATTCCTGGGCGCAAAAAAACATTAGCAGAAAAGCCCAGCTAGCAATCCACAGTGCACTCCTGATCCCAACGCTAACTTATGGAAGCGAGAGCTGGGTATGGCAGAGTGTGCATGAAAGTAGAATAAACGCGGCAGAAATGAGGGCACTGCGCAAAATCTTCGGAGTGACTCTCGCTGACCGCGTAGAAAACAAGGTTGTAAGGAAGGAAGTTGGTTTGAAAGAGAGTGTCGGTGTAAAAGTAAGAAAGGGCATGCTCTGATGGTTCGGACATGTAGAAAGAATGGTTGATGCAAGACTGACTAAGCAGATATACAATGCAAAAGCGGATGGATGTAGGAGTCGAGGACGGCCAAGACACACATTCCATGACCAAATAGAACGTGTTCTGGAGGAAGGTGATGTTAAGAGCATCAAAAACCGACGCGCGTGCATGAAAAGAGTTATGAAAGTCAACGAAGCGAGTGAGGCGTGTAAGAATCGTGCCCTATGGCGCTCTGTTCTCTCTGCCTACCCTGCAAGGGATTTGGCGTGAAGTTATGTATATATGTACAATACCAAATCTACACTATTAAAATATTGTATATCCTTGTTGACGACTGTTTTCACTTGACCTGTTTGTCGTAAGAGTATCTACGGAGTATTACTACTTCCTACAATGTGTTGTTACGTCATATTTTCCCACATATTGTTTGATAGTATTACATAACTTACCACCATCACCCACCACTAATGAGGACAAGGCAATATACACAAATATTTAAATATATCATGGACATTTCTCTTTTATTATATGTAAATTAGTAAATTAAAGACTTAATTGTAAACCACACTTTTGCATTAGTCGCAGGTATTTGTTTTTTTTTTTATGGAAAGCAGTCTTTGAATAATGATATGTGTATAATTTTTTTTATGATTTTATCTATGGACTTAAAATAATAATTATTTGGAAGTTTATTAAAGGATATTTTTACCCCTATAGAAGATAACAATAGTATAGTAAGTAATGTTACTGTTATAGTAAAAGTGACAATGTCCAAGGTGTAGATTTCGTATTTAAAAATGGGGGGAAATATGGAAGACATATTTGAGGGATGACGGTTTTCCAGCACTTGTGTATGACTAGTAATAAATTGTGGGTAAGCTCCGCAAGCTTGCTGTCATCTAAAAGCATGAAAAGACAGTCAAAAAAAATTTCATTATTTTTTTTTCACTAATGGAAAAGTAGGTAAAAACAAGTTTCTAATTTCTTAAAATTTCCTTAATTTCCTAGAAACCCTTTACATCAGTGAGTTACTTATGATAATTCAGTTTTAGTGTCTTACCCAGCGGAAATTGTGTGACTCCCTATTTTCAGCGCTTGCAGTCTTGTTATCAATGATATTATTAAGGGGTCCTAAAGAGGGGTAAAAAATAACCAACTCGATGAAACTTTACAAAGCCAACGAATCAACCATCATTTTAACTTAAATCTTTTCCACAAAAATAATTCATAACCATGAATAAGGTTGTATATTTTTGTACATTTAAATTGTAACCACAGAACTCCCTCAATTATAAAAAAGAGAGGTTCTTTGTATGGTTTAATATACTCAAAACGGTTGCTTAGAACCCAATTTCGAGGTTTTTGTTCCACAATTTTTTATTCAATCCGATTTTTTATTTTCGATAATGTTCATTTAAGAATTCAGATATTTAAAGAATGGTACATAACTTAAAAATGATTGCATTTATTCGATTAAGTTTAAAGTACTAATTAAAGTACTTATCGAATATACTTATTTCGATTAAATATCCGTCTGGCTGTAATTGAAAAATTGAATTCGTATCGAGTTGACAGATCTTCAACTACGGTCTATAGATAGATAAACTGTTATCGAAATGGGCTGACCGCAATTTTTTAACCCACCCTAACGTAAACAAGAAGACATAGCGTTACTTGAACAGTAAAACCAATGAATCGATTTTAATTTAGTCATTTTTTTTCGCTTGCAATCGAATTAGAAATACCCAACGAATATTTCGAAGCAGAAATCAAAATGAAAAGACATTAAGACATCTATCAATTCCTATTTGAAAATGTAAAACCAGTAGGAAAGGCGGATTCGTTGGCAATGACAGTTGTCATCGAGTCTGCCACGAGATGATAGTCCGGCGTCATTAGCAAGGCGAAGGATTAATGCTATTATTACTCCACCGGGACCTACTTTGTTCTACAAAAGGTTTTCCGGCATTAATTGCTCGTTTAATTTGAGGATTTTGCTCTTTTATAGCCTTTTATTACGTAGACATAGCCGGTATTACGGATATTCTATGGGGAAATTATATGGGCACAAAGTTGGTGTAAATGATCGCAATTAAAAACAGGGACTATTATATCTGGGTTAGAAAAAGTTTTTAATGCGACTTTCGGGGTTATTGCTCATATCACGGTTACGTTTATGTGAGTTGTAAGTGATTTTCTTGTAATCACCTGACCTTCGTAGTTACATAACTGGCCCCGCAATTGGGTGCATGAATGGGCCGGCTCGACCGGTGAAATACCACGATCTCTTAGAATCTCGATGTTGACTCTTGTCGCGTTTTGTTCGATGACATAAGTATCCGGAGGCCCAACACGTCCCTATCCCAAACAAGGGCCGGCAACCCAACTGTAGGTGACTCGCTTGCTCTTGGGCCGACAAATGTAGGCCGGTTCAATAACAAAAAATAATGAGCTATTTTACGTCGTCAAAACGTGTGAAGAAGAATATTAAAAATGAAATCGTATCACTTGTGTAATGAAAGGGAATCTGAACTCCTAATTTGTGTTGCATTATACTTTTACGTCAATACCTTTACAAAGTGATTCAAAGACGGATTGCAAAATCACGGTAACTTTCACCCACCCATCTTAAACGTCAGACAATCAGATTTAAATTCAACCTTTTCGTTATAAAAGGTATATAGAAAGTAGTTTTTTTTTATAAAGAAATGTATTCACTTTTACAATTATTATTATGCAATTAAATTTGTAACGTACTGTTGTTGAGTTTTGTAACGGTACTGTTTAATTTTAATGCTTGTTCATATTTACTGTCATATTTTTCTATAAATTTATAAGAATAATATTGTATATACACCAACAATAGCCGGTGAACTTAGTATAGCCATATTATTGATTATCTTTTAATTGAACCTTAAGAGTTTCTTTGCTGCTTTCTCGTATTACTCCCTTATCCCTAATCTCTATCTATTACTAAAAACTACATTACATCCCTTGTGTAGCTTGGTCTAAGTATACGCACAGCGAAAGCTATTTTGTCTTACATTACGTAATAAAAATAGAAGCTAGAGTGCAAACTAATGTAATTGAATGATATACGGTAACTAACAATGTTGTTTAGTTAAAATTTATAGTAAGTAGTAGAAATTATAAATAAAATTTTACTGTACAATGTAATATACATTCTTACTAATATTATAAGTACATATATCCAAAGTTTATACAGATGGTCGTACTCAGCCAGGGCCCAGGTGTCGAACGGTGAACAGAATTAGAAGAGAATTGGTGTATAGATAAAAAAAAAACCTGTATTCAAAGTAATATGTTCCCTCGGGGTGATAATTCAAATGCCATGTTATTATAACAAGCTAGCTTGAAGTTATTAGTAAATGGCAGCTATAAAACGTACCATGAGCCGGTGATACATACCCCTGGGATAATAGTTCCATTATTGTGTTATTTTAGTGTTGTACTTGACATCATGATCTTGATGACATGTTAAATACATGCACGCGACCGAAGCTGCGGGCATACACTAGTAACAAATATAGCTTCGTCATTATAAAAATTAGCTGCTGGCAGCACGAAAAAGACTTGCATTTATCATAATAATAAATGTTAATTACTTGCCCTAGGAGGGTTCTCAAGTAAGGTGTTATAAAAACATTTAATTTTGATTCCCTCATATAAAATATTCCCCCTTCGGTTAAATTACCTCGATTCGGTGATTAGTAAAATGTGAAATGGTTTGTTATTTGGAAGGATTTTGATGGCTTTGAAAATAGTTACATTAATCTTATATATAAAATTCTCGTGTCACAATTTTCGTTCCCATACTCCTCCGAAACGGCTTTTCCGATTCTCATGAAATTTTGTGTGCATATCGGGTAGGTCTGAGAATCGGACAACATCTATTTTTCATCCCTTTAAATCACAAGGGTAGCCCACCCCTCAATATTGTTTTTTAATTTTTCGATATATTTATGTGTTTTATTTTTTTTTTTAAAACTGGATACAAAAATACATATATAAATTTTCAACCTCCTATTTTTTAAATTTTATTTTTCGTCAAGACAACGTTTGCTGGGTCAGCTAGTATGAGATAAATTTATGACTTTGTACCATTCGGTGGCTGTTGAACAGTTACTACTTGGTACTGTAATCACTGGATGATATGACTATGATAAATAGTATATATAATAATGCAATTAATAATTAAATATGACATTTTTTTTAGATAAAAATAGAATAGAGAAGAGAATAGGTAACTAAACTTCAGCATTCTTCGGCACCTGTTAATTAGTTATCCAATGACTCCTTCAGATATTTGCCATGAATACAGTCTGTCCCAAACATCTAAGAGAGATCAACTCTCCTTCTGCCTTAGTATTCATATTCGTTTGAACGTATTAATCCCGGCGATGTTACTGAGCAGCGCTTATCCTTTACATGACAAGATTGACAAGATGATCCGCTGCCAAGAGCAATAGAAACGTTATGACGGTTAATAAGAGTACAAATTATTCTTAAAACTCTAAAAGAAAGTAGATTAAAGTCAAACTGAAATAAAAATAACTACTTGAATAATATTTTATTTTTCCTAAAAACTCGGAAAAATAGGCACAAAACAAGTGAAGAAAGAAGTCCACTACACATTAGTTACACTACACATATGTTTTTATCTCCACTTGGAGTAAAGATTTTTGCTGAAATTAATAGAGCAAGAAACAAAACTGAATAAATTAAAAATGGATTCTTTCATATAATCTTATCTGACCATAGGATTTCTTAGGTCTATATAACGCAACCAACATAAATTTCCTATGAATTAAATGAAATTCAGCGATAATTGGACCTTAATACTTGTGCACTTATCTTCTTTATATGGGGGAGATAATTGTTCGGACGTCAAAAAAAAAACAAAGTATAAAACATTTATCTCTTCAAAAGTTAACAGTATATAAATTGACTGGTGTCACGCGATGTCAATGGTATTTCCTATAAATAGTTACGTTTAACTTTTCTAACTGCCATCCGTTCGGACAGTGGCTTCTCATTGATATTGCACGGACATTATTTGTTTAAATTGCTTTGAAGCTCTCGTGTTTAAATGACAATTAAACAGTGTGTTTTATTATTTTAAATGAAAAAAAAAATGCTGAAACATTTATACACTTTATATACTTTAAGGATTAAAACATACAAAGAAGGATAGAAACCTATAACATAAAAGTGTTTTTCTAAGATATTTACAGGATTTATTACTTACCTAAAGTAAGGGTAAAAACTACCAACGAAAAATAAGAATTTTCATCAGTGTTATTTTTTTTACAAAGGATGTACTCGAGAGATAGATAATAATATGTGCGACCACGTCTGCTAGAAGCGAAAAACCCTCGTTAAAAGCTTTGCTAACAAAGTATGTGAAAGGGTAATAAGCAAACGATGTCAACTGTTTATCTCACATCATTGTGGGTATTTTGGTAACGTTTAAGTAGGTTAAGTATTTTTATTTTGTGATAAAACGACTAACTTTAGCTATATTAATTAAAAACCTTATTGATTAATAGTAATAAGGGCCTGCCTGATGGCAACATATGACGAAGAATCTTCTACTCAGCTGAAATACAAGAGGAATTACCTCTTAGAAGAGTAGGTACCTACCTTCTAATTTGTTAAATCCAAGGATCATTTTCATGTGTGTATACAAAAATGTTTTTATTATACATTTATATATGTTTTTAATTTTATTCTATTCTATAAATTACTGGAAACAACAAGCGCGCTGATAATGTAGGTAGCTAGCAGATGAATGTCATTATTTTGTCTATTAATTTCTACCTATTGGAATACCTCATAATTACAGAAGTTATATTAGATTGGAAGGTAATAGAAGGCAGACCTTTGAACTGCTGGAAGTCTAGACATTACATTGGTCATGGCTATTATTCTCCTAAACTTGAGTTGGTTTTCGACCCGAAAGTCATTGGGACTGGCATCTCGTGTGGCACGCCATTACAGCAGTAATTATAGCCTACATTCGTGAATGGGAACGTGTAACGGTATCTATGGGCGTAATAGACTTACAGACAAACGACACTCATCGTATCACATACATGTATGTATATCATTTTAAATTGTTTGTTCCTAGAAATATGTTTATTGGTTGTAATGAAACTGTTTTGAGAACCAGAAAAGCTTTTTTTTCTCATCAGGCACATTCCGAAGTCGAATATTTTAGACTTTACTTTTATTATACTAACTAGTTGACCCGGCGAATTGGTTCCGCATCAAAAGCAATAAAGAAGTAAATTTTGGATTTATATTTTTCTTTACTACATTTACCACCCCGTTGAGACCCTCTATCTATAAAAAAACCACATCAAAATCCGTTGCGTAGTTTTAAAGATATAAGCATATAAGAGGACAGACAGCGGAAAGCGACTTTGTTTTATACTATGTAATGAATGTAATGATACTTTTTAAATTTTAACTTAACACTTTTTTTTTCTGTTATGCCTGGAGTCGTCGAATTTTAACGCCCTTAATGGTGAAGGAACCTATTGTCATAATTTTTTCAACTGTCACCATTTTGTCAATTCTTTGATATTTATCGCTACAATCTGAAAAGAGTTTTGAAGAGTCATCGATGTAAGCCAAGGTTCGAACCCGAGACTTCTTATTTCTGAAGCGGGTTTTCCAGCCTCCAGATCAGTTTTAAAAACATTATGAACAATTCCATTTCATATTTAATCAATTTAGATATATGTACCTACTGAAATAATATAATTTAAATTTGTAAATTATAGCCCACTTTAACAGACATTTTCGTGTCAATTTATGTAATAGCGTGTTTACGAGGCATTAGTAGGGTGCGCCGCCGCCGACCAGACAGGAGGGGCCACCCTTTTGCCATGTCACAATGTATTTGCCTTTCAGTTCTCCTATAGCTTTACTATATAACCTATACCACAGTTTTTTAAAGTATATACACGAAGTATTCATTGCCTTTTGAATTTTTAAAAAACCCTCTCTTATCTTAACATCCGCCCACTTAAGAAAATGAAATATGTATTATTTATGAAGGAAGTTGGTTTGAAAGAGAGTGTCGGTGTAAAAGTAAGAAAGGGCATGCTCCGATGGTTCGGACATGTAGAAAGAATGGTTGACGCAAGACTGACTAAGCAGATATACAATGCAAAAGCGGACGGATGTAGGAGTCGAGGACGGCCAAGACACACATTCCAAGACCAAATAGAACGTGTTCTGGAGGAAGGTGATGTTAAGAGCCTCAAAAACCGACGCGCGTGCATGAAAAGAGTTATGAAAGTCAACGAAGCGAGTGAGGTGTGTAAGAATCGTGCCCTATGGCGCTCTGTTCTCTCTGCCTACCCCGCAAGGGATTTGGCGTGAAGTTATGTATGTATGTATGTATTATTTATTAAAAAGTTAGCAAACAATTTTGTCTTACCAAGACAGACTTATTGTTCACTGGCGTGTTTTATCACTTTTTTAAAATTCTTGACGGCAAATTGATGTATGTTACTTCCTAATATGCATGCATGCATGTATCACGCCACGTACCTCAAGGGGTAGTCAGAGACATCAAAACACCATAACTTGAGCGCTGCATCGACCATAACTCTTGGCTCACGCGGCTGCTGACACCACCTTCGGCAAAAACGTGTTCACGTTAGTCATGTAAATTCGACTTGACTCCTGCATTTTTCTGCTTTTGCTGAGATATCTGCTTAGTCAATCTTGCATCATCCATTCTTTTTACATATTCGAATCATCGCAGCATGCCCTACCTTACTTTAACACCGATAATATATTACAATAATAACGACACGATAATGTGACCCATTGCTAACAACTTTGCAATATGTAGTCCCCGTGGGTACGCAAGTAGAACAGTTACTTGGTGGGTAGTGTGGCCACGCCTGAACTAAATATGTAGGTTAACCGCGGCTCAGGTTAATAATGTTAATTAAATTTATTAGGACCTCAGTGCTGTAAAAAAAGTACATTACTCACACCGTATAACGTTATTGGATTTAAAAGGTTTTAATAATAATTCTGTAAGCCGTATATCGTTTTACATATTTATCTTAGTATATTAAAATTTTTAGGGGAAAAGAGCCATTTCCAGAAAACCGCAGTGAAATGAAAGAATGATGAAATCCAACGTACTTTTATGCGCTGAAATAGTGAATGCTGGCGTAGTTGTTCCGTACTCCGTTTCTTTTCGTTTTCCGTCTGTTGATCGTATCCCAATAAGTAACTTCTCGGATTTTCCTCCAGAAGTTTTGTGTACAATGATTCCGATGACTTGCCTTTAGCCTATTGAATGGGATCAAAAAATCGTCTCTTCCAGGTACTAATGCTCACACCTCTATGTATGTAAGAAAATTGATAGCCTTTTTCCTGTGTGCTCCGGGTTTGATTCCCACCAATGTGTGTGCGATTAAAATATTTTGATGTGATTCACTTCCCGTGCGAAGCGTTTAGCAACCTCGGCACTTTGCACAGTGTAGACACTTCCCACGATCTTAAGTACTTTTTATTGAATTAATAATAGGTAATAAAATTAAGACCAAAAATGTATTACATAGTTTTATAAAAACTTATTTATTTGATTCATCTTGAAATATTCTCTTGAGATACTTATCTTGAGATAATCTAGAAATATCTTAATTTTTTAGTTGCCAATATATCGTCAGTTAAGTGAATTACCACAGCTGTGGTACACACTTTTGCCATCACCAGCCACAGAGGTTACCTTATCAGATAACAGTGTGAAGGCGTGAACTAAGGCCGCACCGCTGGCCTTTTCTTCGTTTTGCCTAATTAGGTGCACAAACAAGACAAAAAACAAGTTCAAACATGCTTAAAATAGTCTTGCTTTGCGGAGTCTCGTTGTTTGTTTATGAGCAAAATTAGTTTTATGTTTAACCACTTAAAAATGTTCTAGGTTACTTTGTGGTACTTAAACTTGATGCTAACTACGAATACAAAGGCAGGAGGAAATTCCAAACCCAATTAACAAAGCCAAAGATGTAAGAACAAAGCCGCGGGCAAAAGCTGTACATTAATATAATATTCAAATACTAGTTACTAACGATATATCAAAAAGCTAGTTCACAGCAATGCACAGTTTATGTGTAATAACAGTTAAATTAAACCGCACCGTATATTCATGCTGTAATAATGAGGATGTTAATCCTATACTGTGGTTACCTTGCTAATTGAGCTGGGGACCGGGGTGGTAGGGTGGGCTGTACTGTCTGGACTCTCAGTGGCTATGTGTACATACAAACATACCTATAGATATTGTACAAACTTAATGTAGTGTGGAAGAGATATAATTATGTGCAGAATTGTTGCCTCAATGAACCTGCTTTTTAAGACCACAGCATTTCCACTTAGCAGTCAGCAGGGCACGACTATAATAGAAAATTTCACTGTGGAAGACAGCGTTGAACATGCAGCGAATAGTGACGCTCAAGCGGTGCAATACCACGCTATTTTAGGATACTAAAGATAAGTGGCTCGTCTCACCCGGTGACTCCTATCTTAAGAGTCTGGCAATGCAACTATCTCTGATGAAAATGTCGATGGGCGGCGTGACTCGCTTACCATGAGGTGGCCTGCTTAGTCATCTGTTTAATAAAACGAAGTCTGGTTATTGTGATCAAGATTTTCTGACATGAATCCTTCTTGTTATGCTTAATATTCACTTGGCAGTTGTAACTAAATCTTAGGGATTAATGTCGGGTAGTTTCAATTAAATCGAAGATTAAAGGAGGTATTGAATATTATATTTTACGTGACAGCCCTAAATAGAGGGTGTTACGTTTCCCAGGATTATTTATAATCCATATAAGATTTTCTTTAGGCATCATAAATTTAAAGTGTCTAAATAATCTTACATTATACTATCTGACCCGGCGAACTTTGTTCCGCATCAAAAGTATTTTTACACCGTTTAAAAATAAAGTGCCAATTCTCGAAAATACTCACTTTTTCTTTACTACATTATCCGTGAATAATACATACAAACTACCCCGTTGACTCTCTGTATCTATTAAAAAAACCGCATCGAAATCCGTTGCGTAGTTTCAAAGATCTAAGCATTTAGGGACACAGACACCGGAAATCGACTTTGTTTTGTACTAAGTAATGAAGAAAAATCCATCCTAAGAAATATTCGCTATATTCTATTTCTAATGTTATTCGTTTAGATGTTATTTTCCTGATAATCACTAACCCTAAATAGTTGCCATACCATAGCTATCATAAGTATTGCAGTTTTTTTATACAAATATCTAGAATAATGGACAAAAAAAAATGGCGCTAGGAATTTAAATATCGGTTTTAGGACATATAAAATCAGGTCACCATAAAAAGGTCTCCACTAATGAAATGACAAACATTGAAGTGTCGCGTTATATTTGGGTCGGGGCACGGCCAACAACTGGGAACACACCCTACACTACGTCATACTTCGTGTACAGTAGGTAGGTACACCTATTATATCTACAATTACCTACCACCCCGAACTAGTTCAAGCACAATGTTCAGAGAATATATATTACAAGTACTTATTTTTAACCGATATCATCATTAAAAAAGGAGATATTTTTAATTTTACGTAGTTTAAATTATACCCTAATTGCTGTTCCTGGCTTCGATTTCAGTAGTCATAATTTTACACCTAGCGCCCTCTAGTTTCAAAACGTAACTAATTTCAAAATTAATTATAACGAATATTAATACATAAAAACTTTTATGTAAATTTTTTTGTAATATGTTTTAGCAATGCTTTTCTTTTATAAGGTAAAAGTTGGTAGATGACTTGTTTGTATCTTGCAATCTAGGTCTAATCACAAATGACAATTACAAGTCTCCAGGGGTATTATATTTTACCCAACTACCTACCTTTTTCTACACCTATCGTCTACATAATTTAATGATTATAAAACTACATTCTTCCAAAAATGTATTATTATTGAGTTAGTGAAAAAAAAAAACAAATGCGTGATAAAATGTATTAAACGCCATCAAAAGCACATTTGAACACGCAATTTGATTGACATAAATGTGGCGTAAGCCTCGCTCTATAATGAATTTCAAATGTCACACCATCTGCGTGGTTTTACCTACCTACAAATATTTGACTCTCGACACCTGATTATACATATTATTATTACTTTAAATGTATAAATTATTCATTTAGATATTATATTTTAATTTTGTGACATTAATATTCCTTATTCGTACTTATAGCTCTCCATTGTATAGATAGCGAGATCTAGTATTACGTCAAATTATTTTGTCGCGCGTTGGACACGCACCCCGCTTCTATATTAAGAAGTAGTTGGTTCGAATCCGGGCTCACACCAACGGCTTCGGAAGTTATGTGTGATAAATATCGATGACTGAAAACTTGTGCCCGGTGTGTCACAATAGGTTCGCCACCTATTTCATTTGGGACATAATATCATATAACGACCAGTCGAGGCTCAACAAACGCTACCTACACCTGCGTCTAGAAAAGGAATGTAGATATGTCATATTATTTTGGCTCATTTCACGTCCTTTTTAAAGCGTGTTAGATGAGGTCTGAGTTCTTGGGCAACGGTAACCACTTATCATCAGATAATAATAATAAATCAGATAATAGCGAAATGTATTACCCAATGAAAACACTGAGCAATGTCTCAAAGCGCAATGTAACTAAAAACTATTCTATACATCTGGTACATTCGAGTATAAAAGCGTTTTCATGTACCTTATTCCGTTATACAACTTAACGAGTGGGAAACTGCACACTTTGTCGTTGTTGTTACACTTTTGAGAGACGCTGTACTCGTACTTTGTTTCATAACCGCGTTTTCAGACGAGATGTTTAAAAACTCACAAATAAGTTTATAAGAGAGAGAATCTTTTGTAGTACTTATATGTATATGTAGGAACCGGATTATAATTAGACAAAAAGCAAAACGATCATGGTCATAATTTTACTGAATGGCATCCAAGACATTTATATCTCGACTAGCTGAAATGAGTAAATAAAAGTTACTCCTTATTATATCAGCTACGTGGCAGTAATAGTCGTCAGTAAAACACCGTCAAATATCAGAATATAATAAACTTAAATCTCTCAATTCAATTGATACAAATCAGTGAAAGTATTACTTTCTGAGTTTTCTTCTAAACGCAATAACTACTATAAAAAAATAGTAATATATTATTTATATATCTATTCACATGTATTAGTATTTCCTAATTTTACGTTTAAAAGACTCTCATTTATACCGACTTTTTATTATTAAACAAAAGGCACATTAAAGTTTCAGTCGGTAAGTGTACACATATTTTTACACACACTCCAGGTTCATTTTAAAGTGAACTACTCGTAATTTGTAAAACTATTGGATTACTTTTTGCATTTTACGCCTTGTCCTACTGTCTTACTTACTCGAAGGTGAATACACCTGCTGTTACATCTTGATTTGCCGATTTTTTAAAATTTTCTTTCTTTAGTAAAATGATATAAAAATCCTTTGGATCTTGTGCCAAGACATTTTCATGGCAATATCAATAAGCTAACTTAACCAAAGTGCGATGGCTACCAAAAATCTGGTTCAGTCTCACAATTTCATATTAAAATAGAAAGTCTTTAGATTACTATCTACAAAATGCTTCTATTGAACAATGGTTGTGTTATTATCTGCTCACTAACTCTTTTAGGCGGCCTAAATTGTCTCAGATTTATCGATTTCAAGCGGGATCAGTAATAGATGTTCTTTTCTTGTGGGACCTTATTCGATAAGAATCGATTTGAAAATAAATAATTTAAAGATCACAATAGATAGAACGAGTTTAAAATAACTTGAAAATGTTTCTCAATTTTTAATTGTTACCAGATCGAAGTGATAAACTGGCCCGAGAAACTTTTGACTTTTATTGCTGTCTTCATTAAAGTTTGATGGAAAAGAATGAGAAAGTTTAATTGATGTACCTTTCTCGACAATACCTAAGTGTATATTTAAAATTATGAATACTGTTGTGATACCGAAGTTCATATTTGATTTATATCATGATTTATATCACTACACAGTATAAAATAAAGTCGCTATCCGCTATCTGTCCCCCTAATATGCTTAAGATATTTGTAACACCGCCACGGATTTTGATGTGGTATTTTTTTAATACATAAATAGATTCATGTTTAATTTAGTAAGGTAAAATTGATAATTTTTAAGATTTAGCACATAAATTGCAAACGCTAGCTGAACCCTAAGTGATAGATCAAAACAATGTGCTACGTTATTATACACCTTCAAAAGATCTACAAAAAAGTCGACGATGGTGTATGTCTATCTCTTAGGGATAACCCACATTTATTCTTTTGATGCGGAACTAAGTTTGCCGGGTCAGCTAGTGTATAATAAAAGAACATCTGCAACACCGTGATGGTCACAGTTGCGTTGCTACCTTTAAGATGCGATAGTGTAGGAAAGATATAAGGGAAACGAGGAAAGGCTGTCGGACCTTATTGAGAGATACCTAGATGTCATAAGAATTTCCGCGTTCATCAAGCATAGCTCAAAGATCGGCCCACAATCTTTGAAAAACTTATGTTAATTAATATATTTTGTAGGTATTATATAAATGACTGAGTGTTCTATAATATATATTTATTTGTTTGTTGCAGGTAATTACCAATTACAGATGATTATGGAGGAATTTGGTATGTGATATGGTAAACCGAAAGATTGTTTAAATGCTATAACGTTTAAAGGTTGTTTAAATGCAGTAAGGTAAAACCAAAAACAAGGTAGGTATATATTTTTAAACTGTTCTCGATAATTCGATCAGTTTTGTCCAATATCAGTCGATCGATCTGGTTGTAAAAGTGTAGGCGTATAAAAGTAACGGTTTTTGAAAATTCGTGTGTAGGTTCTTGGTAAAGATTATAATAACAATTACCAACCCAAAAAAAAAATACAAATGACGCCGAGAAGAATATTCACTACCATAAAATGCAGCCTTACGTAGGTATTCTTCTTCTTCTTAGCCGTTCATAATTACCTATCTATCTACTATTTATTCTCGTCACTGTTCTTCAGTACCCAAGGAAAGGCACTATTTGGAGGACTATCGTTATTGACGGATATTTACTAGTTTTGTCGTGGTATTCCTTAGCTAGAGGGCATTTCATGTAGTAAGTAATTGAATTTTATATCGTTTTAATAGAAAAGTAGAAAAATATAGAAACTTCAGAAAATACGTTAAGTTCCCATTTTGTAACAAATACATTGAAGATTAAACATCAGCTAGACACAATACGCACAATATGTTTGTATATAATTAATATTTCAATTCATGGCTATGGCATATGTGGTTTATTAAACTGTTATTGTCAAAACTGCAGCTACAAGAAAAAATGATGACATACGTATTGTATCTCCTGCTGTATTTTTTTTTTATAAGCATTGAAGAAGTAGTGTTGTAGAGAATTAGTTCCATTAAATATCCTCGGACGCCCCTCACAGTAATTGATATCTAAGATTGGCCTTAATTTGTCGCTCGGCCTTATAGCTTAGCCGTTCTCACACTATTATTATATTGAGTACAATTAGGTCACATTTTGTCACGACGTGACATCATTGGAAGACAAAATTTTTCAAACGATATGTTAGCTTCTGATATACAGAGTTTGTTACTTCTTCACAGGTCATTTACATTCTGTTATACGATATATTCAAGAAATGTGATGTTGATTCCAATGAAAAAAGGCTAATCTTTAAGCTAACTCTCCTTCCTGTAGTGGATATCAGAAAAATGCTTGAAAAACAATACTGCTTTCACATTTTAACATGACATACATAATTTCACGTCTTTTTCTACCAGAAGGTGTAGGCAGCGCCTGTTAAAGCCTCGTCTAGCCGTTATGTTTACGTTCCAAATGAAACAGGTGGCGAACCTATTGCCATACCGGACACAAAAGTTTTGAGTCATCGATATTTATGACACATTACTTCCGAAAATAATTTCTTCTTTAAAAGAAAAAAGAGTGCCCGAGAAGTATGTTAGGCTGGTGCAAGCGATGTATGCAGGAGCGTATACCAGTGTCCGGTCCGTAGCCGGCGTCACCGACCAGTTCAGTGTGGATGTGGGCTTACACCAGGGATCGGCTTTAAGCCCTTATTTGTTCCTCCTGATAATCGATGCTCTTACATCGGACATTCAGGAGGACGCACCCTGGTGCATGCTCTTTGCTGACGACATTGTTCTGGTAGGAGAGGAAGCGGCCGAGGTAGAAAGTAGGCTGAAAAGATGGCAGAATAAGCTAGAGAGAGTCGGTTTTAAGATCAGCCGCGATAAAACTGAGCACCTTTTCTGTGACTTTGGTGGCTCCTCTGGCTTTTCCTCAATATCTTTGGACGGAAAAAGCCTCAAAGTTACGTCAAACTTCAAATACCTTGGTTCGCTTATTCAATGCGATGGCAATATTGACCGGGATGTAAATAACAGAATGAATGCGGGATGGATGAAATGGCGACAGGTCTCAGGAACAGGATGCGACCCACGGATGCTCCTTAAATTAAAGGGGCAAATATACAAATCGGTTGTCAGGCCTGTCGTATTGTATGGGTCTGAATGTTGGCCTATGAAAGAAGTGGATGAAAGGAGAGTACATGCAACAGAAATGCGAATGTTAAGATGGATGTGTGGTGTGACAAAAAGGGATAGAATAAGAAATGAGTATATAAGAGGAAGCATGAAAGTAGCACCAATCACGGAAAAAATTTAGAAGTGGTAGATTGGCGTGGCATGGCCACATTATGAGAAGGGACGAAAGCCATGTCACAAGGAGAACGATGAGAATGACTGTGGATGGACACATTAGTAGAGGAAGGCCGAAAAAGAGATGGATGGACTGTATAAAAGTTGATATGAATATGAAGGGAGTAAGTGTGAAAACGACGAGTGACAGGAGATAATGGAAAAGAATGACATGTTGTGCCGACCCCACATAGAGTGGGACAAGGGCAGGAAAATGATGACTTCCGAAAATAATTTCGAAAAGTCATTGGTGTGCGCCGGGATGCGAACTTGGTACTTCTTGATTCAGAAGCGGAGTGTTCAACCTCTGGGCTTTTGTGCTCTCTTTTCATATTTTAGTGCACTATTTGATCGTCTTTATCATCTGTAAAAGAATCTGTTCATTGTTATTAAAAACTAAAAGCAAATACATAGGTATTAAATATTAAATACATAGGGTTATATGTATTTTAGTTTCTGAAAATATTCGTTTTGCCCATTACTGTTCAAATTGTTGATCGATGGTTTAGGGAGACGCCTCTGCAGAGTAGTTCACTAAAAGTTTCGGATTTGAACCCTGGCTGGCACCAATAATACACTTCTCAGAGAATGGTGTCTGCAATGTTTATTTTTCACATATTACGCTGGGACCTATTTAATTACTACATTTAGTGAAACATCGTGAAATAACTTAGCAATAAAATAATAAAAAAGTATATTGATTTTGTTGTTGTAGTCAATAAGGTAAATGCTTTTAAAATCCCACTTTAAAACATGCATTATGATTTAAAAAAGAGATCTGACTGCTTCTCCCGGAAGCTGTAAATTATTTGATATTTATATAATAAAAACAAAATGTAAGCAGTAAATTAAACTCAATATAAATTTAATCGCGAATATAAGAGAACTTGTACACTTTCGATAACGGAAGTGCACAATTAATATAATATGTTAAATCAACTTTCACTTAACTTATATAAAATATATATATATAATAATTTTACGTAAAGATAAGTAATATATTTTCTGGTCAGCGTCGTTGATGTTGTAAATAAAACGACGTTGTCTGCCTTTCGTTGGTAACATGTAGATATATATTTCTATGTACATTGTTCACAAACCAGTTGTACGCGTATCTTCACCTCAATGGTTCACGGTTGCGCTCTACTTCACCATGACTCATGTCCGGTTCGTATATTGTATTGTGCGTAATGTTAGTTATTTGTCTGTGGCTAACGTCGCTTTTGAAAATATTTTAAATTTAAAAAAAGAATCTGTCAAATTCGAGTTGAACTGCCTGACAGAATTTGAGCTATTTTCTTTTTTTTTTTTTGGTTCTGTTTCTTAATTTTTAATATGGCAAAATTCTAAAATCCTGTTTATTTTATTTATGTTTAATTTATTAAATTTACTGTAGATTTATACAGTTGAATTTTTTTAGAAATTCTCCTAAAGCTCTCCATTATCTTTACAAAGCAAAAAACAAAACCAGTTTTCGCTGTTTGTCCCCTGTTTGTGCTAAGATCTTTGGAACGGATTTCATTATGTTTAATTAAATAGATTTCAACGGGGTGGTTTGAACATTGGTAATTTTATAGGTCTTCGTCTTCGTAATACTGATTTATTACTTTTAAGAAACAAAGTTCGCTGAGTCAACTATTTTATTAATACAGGTAAAAATAATGAATTTTTTCTTGATAAGTTTGGTACAAGAACCTTAGTTGGATTTAATTGCATAAGGCATTCTCTGACCAAGACTTTTAGATATCGTATTTTAGGTATAAAAATACCAGTGTTTATCAATTCAATGTAGCGGTACTGCGGTACGCACGACAGTTAGCGGTCATAAAATATGACTCATTCATCCCACATTACTTTAAAACGACATAACTCTAATACACACAAAGGTCAAATTGCGACATGTTATTTTATTAACTAACCTCTCCGACAAAAATATACAGATAGAATAGTCTTACTGACAACTAGAACTAGAGTATTTCAGTACGTAGTATAAAAAGAGTCGCTATCAGCTGTCTGCTTAGATCTTTGAAACTACGCAACTGATTTTGAGGTGTTTTTTTAATAGTAAAAGGGTGTCAACAGGTTGGTTTGTATGTATAGTCTATGTATCAATGATACATTTTGAGTTTTATCACTTTAATTGTAAACGCTGTAAAATTACTTTTGATGCTTAACAAAGTTCACCGTTTCAACTAGTATTCTATAAGAAGTATAAGAACACACAAGTAGGTAAGCTTCGGCGGACTAAACATTTAATGGCTAATTTTAAAATCATTTTAAAGTGGAAACGAATAAAAATATAAACAGACACTTCGTTATAATAAAAACGTAAAATAATAATTTTGCTAGTTACTATTACAGCAATTACAAACAGACACTATGTTTTAATAAAAAACTTGTCCGTATTAATAAATTAGATAGATGATAATATGGAAGTAGGCGAGAGTTAGATTATTTGCTATTGAAAATGATCCAATTATAATTTACTTTGACGATAGGACACTGTCAATACAATGAGTGAATGAATGAGGTGGAATCTATGAATAATATTCGCAGATCTATAAGATATTGAGAATGAACTAATTAATAACGGTGATTGCTTTTGAAATTAATTTAGTATCCGTATCAGTTTGTAGTAGAAAATGGCTCACCTGAGCAGAAAATGGAGAAATTTTTATCTATAATACTAGTAGACCCCGCGAACTTTGTTTCGCGTAAATATGGTAATTGTGACTTATCTCTAAAAGATAGACATACACCATCGCGGACTTTTTTATTGACCTTCAGCTGAATTATATTGTAGTACATTGTTTTGATCTATCACTTAGGTTCCAGCCGGCGTTTAGAATTAAAGTCCTATCCGAAATTCTAAATCTCTGTGGATTGTATGTATGAAATATAGACAAAATCCACACTGTTGACACACTCTATCACAGATCTTACCATATAAGGTGACGACGGGAAAACGACGATTTATACCATGTAATGTTTCATCATAGTAATAATTAGCTACTCGAATTAAAAATATTCGGTATAATTAGGCGGTACCATTAACATATCCATTTACTAGTATAGGTATTAAGTACTACTAACAGATACTTTTGAATATTATTACTAAAACTTTTAATAGTAGTTTATTAATCAGTGTTTCTTTAAATAACATAGGACACAAAACATTTCTATCTTTTCTATTTTAAGCAATCAAAAGTCCGTGAATAAAGTCTTGATTCATAGGTATCAGAAGTACACGTTATAAATAAGTATTTTTTGTCGTCCTTGTCTGTATTCGCACTACATAAGGTCCCTTAAGAGGAACTCACATTGGCACTCACATACAGTATGCAGGACATGGGCTGACCGATGCCGATGGTGTGCAGTTATATGTCATACTTAGCTTGGCTGAAACTCGGCCACACATTCCGTTATCGTTGTGTCCATTGTTATCTGCGACACGAGATTGGAGGTTAAATTTTAAATCTGTTACAATTATTCTTTTAAATCATAATGTTGTTTCATCATTATTTACTGTGTAAGTGGTAACGCAAAGTTTTTCTATAATAAAATATTGGTTTCTATGTGAAATTAATTTACCAAGCAATATTCGTATCTATCGAAATGCATTCAAGTTATATAAAAACTTCTTTTGCCGCCTATATAATCAAATATCATAAAATTTTCAACATGTAATGATGAAAAATAAGATGATATCGAAAAACGCTGTGATAAATTGATTTGATAAAAAAAAATATATTATAAAAAGAATGAATTTATATTTCTTTTATTTTGGAGGAAACTCCCGTAGTTTAAAATTTGGGTGGTCATTGTTTGAAACGGAGTTTAAAGTAGTATAATATACCTGGCCCAGAAAACTCCGTATATCTCACAACTGATGTCAGAATCAACAAGTTAAGCATTATTTCATCTTAATTCTATAAAAGTTATAGCTAAGAATGAACTATGAGTGAATTCAGCACGCTCAAATATAGCGAAATACTCGACTATATCCGTCGGTTGACGTATGACATTGGACAAAGATACGGCATATTATATTTTTATGCAGTCGTGATCGTGAACGAAACGTGTTCCGAGAAAATGCTTAACAAACACACATAGATATTTATTTCACAACACACACATACATGCCTTAAAGTTTTATATATGTACATGTTATAGCTTTTTTACAGTTAGTATTATTTGTTTATAGCCTTAATATTATGTCCCTTTTTGCGTTTCCTTGAGTGAAATATTTGCTGCTATTAAATTGATGACTTTATGTATGTATCAAGTGGTCATCTCAACAGTGGTAGAGCCAAGCAGTTCGCTGCATGAATGGGCCGGCTCGACCGGTGAAATACCACGACCTCTCAGAAGATCGACGTAAAGTGGCTCATGCCGCGTTTCGTTCGGTGAGAAAGGTACCCGGAGGCCCACCCCCTTTACCCATCCTTTCCTTTCCCCTATCCCCTAAAGGTCGGCAACGCAACAGTAACACTATATGTGTTGCTGGTGTCCATGGGCGGCGTTGGTTGCTTACCATCAGGTGACACGACTGCTCGTTTGCCCGCCTATCCCATAAAAAAAACAAAAAAAAATCAAGTGCACCTACATATTATTCAAACAGCTAGGAAGTATATCTGCCAAATTATCTGCAGCAGCAGATGGCTCGTTAGCCCTATATGAAGATTTCAGTCAGTTGATTCTGTGTTGTTCATTCAACTTTAGAATCCAACATCTAATAAGGACCCAATCATGGTGATTTTAGATTGCCAGACTTACATTTCAAAAGCCTGTTCATAAAACTAGAAAAGTACTTTTAATTTAAGGTCTCGGTGGTCCAGTGGCACCCCGATTGAATCAAGAAGTCGCAGGTTCGAATCCTGGCTCACACCAATGATTTTTTTTTCGAAATTTATGTGTTAAAAATATCGATGACTGGAAACTGTGTGCCCGGTATGGCAATAGGTTTGCCACCTGTTCCATTTGGGACGTAAACATAGCAGCGAGACGGGGCTTAACAGCTGCTGCCTACACCTTCGCTTATTTTCTCCAATACATATTTTGAAATCATCTGAAAATACTGTGTTTTATATATTCTTTTTCTATATCATTACATAGTATAAAACAAAGTCAGTTTCCGCTGTCGGTCCCCTTATATGCGCATATCTTTAAAACTACGTAACGGAGTTTGATGCAGTTTTTTTAATAGTTAGAGGGTGTCAACAGGGCCATGATCTATAATATAATTTATGTATAGTGTAGTACAAAAAGGTGATAATTTTCAAGATTTAGAACTTTAATCGCAAACACTGCCTGAACTCGTAAGTGATAAATCAAAACAACATACTACATTATTATACACCTTTAAAAGGTCCACAAAAAAGTCCGCGAGGGCATATGTCTATCTCTTAGGGATAACCCACAATGACCATTTTTATTTTTTTACTTTTTACGAGAAATAATGGCCTATTTACGTACAATTTTACACATTTCAGTATTAATTTTCATCCATTTAAGTGTCTTAAATAGATTTTGCATGTAATATAGATGATCCTGGCCCTTTACTGCATGCAATTTAAACAAATATTTTCGAAGATATTGCAGTATTAACAGAGCGTGACAGCAGTTATTACTTTTGATGCGGAACAAAGTTCGCCGGGTCAGCTAGTATTATTATAACTTAACAAGAGTATAATGAGGTGGAAAAAAGGTATTTCTTTCCTCATTCCCTGTCTTTAACAAAATAAAGAAACAACATACTGGTCCTATCTTTATTTTTCCGGAGCATGCTACGCTTTCTCTTGCCCTGTGGAACAGATGAAAATCCTTGACAATCCGAGTGCTCCATAGGGTGCTTCTTTCCGTACCTACACTGTAGTTTCACTGAGCCTGGAGCTACAGGAAATGAATGCATATACCATAAACAAGGCAGGGAGCTTATGGAGCGAAATAAATGACTTCCGGTTGGTGTACAGGAAGATATTAACTTCACGATATAGGGTTCGATTCTTTTGTTATGTTAAATTTACGATGCAGGGTAGTGATATTTGTTTACATTCAAGTATCTTAAAGAATAGATAGAGGGTAGTTGTGATATTTTTGGTAAGTCTGTAATAATATGATGGTGTCTAGGCAAAAGTAACGACGATTTTATCTATACTTTACGATATTAAAATCGGAAACAAAAACTGAACCTAAAAGGGCCTATTTTTTATTTAAAAGTGCTTTACATTTTCAGTTATCACTATTCTGTCATCATTTGTCTCGCACCGAGCGTATCGCGGCACGAGCCACTTTACACCGATATTCTGAGAGGTCGTGGTATTACACCGGCCCTTCAACCTCAAATAACACTCGTATATGTGGTGCATATTTTATCGATAAAATTTCACCTAAAACTTTTAATGTATATTGGGAATGCGCAACCCCAAAACATTTTTCAAGGTTTATTTTTAATATAAATAGGATTACGGTATATTAAACGCTTCTTTTATATAAAGGGTTCTGTAATCCCGATCGTGTTTTATGCCCTTAGGGTCCGGTAGCGTAGGTAACCTTAAGGACAAAAGGAAATTCTCTCAATATTAATTTGAAATTATGAAATTTTGATAAAGCAAATTAGCTGTACGTTATCTATCGTGTTGAAATGATTTTTGTTCTTATGAGGTATTATTACAATAACTTGTCTTTTTATCAGCACTCTCAATTGTCTTCTTCCCTTTTTCTGTCACTTTCTTTAACACTTCCGACTGTCTTTGGTTTCGTCTATTTCTTGTTTCTAATCTGTCTGAGATCATTCCTTCCTTGTAACATTTAAAGGTGTAGACAGTTGCAATTGAGCTTCAATTCCTTGAATAAATCACATGGCTGAGTTGGATCACATGCGAGTTTATTGCCATACCTATATCGTTTACAATTTTAGTCATATATTGATATAATTATTATCAGTATCTAAAGTTATAAGGAACTCGGATTTCGGAGTCTTGAGTATGTTAATATAACTGAGCCAATCTTTTAAACTGCTGTAATTAATTCGAAAATTTTTAAATCTTACGTAAATGGTTTGGTATGTCTATTGTACAAATGATTGAAATTATGATCAGATTTTACAAATGTCTACACCATGTCAGATATATTAAAGCAAAGTTGAAAGTGACGGCAATTACACGTTGCATATAACTTCCTAAATGTGGGGTATTATTGTTATTCTATATATCACTAAAATAATAGATACAAAATAATTTAGATTTCGCTTTTCTCTCAAAATTGTTTTTATACTGAAGTTACCAAAACGAAGGTGGTGGTAGTAAATCTATGACAAAGTTTACGTCTCAGTAATTCTACTTTCAAATACAAATGAAAGGCAACGGACATAAAAATAAAACCATTTAATCACTTCTGCCCTGTCTACCGTGCGGGCACCGTACCGTACTGCTAATTTTACACTCGTACGCCTCTATTTGCTACCTCTATCTGTACCCCTAGCAGTGGAGCGTGATTATACGAGGGCATTTATTTGACTGTGGAAGGGCTATGTTTTGTGTCATTTGAAGTTGAAACGGTTTCCTGCACACGCAAAAAAATAAAAACTCTTTTGTAAAATTTGAATACATTTCCATATAATATGGAGTAATGAGCAAATTCTTTGAAAAATTAACATGTTCGAATACGTTTTATGTAAGTTAGGTAGGACAGTAGTATTGTATAAATATTATATTTTAAAAGTAGGATCAGTAATTTCTGCAATCGTGTTAAAACTGGAATCAATGGAAAAATAAATTTCCTGCTGTACAAATCATAAAGATGTTTATAGGGTTCTATTCAAAAGTTGGACAACGACTCGTTTACAGATTATATATACTTATGACCATAAGTTTCCATAGAAATTTTTTGAATCATATCACACCAATATCATGTATAAAGCATAAAGTAAGTAAGTTTTGTTTGTTTAGTAGAACCTCTTAGTCAACTACTGGTCCGATTTGAAATATTTATTCAGTATTTGATAACCAATGTACTGAGGGCTAATTGGTATGTTAGAACTAGTACCTTCCAATTTACAACTAATACCGATTACTCGTATCTGTTTAGTAATAATGGTACTAAGTTAGATGATTAAATAGGTATAATAATAATACACTATGCATTGCTATAAGCTCTTTTTTTTAATGAAATTTTGATATCAGACTTCAAAAAACTTGTACCAAAAAGTAATTCGTTATCCTTACAATGTACAAACTATATACATACATAGTAAATTAGATAATATTCTGATGATTGACAATTCATTCTCTTCCATTCATGACTCTAAAATTGGTGATTATTCATGATAAGATCATAAAGTAAAGGGAAATATGGGTATGTACAGAGTGGAGGCGCTTTTGTGTTTGTGTATATATTTGTATGAATTAATAGTAAGTAACACACGTAGATACACAAAAAAAACTTGTAAATATTTGTTAAAATACTAATAATGTATTTGCTTGTATATATTATATTTCATCATCATCTCCTTGCCCTATTCCTATCATTCTAGGGTGCCGACCCTAGAATGATAAGAATAGGGCAAAAGGACAAAAGGCTTTTCTTTTCTACACTTCTTTATTATTCGCTTTATATTCTTCAGTCTTTTACTCAAGCCATCAATAGTTTTATGGGTCTTTCTCATTTTTGAATACTTTCTACATACAAAAATATACTATAATGATGAAATATTTTTTTGAGATAATGTATTTATTTAAAAGCTCTGACAGCCCTGCTTCGACCTATACATGTCACAATAGCAAGTACCTCGGTACAGCGACAGATGCACCATTTTTGTGGTTCGTCTATCTTGTTAGTTGATTTTTTTAATGCGACAGAACTAACGAGGGTGATTCGCTATGGTTTTATTGTAAATGGTTTATTGCGATTCCACTGTGGGGTTATTTTTTTGCATTCTCAGTATTGTTAACAGTTAACAGCTTATTTATTTTCAGATATACAGTTATGAATAAGAAGTATTAGTAAGGGAATAATATTGAAAAACCAATTGCCAATCTGAGATACTAATACCTATATATTAGTAAAGATTTAATATATATAATTATAGTTTGATTTAATTAATCTTATTCTTATTAATATTTAAACACTTTTTATTAATAGTAAGTAATAAGTGTCATTTACGAGGGTATCCCCAAAGAACTTAATCAAAAAGGGTAAATATGTATGAAAAGGCAATAGCCATCTCTTGAATGTAAAAAATAATAATGAATAAGTTATTGTATACTATGAATAATTAAACAATAATTAAACAATAAAAAACCACAAAAGGTTGCACAAAACCGCGCACAGTGGCCACATATCACGCAGAACTGAGTTTGAACTAGACGAGGGTGATCACACAATAGTATACATTTGAATACACCCTATATTTGTGTGACAATTGTATGATAGGGTGACGGAAGCGACATTGGGGAAGATACAGCGTGATTCATTTTCATTTTAAACTTTGTATTAATATATTTTAAATAAATTAACGCATAATTTAAGACTTAAAAATGTGGTAATTAAAATTCCAAAATGATTTCGTTCAACATTGTCACAAATAGTTAATATCTTAAAACAAATCGCGACTAAAACAACCAACCTCTACGCCTGGCTATTTCATAATTTGTCACTGTAGCTAAAAATTCCCTTTTCGAGATCTGTTGTTTAAATTGGAAAGTAATTAACGTAAAAATATTAAGAAGTAATAATTTTCCTGTCAACAAAATATGTTTCTTGAGATTGGTTCTTATTTTTAAAACATTCTATGAATTTCAAAATTTGATTATGTTAAATAAATAACTTTTTGAGATTACCATTTTTTAGATATACACTTTCTGTTTATTTACTTATAATTGTTTCCCGCAGCTCTGCCTGTGTGGCCTTTTTAATGGCTATAACTTTTTTTTTTTAACAGATTCAAAGTATTAATGACACAAAGTCTTCGCTGAGATCAATCCTTGTTTAACAGACGGAAAGATCAAAGCGAAATGATCAGTCAAAATCCAACTTAAAGTGCTATCGATGCAAATCGATGTTCAAAAAAGAAAATTCTGCACTTTTTTATAAAATTAACAGAAAGGTTTTTGTATTTGTAAGACTTTTGTTTTTGTAAGAAACAGAGGCATAGCTCTTATGGAATAATCGAACCACACGTCCACCGTTAGACCTATGCTATGTAATAGTCCTTAACGACCAGAGCTACCGAGTTTGAGGGTCGGATTTCTTTGTTTGTTTTATTAAATTTAATACTTGCTATAAACCTTTTTTCTTCCAAAAGATATGATTTTAGATTTTCACTATTAATTTGTGTATTTTGCTATTAACTCGGAATTACATTTAAAATATTTTGTAATAATAAAACAATTTAAAATAATCTGTATAACTTAAATTTCATCTGTATATTTATAATTTAGTATCAAAAACAAATCCTATTGTATATCTTCACCTTCATACATTAAAATATATCGAAAAATGTATTATATTAACACTCTGTATGTAAAACCCAGTGTCCACAGACCCCCAATATATAATATTTGAACATCGTAACAAGTAATTGGGCACGCGCATGATAATCTCTGAACAAATATGTGCATACGAAGCGTGGTTGCAATACGAGTATGTGTTGTGTGGATTTGTCCCAGATTAAGTGAGGATTATCATGGAGTACCTACACGTGATTCAGTTTTCGTGTCTCTTCACAAGGCAACACGTTTGACTCAAATAAGTCCTTTATTAGACTAAAGCAATGTTGTACTTATTGGGATCGTTACTTACAGCATAGAGAAAAATGAACAAAGTCATACAAATATCATATTAATATATCTCTTTAGTTGATCGATTTGAACCGGTTTTTCAATTCTCCAAAAATATGATACCTTCTTATGAATACGAGTCTCTGAAAATTTTAACCTATTCCTAGTACGATTCCACATATGCTGTTGTTAAAATCAATATATGTATGTACATACTTTATATATTAAATACTTGAATCAGATAAACTACTTCTTCTTTAACCAAATTTTTATTTGGTCTAAGAAGTAGTTTATAATAAATGAACGACCAATAAAAAATAGTACAATAATAAATTCAACATTGCGTTATTGCGTTTGCATCCTCAAAAAGTGACAATAATTCTTCAAACTCATATTACTCTACGATATTAAAAAACAATAGTAAAATCCAATATATATTGCCGCAACCAACCCCCATGATTATCCCCGCTCGGGGCTGCAACACTTATATTGACCACAGGGGTGAATATTTAATCGGCTCCAACCCCCTGAGTGCAAATATTATGTAATTAAGGGCTGGCCTTTGAGATACATCGTTATCACGGCCTGGGCCTCAGGGAATTATGTTCTGAATGACATTATATGCCGGCATAACATGATCAGCCGTGCTCAAAGAGAAGCTAGTTATTCATTTTATTAAACTTCATATGTATTTTTTTGCAATTATTCAAAATAATACCCGAAAACAAATACAATATGTACTATGTAGTTACTATTAATAACAAGAAAATTGTACAATAAATTGTCGTAAAAAATATGTTTTTTCATATCTCCCAGATATTTTTTAATTTGTGGAGAATGATAAACAGGTCATAACATTGGCAGGCGGACCAGTGATTTGATGCTTACCATCATAGTATCACTTAAAATACTATTATATAACATATATTAAGTTAAGAATAATTGCTCAAGCGCACTTTTTTCCTTTTTTTATGGGATAGGAGCAAGCGTGTCGCCTGATAGTAAGCAACCTGCGCCGCCCATGGACAACAGCAAAACATTTAGTGTTACCGTTGCGTTGCCGACCTTTAAGGGAGAAGGATAGGAAAGTATGGGGAAGGGAGATGGGCCTCCGGGTACCTCTCTCACTCAACGAAACGTGGCATGAACCACTTTACGTCGATCTTCTGAGAGGATCTTGAAGGGAAATCATCCTTTTATTTATTGGGGTAGTTGAGGGGGTCACAATTTCTTTTTTGTTCTTTTTATTTTTCTTCGAAACTATTTTAAAATATCCTCAAATTATTATAATATTAATTTTGTTTCTATGGAAAATTTAAAAAATAATAAAGTTATCTGACAATAGGGTGGCCAATATTGTAAACATCAGTAACTTATGTAATTTAAATGTAAATTTAATCGATCTTAATATTTTTTTTTTTAGTAAACATTCATCTTTTCAAGAAAATAAATTTGAAGTTAGGGTTGTCACAACTTTTTATTTTTTGTTTAAGAACTAATGTTAAAAACTCTATAAAATGGATGAGATTAGTTTAAAAAAATATTTGTTTCAAGTAAATGATAATAATTTATTGCACAGAATTAGTAGTAAGCCAAAATAAACGTCATATGATTATGAAGAATTATGTTGATGCAACGGTTAGGCGTTGGCAAAGTTTCGTCTACTTTAATTAAAATATTTAATATTTACGAGTAATTCCGCACAATAGGTGATAATATTATGGATATGGTACCTACCGACAGATGCCTCACAAACGTACATACTAGAATTCGTTATAATTGAATACATAATTCGATATATAATACATGTTTATAACATACATACATACATAACTTCACGCCAAATCCCTTGCGGGGTAGGCAGAGAGAACAGAGCGCCATAGGGCACGATTCTTACACACCTCACTCGCTTCGTTGACTTTCATAACTCTTTTTATGCACGCGCGTCGGTTTTTGAGGCTCCTAACATCACCTTCCTCCAGAACACGTTCTATTTGGTCATGGAATGTGTGTCTTGGCCGTCCTCGACTCCTACATCCATCCGCTTTTGCATTGTATATCTGCTTAGTCAGTCTTGCATCAACCATTCTTTCTACATGTCCGAACCATCGGAGCATGCCCTTTCTTACTTTTACACCGACACTCTCTTTCAAACCAACTTCCTTCCTTACAACCTTGTTTTCTACATGTTTATAAACGATTTAAAATCTATCGTCCAAAAAAATTCATAAACTTTTTGTTGTTTTAAATGTTTCACTAAACCATACCCATAACGACATAATAAAATTTGTTCTTAGGGTTGTCGCATCATGTGCGATATATTGATATAAATCTTTCCATGGATATACTGTCAATTATTGTAAGTGCTATCGTATCGGTGGAGTTAAGGTTGTCACGGATCACTATTATTGGATATGTAACGCTATTAAATTTATCATCTAATATATTTTTACTCGATGGAAATCTTATTAAAGCAAATAAATTACAACATATGAAATCATAACTTAAGTAAAGCTGGTATTATATTTTTTTTACATCAAATTGTGTGTAATAAAAGACTGGTAATAAATAATGATCCTAATTTAATCTCTATTAACGAAACAAAACAAGAATAATTCTGAATACGAAATAATTTCACAAAATATAAATTAAAATTAATACGTGGGACATCAAGATTAGATTTTGAAACTGTAATGAAAATTAAAGTAAAAATATATTAAATAATATAAAACTACGTGTCAGCCATTCGACGCCATCGGTTGGCACGTAATAAAAACAAAATGGACAGTTTATAAATGACGGATGAGCGTTATTGACAGCCCTAGGGGATTATAGTACGAGATCCCGCTGCAGAATCGTGTGCTCATCGACTATTTGTTTAAAACCAAATTTTTATGTTTGTTTGTAACTAAGAGAATATATATTTACTAGGGTGCCTATCAAAATTTGGCCGCCATTATTTTTAATTAAATTATTCTTAATTGATTTTTGGTAAAAGATTTCGTTTATTTATTTAAAAAAAAAAATAACGTCTACATCACGGTAATTAATATGAAGATTCTAAAAAATCACGGGTGCCGTTGCACACTTGGCCACACCTCTTTGCAGCCAGGTGTAAACAGGTATAATTTCGATAAATTTATACCATTATAACCTATTTTCATTAATTATATGTCAAATTGAAGCTAATTTTTTTCTATTAATTATCATATAAAGTTGCTTAATTAAATCTGGCCGCAAACAAGGGTTACTGGCTGTTAAAAATAATAAATATTTAAGGTTCACTGCGTCGAATGTCAGTGTTCTCAACTGACATACATTGTTATTTTATTTGTGCATCTAAAAATTATTTTATTAATTAACGTAAAATAAAATTGATAAAGATGAAGTCGTGTTTTTTGTGTAACAAAAAAAGCAATGTACTCGAGTTTAATAATGTATCATTCCAAAAGTGCTCGCTAATGTTATTGTTTCGTCGTAAATAAAAATATAAATATCATGACCTTTTACTTACAATTGACTCTACTAATGATTTCGGATATCATTCAGAGTGTAAAAAAAATTGTGGTTCTGAAGCAAAAAGATAAACAAGAATTTGAAGATTTTTGCAAAACACAAACCGTAAGTAAAAGTTGAATTGAATTTAAGAATAATATAGGTTATAGTTGCATCCGTCGTCGTTCCGGCCGATATGCCTGCTGAACGAGGCGGGGAAGCTCTTTGAAAGGGTTATCTCCGCCCGTATCAGCAGCCACCTGTCGCAGGTGGGCCCGGACATATCGGACTGTCAGTTCGGGTTCCGGCGCTCGACTATCGACGCGGTGCGTCGGGTGCGGGCCCTGTCGGAACCGGCAGTCCGATCGGGGGGGGTCGCGCTGGCGGTGTCGCTAGACATCGTCAACGCCTTCGGGACCCTCCCCTGGCCGGCCATCAGGGAGGCCCACGTCTACCACGAGGTGCCTCCCTACCTAAGGTCGGTCATCGGGGCCTATCTGCAGGAGACACAGGTGGACTATGTCAACCGGAACGGGACGGAGCAGAGGAAGGTGGTTTCTTGCGGGGTTCCGCAGGGGCCCGTGCTTGGCCCCCTGCTGTGGAACCTCGCATACGATCCGGTCCTCCGCACCAGTCTGCCCTGTGGCGTAAGTGTCGTGTGCTACGCAGACGACACTTTGGTGGTCGCCACGGGGCCCGACTTCGAGCGTACGCTCAGGTTCGCCGAGCTGGGGGTGGCTATCGTCATGAGACGGATCCGTGGGCTCGGCCTGGAGGTAGCGCCTCACAAGAGTGAGGCGCTGTGGTTCCACCGTCTCACTCGGGGCCGGGAGCCTCCGGCCTCGCGGATCCGAGTGGGTGACACGGCTGTCCCGGTGGGGCGGTACATGAAGTACCTCGGCCTCACCCTGGATAGCCGCTGGACCTTCGAGGAGCACTTCGTGAGGATGGTCCCCCGAGCGTGACGGGTGGTAGGCGCGTTGTACCGCTTGCTGCCCAACCTCAGGGGACCGGGAGAGGGAGTTCGCCGTCTCTACGGTGGCGTCGTGCGGTCCGTGGCCCTGTACGGGGCCCCCGTTTGGTCGCGAGACCTCGCGGGGGCCTCCCGCTTCAGGGCTCTGCTGAGGAGCCTGGAGCGGCCATACGGATCGTACGGGGCTACCGTACGATATCGTACGAGGCGGCGACGGTCCTCGCGCGTTCCCCCCCCTTCATCATCCTGGCCGAGATGTACGCAGCCGCGTACGATCTCGGCCAGGATGATGAAGAATTGATTCAAAATTGATGCAGTCCAAGAGTTTACGTGTCTTATGTATGGAATACCAAAGTGTCAAAGTGTAAATACCGCAAGATTTTTATTATTTAACAAAATGTACGCTTCAAAACAAAATAATGAAAAATTTATGAAGAATAAAAATTGTTGCGGACAATCTTTGTTAATTCGATGTGGTTAAGTGCCACTGAACCAGACTGCATCAAATTCAGCCCAGAAAATAATGGCTGGCTGGTACTAGATGGTTTTTTAAAACCAACATGGTTCCTGGGCGACTCAACTCCAACGCAAATAAATAGTGTGCTATGTGAATCCACGAACAAAGCTTCCGATAACGACGATTCTGATATTTGTAGCGATGAAAGTGATAGCTCCGGTACAACTGAAAGCTCCGATGATTCAGATTTTTAAATAAGAGTTACGGAAATATAAGAATTATAAGATATTTTTTTAAATTTTTTAATTGTCTTATATGTTTAATTAATATGTAACAGACAATTAAATACTTGAATAAAATCTAATAAAATTTTTAAATAATACTTTCATAATAAAATTTTCTTTTACTTAAGTCACCTTGGTTTCATTTTTTTATTTTTTAAATTAATATTAAATATCGACGTTCTAATTAGCAAATTATCTAACTCCATTTTAGAGAATCTTTTATTTGTAGGAAAAAAACAATTACTTCAAAATATATTATCATTTTAAAAAAACCATTTAACATCATTAATATCTAATAGAGATAGAATATTTAAGTTTGAATCATTCAAATAATTTGTAATTGGATTTGATGAAGCATCAAAATGTTAAAAAAATCACCCTCTAAAAATAAGGAGTTAGACAAATTGCTAACTAGACCGTCGATATATCAAATCAATATTAATTTTTTGTCGCAGTTTTTAAATTTGTCATTTTGAAAAAAATACATATTTTTTGGAGTATTTATTATAAGTCATCTCTATTACTCCCCGGTGGTTGAGAACACTAACGTTCGACGCATGCGCAATGGCTTAAAAGCGTCGCACAGCCGGCAATCGCTGTCCTCGTCTGACAAATGATGTTACGCGCTAACTCTCTTTCACTCTAACTTAAATATTTATTATCTTTAACAGCCAGTAACCCTTGTTTGCGGCCAGATTTAATTAAGCAACTTTATATGATAATTAATAGAAAAAAATTAGCTTCAATTTGACATATAATTAATGAAAATAGGTTATAATGGTATAAATTTATCGAAATTATACCTGTTTACACCTAGCTGCAAAGAGGTGCGGCCAAGTGTGCAACGGCACCCGTGATTTTTTAGAATCTTCATATTAATTACCGTGATGTAGACGTTATTTTTTTTTAAAAAATAAATAAACGAAATCTTTTACCAAAAATCAATTAAGAATAATTTAATTAAAAATAATGGCGGCCAAATTTTGATAGGCACCCTAGTAAATATATATTCTCTTAGTTACAAACAAACATAAAAATTTGGTTTTAAACAAATAGTCGATGAGCACACGATTCTGCAGCGGGATCTTAGACTATTAAGGGTGATATTTTTGATTATTCTGTTGGTATATTATATTACCGATGTCGTTACTCAAATTAAATTGCTTTTTTTCCTATCGGTTTTATTCCATACGGTCAGCACATCAACTTGAGTTATGAAATTATAGTTTTTGAATATTTAATTATTATTATGGTTGATATAATTTTGACGTCCAATCTATTTTTATTGAATATAATTTATTATAGTACATTTGATATAATAAATTATATTTTGGACACAATACACACAGTGCCTCTAGTTTTCCCAATCCCAGCCCAATCGCATGTAAAGGAAACTGGCCGTCGGATATCAAAAATTAAATATATACTTGCCTGTAAAAAACCCAGACGTGATGTTAACATCTATGATCATTGTTCATTCTAATTATTTGTTCTCGAACTCGCCGACATCTACCGACACCACCAAACACGTCGACTCTCAAGCTACAAATATTTCTTCTGAATTGCATGTGGTCTTCAAAAATATTTTTGTAATGGTCTAAAAGTTGATGACATATTCGAGAAAGAAACCCTACTTTAGGCAGGTCCCAGACCTGAACATAAAAAATTCCAAGTTATATATTTTAAAAAATCGTATCCTTAAACTGCCCCTATATGTGTTAAATTCATATAAATAGATAATTTTGTCTAAACCTATAATGTTAAATGACAAGAGTCTGATATCTCCATCAAAAAAAGATCACAAAGGATAATCTCTTTTGTAAATGTATGGTGCTGGACCCAAGTAACTCTTTGCTACATAATGTGAAAACCATTCATTATAACCATAGTCCCCATGTAGGAGATGACCCCCGGTCTGTACCAAGTTCTGTTGCACCAAGGTTATATACCAGCACTGGCCCAACCTTGTTTACAGTTTGGGATCATAAGGCCTAGGCTTGGTTCACGGCACTGGGCCATGGCTGGAAATGAACGTTGGCCCAAGCTCGCCCTAATATCAAATAAATAGCCGAGGTTCGGTAGCCCAAAGTTGGCCCAAGCTTGGCCCCATCGTTCATGAATGGCAGTTCCTACATGGGCCGCCATATGACTATATAATGACTTAGAATATTAATAACTTGTTTACTGTTCCCATGAGACTTCAAAATGTTTCGTCAAAGGCACGATACTCCTCGTCAGGCCAGTAATTAAAGTTTGAAAAGGGCCAGTTTAATGTCTATGGCTTCATTTTAATTTTATTTTATACTAGCTAACCCAGCAAACGTTGTCTAGGCAAAAAAATGATATTTTTAATAAATAAATTCCATAGGGGTTCATCATAGACCGGTGAAAATTTAGGATCTTATGTATTTTTTAATTCTGTAAAAAAATACTATTAAAAAATAGAGATGGACTACCCTTAACATTTAGGGGGATGAATAATAAATCTTGCCCGATTTTCAACCCTACTCGATATGTCTATACAAAATTTTAAGAGAATCGCTTAAGCCGATTCGGAGGAGTTCAATACCCACCATGAAACGAGAATTTCATAAATTTTTACATTTTATAAATTAGAATAACGAAACATTTATATTTTAAGAATTCAAATTTAATATAACTTAATTTGGTCTTGTCTCATTTAGACTGAAGACATTTTTTTTAGTATATTTTACGAATAACTTTTTTTAGAATACCAATTGTGAAGACAAATATTCTGTGTATTTATTATTTGTTGTCTGGAACAGCTTCGCATTCTAATGACGATATGTTTTTGTACAAAATCCCAATGTTAATGAAACAAAGCCTACCTAATAATCCTGAGTTCAATCATTATCTAGAAGACAAGAAACTTTATCCTAAAGTGTCAGAGCTTAGTGAGTGAGCTTAGGCCTTACTAGTGTAAGGCCTAAGCTCACTCACTAAGCTCTGACTATAAATATAAAAAAAAAACACCTTGCCTATTTTAGTTTTTTTTTCAAAAGTACATATCTAATTTACGCGGTGATTTTACTGATTTTATTTAAAGTTTTATATCATCTGTTAGGGATTACTTAAGGCCCCAATTAATTAAAATGTCTAGTTGTGTTTTGTCTAAAGAAATAGCTGGACAAAATAGAGGCTTAATAAACCCTGTATATTTCAAATCATCACGGAAAATTATTAATTTCCCTAGATTGCTCCCTCCATAGATCCTCCTTTAGGACATCATTAAAATAAATGGGAAACAATTTTGTAACTCCTCGGGAAGATAAAGGCTTATTTATTAGAATATGGCCAGTATTAATTTTGCTCTATTGCCTGAGGTTAATAGCGTTGGAACATTGTACATTGGCTTTAAGATTAATGAAATATTTCAACCTTCATTATAATTTATGTTCGTATTTCTTCATTTTTCTTTTTTAATGACTAAAGCTATAAGAATCTGTGTATTCCATATCCATAGACTCGGTAAAAAGTGTATATAATACAAGGGAATTTCACTGCAAGTCCAAAAAAAAGTCTGATTGAAAATAAATGTGATGCAATTCTTTTTTCCCAGAGATTACTTGAATACGAATGAACTTAGTTATCATACATTTGATTACATCATCAAAATATTATCCACAATTGCAAACTTGCATACGAGTATATCATCCATCCTTTCATCCAAACGGTGCAGATCCTGGAAGTTTCGATTTTAGCCAGTCGGCGTTTCACAGTTGGATTTAATCTGGTATTATCCGCTTTGAATCGGACTGGATCCGATTGTAGAATCGAAATGTATTGAGAAATATATTCACGATATACCAAAACTGCAGAAAAGCTGATCAGAGCTGTTGTATAGCTTGATATAGTCTACTTTCGTAAAAGAGAAAAAAAATTAAAAACTTTAAATATCTTTCAAACAATATCATTAAACCTTTTGTGCAATTTGACTACAGTAACGGACAACGCGCACTTCTGCTTTATCTCGCTGACAGAAATATAAATGTATATATAAAAAAAGATGTAAGAGGTGTAATATTTTGTTCATTTTGTTTTCAGGCCACGATGTGGAGATCACCCCTCCGGAGGCAGTGAGGAGGGTCGGAGATGAGCTCATTGTTTTGTGCAAGGTTTCTTACCCGATAGACTCGTGCAGGTAATAATAACTTTTAATTATTTAAATTAGATTTAATATTATATTCACTCTTTAGACTAACCAGCTACGTAGATATCGTGGTTACCTTAAACAACCCACGACATTCAAGAAGAAATTGAATTTGAACAAGAACGGCGAATACGAGATAAAAAAGAGCACCCTCACATCTGAATTGTTTATTTGTTACATAAATAAATTACATAACCTAACTTCACACCTTTTCTACCCGAAGGTGTAGGCAGCCGCTGTCTCGCCGTTATGTTTACGTCCCAAATGGAATAGATGGCGAAGCTATTGCCATACCGGGCACAAACATCCGAAAACAATTTCGGAAAGTCCGAGCCAGGATTCGAACCCGGGACTTCTTGATTCAGAAACGGGTTGCTCCACCACTAGACCACAGAGACCTAAATTTATTGATAAATAGTAAAAAAAAACTAATTGCAAAATATAATCAAACAATTATTGCAAATTGCAATCGAAACAAGACAAATAAGACGTATTTTAACGCTGGGGACATAATTGAATTCTTTCTTCTAAAATAATATTTTGAACATGTAATTCTGTTTCAATTGTTTTTAAAACTAATTGATGGCAAGTATTAAAATACATACAGCGCCATCTAGCAGCGAGTAGTGACATTTTAAAAATGCAAGATATAACACGATTGTGTTTGTAAATCGTTTTTAATACCGAGTAAAACGCATTCAGCACGCTTGGTCGGTACTTATAATTATTAAAACATAAATTTAAAATTTATTTTAAATTTTAAAACTTAACTATGCTCAAACTATGCTATATATAATACCTGAAACAATATCTCTTTTCTTACAGAATTACAGTAGGATCAACAACGTACAGGCTGAAACCTGCTGATGCTCCGGTCGGCGATGTCGTATACAACGGAACTGGACTTCTGGTAATTACAGCGTTATTTACATACGTAACTTCATGCCAAGTCCCTTGTAGAGTAGGCAGAGTAAGCTCACTAGCTTGTGTGACTTTTATAACTCTTGTCATACACGCTAGTCGGTTCTTAACGCTCCTGACATCACCTTCCCTTTCACGCTCGATTTGGTCATGGCTAGTCTATAATTAATTAATAATCTTTATAGTCTTCATATAAGTATCCTAAAAACCGAGTGAAAATTCAAAATGTTTTTTTCCATTATTCTTTAATAAGTAATTTCTGATTTGAGCAATCTAGACGTGAGTTTTTATCAAACAAATACTCACATTTGTAATAATAGATACGTAAGAATTGTTAATCTTACTTTTCACTTATATATAACTAGCGGAAATATTTATCATGTAATAACTTTACCGTAATTAAAACACTGTCTCAATGGACTTATGGCAATGTCCATATTTTAATTTAGTTGTGGATGACTTAATTAGGTTTTTTATGGTCAAAATCCTGAGAGATATTTCAACGGGCGAGCCTAACCATTCATGCAGCGAACTGCGAGGCTCGTGGACCTACCACCTCGAAAATATAAAAAAAAAGATTAAATGGCTATCCTGCTTATACGTCTACTAATGTTATATTATATTTATCAGCAAGGTGAATGTGGTGCATTGATAAGGAACATCAGAGAAGAATGGAACGGGAACATCTCGTGTATGCTGCCGAGGTCCAATGACAACACCGAATTCACTGTCTCCATGAAGTTGGTGGTGGCAAGTGAGTATATTTATAAATTAAACTAGCTAACCCGGCGAACTTTGTTCCGCATCAAAAGTAAATAAATGTGTAAATTTTAACTGCTGTCCCGCTATGTTAACACTGCAATATCTTCGAAAATATTTGTTGAAATTGCATGCTGTAAAGGGCCAGAATCATCTATATTACATGCACAATCTATTTAAGATACTTAATTGGATGAAAATTAATGCTGTAATGGTTAAAATCACTTCGTAAATTTGCCATTATTTCTCGTAAAAAGTAAAGAAATAAAAATGGTCATTGTGGGTTAACCCTAAGAGATAGACATATGCCCTTGCGGACTTTTTTGTAGACCTTCTGAAGGTGTTTAATAATGTAGAACATGGTTTCGATCTATTATATATCACTTAGAGTTCAGCCAGCGTTTGCAATGAAAGTGCTAAATCTCGAAAATTATCATTTTTTCTTTGACCGTTTTGACCCCGTTGACACCCTCTAACTATTAAAAAAACCGCATCAAAATCCGTTGTGTAGTTTTAAAGATATAAGCATATAAGGGGACAGACAGCGGGAAGTGACTTTATTTTATACTATGTAATAATAATGATTTTAACGAACGAGAAAATTTTGTTATGAAAGAACACATCCTGCATAAATGTATTGCCTATTATTGTCGCTTGTCTAACACCAATTATGAATCAGTTTTGCAGAAACTTATTTCAAACTTTTTGAGAGATTTATAGTATTTATGATACCTTACTAATGTAGTATTCCTTGTTGTGAGATGAATGATAACCCTGAATGTAGAAGAAAAAAGAGAAGAGAAAGGCTTAAGAAAATATGGATGGATTGTGTGAAAAACGACATGATTACGA
Source organism: Euproctis similis (assembly GCA_905147225.2). Classification (NCBI taxonomy): domain Eukaryota; kingdom Metazoa; phylum Arthropoda; class Insecta; order Lepidoptera; family Erebidae; genus Euproctis; species Euproctis similis. The sequence continues at coordinate 16,145,993 of LR990106.1, forward strand.
AGGGTTTTAGTGCGGAAGATGCGAATGATAGGGAAGTATGGAAAAGTAAAAAAATATCTTGTGCCGACTAAATAATGGGATCAGGGCAGGAAGAAAACGATTATAATTGCAATCAAATTGTATAGTTATCAATATATATTGATTGATATATATGATGATAATTTATTATTTCTTTATTATATATATTATTTTATATATTAATAATAATATTGAATTTTACCAGAGATGTTATAATTCAATCCACTTAATGAAATACTTTTACAGATGTATCATTTTACTTTCTCAGAGGCACCAGGCAATCTGCACCTCGTTGCCCCGAATCAACCCGTATTCAGAGAAGGGGACGAGTTTCACGCACAATGCGTGTCACCCAATGGACGGCCAGCAGCAAACCTCACTTGGTTCTTAGGTAACACATCTTCTTTGAATGCTGTTCTTTTTTTCAATATTCTTTGCTAATCACTGAAATATTTGGAAATATTGAAAGTCGTCTTAATTATAATTTTCTTGAGAATGTGACGACGAAATATTGCCTATTACACTCTCACGCTAATGATGAATCTAAAAAAAACTTACAGAGCTTTAATACATCCAGCCATTATAATATTACATAGAAATAAACATACTCGGAAAATATTACCCTCTTCTAGCGTAGTCGAGTAAACGTAATATTCTTTATAGGATAGGAGGGCAAACGAGAAAGTGGGTCACCTGGTGGTAAGCAACTACTCACCGCCCATGAACACCGTGGTGCGTTGCCGTCCTTTAAGGGAGTAGAAGGGAAAAGGGGATCGGGCCTCCGGATACCTCTCTCACCGAACGAAACGCGACACGACCTACTTCACGCCGATATTCTGACAGGCCATGGTATTTCACCGGTCTAGCTGGCCCATTCATGCAGCGAACTGCAAGACTCTACCACTGTTACTATAACTTAATATAAACCTATTATATGGTTCATTGTGTAATCTTTCTTGCTATTCTGTTATAGATAACGATGATCTCCTCGTCGGCCTCCACAGACCGGCCCTGTTTTCCGACCCTGGAAGTGATCTGGTGACCATCATGCAGAACTTTACACGCACACTCACCATGGATGATGACAAGAAAATGTTGATCTGCCGAGCTGATCACAAGGCATTAGATAAACCCCAGATTGCTAGAAGACAACTGATTGTCCATTGTGAGTTTTCTTTTTTTAATTCACACCTTTTTCTCCCCGATGGTGTAGGCAGCGGTTGTTAAACTCGGACTATGTGCACAGAGTTGCAATTTAATTTTTTATTGTAGTAATATTACTAGCTAATTATTTAAATATATTATTTATTTGAAACCTGTTAGTGAAAATAAGAATACGAAATAAAATTTGATAAAAAATAAATCATTACATGAAAGAAGCGTTCACAAAAAAATAGGAAACATAAAATATTTAATGTTTTTCTATATCGTCCAAACTATCCTAAAAAAATACTTGACTAAAATAATCTCCCTGTTACTTTCTAGATCCACCAAAACGCTTAGAGGCGACAGGTCAGATCACAATCTTTGGTCTGAAGTTGGGCGCTGAAGGTAGATTGAACGTAACTGTAAGGGCGAACCCGGCACCCACGGCGCAGTGGACCATAGGCGACATCAGTCTCAGCCCATCTCAGACCCGGGAAACTTTCACAGCACTGGAACCTTTACTATTGGTAAGTTATTTTACAATCACATTTATTCATCATCAGCACATAAATGGTAAACCACACCAGAGTCAATATTTCATAAAACAAAATAATAATAGTAAGATGAACAAACATAAAAACTAGTAACCATATACTTGGTGTTGGGGAAAAAACAAAAAATCTCGAAATTTTTGTTAGGATTTCCACTAGTACTCATATGAGGGCTACATTAGTTTTTCTCCGATATATCCAGACATGATCTAAGGTATCTTTTGAGGTAGATCATAAAAAGGGTTCAATAAAATTAAACCTATATATTAGTGGGAACTGATTACCTATAATTAATTTGATGAATCATTTTAAAGCAGTTATATTATTCTTATCACCTTTCTTTATCACCAGGATAATGGCTTCTACAATGTAACCCTCATCTTATCCACGGTCACTAAGGAAGATGTCGAGAGAACATACAACCTCCGTGTTCACAATGAACTTGGCATCGAGGAATTCGCGCTTAGGCTCAGCACTATGGATGAACCGGCCGGTGAGTACCACTGTCCCTTATTACATGAAAATTTACAATAGGTGAAGTTATTTCAAGTTCAGATAATATATATTAGACCTAAAAACCCTAATAAATAGAGAGAAACCTAAGAATATGGATGGATTGTATTAAATACGTACGTATAAGAAGGGTGTTTTGTGGAAGAAGTGAATGATATGATATGTGTGTATTATATGTATGTATTTGTGTATTTTTTTTTAGTATTATGTGTACAGATATATCCTATTACTTCATATTTCGATTTTATTAAATGTATATATTAAGCTTTACTGAATTTATAATTTTATAAAAACTTCTTGTCTTCTGTTCTGTTTTTAACACCAAAGGCTACCCTAATTTCATTTGTTATGTCCATAAAGGTTGTCTGGAAGAAATCGCCGATAGCGATAAGACCGCCGTTTGTGCATTTATTATTATGATTTTCTTGTAATCTAAATATTTTTGGTGAACAATAAAGAATATTTGTATTGTATTTGTATGATAGGGAAATGTCGATAAGAAAAACCTCTTGTTCCCACCCCAAATAGTTGAAACAGGGCAGGAAAATTATGAGGTAAAATATCTTAAGATTCTTAGAGCTTATTTTTTTAGAGGGTAATTATAATAAATATTTTATAGTGAAAAAGCAAACATATAAATGTAAGTATTTAAATTTGGAAATTAGCTTTTTTTTAATAATATTAAGTGTGTGTCATATATATTTCTGCAGCTCGGCGGACAAGTACATCGGTCCTGATGATCGATGTCTATGGTAAGACCATACACATAATAGGAATGGTTTTCAATGAATGATAGCATAGAGAATGTGCTTCTCTTCATAGAATGTCAAAATAGGCCTCCTTTTTGAACTCCTAGTAGAGAGCGCTGCTATATGCTGTGAACTATTTGTTTTCTTATATATGATGTAGAAATCTTATCTTGAGTTCTTTCTTATTTATGTCGGTTTGTTTAGATAATCTTTTAGTAGTCAACATTTCTAAGTGATATACACAGTCACCGAGGGGGAAGCTTAATCTTATATCACGGGCTTCGGTCTAGTAAGTCATTATCAGATGGACGTATATTCTTTATAGTAAAGGGATAAATAACCAAATTAAATAGTGAAAAATAGTAGATATTTAACATAACATAACTTCACGCCTTTTACTACCCGAAGGTGTAGGCAGCGGCTGTTAAGCCTCGTCTCGCCGTTATGTTTACGTCCCAAATGGGATAGGTGGCGAACCTATCGCCATACCGGGCACAAAGTTATCAGTCATCGATATTTATCACACGTAACTTCCGAAAATTTCGAAAAGACATTGGTGTGTGCGAGGATTTGAACCCACTACTTCTTGAATCAGAAGCGGGGTGCTAGCCACTGCGCCACCGAGACTGTTTAGTAGATATTTTTTTCTGAATTAAAGCTATCCTATTGCAGAAGTAGAGTTAAGAGACTACGGTAAGGGCTTCTATAACGCTGTGGGTCCCATAAATGTAGTAGTATGTATTATCGCGGATTCCACCAGCTTTGGCTTCCGTCTTAAAGCTGTTCAGATGGTGCCAAGAATTGTTGTTCGCAGTTTCAAGAAATGTAATTTAGTTGAATCTAATCAAATTATTGACTGAAAAAAGTCGTTTACTGACAAACAATACACGCAGAAAAGTGTGTAATATAGTCACCTCAAGGTCTTCACACATATAGCCTTTTTATGGTATTGGGAGGCAAACGAGCAGGCGCGTCACGTGATGGTGAGCAACAAACGTCGCCCAGGGACATCTGAACACAAGTAGTGTAACAGTTGCGTTGGCAGGGCAATGGATTGGGCCTCCCGATACCTCTAGAGACCCCGATACCCGAGCGAGACGCGGCAAGAACCATTTTACATCGATGTTCTAAGTGGTCGTGGTATTTCCCCTGTCGAGCCGGCTCATTCATGCAGCGAACTGCGTGGCTCTACCACTATCCAAACGAATATCTATGTGTTATATAAATAATTAAGTGTTAAGCATGATTGTCATGGTAGAGTAGGTGTAATGAAACTGTCTTCGTTTATAAGAAATGCATGGCGTATTATAAAAATTGATTTGAATGCATGATTTCTTTTACAATGTTAATAAGTAAAAATATTTTAGTTACCGCCAGACGACGTTTTCAAAAAGGAGCGTACATTATACTCTGAACTTTAAACGAACATTGCAAAAAATGTTCGGGCATGTGTCTGTTTTTAGACAGAGTTAAACAGTCTGTTTCAACTTTTATTGACCGTTTCGATAATTAAAAAGTATTTGTGTAGAATTGGAATATTTTATTGTTTAAAAAAAAATGTTTAATTTTATTACATTATAATAAATGTTAAAAAAAACATTGATCATTAATTACGAATGTAGGAAATAAGTATATTTGAGAACAGGGGGCCTATCATGAGCTCTTAATTCCAGTCAGCTGACGCGCTGCCTAGCGAATTCATATTTATAATAACTAATTTCAGCTACTCTAGACTACTCATGACTGACTAAATGGAATTAGTCGTTGATAAATCAAATTTAGAGTGAATTTAACAGTGACAACTCGTCACCGACTAGCTGAAATTAGTCGTTGAAAATAAGAATTTGCAAGGCAGCGCGTAAGCTGGCTAGAATTAAGAGTTCATAATACTCTAGCAGTTCCGCTTGTGTTTATGTATAAGCTTAGAAATGATATTAAAGTTTAAACAATATAAAAAATACTGTCGAATTATTGTCACCCAGGAGTGGAGTTGGGCACCGGCGCGATTGTGGGCATAGTCATCAGCGTGCTCGTGGTGTTGATTGCCATCTTTCTGGTGGTCTTGGCATACGCCACTGATAGATGGTGTTTCGCTGGTAAGTCATTTCATTTGTGCTAGATATTCAAATCTTTATTATGACTTTGCGTAGATTTCTTGGAGTTGATAGAATAATGCTGTAGTTTTTTTTAATTCGTGTACTTTAATCGTGATTTAAAAATTTAACTTATTATATATTTATAGAGATTCAGTATTTAAAAATTATTATGTCCCCACAATCCCCACAATTATCAAGGCACTTACTTATAGAAAACTAATTTAATAGCCAACATTTGACAGTTCATCAAAATTCCAGAACGTAACCTTGTAACGGCGGGCATTAATTTTTTTTCCTTTTGTTAGAACGGCACAATTTTCTTTAAATGTTAATTTTTTTTAATTACGATTACATTAATCTAGTAAATTAAGGTAAAATAAAAAATGTACCCAATAAGAAAAAACAATATTAACTTCAGTCATATTGGTTTTAAGTACAGTATTAATAACTAAATGCTAAAAAAACGAATACACGAATTAAAAAATAAATATTAATTAGATTGAAGGAATGTATTCATGTGTAATTTCTTGCATGTATTTAATGTATGTTTAAAGACCAAGCATGATATTTAAACTAAATATTAGCTCCAAGAAATGTAAACCTTTCATATTTATAATAGTTGTTTTTTTAATTTATTTCTAAAAAATGTATGAAATGATATTCAGGTAGCTATTCTACTTATTCTTAGCTGATATATTGTATTGTTATGACGCCATTTTAATTAACATTTTCTAGACAGTTCCATACTTATATTCATGATTTGCACGGTTGCATTTTCTCCAGCATTTTGTCTATGAACATTGTTTGTTTGATTCAAAGCCTTATAACCTTGTTCCGTAGTCAGAATGGAGGCAGACTGATCAACAAATTCACCTAACTTTAAAAATCCATTTAAGTTATCAATTTAATATTTCACACAAAATTTGCTCTCTACAATATCACTACTATTTGAAACGTGATATTTATTGGTTTCCAGAAGATATTTTCCTTAATCAATTTATCGATTTTAGTTTTGAAAACTATGACACGGTTTGACTACCTTGATTGTTTTTTTTATTTTCTAATACTTATAAGTACTTAAAGTATTTTTAAAATTAATTTTAATTTAAATCGAAATATCAACTTTTTATCAACATCTTGTCATTGCAAACCAAGCTAAGTGCAGATAAATATACACTAAAATCAAGCAAAATAATCATATATCAACCAAAAATTTCACGTGTTTGAATTTTTTAAAGTATCACAACCGCCACCTAAAATTTTAGGCCACATAAAGACAGTTTTATACGATATGACGAATATGGTTATTTCAAATTAACCGAGGTAGAAACCTAATTGCGTATAATAACATGTATTTGTATCTAGTAGTAAGCACGCTTGGGTTATACGGGCATAGTATTCCTTTTGTAGTGGGGAAAAGTGTAAGTATGACGTCAGGGGTAGTGATGTCACACAGAAGCGAAGTTTTTATTCATCGATATATAAACGCCACATCGATATTTATATTTTTTTCGATTGTTTTTAAAAAAGTTTCGCTTCTGTATTTATTATTAAAACGCGGCTACGACCCCTCTTTATATTTAGTAACTTACTTACAAGTAGTTTCCTCATGTTGGTAGTTCGTTCATGCTTATAAGTACGCTTTTTTAAAGTAATATAGGCATGTGTATCACATTTTATAATGTTATAACTTATTAGTACTTAAATATTATTTAATTAATACGTAAATATGTCTGGCAGGCTCACGAGCGGTTGGTCGATAGGTAATGTGGAAAAAAAAAACAGTAAATATATAAAATTGTAGTACAATTCACATCACACTAACTGGGCTGCACTTATTACGTATAAAAACCTCATTTCGAATCGTTTGGCTGTTGTAGTAATTAAAGAAAAAAGAAAACTTTATTTTAACAGTGTGTTCTCTTTTTAAGTCTATAATTAAGTCTTAAATTAAGAACAATATTTTGAGCGATCAAGAACTGAAATAAAACATTTCAAATTGAGCATGGATTCTATTTTAACAGCGCATGTGAATGTAAACTTTATCATTGTTTTTTTTGTTTTTGAAAAGCATGATTTTAAATTTAGAATTGAATTTTGCATGTTCCTTTTTTAAAATATTTCGATCAGTTGAATAAAAAATGAGTTTTTTTTGTAATCTATGGTTTACAGATATGGTGGTGGTACATATAACATGAAATTAATTTTCACTCAGTACACATTTTGTAGTGGCTTGGGTTCCTGGGTTATTAATTCTCACAAAAACAGCACTTTACAAATATTAATATGATTAAGTGCTTTTAATTATTAGAAATGGTCTTAAATATTATGATTGTTTTTACTGTCCAGTTATTTGCAAATCACACAAAATTTTTTAATAATTATCAAATGGTTTTAAAATTGAACAAAATTGACCAAATAAACTTTGATATAGAAATTTTAAAATAGAAATTAAAATACATAATTTAAAAAAAAACCCAACAGACACTCAAAATCAATACAATTCATATCTTTATATACAGTTTTATATATAACATTCATAATAACCTAAGACCCGATATTAATCACCGCACAATATTTCACTAAACACGATAAAAAAAACCGCATCAAATAACTTTCGATATCACAATACACCAAAAACATCACAAAAAGCACTACTATTCACTGAATATCTAGATATCCAAAGAGGATAGTTCTTGATCGCTTGATGTATTGTATGACAGGGAGATCGCATCGGACGGATATACCAGACGGGGCGGACTCGGAAGCTCCTTTACCCCCCCACGATGACATCAAAGGTTCAGAGAACCCCACCCACGATCATGGCGATTACATCAGCAATGGAGACACCAAACATCCGGAAAAAAAGCCTGACACTGAAGTCTAAAACGGTCTCTTATCCACTATTCGAAGTCGGTAAACAGTTTGTTTATTTTTTTCAATTTTGAAATAGGCATGTCACTTTGTGTTTCGAATTTTATCGATTATATTTTTTACCATAAAAAGCTGGAAAGTTATTACTAAAATTTGTAGTAAAACTTGGAATATATTCTCATGTATTTATGTTCTATAGAATAGGTTATTTCTTATCATATTCAATATTGGTTTACCTTCTGATATACTTAATACTATTTTACCTGCTTTGGTACGTCCATGAGCATACGATTGTTGAAGATGATAAAAAATATATATAAATATTTAAAAGATTCTATTGAGAATAATCAGAATAATATTTTGCATTTGACTGCCGACTTCGAATATTTAGTTTAATTTTATAGTATATGACAGTTTGTCCCTCGTGTACTTCTCATTATATAAGTGTCTATTAGTGCCAGACTTTTGACATTGTTACTTATTATATTATAGATTATAGACGAATATTAAAAAAATAAAATAAAATATTTGTATCTAATGAAAAATTTTACGCAATTTGAAAAGTTTTAAAATTATTATAAAATTTTGATAGTAACTTAGAACGCATTCAGATTTTTAAAAAAAGAATATTTAAATGTATATTTTTATTTAAATATACTTTAGAACATCTAATTTTACTTCCAAACTATTATTGGTTTTTAGATCTCTCGTTATTAATATCGTACCAATTTATAAATTAATCTGACTAGTGACGATAATTTTAGTATATAAACTGTGTTTATTTTTTTGTATATTTCACACATTATACATAAGTGGATATGCCCTAGTTTATATCAACAACTGATTATATGTTTAAATAAAAAAAATTGAATGCGTTCATAATATTGTGGTAAATATGTTTATAATAATAATATTTTAAAGAAATTTTTCATAGTTATATATTCGTGTAACACAAATAATTATATAGCTAAACTAACGATAAACCATGTATTAAATGGCTCGAGGTTCATGAAGTATGTACATTTAAACATGCTAATGTGGTTTTAGATATTAATATATTGAACCATTTGACTTTCTTGCTTCCAGTTGCAATTTATTAAGATCCTTCAATTTTATATGAATTTACCACATTATATCAAGGAATCTCATATAAATGACTTTCATAGCATGTAGCAACGAAATCCCAACGCGTAACCTAAGATAACTCTTGAAAATATACACTTAAGGCACAAAACTATTTTCGAGACTTATTATAATTATGTGTCTAAAAATTTTTTCATTATTTGTATAATGTATTTTTTTACATCCATTGACCCCCTCTCAGATGTTATGATGTAGTTTTAAGGAAGGTGGAAGGACATAATCGTTCTGTTTAAAGTTCCAAAATCAGTGGCTTGAGCATGTAAATGAATTTTATTTATCTTAATTTTGTCAAGACCACTATAATTACGTTAACGTGAAATTTCATATAATTTTAGCGAATCGACCACTATAACGAATTTTCTGTTTAAGTCTAATATTCTTAAATTTTATATTAAAATTTCTCAAATTGGAACTTAGTAAAGTTATCAGAACCCATGTAGTATGGCAAGATCATTATCACATAAGTATCATATACCGGCGTATTGTCGTGTCGTATTTTATATTTAATCGTATTTTTATTTATAAATGAAAACCATTTTTATAAAAATGTGAAATTGAATGATTATGTGTTTCCTTTCACCATTTTTATGTGTTAGTAGTTATTAATTGTATTCGTATTTCGTACCACCATTTAATTTTTTTTTGTATATATAATATGTAGTGAAAAACCAATATGTTTAATATTTAAAATCGTAAGCTTTTAAAATTTGTTTTTAATAAAACTAGATTTATTTTGTTGTACATTAAGCATACTGGATGGATCAATTACAAAATGTTCTCGATCGCCGATCGATTTTAAATCAATTATTGAATCAAATTAAATCTGTGAACTATTCATTATCATTTTGTACAATAGTTTCTTTTTCTAGTAAAAAAAATAGTTGTTTAAGTCACCAAGATTGTGATTTTAAATATTTTGTAATTAAAATATATAATTAAGAATTTATTTTTGTATCGATTTTAGTTTTTAATATATTTCATAAAATCCCTGTTTTATAAGAATATAAAATTAGGATAATTTGATAACACTGCCATTTTCCATTCTTTTTAATTCTATTAAGCATATCATAACTCTCGTACTTTTATCAAATAACTGATACCATTTTTTCCATCGCATTTTTTTACATTTACTCAGCTAGATCAATAGTCAAATAAATTATCGATTTTATTCATCGCTATCATGGTAGAATTAATTTTAATTAATTATAAAAATATCAACGTAAATATCATAGAATGGTGGAATACATAGGTATCTAAGTTGGCTAAAGAAATTTTCCCATAGTCTTAGCTCAAGAAGGCAATGCGTGTGCATTAACAACCGTGTGAAGTGAAACTACTTGAAATACTTCTATAAATCTCATCAATCTAACTATATATTGCAGTTAAGTGTTTATAGCTGTTATATAATTAATACTAGTAGATAATTTACGATGAATGATTTTAAAAATCATTACGTATGTCTTACAATTTAAAATAAACTTAAAAGATCAAAGTTATTTACTATTGGAATTTTCATATAATACACAATATTGTCTAACAAGTTACAACTGCATAACGAGAGATGGATACGAGCCCCGCAATACCCATGGCAGGCTTAAGATTGCAGAGAGTTTTGTTCCACATGCCATACGACGCTAGAAATGACCACCCCGCTTAGCCAGTTTTATGAAACACGCCAGATAAAAATTGTTAGTTTAACCAACTTATTTAGGCTTAACTTTAAAAAGTCTTCGTTCTTAAAGTTAAGCCTAAATAAGTTGCTTATATATAATTTCCTAACTTTAATGAGCTTTGTAAAGTTAATCACACAACATCATATTTTTAGAATAAATTAAATTACGCTATTTACAAGTGGTTCATACCCTAAAGAATGACGTCAGTTTGATATTTATGGTTCGATTTTTTGCCAATATCCCTGTAGTGTACCTATCTTAAATTCTTAATACACATAACAATATGCGTCTATGAAATGATAAAGGCATACTTCTTTTTTGACGAAGGACCGGTAACAAATTATAACTATGGTATGTGGTCATTTTTTAGAGACAGAAAAATGGAAGTAAACGCATTTAATTCATTTTTATTTTTGAAATTTAAAATTACTTATAATTCAATTAAGAACTGTAAAACTTTCTTGAAATTAATTGTAGCTTTTTTTCGATATTTGAAATTTTGGGGTTAAACTATTTTTAAATAGCTTTACTTTCATAATGAGAAGAATAGAGAGTTATCGATACTATACAATATAGTGATTAACTATGCTTTTAATTTAACAAAAAAAAGTATAAAAATAAATAATTGGTATACATAACATGATATAAAATACAGTTTTTAATTTAATAATCTATCCGACATATGTGTCGGGGTTGTATTGTTTTTTTTTTTAATTTGGAAGGATATAGAAATTTCACGTAAAAAAAAATCTGATTACAATTAAGTACATTTATGATACAAGTTTACTAACATTACGAGTTACTATTTTATCTCATGTTACTATGTATTGCTTTTATAAATAAATAAAAAATAATCTAATAGTTTAGTCCAATATCGATGTATTTAAATAAGGGTTATGACGAAATATTGAATATAAACTATTTATTAAATAAGAATTAAGATCGTTTTATTTTCATTGTTTCTACGACAGCCAAATAACACACGTATTTTATTAATACATTACTACTTACAACACAGGTAATATAATTAACGAACCCATAGGTACAATGCGACTTCGTCTGGTTCAATGTAATAAAAAGTTTAAATTTCTAAAAAAGTTTTAAATTTCTTTGCTTCTTCTGCTATCCTTATTACATCAAAATCGTTTCGTAGGTCGTAACAGAAAGAAGAAAAAGAGTATTCGAAAATATTCGTTTAAATTGAATGCTGTAAAGGGCCAGGATCATCTATATTACATGCACAATCTATTTTAGGCACTTTATTGGATGAAAATCAATGCTATATATAATGTTTAAAATCGCTTCGTAAATAAGTCATTATTTCTCATAAAAATAAAAATGGTCATTGTGGATTATCCCTAAAAGATAGACATGCTCTCGCGGACTTTTTTGTAGACCTTCTGTAGGTGTTTAATAATGTAGAACATGGTTTTTTATCTATCACTTAGGGTTCAGCCAGCGTTTGCAATCACAGTGCTAAATCTCAAAAATTATCATTTTTTCTTTACAGCATCATTATATGAATTATAGATCAAAACTACCCCGTTGACACCCTCTAACTATTAAACAAAACCGCATCAAAATCCGTTGAGTAGTTTTAAAGATATAAGCATATAAGGTGACAGACAGCGGGAAGTGACTTTGTTTTATACTATGTAATGAAGAGTTTATTTTGAGTGAGATTTCGATGTAAACTTACATTATTTAAAAAATTACTTAATTTTCTCTAATCGAAATACCTATGTCAATATTTATCGACTTCTAGTCTTTTATCAGCTAAATTATTAAGCTTAATTGCAAATTACTAAAACCATTAAAATATACCGTATAATTAAATTAGTATTTAGCATTATTTATAATCGCGTCTTTTTAGCTGTTCCTACAGGATTACTCGTTCAAATTAATTTTTATACGACACCAATTAAATGTTAAGGCTACCGAAGCATATTGACCTGATATTGATACTCTAGTTCAATTGGTCCAGCCTAGCCAATGACAATGATAGCCTAGCTGACAATGCTGTTAGGTTGGCATTTATGAATTTAAAAAAAAAGTGAAAAAATCGTACAATTACATATATCCCAATTCCCAATGCTAAAAGATATTCCGCACTTACACCAATAATTTCTCAAAACTCCTTTCGGAAGTTATGTGTGATAAATTTAAATATCCATGACTGACAGCTTTGTGCCCGGTATATGGCCTATGGCAATAGGTTCGCCACCTATACTAAAATATTATTATTATTAGTAAACCGTTAGTCGTAACGTAACAACGAATCGAGCCTTTAACAACAGCTGCCTACATTTTCGGATAGAAAAAGGCGGGAAGTAACGTTACGGTATGCAATTTAAAGAATGCATGATACAGAGATACAAGAGAGCTGATCTTGATGATGATTGTGTGTACACACAATCATCATCAAGATCAGATTCACGCTTCTTCAACGAACGAATACATATACGTCCAAGAGAGGAGGACTACGATTAGGAGAATTAAAATCGTAGTTCCGTCATATTAAGGTTTTTTCGCTAAGTAACAGTTTTACGTTTTTAAATAATCTCGGTGATTCAGTGGTTCTCCTTCAGATTCTGATTTAGAAACCTCAATTTCGGGCTCACAGTAATGATTTTTCGGAATTCTTTTTGGAAGTTATGTGTGATGTGATGTACATATAACTTCCATTACATTATATGAAAACTTTTTGCCCGGTGTTATAGCAATAGATTCAGCTACCTATTCCATTTAAACTATACGGCGAGTCGCGGCTTAACAGCCGTTGCCTACACTTTGGGGTGGAAAACGGCGTGAAGTTATGTTATATTCAAGAATAAAACTGCTAGATTCAGCTACAAGTATTCTAATGCATACTTTATTGCAGCCTGTATGTACATTATGTCGTAGTATAAAATACTTGAGAATGGATACTAATTCACAAAATGTCTGCACATTTTTTTCTTATAGTTTGTTTCAAATGATACTTAGGAAATATTGAAATGGTAACTGACTCTTCTTCATAATTAACTAATTATGAACAAGAGTCGGTTATCATTTTTACTATAAATTAAAATCAAAGGATTTCGCCTATATTTCGCCCTTTTTATTGCAGGACGAAGACGCGATAACACCAGGAGCTCGGGCGAATCGTAAGTATTGTTTGATGAAAACAAAATATATATATCTTTCTTCTTGGTCGGATATTTACCCAAACTAGCTATAGGTATACACAGATGTATATAATCCATCCATATTTATATTGTTAAAACAAACATATAGGTAGCTATATCAGCACATTCAGCACATTTTACTAAATTTGACATAGCTTATATGTAGGTACTTAGACAAGTTTATTCCATTTTTAATACTCATTGCTGTCGCCAGTTTCTTTTTTAATTTCACATTTGTAAATCTCTAAATCGATACTACTTCAATAAAAATCTATGAGAGTTAAATTAATTGGAATATAAATGATATTTGTCTGTAATCTTATAATAATTCAGACAACTTGCTCAACTCTATTTCTGCCTAATTACTACTCCTAAAAATCCGCACTTGCTACACCACAGCGTCTGAAGCTTTCTCTACTATTTTTAGCCGGCATGCAATACTGTCATTGCCAGTATTTCTACACAATTATTTCTAGAAATTTCTTGTCATATAGCGTTATTTTTTTCCCGAAAGGACCGCAGTTGGGGTTGTGCTTTTAGAATCTGGCAACCAGCTTCCTAGAGTGTATGTGTTATATAAATTATTAGCATGGCATGTTCACAGTTGTGTCGTTCAATAATTCCATTATCATTGAACGTTCATTTGTCATGGAATGTCGCATTTATCATTCACTTCATTACACGAATACTATAAGTTTTAGCTCGATTTTCCTTTTGATAGCTGTAACAATACATACATGTGTGATTTCTGCTAAGCAAATAAAGATGAAATCTATTCAATTGTACCAGAGTTTATGGTGTATATCAGCACGATAAAAGAGGCTATACTAGCATATATGCCGTAACATTGTGAGCACAGATCTCCAATATAATCCCAACTAATTTCATTTGAGCCGATTTACAATAAGCGGATTACGAAAAGTTCAAATCTGTCAATTTTAAGCTATTGTGATGAGGGTTTGTATGTCCTTTTAAGATAATAATAACAAAGTGCGTGATGTTTTATTCCAAATTAAACGGTTTAAAAGATATGTGTTTCTATTGCTGTAAAATTTACGGTTTTGTTAACAATTATTGTCAAATAATGTTAAAAATTAATAGCTTGATGGTACTGAACCATGAACAAAACTAACGTGCACTTCGCGGGGTATTTTGTTTTGTTAAATTATCGTAATTATTCAAGCCTAAAACTATGAAAGAATACAGTGATTATTCAAGCTACCATATCATAGGTCAATTAGAAAAGAAATACTATTGGACATATCTCTAAAATCGTATTAGGAAGGTACATAATATTTTACCAAATCGAGCATGTTTCAGTGTACGACGTAGACTAATTGAGTGAGTGCAGTATTTAGTTATTTTATAAAAAAAACATTAAGCATTTTTTATTTCAAATTTGTTTTTGTTTCAATTTTGTTTTGAGAACTGTGAAGCAATAGTTTCGTCTAAGGATATTAACAACATTGTGAAGACGACATTTTGAACAGCAGTAATTCTTCTCTCTCTCTCTCTCTCTCTCTCTTTTTCTCTCTTATTTGGCTCGAATTTTTATAAGAATTTAATTGCGAGTCATATTAATATTCAATGAAGATAGCTATACCATTATCATGTTCATGCTTTTGCCCAAAGGGAGTGTAGTAGTGCCTACTCATAAATATCACCATTTTGGGAAAAACATGTTGCTATAATTTACATCTAATTTCAAAATAAGATTCAAAATGGCATCTTTACCATGTAAACAGCATACAACCTGCAAGGAGTTTGTTTTGACTTTTTTTAAACCATTTTCACATTTAATAACACAACCCCTATTGACTATTTTGTAACATAACTCCACGCCTTTTGTTACCCGAAGGTGTAGGCAGCGGCTGTTAAGCCTCATCTCGCCTTTATGTTTACGTCCCAAATGGAACAGGTGGCGAACCTATTGCCATACCGGGCACAAAGTTTGTCAGTCATCGATATTCGACTATTTTGTAACACGAGTAAATACCCAAGTGGATTCCTTTTTGTACAGTTGACAGTTGCTGGTATTAGTCACTGCTTGCATGTTAATTTTCAGTTTATTCAAGACCAGGCAACACTCTTTTGTTTCTAAGTTACAGTTTAAATTAAAAGCGCTGTAACATTTGTCTATAGCGCCGCGTAGCTTGTCTCGGTGAGTGAATAAGTTATAAACAGGCCTTTTGTCACCTCAATAATTTTTACGTGATTTTTAACCTTAATACTTAATATTAAGGTTAAAAAATGACAATGAAAACTAAGCAATTACTATTTATTAGCAGTGACACAGAGAGTGCAGTTGGTGGTCGGGAACGGTCACGTATCGCTCAGCTCAGCGCGAGAATGAGGGCCGTGCTGCCCAAAGCCAAGGATAAGGTTCAGGCTACAGAAACCCAGATGGATACCGAGGAAAAGGTGAGCTAAGTATGTTTTTTTTTTATTGAATCGGGGGGCAAACGAGCACGCGGACACTTGAACACAAAGAGTGATGCTGGCCCCTACAGTGGTATATAGCCGGGATCGGGAGTGGGATGGGAAGGGGTTGAGGATACCTCTATCTTCGAGCGAAACGCTGCATGAGCCACTTTATGTTGATATTCTGAGAGGTCCTAGTATTTCAACGGTCGATTACTTAATAACGGTATCTGATCGACTACTCCTGAGCTATGTAAACAGACAACAAATATTTATTTATTCTACCTATATGCGCATATATACCTATATTTACAGTCTCGGTGGCGCAGTGGTCGAGCACATGGCTTCTGATCCAGAGGTCCGGGTTCGATTCCAGACACTGGCTCACACCAATGACTTTTCGAAATTGTTTTCGGAAGTTATGTGTGATAAATATCGATGACTGAAAACTTTGTGCCCGGTATGGCAATAGGTTCGCCACCTATTCCATTTGGGACGTAAACATAACGGCGAGACGAGGCTTAACAGCCGCTGCCTACACCTTCGGGTAACAAAAGGCGTGAAGTTATGTATGTATATGCGCATATATAAGAGAACTAAAATCCTTAAAAACATAATATACAGCTACTAACAAGTAATGTTTAATTTCAGCCCCTGTCCGAGGACAAAAAAGGAGTGGTTTATGCAGAACTAGCGCTCGGTGAACGGACTGCTGCAGAGAAACCACCACCGCCATCTACCGAGTACGCTGAAATTGTTTACAACGAACAACCAAAGGAAACTAAGGAACAAAATTAAGGTGGCAAAAACAAAAACAACACCTATTACATTAAAAAATAAAACTTAAATCAACACTCTTGATCAATAAGTGTACACAAAATTTAGAATTTAGTTAAGTATTTATTATTAAAGTTCGTAAATAGTGTCTGGATGGAAAGTGATCTCTATCACTCTATCACTGATAGAATTTTATACGAATAGTGTCTATTCATTTGGATAGCTAATACATTTTAAATGGATTTATTTAGATTGTCCAATATTTTAATTGAATTTAATTTAAAAAAAGACAAACACGTTTCTCGACATTTTTAAAATATTATTTACCTTTCCCCTTTTTGCATATTATGTTGTAATGGATTTGGGGAGTTTGTATATGTAATACAAAAAATGCCTTATATTAAACTAGAGGCTACGCTTGCATGCACGTCTTTAAAATCATAAATATCAGGAGAGTTATAAGGGAGAGGTATTATTATAAAAATCGATTATGATCTGAAGTTTATATTATTTTAATGATAACATTTTGACATGTCTAGTAATATCTCTATTTATTAATCATCACATTTTTACAATTTGTAACTTATATTGGCAATCAGTTAAATATATATTTACCTATTTACAACATCTATACTAAATAATACTAGGTCGCATTTGGAAAATTTCTATCTAGTACATAAGTACTAGTGAAAATGTATAGATTGACAAAGGTAAACAAGTAAACCAGCTGCATATTTGATATTTTAACTAAATCATAATTATTTATCTATTGAAAATTATCCACCGAAAGATGTTCAATGAATAAATATTTTTATGTAACAACAAACTTTTTAAATTACATATATTATTAAAGTATCTAAATTATGCCACTTAACATTCCATATTAAAAAAATATTACCATTTATATTATAGATTTGACGAAATTATTATTTAGATATACCAAATATGGAATAACAAATCCCATATACCGACATTCATACTTATTTATATACATACAATATTATAAAAATAAAACTAATTACATGTTTAATTTTTTTCACTTTAAGGTTTTATTATCAAACAGATAAATAAAATATAATATTTAGTTTTGTATGAATTATTACTTTAATATAATTTCTATTAAAATTGTAATCTCATAAATTTATACCTAATTAAGATATTAGATGTTGTGTGTGCTCCATTATGATATTATTAAATTATCTATAATTATAAGTTCAAATTTGTAATTTAAAGTGCTTTGAATGTATAAATATCACTATTTGAATTAATATAAATGATTAATTGAATGGTAAATGTCACCAATTATACATTCATCATTCATTTAGTATTTAAATAAATATGGCGGACATTTTATGTTGTTTTCGGTGCGATTATGTTATACATATATAAATAAATGTAAGCTGAAAGTGCTATTATTTACTTTAATCTTTTGTGGCTAATATTTACATTTAGTTGAAGTATATAAGCTGTGATTTGCAGTTTCTATTACGTACAAAGTATATTAGTAAACTAGTATTAGTTATACATATTTTTATTGTACTATAATAATATATAAATCATATCACACAATTCATTAATCAGTTTGATAGCTTTCATTCAATTCATTTTATAATTTTCAATTAGTAATTTTATTAAGAATATTTTAAAAGTTTACGTTTACTTTTTTTATATCAAATAAGAAGAAATATGGCGCATAAATTAATCAATCAAATTCTGTCATATTTTTATCATATTATTTTATTTGAACGAATTCTCAATTATATAAATATACATAGATATTTTACTTCGTATTCCGTCCATTATTTAGATTTTTATTTGAATAATTAAATTTATTTTATATTATGTAGCGTTTTATTTTTACAATGTGAGCATGGATGGCTAAATCAGAAGTTATAACGAAAATTAAGACAAGGAGTCTTACATTAAACTTTAATATCATACTTAAATCTCCTGAATATATTTTTGATGAAACTACAAATGTATGTACAAAAAAAGGTCTTTTGTACTAAATCTTATCTCATCTCATTCATTCTTTTCTGTTAATAACTAAGGCTGGCCGAATATAGCTATCACCATTTTCCTATAAAGAGGAAAAAAACATTATTTTTTACGCGGCAAAATACTAAATCGAATTTAGATGAAAGAAATAGAACATCCAATAAATGTTACGGGTACCAACTGTTAGATATTGAATTGTTACCGAGTTACGAACCTTCTAAACACTATTAAGGCCATTTTTTGTGATTAACTGGTACCACCCTTGTCTGTACATACCTTATTGAATATCTAATGCATGTTATTAAAGTTTCATTAGAATTGGCTGCGTCTTTTCGATGACATATTGTTATAAAATATAACTGATTTGGCCAACCATTTCAAAAATAGTTATTTACACAATTTAGATTATGAAGATAACAAATATAATTTGTGTACGCAATATTATTCACAATTATATAAACAAATACATATATGTTATATTTGTCATTTGTAATATTAAATATTGTTAATGCTATTTCCCTGATGTACACAACAATTTAACAAGTATTGAAAGGGTTTTTTTACTTTTACAAGTGTGCTTATTTCTTAGATGGTGCTTAAGAGACACAAATACAAAACGCAATATATTAATTTAAGAATTTGTAAATGGTTAGCCGTGTTGCAATACTCTGATTGATGTTAAATTAATCACAATTGGGTTTCATTTCTTGTTATGTCCCAATTGGACCATAATGTAAGCAAAAACCTAAGAATCCTTTTTTTGTTTTATCTTGACACATGCAATGGTATGCAAAATTAATTACGCCGTCATTTTTTCCTTATTCTAGAGTGCACTAAAGTGTAATTATAATATTACTAGCTTTTACCCGCGGCTTCGCTCGCATTGAAGCCAATAAATAAGTATCAAAATCATTACCATAGAATTGAATCAATATAATAACTCTATTTTCTTACTTAGCTGGGATTATCAATTTTCAAAATTACAACATTAGGTATGACGTTTAAAAATCTCACAATATACTTTATTAAAATGCAACAACAAATGGTAAAATGTATTTCTCTGTAACAAAAATAAATAATTTTGGACTTTAACAATTTTATATGATATAAATGCAGAGTATTAATGTAGGATATTTTTGTAGACTATATTATAAGTTTCTTCTTAGGGTGCAAATATATGTTAATTAAAGAGAGAAATAAGAAAAAAGAAAGTATCCTATATTACTTCTAATACCCCCAAGAACATGTGTACAAAGATTCATGATGATCTGTTGAGTAGTTATCCCGTGAAAACGTAACAAACAAACTTACATTCAAATTTATATTATTAAATAAGTAAAGTTAAGTATAAGTATCAACCCTGAATACTGTAATACCGTCCCTCGCGAGGCATAACACCCGCTGCCTACACCTTCGGATAGAAAAAGGTGTGAAGTTACGTTATGTTATCTAATTTACGAATACTGTAAAACTTCATTACTGAAGTAGCTAAATTTGACGATTTTTTGACAAACAATTGTTTTATCTTTCGTAAAAATTTTTTTTTTTAATATAAGGTACCCTATGTTACTTCTAATACCTTCAAGAGTATATGTACAAAGTTTCATGATGATCGGTTCAGTAGTTTTTGCGTGAAAGCGTAACAAACAAACTTACATTCGCATTTATACCTAATATTAGTATAATAATAGTATAATGACATACATTATTATAATGACATGTGCCTTAAAAGCTAGAGACAGTTCTTTTGGAAATCGCTTTGACTACCTACTTTAAATTATAATGATTAATCTCAATTAAATTTTAGATAAAATATTTGCAAAAATCCGACTGAAGTTTTCTGAATTATCCTGCGAGGACTTGCACTTAAGCTTATGCGCGCAATTATTTTACACTATTTATTAATAATACGCTACTACTTTTACTATATTTTATATAAAAAAACCTATTTGTTGTACGTGTAACTTGAATGGTGTATTTGTGAATTTTAAAATAAATTGTGTCATTTTTATTTTCTTTTATTTGTTTCTACTAGAAACACACGGACCTCGTGGTACATTAGTAAAGTAACCGACTGCTGAATAGAGGTCGACGGGCTCGATCTCCACCTGAGTATAAATATTCAATATGAGACGTTTTTCTGGGTATTAATATTAGGTTGTTGCAAAATATCTGTCGTATTTCGTTCGGTAAAATTCGAAATAGCATAATTTTTTTTGCGACACTTTTAGAGCCATGAGGTTATTCCTGTCGCCTAGTGTATTTACTTGCGTCTCTAAAACCGCGTGTTATTAAAATTGTATCTAGTAATTTATAAAATTTGAGTCCTTAAAATGGAGGTTGATAAAACTCATCTTCGACACTGCATACTCTATGAGTATCAAAAAGGCAGTAATGCAACTGAAGGTACCAAAAATTTGTGCAACACCTTCGGGGAGAACGTGGTAGATGTTAGAACGGTTCAAAGGTGGTTTTCCAAATTTCGAACTGGAAATTTTAACCTTCAAGACGCAGCTCATACCGGCCGACCCTCTTCTTTTAATGAAGATGAATTAAAGGCCATTATAATGGAAGACCCATTTATAACTAGCAGAGAGATAGAGGGAAGAATGGGTTTTGATCATACAACAATATGTCGACATATTAAAAAATTAAACTGTTATTTTCCTTCTAAAATACGACATAATTTATGCAACGACCTATTAATTATAATAGGAATTATAAACATTTATGGTCTCGGTGGTCTTCTGAATCTAGAGGTCGCGGGTTCGAATCCTGGCTCACACCAATGACTTTTCGAAATTGATTTCAAAGTTGAAGTTAAGAGTCGGGAACATCGAAGACTATAAATCTTGTGCCCGGTATGGCAATAAAGTTCGCCAGCTATTACATTTGGGACGTAAACATAACGGCGAGTCGAGGCTTAACAGCCAATGTTAATTATAAATACGAATTATATCATAGTTCGAATTTATAAAAACAAATCCGAGTATTGCTAGCTGTTTATAGGTTGGAGAACATTGGTTGGAGCGGATCATGGCCATACGGATCGTGCGGGGCTACCGTACCATCTCATACGAGGCGGCGACGGTCCTCGCGCGTCCCCCCCCCCCCCCCCCCCTTCATCATCCTGGCCGGGATGTACGCAGCCGCGTACGATCTCGGCCGGCGAGGGGGGGACCCGGACGTGCGGGGACACGAAGTGCGGAGGCGGGAGGCCTTCCGGCGGATCCTGGGGTACTGGCGCGACGCGCTGGTCCTCCAGGGCTCTGCGCGTTCACGCGCCGTCGGAGCCGTCCTGCCCCACCCCGAGGCCTGGGTGCTCCGTAAATGGGGCACTGTCACCTACAGGTTGACTCAGATACTCACCGGGCACGGGTGCTTCGGTGAGTATCTGAGTCGAATAAAACGCGAAGAGACGGCGAGATGCCACCATTGCGCATCCGACCTGGACTCGGCCCAGCACACGCTGGAGGTCTGCCCGGCCTGGGCGGACGAGCGCCGAGTCCTGGTCGACGGGATCGGGCGAGACTTGTCCCCGCTGGCGTTGGTCGCGGCAATGCTGGCGGGCGAGGAGGGGTGGAGGGCTGTGGTCTCCTTCTGCGAAGCTGTGATGCTCCAGAAGGAGGCCGCCGAGCGGGGTCGGGAGAGAGCCGATCCCGCTCGAAGGCGGCGGCGGCGAGCTCAGTGATCGCCGTCGCCGGTGGGCCGCGAGGGCGCACACCCCGCGGGTGCGCCCGGGTCGCGACCCGGGAAGGATGACCCCCCGGTGCGGCAGGGGAGGGTCGTCGGGAGCGCCGCCGGCCGCGCGCCTCTTTACAGCGCGCGGTCGGAGTCGCCCCGCCCGGGGGAACCTCGCCGAGGCTCCCCGAAGGGCGACGGCGGGGTGGACCAGAGGGGTTATCTGAATCCTGGACCACCCCAACGCCGGAGGAAGGCCGCCGCGAGGTTTTAGTGGGTAACCCTAGGATTGGATTGCAGTATACTGTTTTGGGAGTCCCACACTACCCCCTGCCGTACCCAGGCGGGGGTGTGCATAAAGCATTTCCTCGCGTAAAAAAAAAAAAAAGGTTGGAGAACACAAGTTGTTTTGTTTCACTATAAAAACAAAAAGAAGGCGGTGAGTGTATAGCGCCCAAAACTATGATTATCTGAATTAATATGATACTATTATTATATTTATATTCTCTTTGATGATTATTTATTTCTCAAGGGCCTCCGATAACGACAACGGTTTCGTGACAAGTATGGTTATAAAAAGGCTGGTCTATCTCGGATAATTTGCTGTAATAAACTGGACTTGTAGCTGGACGTTCGCATGCGTATTAGGCGATTGATAGTTCTGGCACAAGCTCAGCATTAGATATTAATAAGTACTATCTATGAGCATCAGCTCCACTACTTAATCAAACGGCTATAATATTTCATTAGCAATAATGATAGGAAAACGCTACCTAGGGTACCCAACCCGATTTTTTAAATTTTAATTAATTTTTGGCATTTTTTCAGTTTCTACACTCAGATCATTTTCGAAAAAATGTACATCTAAAATGCATTAACTGCATCTACTAGTCTAGTCGTCTACCTACAGATTTGTAAGTTAAAAGGTGCGGGGAACAAATATTTTATTTCTTTAATCGGTAATCCATTAAAAAGTTATCGAAAAATTTAATTACCTGTGATTATGAAGCTTTAAGTAAGTAGCTAAAGGTATAGGTAGGATACCTATAGTGTTATAACTATGCCTGTGATTGCTGACTGATCTGTAGTTTTTTACTATGACCGTCATCGACAGTTATCACACATAACTTACGAAATTAATTCCGAGGAATCATGGGTGTAGATACAGAATTGAATGAACTAAATTTGAAAATATAATGTAGGGTCGTAGCAAAAAGTAACCCAAGGAGACCGTTGACATGACTACAGTAACATTATAAGCACTACACAATTTTAGCAAATCATTGAATTCAATTCCAAATTTCATGGATTACTACGTAATCCGAAATTGATGACCAGCTTATATGATCGTATTGGCGTAAATGTTGCTTCAAAATGTAGCCCAGAAAGTCCACACCAATATTGCGTTGATTTACAGTTATTATAAGTTACATCCCAAAGATATCGTAGAATACGTTCAGTTTTCTCATTGATATTGCTATTTTATTGAAGACTTTATTTTATATATCATCGATGTTTTGTATTAATTATCACGCATCGAATATGAGTTGTCATATAGAGTCGAATCGATTAGCGCTCATAACATAACAAACAATATTATCAGTCAAGTGTCAAGCTTTTGCAGTCAACTATCAAGTATCAAATTGATGGCATTATTTTTATGATCACCTACCTGCCCAATTTTTAATCAGTTAGCATATATAAATAATTATGACTTGAATAATCGGAGAAGTTCTAAATTAAACATATCGGTGCTATGCATAGCCCCAAAATTTCCACAATATGTCAAAGAAAAAGGGGAAAAAGAATGTATTGAAAGGTGTGTAGTTATCAGCTATTTTTCTAAACTGCCTCTTCTTACTAATAACCTTAGAATACCTACATATAGTAAATCTAACTACGTTAGCTATGTTAAATTTACTATTCCATTGATTGGGCCTGATGGGGACCACATTTTGTGTCAAAGTACCACTCAGTGGTCTTAGTGGTATGACTCCAACTTCTAGTTTCATATCTGCAGTTCGAATTCTTGCCTGCACCGTTGACTTTTTGAAAGTTATATGTAATAGTTATTAATGACTAACAAAATTCTAACCAATTATTTTGCCTGCTTATTGTACCTACTTACCAACAACAACAAGTTCTATAGTTTGTTGAAGGACAATTGCTGCTGTTGCAACCATAGGCTTATTATGGCTAGGAAGTTACAAATAGTATAGCACACAAATTTAAGAAGTATCTATTTTATCCCATGAAATATTTAATTTGTTGACAGTTTATTTATTGAATCAAGTTGTGCAATAGTCTTTCTGTTCTGTGAACAAAGATTATTGTCTGCAGCTTTAATAATATCACCTAGGAATTTCCTTTTTATAAACTCTTAAGATATATAAGATAAGGAAAATTACTTTTACCACATATAATCTATTAATGAAGGAACATATATTTATTTTTTCTACATTTTCAGACTTTACTATTAATGACTTTGCCAATGCAGTGAAACCAGTCCAATCAATCAAAAAATCAGCACCGGATCCTACTGTAAGCTCATGGGATGAGTTTGATGATGATGTTGATATTATACAAGAAACCAATATAGATGGTACAAAAAAAATTGTTTACAAACAAAAGACAACACAAAATATGTCAACAGAAAATCAATCTGGGATGGAATATCCAGAAATAGTTTGGTATTTAATATCAAAATATATAAAACCAGAGGATATTGGTGCATTTGCTAGAATAAATAAGGCTACTTATTGTGTGACAAAGAATAAGGCATTTTGGTTACTTTTTTATAAGAGACACTGCGAAGGTCACCCTCGACTTCCGGATAAGTTGCACAGTGATAGTTTCAAAGCATATGGTTTAAGACAAACGGTTATACGCGCATTATTTCATACTTACGATGTATTTGCTAAGAGAATCACAAGAATGGCTTCACAGGATAGCCGTCCACACTTGCTAGTTAATCGCAAATGTGTAAATGTTTGGTTTTGTAAGGGTTTAACATATTGGTTAGTTTATTTTAAGTTAAAAAAACAACATGTACAGAAACATGAAAATGCTATAGATTTTATTGAAGAGATGGGAAGAATTGATGCCAATCCTGAGGAAGATACACAAGTTTTACAAGTGAGTATTTTTTATACTATAAGCAGGCAAAGGATCAGCCAGATCAGAGTGTGACCTGATGACAAGCAACCCATTTACAGCTACAACACAGATAGTGTAAGAGTTGTGTTGCCGGCCTTTGAAAAGAGAGATTGCAAATGGGATAGAAAACGGGAAGGATTTGGGCTCTCTCATCAAGCGAAACGCAGCATGAGCCACTTTACATCGATATTCTGTGAGGTCGTGGTATTTCGCCAGTCGAACGGACCATTCATGCAGCGCATTTTTTGCAATTTAACGGTCTCCATAATGGGGACTGCCTGTTTTATTTAACAGGGTAAGCAGCGCAAATTATGTAAAAACATGTTAGATTAATTTTCTAGTTTAAAATGCGATGGATTGATGGCAAAAATAATGCCTAACATCGCGCATGATTTAGTTTCATTTTTTTTCTTGATAGTCGAGTATTCCGGCTGCACCTTTTTGGCACTAGTCTACTCATATAGTAGCAATGTAATTATTATTTAATATTATATTATTTTATAAAAGTGGTAAAAAATATTTGGCACATGCATTTCTTGCCCAGACATGTGACGATACTCATGATAGTCCCTACAATCAGGATCGGGTCGCTCGTGGCGGTCGCGTCCATATTGTCCGTACCTATAGATAATATTCCGTCGTTTAATTTTGTAAGTTATATTAATCAAATTAAAATACCTTCATTTGTCACTCAACTCTGAAAACTGGTGGTATAAGACAGGAATCCAACCTGAGATTTATGATTTAGAAACGAGATCCTCAAACTCCTGTATAACAGATAAATTTTGTCAGTAATCAATATATTTTATACATGACTTCCGGATAATCATTGGTTTGAGCCAGGTTTGATCTGATTTTTTTTATTTAATACCCATTTCAAATCCCTAATTTATTAATGTGTTGTGGTTTTGCAGGTGACCTGTAAAAGTTTTCAAGATGTCCCACCGCTTATGGGTATGACGTTATCATCAGTTGCCATGACTTTATCAGAAGGTTTCAGACATCACAAGCTTACTTTAGGATTTACTAGTTCCCCATACACAATTAAAGGTGAAAACTATATTTATTTTCTCATATCTTGTTAAGACTCGTAGCTGAAAGAAGACTGAACTAAGTAATTATTAGCTTTAATATATTTACTTAATTATTGTTTGAATATCTTATGCCATTCAGTGTTCCTCTTGTATTTCTTTTATTTTTATTTTGCAACGCAAGATGTATAATTATAGATGAACAAGAACAATGAACAAGGGTATTGAAATATCCTAATATTGTAATACCCTTGTATAACCAACCATCATAAAACATAGTTGAAACTAAGGCCTCAATATTCTGATTGTCAGGCGTGATCGCGAATTTATTGTGTCAAATATTTCGAGCGTTAAAAGAGCGTTATGAAACAGCGTAAATGAAGTGTTGGGCAGATACTTTCGCGCAGAAAAACTCATCGTTATCTATACACAATGTGGTACTGATTCTGATATGGAAGCTCAAGTTAGGTACGGCAGAGTGTGCATATAAGTAGGATGAACGTGGTTGAAAAAAGGGCACCGCAAAATATGGGGAGTGTCTGTCGCTGAACGGGTCGAAAATAAGCTTGCAAGGGAGGTAGTTGGTCAAGTTGGATTGAAAGATAGTGTCAGTCTAAAATACCTCTTTCAATCCAACTTCCTTCGTTCGTTCGTAAGGAATGGGCCTGCTTCAATGGTTCGGACATGTAGAAAGAATGGATGGTGCAAGATTGAATAAGCAGACATACAGTGCCAAAGCGGATGGATGTGCTTTCATTTTAAAGAATATGTTATCTGTATTTGTTGACTATTTTTAAGTGTCTGTGAATACCTATAAAAATAAAGCTACTTTGACTTTGTTGGAGTCGAGGGCGGCCACACCACACTTTCCAGGACCAAATAGAATGAGTCCAGGACCATGATGTCAGGAGTCTTATAAACCGACTAGCGTGTATGAGAAGTGTTATGAAAGTCAAAAAGCGAGTGAGATGTCCTAGAATCCTGACCTATAGCGGCCTCTGTAGGTACTCTCTGCCTACCCCACAACAGATTTGGCGTGATGGCGAAGTTATGTATGTACCCACTACCAATAAGTATTTTCATCGGAATTATTTGCTTTTAAACTAAATAGTTTTGTGATAAAAATTATACCTAATTAAGTGTAATTATGAAATAAGTACCAATAACTTTTTTTTTAAGAAAATTGAATAATAAATGGCCAAAAGTAATCTGTTGTAATTTGGAAAATGCATGTTGAACTGTTTGTCTACTCTTAGTGCGGTTGTTAAGAGTTAAAAGTCAGTCTATGGGCCATGCACGGCACGTAATTTTGTTTTTAAAACCTATGTATCAAATTTCGACATTATATAAAACTCCTATTATTTCTAAACTTACTCTGCCTCAATACTCATCTTTACAGACTTGGTACACAGTAGCAAGCTTTTGCCGAGTTTTGAATGTAATAATATTTTCTTAGGAATAGTTCCGGAATGCACAGTGGTGCTAGATGCCGTAGTGGCAGCATCAGTGTGCGACTGGTGGCATCCTTCCTACCCTCATGGGGCGATGGTGGTCCCGAGGCAGGACCCGCCGCTATTGAAAAGAAATTTCTTTGACGAAGACTGCTCCTGACTAAAGCGTGTGCGACAATTTCTTTAATTGTCGCAATATGGACTATGTCACGAAGTATAGATACGGGGGAGCCCGAACGTAATGTTATACAAATGCTCACCGTGTAGGGGAAAGAATTCCGGCAGAGGGCGCTATTTTTCAAGAAGTACTCCTTTAAATCCATAAGCGGGAAGTTGCTATTGACAACTCTGTTTATTACTAAACGCGAGTTAATATTGTTTGGATTTTTTTCCAGACTTTTTATATTTAACTTTTCAGCTTTTCAACGCGTTTTTACGTGTAATAATTATCGTACGTAATCATCGGTACTTCCTCAACTCTAGCGCAACCAGTGGCAGAAAAGACAATTAAGATCTCAATTTATCATAGTTTACCTACATTATTGTTAAGGAAAAGCTTACACCGTTCGGACTCCTCTGTATCTCTACTTCGTGGACTAAGTGTTGGGAACAGTGTAGGTAATTAAATTACACAGATATTTTAATTGAAGAAGTAATTATTGACAAGCGAGTGACAAGACAGGGTCTCCAACACCTCAAAGGTTTTAATGTTGAACTTGACGCATTTATAGTTTGAATTTAGTTTAATAAATTAGTAGTTTACTGAATTGTTATTACTTATACGAATTCAAGACTTTAAAAAAGAAGTTGTCTAAGAGTCTCAAAATTGACTTTTAATTTTAGCAATCCTAACGGCGCAAGCAAGTTGACGCGTACCTAATATCTATTTTATCTTTTACAAAATTATTATAACATAAGTATCTTATATGTAAATATTTTGTGTATATTGTTATGAGGATTCCAATATCCAATGTCGCGATCATGTAATAAATGTGTACAAATATTTATTAAAAAAA
Organism: Euproctis similis; assembly: GCA_905147225.2. NCBI lineage: Eukaryota > Metazoa > Arthropoda > Insecta > Lepidoptera > Erebidae > Euproctis > Euproctis similis. The sequence continues at coordinate 16,175,454 of LR990106.1, forward strand.
TAAATTGGTTTCATTATTTTAATTGCAATACCTTGTTGTTTGGTTAGTTCATGGTAGGTATGATAACGGCTGGACTATTAGAAATATTTAAATCATGCTGAATACGTTATGAAGATCTGCATATAAAAAGTTTCCTTGTGACAAGACGGACCTCGCGGTACATTGGTGAAACTACTGCCTGCTGAATTGAGGTTGGCGGGTTTGATATCCACCAGAGTACAAATATTTATGACAAGCATGAATGTTTGTATGGCTTCTCGGTGTTTTTCTGTTTTATAACTTTAATCAAATTTTTAATTAAACAACCGTGTTGTTAAAAAAATTGTGTTGTAGCAAAGCGAATGACTGAAAAAGCTCTCGAATGAATAAAAGTGGCACGATTGTTTAGCTTGGGAACTTGTAAGATTGTCCCATTTTCAATACATCACGTAATTGAAACTGTAGATGTATAAAATATAACAATTATAGGTACGTAATAAAAAATAAAAAAACATCGTTTATTACATATCTTTTTGCTATATTCATCTTCAGATGAAAAATTATCACTATCATGATATTTTTATGACTTAAATTTTTATACAGTGTTTAAAAATTCTGATAAAGAAAATTATTTGCTACATAAAGTTTTAAAAAATTTGTTTTAAAGTATGTATTTTAAAATATTGTTGTTTTAGAGTGTTTAGTATAATTTGAGATGATTAACTATTTCATTCATTGTTCATTCATCTTATTGAATATTAACAGTGGTAGAGCCAAGCAGTTCGCTGCATGAATGGGCCGGTTCGACCGGTGAAATACCACGACCTCTCAGAAGATCGACGTAAAGTGGCTCATGCCGCGTTTCGTTCGGTGAGAGAGGTACCCGGAGGCCCACCCCCCTTCCCCATCCTTTCCTATCCCTTAAAGGTCGGCAACGCAACAGTAACACTAAATGTGTTGCTGGTGTCCATGCCCTCCTGTTCCATAAAAAATAAATAAGAACAGAATGCATCACTATTACGTTAAATTTGGCAACATTATTTTACAAAGTGACACTAACTACTGTCAGCTAGCTTTGTCTGATTAAAAATACGACTAAAATTACCTGAGTATGTATTAATATCCGTTATCTAGTTTCCATAATAGAAACATTTAGATGCTGAGCTTGGCACTAGATCAAAAAATAATTGCTTAGAAATTATGTAATAGTTCAGCCAAATAAGACAAAAGAGGCTAAACCTCGGAATGAAAGCGAATATGGTGCAAATTTGTATATACATATATATTTTGGTATCCTAATGACTGGTGGAAAAGTCTCATATGATCACGTGTCTGCGTCACGCGTTATTCAAAGCCAATTTCGTGCTTCATTCCTCTCAACCTTCAGCCGTTTAGTGAAATATAGTAGTGGTAGGATGTATTTACTTCTTTAGTAAAAGTAAATTGTAAATAAACAGGCAAAAATTTATAATAATCTATAATGTTACACCTTTACATTAACAAGCTTACAAGAAAGTAGTTAATATGCTTATTTGATATTAAATGCATTTTATTGCGTTTTGTACACTGCATTATTCTATGGTGATGACCAGCACCAGAATTAGGCGCCAACTAATTACCAAGATACATTTTTAGTGAAGTTCTTTCCATAGCAAATTTAATATTAATTTAATTTGATAAATGTACAAATGAAATTGTACATTAATTATGAAATGTACAAAAATCAAACTTAAATAAGTAACTTAGTTAAGTATCTTTAAAAAAAGCTACTGGCAAATAACCACACAACCTGACGGATTGTATTGGTTGTTGTGGTCCTTGGACATATACTAACACCAAAGTCAGCTGGTGTGCACTGCCAATTCTTCAATACACCTTACTTTGAACACGAGGATTCTCTATATCAATAATTATATGGGGCACTGATCCCTCTATGCCAACATGGAGAAGCCTCACGGGACAGAGGTCCCGTACTTTTTGGTAGTGTTGTGTCCCTGCTTATGGGTAGAGACCCATAAGCAGAGACACAACACTACCAAAAAGTAGTACTATTACAGTTGAGTTTTTTTGTAAGACAATAATGCAATGTGGTTTTTAAATATTTAAACAATATATATATAAATACAGTCTTCTTTAACAAGAGCTTTCTGTAAAAAACATACAGAATACAATTACTAGAAGATATTTTGACACTAATATCTTCATAATAACTGGACGCATCAGCTAGTAGTATACAGGCTAAGTTGCTCGCGAGTTGAGTTAAGACAACTAGAACCATTCTGCATACTGTAAGTCAAATAATATATTTATCTAAGTTTCATTGCACAATATTTAGCCTATATATAGGCTATGGGTAGTAGGCAAATAGAAGAATGATTAGTGAAAGTGGCATCTTTCTGCCTATTTATGCATACTATGCTGCTCTTTCTGCCTACCCCGCAAGGGACTAAGTAAGTAGGAAAAATGCCAATAAGCGTGAGTCCCAGCAATATAGTAAAATAATGTATTGCTGTTATAAATATGGTGTTATATATTACCTTAATACAAAAAAATTGCCAAAACTTTACTAAACACACACTAAGTATTTGACATTTGATTCATTTAAAATCTAAATCAATAAAGGAACTTTTAAATGTAAAACTAATGGTACATATATATAAACATTAAATCTAATTAATATAATTTATCTATTACAGATAGTTGGTAGACTTGCTTGAGTTTGAGATTTTGTTATGTCTACTTCAATATTCTACTAGTACGGCCTTGCCTTAGAGAAAATGTGCTTAGGAATATTTAATAAAGTTTAAAAATATCTGTAAGCAATTCTGAACATTTGTAACATTTTGGACATAATATATTTATTTTGAAATGATTAATTTCTTAAATTTACCTAACTTATATATTATTTTATGAGAGATTTAATTTATATAATAAGTAAGGTGATACGCAAACGGTAACTCCACCACTTCAACTATAAACAATTTATCGATATTGATTTAATTCTGATAACATGTATCGTTAAGTCTAAACACAAGAGAATGTTTATTTCTCCCTTAGGACTAACTTGTAATTTTCCTCCGCCACCAAGTTCCTGGCGCCAGATAATCCAATTATAGTGGAAGTTGGAAAGTATATTTAAATTTTGTGGTGATGATCTTATCCGTCACATCCTTATCTATTGCCTGAGTGTATAATAGTAATGACGTACTTATATACACACATACTGAAGTCACAGAGCGACATATTATTGAAAATATGATAATTATTTCCAAGTTGATAAATTTAACTCAGTATTTCTTCGGGTTCGTCACTGTATTTACTCTTCATAGTATCCCAGACTTTAAGAGCAACAGACGCATCAGTATCTTTGCACTCATATTTGGCATTAGGATGCTTCCTCATGTAATGTCTTATAACATTCTGTTTATGTGAAAATCGCTTGGGACATACGTTACATGCAAAATGTTTTTCATTCACATGAGTTTTCATATGATATTTGAGTCTGCTCTCTTTAGGAAACTGCTTGTGGCATATTTCACACACCAAATGCTTCACTTTACTATGCCTCATGACGTGTCTTTGCATATTATGTTTGTGGGAAAAGGTCTTTTTACACATTGGACATTGATAAGGCTTTTCACCAGTATGCACTCTTATATGAGGCTTCAACAGGGCTGCATGAGTGAAACTTTTATTGCAATGTGGACAGACGTACGGTCTTATTCCTCTATGCATTTGTATATGACGTAGTAATGTGCTTTTGTGTTTGAACATCATCTTACATTCGTCACACTCGAAAGGTTTGTCTGTATCGTGTCTACGTAGATGACTTTTTAGTAAAAAGCGCTTCTCGAAATGCTTGTGGCAAACGTGGCATACTAAAGGTTCATCATCCGGTTTTTTACATCTGCTCTTCCCCTGGTGTTTAGCTAAATTTGCTTTAAAAGCAAAAGACTTATCACAAGATGGACAATTATAAGGTTTTACTTCCAAGTGAGTGCGTTTGTGCTGCATCAGGTTTGATGTAGTTTTGAAAGTTTTGTTGCATTGTTCACATGGATACCTCGTCTTCTTATGTCTGGTTAGATGTTTATCAAGCTGCTGTTTACCAGTGAATTGTCTTTTACATTCAGTGCAATTGTATTTCGCTTTTGTATGTGTTAGCATGTGGCGCTGTACGTTGCTAACGTTTGCAAAAATCTTAGTGCACACTTGACAAACTAACCCCTTTTTTCGTAATTCTGAGAGACCTGTAAAAAGACGATCGATTGAGCAACTTCAGTCATTTTTGGGGTATCAAAACTAAATAATAAAAAAAATATTGTGCAGATTTTGAAACAATTCGTTAAAGTGTAGTAAACTCACCATCATCGATTTGGTGAAGTGACGAAGGTTGTGTATAGTCGGGAAGGGCTGCGTTACCAGGAGCAAAAACCGCCTGAAATTTAGTATATTAAATACACTAATTAAAGTATATTTCTTATAAGATATATATATAGCATTTGGCCTATTCCATTTGGGACGTAAAGATAACGGCGAGACGAGGCCTAACAGCCGCTGCCTGCACCTTCGGGTAACAAAAGGCGTGAAGTTATGTTATGTTATAATTATTGATGACTGAGAACTTTGCACCTGCTATGGTAATAGGTTCGCCATCATTCTATTTGGGATGTACCTAAATTTAACGGCGAGACGTAGCTTAACAGCCCCTGCATACATCTTCGGGTAGAAAAAGGTGTGCAGTTATGTTATATACTTTGATTAATGAACAAAATAATACTGATTTGATTGTGTAGGTATTTTACATATTTGGATGACAATAGGGAGTGACTACACAGCCTTTGATAATTCATATTTCCTATTTGCATCAGTAGTTATATATTTCAGCGTCTATAGCTTTATAACATAAAAACTACTTGTTAGGATTTTATCGCGTATATTTATTTCTTATTTTTATTTATTTCCCGACGAACTCTTTACAGATATCATTTTCACGAGTGGTGAACAAAAAAAAAGACGGGAAATAAATAAAAATAAGTAATAAATAAACGCGATAAAATCCTAAAAAGTTGTTTTAATGTTATGAATGAAATTCGCAAAAATCTGAGAAATAAATATGTCTATAGCTTTATTGCAAGATAGATAAGTAGATACCGTACATCTTTAGTATCCAAGACAACTTCCACAGGCACATGCCAAGTTCTCTCATCGTCCTCCTCTCTAGGTGAAGCTGATGACGTATCAGCAGGTTCCTCTTTAACTCTGTAAACAGAAAAAGCAACTTAAAACAGAAAAATAAATTGTTTCTCTTTTTACGACTTTCCGGATATAAAATGTGACTTGAAGTATTACCACGAAATAGTAGGGATAAAAAGTTCGGGTTTCCTAGTTAGGGGGATATGCAAGGCAAACCTTGCAACCTTTATAAAATAACGAAGACCCGGTTGTCGTTGGCTCTTTACCATAAAATATAATAAATCTTTGAGAAAAATAAAAATATAAAAATTGCATCGAGAGAGTGTAATTTAAATGTCTTAGACGGATAGTTTAAAAATATTAAGAAATTTATTGCAATACATACTACTAATAATCAAAGACTTTCTAAAATCTAGGTTCGATACGATTGAATATGCAATTTTATGTGGTACAAACACACAACACAAGTGGCATTAAAATATCAAACATTATGTAGTAAGATTAATACGGAATTCTGAATAAATGATAAAAATATACTTGAAATGAAATTAGAAGAAAGTTGAAAAATTGTTATTATTTCGTGGGACACCGTTCGCGAATTAAAGCGTATATATATTAGAAGTATAGGTACGCAGATCACCCTAGCTGACAAGCTATCTTGTGACTCGCACAACCTCAAAGCATGGACATTTATTTTTCAAAATGAAAGTAGCCTTTCGGCATAGGTATAACTCGGCCGAATTTTAAAGATATTATTCATTCAACTCCCTGATGTGAGTAAAACAAATTTTAATGTGATGATCGTCAACCAATATGACAATTAATTTCGACCGAAATCTCGACCCAATCAATGAGTATTCAATTTTGAAAACAAACACTAAACATTCAATCTTGCATACAAACAAAAGAATAGCAAAAAGTACCGAAATCGTATCTTTTTATAGATTGTGAATCAATAACTTTGAAGTAAATGGGGCAATTCGTTGAAATTATCTTGCGGATACAATATAGATAGTAAACCAAATCATATCTAAGTAATCAGCTCGCCATTCACTCACATAATATTAGAATTACGTAAATTCATGTTTATTTTTTAATTACCGGCGAATGTGAGTCTTAACTAAGGATATAGACACGTAACTTCCCAAAAGATACTATGTATATGCCAGGATTAAATCTGGGACCTTCTGCACAGGCAGCGTAAAGCTACCTACTAATCTACCTACTATCAGCAAGACAAATTATTTTAATGTAATTATTTTGTTCTTTTATTAATTTCCGTTCCACGTAAACGGAATATATTTATTATAATCTAATCTAGTCGCCTAGTCACAAAAACACAGAGATAACATATTGTGAGTACTTAACAAAACAGGCATTGTCAATAGGTGCGGATATTTTCACGAAAAGGACGCTTCTCATATTTAAAAAATAAAAATGTGTTGCTTAGCCGAATTTCTCATTAAATATACACTTATTATAAGTAATATTATATTTTCTGTAAGTATATAATTCGAATAACTTTTTACATTTTATGCTTGTGGTTGTTTTAATTTTAAGAAGTTATTAATGAAAATCATTCGTAGAAAAATAGGTATTGTTTGAATTAAAAGCCGATAGTAAAATATTATGCCTACCCTTTCAAGATTGTCATAATACACAGTTGTTGGTAACGTAATTCTTGTTTAAAATTCATCAAACTGGCAGTTAGCTACTTGCATCTATGAATATTATTGATCGATACGGGACTTTTAGAGTGCAGAGCATTTACGGAAATATTGTAACGCCCAAAGGTGTACATATCGCCAATTGTAGCTCGATATTTGTACATAACATGCAATAAACTTGGGAACTTTGTGTTTTTTTTCAGTTTGCTGGTTTAGCCATAGCTGGGCTGGGCATAGCCGCTCACATCCAACTAAATCAGATTACAGAGTTGATACCGGTGAATCTGTCCGCTCTGTCCATTAGCATCATAGTATTAGGATGCGTTGTGTTCATGATAGCTTACTTGGCGTGTTGTGGAGCTATGAGAGAGTCCAGGTGGATGCTGTATTCTGTAAGTATTTATTAAACAATAACAGATGTGACAAAATTTTTCATATTCTTCCTTTCATATTCTAACGATAATAGTAAAAGAATATTTTCGTACCAACGACTTTATCACAAATATCAGATGCTATATAATCTTATATCTTGGAACAATACACACAGCGCCCTCTAGTACCAAGCTAAGCAACGAAATGCTTGTGTTATGGATTAATACATATATACTTTTCTTATGTAAATACATACTTATAATACATAGAAAAACACCCAGACACCACACAAATATTCATGTTTGTCACAAATATTTGTGCTCGGGTGGGAATCGAACCCCCGACCTCATTGCTGCAACCCGTAGTTTTACCAATGCGCTACGAGGCCCGTCGATATAAGTGCTATATACTAATAATTGCAATCTATCGATTATGTATGTTTTGTTTAAATAATAAATAAGAGCATATATTTTTCGCCGGAATACTTAAAAAGATGACTCGGTCCGCAAGTATTTTTAGTTAAATTTACGATAAACAATTCAATGACATTATTTACGAAGATGTGTGTGTGTATTTACTTGTCCCATAGAGTTTTCAATCATTATTTTTATCAATTTCTAATTACTATAAATATTTCAAGGATATAAGTAATAATAATATAGTCTTCACTAAGAGGGAAGATTTTGAAGTCGTAACGTTTAGGCATTCGTCACTTATGATAGAAAATTTGTCGTCATAAAATTAGAATCTATTTATTAGTCGCTTCCTAAGCCTAGAAAAGTGATTGCAAATAATAAAGCATTATTTTTTTCTCAGTATTGCGTGTTCATGGCAATTTTGGCTGCAATCAAAATCTACATAACTGTAGTGATGTTTAATTTCCTGGAGACTGCGGTAGATACTGTGCATCGTTGGATTTACAACGCATTCAGTAACCAAGACTTGAGGCCAGCATACAACGTCATGGAAGAATTGGTGAGTTGGATGACTGATTTCTACCTGAGCCGTGTATCGATTTTTGTTTATCTCTATGTTTTATGTTCCAAAAAGGTAGGTATATGTTGTGTAGTTTGTTTTTAAATATTTGGGTGAGCTGTTTTTTTTTATTGGCCGTGTTATTTTTCAAATCTTCATGATTTCGCGGCTGTGTGGTTTATAAAATCCGGCGTGTAGCGTGCAAGTGAATCCAGAAACCATGAGATAAATTCAGACTTATTTTACTCTTACTAATATCGGTGCGTGGCTTTGCGGTTAGTCAGTGAAAATTATATGTTCATTAAATTAAACTCACAGTTAAAAAGTTCATTTCATTAAACGCATAGTTCAAATTCTAATACATCAAAAAATAGTTATGGTAATTTTTGAGGAATGAAAAACGTAGGGAGTTGTAGGTAGGGATATATTTTTAATTTAATCCCTTGTATTTATCTCATTATAGTTCCGCTGTTGCGGTACAACGGGATCCGATTCATACCAGGGCGTGATCCCCGGAAGTTGCTGCGGCAACACCGACAACGCGCCGTGCACCAACAATAACGATGTGTATGATGGGTGCTTCGATATTGTCACCGGGTGGTTTCAAACATTCGGCGGGGCTATCGGCGCTGTACTCATAGTTATTATTATTGTCGAGGTAAGTATACCAGCACAACCACCTACCCCTAACCTAACCTCCCACAAAATCCTGTAATCAATATTATGGAACTGCTGAGGAAATATCACTTTGACAGTGGTAGAGCGATGCAGTTCGCTGCAAGAGTCAGCCTCTAAAAATATCGACGTGAAGTGGTTCATGTCGTGTTTCGTTGGTGAGACAAGTATCCGGAGGCCCAACCCCTACCCACTACCCACTCTCCCCTACCCATCCCACTTCCGACCCTTTCTCTATCCCGTGTTTAAGATCGACAACGCAACTATAACAGATCTGTGTTGCAGGTGTCCATGGGCAGCCTTAGTTGCTTACCATCAGGTGACACGCCTGCTCGTTCCCCCCTATCTTATAAGTTGACACTGTGTATTTATAATGTTTCTGTTCATTTTAATTTATAGTTACTAGTGCAATTTGTATATTCATGCCTAAATTGATTTAAATTTTATAAAGAACATGCACGATAAAAAATAAAAATTGACAACAATAAAGATCACAAATTTATGTGCTGTATGTCAGTTGAGCATGTTAAGTTGTTGATAATACAAACTGTAGCAATGGACATATCAGTCGTCAGTTGTAGTTTAATTAAACATTTTACAGAATGACGGACAGAGTCTTCATGGAAATGAAAATTAATTTGTATTTTTTTCTTTTTCAGGTGGTATGTATCATATTCGGACTCCATGTATCAAACACTATAAGGAATAAAAATAGGAGATAGAAAATTAATGACATAAACAATTTTTATGTTACAATTTGCTTTTTATAATCATATGTATAATTTTTTTTAATAAAACAGAGTTGTTCTTACTTTAATACAATCCCATTTTGGCTTCTTATTTTAGATATATAATTAAGACCCGATAATAAACGTAAAATGAGAAAATTGTCATGTAAGAAAGAATCTTGTTTTGTGTTTTATTTGTTATGAATAATGTTTTAAAGAAAACAAAGTTCACTAGAAATTACCGAGGTTTCATTAAAAAAGGATATTTTAGACATAATATTTTAAAGCCAGTTATATTCAACATAAAAACCAGTTCTATCCCAGTAGAATACAGTAGACTATGCATAGCAATATTTCTCAACAAATCACTACCATCATATATATATGTATATTTATATACATATATATCATACATATATCATATATATACAACATAACATAACTTCACACCTGTTGTTACCTGAAGGTGTAGGCAGCGGCTGTTAAGCCTCGTCTCACCGTTATGTTTACGTCCCAAATGGAATAGGTGGCGAACCTATTGCCATACCGGGCACAATGTTTGTCAGTCATCAATATTTATCACACATAACTTCCGAAAACAATTTCGAAAAGTTATTGGTGTGAGCCAGTGTCTGGAATCGAACCCGGACCTCTGGATCAGAAGCCGTGTGCTCGACTACTGTGCCACCGAGACTGTTATATATTTGTCATAAATTTATCACACATAACTTCCGAAAACAATTTCGAAAAGTTATTGGTGTGAGCCAGTGTCTGGAATCGAACCCGGACCTCTGGATCAGAAGCCGTGTGCTCGACCACTGTGCCACCGAGACTGTTATATATTTGTCATAAATTTATTATCTAAATAGACAAGCCTCATGGTGCATTGGTAAAGCTACCAACTGGAAAATCAAGGTTGGCAGGATTGATTCCCACCTGAGTACAAATATTTGTACAAGCATGAATGTTTGTATGGCATCTGAGTATTTTTCTATGTATTATAAGTATGTATTTACAAAAGTATATAATGAATTAATATCTGCTAAATAATATGCTTAGTTTGGAACTGTAGGGCACTGCATGCATTGTGTCCAAGATAATATATATATTTATATTATATTACTTATTATAATATATTTATATTAACAAACGTTTCACGTTTCTCCATGACACACATGCGAGATGCTTGAGATCATCAGCGAGTTTGACCCTAGAAATACCAGGGCACTCCTCAAATTTTCTCCATAAATCGTTTTCAGTCCAGGCTACACGCCTGTGGAATGAATTACCGCTGACTGTCCGACAGGCTCAGACACCGGCAACTTTCAAAAAACATCTTATAGAACACTATCTTTCACTTTAAATAACTCAGTAGACATTGTTCAATGAGTATATATATTTATTTATATACTGTTTAAATCTATACATATTTATATGTGTATTGTGTATGTATGTAATTGGTATCTGTATGTATGTATGTATTATATTATGTTTGTGCATCTATGTTATATATATATGTATTTATATCTTTCTTGACGAGGTTTGATAGGAGCGACAGTTACTCTTCCTAGCTTATTATGTCCATATAAAGGTTGTCTGGCAGAAATCGCAGCATGCGATAAGACCGCTTTTTGTACTTGCCTGATATTTATTATGTACTCACTGTAATGTATTCTATGTATGGTGTACAATAAAGCGTATTCTATTCTATTCTATATTGATGGTAAATTTCAAATTAATCATATACCGAAAACTTATTAATTTAACACTGTTATTTATTTTTTCTGTTCTATTGTTTTATTTTAACTATCTATAGACTATTCATAGAGATATTTCCAATAAACCATGAAAAGTGGGTGTGCTGAAATTTGTGACAAATTCAGCATCCAATAAATTTCAGGTTATATTACAGTATCAACAATAATACCCTAGCGTATCTATGAATATCATCTTCAAACAGCTAAGAACATTATGTGGTAACAATAATACATAAAATCTTTGAGACAAAAAAATATCAAACATTTCGCTACTGATAATTTAAAGAGTCCGGCAAAAATTTAATGTTCACGATTGAGTATATGCCGGTTAATTTTGCCTTTATGATACGTCTACATTTGAGTAAAAGTGACAAAAACATAACGATAACACAATCCTAATCGAATTATCTCAATAAAGATCTGAAAAACAACTGGTATGTTACAAATATAGTAAATACCTGGACTCGGCAGGTATTTCAACTTTTATGTCTACGATTTCCGTGGCCTCTTTTCCATCCGGTGGTTCATTTGCAATACTTTCTGGTAAATCCAAAGGCTCTGCTTTCACTCTAACATTTTCTAACGCCATTTTAAAATAATAACTGCACGGGATTGAGAGCTGCGCAATTATATAAACCACGAAAAATTCGGGAATTTAGAAAAATAATGACAATAAAATTGAAAAATCGACCATAGAATCAGTGTTGCCAACCCCAACAAATAAAAAAACAACAGTTCTCTAATTAAAAAACAGTAGATGGGTTGAAAAAGTAAGGTTTCATACTTTTCTCATCATCAACATCAGCCTGTTGCTGTCCACTGCTGGACATAGGCCTCTCCCAATGAGCGCCTCAACATCCGATTCTCTGCCTTCCGCATCCAGTCTTTTCCAGCAGCCTTTCTGAGGTAGTCTGACCATCGGGCTGGTGGGCGTCCTACGCTACGTTTACCAAGACGCGGTCTCCACTCTATGACCTTCTTACTCCATCTACCGTCGGTCTTTCGGCAGCACTTTCGCACTTCAGCGAGCTTATTCTGCGAGCTACGTCGGTTACTTCAGTTCTCTGGCGGATATACTCTATACTGAGTTTATCCTTAAGAGATACCCTGGGCATAGTCCGCTCCATAGCTCACTGAGCGACTTTAAATTTGTGGACTAGCCCCACCGCAAGTGTCCACGTTTCGGCACCGTAGGTCATTACCAAAGCATAGCAGCGTAGGCACTGGTCAAAGACTTTGGTCTTCAGATATTGCGGTATAGGCGAGCTGAAGACCCGACGCAGTTTGCCAAATGCAGCCCAACCCAGCTGAATCCTCCTTTCGGCCTTCTTCTCGAAGTTTCGTCTACCTAACTGGATAGTTTGGCCTAGGTAGACGTATTTGTTTACGACTTCGAGAACTGACCCTTCGACGCTTATCGGTCCGGGAACGACATGTTCATTGAACATGACCTTGGTCTTGTCCAAATTCATGCCCAAACCGACACGCCGAGAGGACTTGTCTAGGCTGCGCAGCATTCCGCTTAACTGTTCCAGCGACTCTGCCATTACAACGATATCGTCGGCAAACCGAAGATGTGAGATGTACTCACCATTCACGTTGATACCCTGTTCAGTCCAATCCAGGGTCTTGAAGACGTCCTCTAGAGCGTTAGTGAAGAGTTTGGGAGATATGACATCTCCCTGTCTTACACCTCGATTCAGCTCGATAGAGTTCGTCACCTGGTCCTGTATCTGGACAGCCATCGTGGCGGTGTCATACAAGCATCTCAACACCTCGATATAATGCCAGTCAATCCGACATCGCTGCAATGCATCCAGATCTGCCTGCCCAAGTTTCGATGGAGTGGAAGGCTTTTTCGTAATCCACGAACGCCATACACAGCGGCTGGTTGTACTCTTCGGTCTTCTGTACAATCTGCCGAACAGTATAGATGTCATCCAAGGTACTGAAGTCTTTTCGAAACTCGGCCTGCTCTAGAGGCTGGAATTCGTCGAGTCTTTCAGCGAGACGATTCGTGACGACCCTCGAGAACAACTTGTAGATATGGCTCAGGTGTGAGATGGGTCTGTAATTCTTCAGTAAGGTTTTATCACTTTTTTTGAAGAATAGCACCACCGCACTCCTGCTCCAAGCCCGTGGTGTTATGCCCTGGTGTATGACGGAATTAAAAAGACTTGCTAATTCCTTTAGGATAGGAGTCCCGCCGGATTTTAGTAGTTCTGTAGTAATTCTATCATCACCGGGGCCTTGTTGTTCTGAAGTTGCCCGAGAGCTGCACTAATCTCGCTTTCTGCAAAGTCAGGTATGTCTTCACTGTAGTGACGCGTAAGCGGGGCTCTGTGGTCATCATCGCTGTGTCCCGTCGGCTTGGTCATCCGTGTGGAATAAAGGCGCCCATAAAAAGATTTGATCTCTGCGAGAATCTCAGGCTTAGCGGTGACGACACGTCCATCCGCAGTTTTCAGCTTCGTCAGATGGGGCCTTCCAAGCAGTTGAGCAAGAGCTGTTCGACCCTTTGTTGCGGTCGATCGCATCATCGATTGCTCGAGTATTCGATCGACGAAGGTTGCGCCGCATCAGCTTTCGAATTTGCTGGTTTAGGCTTTTCCATTCTGACGAAGACAGCTGGTCGTATGGAGTTTCTCGCCTTTGCCTCTCAGCTCGAATGTCTCAGCAGAGAGCTTGGACTCCTTTTTCTGCGATCTCGGGAACAACCTTTGAGACACTTTCCTCAGCGTGTTGACCACAGTGTCGGCTTTCTCGTCCACGTTGCCTGTGGTTTCCAGCAGGTCGAATCGATTTTTAAGTTCCATTTGGAACTTTTCGGTTTAGGCTATTTGGAGTGGCGTAGGTCGGATAATAGACCTTATCTTCCGGGCTCTTTCAGCTTTCAAGTTGATATTTAAAGACCCTCGAAGAAGTCGGTGATCACTTCCAGTATATGAACCTGTTGATCACAGAGACATCTCTAAATATATGCTTCGAACCGTAATGATAACATCTATCTCGTTCCTTGTCACAGAATCGGGGCTTCGCCAAGTCCACCTCCTGTGGACACTCTTCTTGAAGAATGAATTCATCAAGAAAATCCCTTCAGACTTCAGGAAGTTGATCAGCATCTGGCCCCTGTGATTTCAGCTCCCCAAGCCATATGGACCGACTTTCGTTTCGCCGTGTTCTTGTACTCCCATTTCGGCATTGAAGTCCCCCATAACAACGTTGTAGTGAGCCTTGGCGGTACCATGTATTGCTTTTGCAATATCCTCGTACATCGGCTCGGCTATCTCGTCAGAGTATGTCGAGTTTCAGTACAAGGTGCGCTACCCTGGTCGACACACTAGTGATCTCCACAACTCTGCTAACGAGGTCCTTGTGAACGAGGAAACTGACACCCTCCTGGGAGAGCTGGTCACCTTCGCGAAAGTAGAGTAAGTTGCCCGACTGTAGGGTTATCGTGTCCTCCCCCTCTCACCGGACTTCAGACAGCCCTAGAATATGCCAGTACAAGCAACTCAGCTCTACCTCGAGTTTGGTGAGGTGTTGGTCCAGCCGAAGACTGTGTCCATTATAAGTGGCCACGAGTAGTTGTTTTTGGTAGCCTGCCGTAAGTTGCATCACCGAGAACTGGGGGCCGTTGTAAGCGCGCTTTTCTCATCGGAGGTTTTTGCCCATAGTCCCCAAGCTGGGCAGACGTGTTGGAGACCGCAGGGCGTGAACCTTCTCTTAAAGATAGGGACGCTGCTGCCCGCCCCTACCAAGATCATTTAGGTTGACCCATGTTTTTAAATGGTTATCCCGCCAATTTTCGGTGTTGTGCTGTATAAGCTTGTCAGTCATATGTTTTTCTTTCGCTCCCGGCTGACTGAGAGACTTTTCTAATATATACTAATTTTAACGCAATAACAGTGGTAGAGTCAAGCAGATCACTGCATGAATGGGCCGGCTCGACCGGTGAAATACCACGATCTTTCAGATGATTGCTACATTTCGTTTGGTGAGAGAGGTAACCGGAGGCCCACCCCCCTTCCCCAACCTTATCTCTTTAAGGTCGGCAGCGCAAGAGTAACACTATATGTGTTGCTGGTGTCCATGGGCGGCCCTAGTTGCTTACCCTTAGGTGACACATCTATAATTATTGACGTCTCTATAATTCATGAATAGTGTAGTGAAAAAAAATGATAATTTTCAAGATTTAAAACTTTAATCGAAAACGCTGCCTGAACCCTAAGTGATAAATCAAAATAATGTAGTACATTATTATACACCTTTAAAAGGTCTATAAAAAAGTCCGCGAGGGCATATGTCTATGTCTTAGGGATAACCCACAATGACCATTATTATTTAGATTTACATCGTCTCAAACTTTTTCGTCTGCGTGTTGCATGTCGCGTGACGGTCGGCCGCGGAGTAGGGATAAAGTGAAAGGCGCTCGTCAGAGCGCCTTTCACGTCTATTATCGTTTATAAATGTAACCAATATTTTATGGTAACTAAAATACGTGAACAGTGACTTACATTCGATTTTCGAAAAAAATTTCGAAAATTTTTAGTTAAATGTCTATAATGTGAAAAAAAGTTTCACTTTTACGGTGGTTTCATAAAACCACACAATCTTTTTTAACTTTTTACGAGAAATAATGGCTTATTTACGAAGCAATTTTAAACATTACAGCATTAATTTTCATCCAATTAAGTGTCTTAAACAGATTGTGCTTTTAATATAGATCAATATAGCCATTTACAGCATGTAATTTAAACTAATATTTACGAAGATATTACAGTATTAACATAGCGGTACATAGCAGTTGCGTTTGCGCGCCAAAGCGCGTGTGGATAAATGGCACAAATTGAACTTTTTAAGATCCAAATATTACTAATTTATTTCTTTTGATGCGGAACGAAGTTCGCCGGGTCTAACTAGTTATATTTATATAATCACAATATTTGTAATAAAAAACTACTCTAGAATAAACTATGAGAGAAACAAGAGTATGTAGCATTTTTTTTAGAACGAAGTTCATTATCGCGCGTTGTGAAAGGGAGCTAGACGGAAAAAATTCTTACGAAAAGTTGTCACGACACTTTTTCCATACTAAACTAAGGCACTTTCAAGTATTGGCTTATTAAGAACAATGTATAACTACTCATGGGGGGTAAGGGGGAGAATGACAACAACAACTGCTCAGCCCCAAATGTCAACCTCACCTGCACGATCTGACTCCCGCATGTGGATTCAGATACGGCAGCTTTATAGCTGCCGTGGTATTCCCTGCTGGATAACTAACGAGGCAATGGCGACCGAGCTGTGGCGGAATAACCACTCACCTGCCTGGGCAACCGGGCAGAAGAGGTTTCAACGGCCTTGGGATCTAAATCATCTCTAAAATGTCTGGCGCAGAAGGCAAGGGGAAACCACTGCGACTATATTCCCATGAAAGTCACATGGAAACACAACCAGAGGTCATACGATCGCCCTGCAAACCGATTAGCGACCGGCGCTGCTCTGCGTCCGGGGCAGGCAGTGTGAAGTTGGCTACCGGCCAAGGCGGGTTAGGAAACCAGGGCCCACTTGGAAAATCTACTACTGGAAAAACTTTCAAGATGCGCCACCTCCAGACGATAGGTACATGGAATGTTCGCGGCCTAAACCAACCAGGGAAGCTCTCTATATTGGAAAAAGAAATAACTAGAGTGGGTGTTAATATCTGTGGTCTGAGCGAAACACACTGGAAAGGCAACGGACACTTTGTGGCAGACCAACACCTCATATTCTACTCTGGCAATGATATCAGCAGAAGTAACGGTGTAGCCTTCTTAATACCGACACACCTGAAAGAGCACGTGATCGGATATGAGCCGGTAAGCGATCGAATTATTAGCATCAAACTAAAAGCCACACCAATGTGCCAGTTGCTTCTCAATTTATATATGACAATATAATGTTTGTTAGAAAAAACTTAAATAGATATACAAAACATAGTGATGTACATAATTTTAATACCAGAGGCAAGCATAAACTTGTGTTAAAGTGTCATCGCCTGCACAAAGTACATAAGTCGTTTTTGGGAATAGGTGTACAGTTCTATAATAGGATCCCTGCGCATATTCTGGCTCTCTCTTTCGATCGGTTTAGGCGGGCTGTGAAGGATCGTCTCGTTGCCGGTGCTTATTACACCATCAATGACTTCATGACGGACAAGTCGTCTTGGGACCGTCAAATTGCTTGCTCAACGCGGATTGTGTAGTTTGCGTGTTGGAATTTGTTCACTTATTTTGGAGTGGAGACGTGCTGCAAATATTTCTATTTCTAATAGTAATCAACATTTCTTGTTATGAGTTTGAATTCATGTTGTTTTGATAAAAGCTTTATATATAATTTTTATTATTGCACTTACTTGTTGCACAACGTTACCATTCTAAATAGAAGATGTCGCGTCAGTTGTGCTCGACTAATATCATATAATTTCTCTCATTACTTGTACTACGATGATTTTAAGTTGGTTGGATCATAACTGTGATTGTCGAGTAGTCTGGCTGCTACACCTTTTATGTGATATTTTTTCAGTAGCGTTGATAATACTATTCTGTAAATTTTCAATGGTTTTGAAAAGAGTATTGGCACATGAGTTTCTTGCCCGATTCTTCTCATGAAAGCCCCTACACTCGGAATCGGGCCGCTCGTGGCGATTGCTTCCGTGTTTTTTTGTTCCACGGAGGCACTTGCTTCAAGCGCTCGTGGCTTAGCTTTTTAAATATTATTTTAATTTTAAACATTTTTGTACATTGACTATTTTTAAGTGTCTGTGAGGACCTATGAAAATAAAACCACTTTGACTTTGACTTTGACTTTGACTTTGACAATGAATCTTAACTTGATTCAAGTTTATGCCCCCACTTCTACCGCAAGTGACGATACAATTGAAAAGTTCTATACCGAATTGGAATCAACAACAACAAGGGTACCTAATAGGGAGATATTGCTGATTCTGGGTGACTTTAATGCCAAGATTGGAGAGAATGCGCGTCGGCTGAGTGGATGTGCTGGAGGCTTTGGACTCGGTAAACGCAATGAGCGAGGTGAGCGTCTGATACAATTCGCATCAGCGAACGATCTAATGATTGTAAACAGTCTATTCCAACACCACCCTCGAAGGTTGTACACGTGGGTATCGCCTGATGGAAAAACACGCAATCAAATAGACTACATCATGACTCGGTCGCGTTGGCGAACGTCTGTGGCAAATGCGCACACGTTACCTGGAGCTGATTGTGGGTCCGACCATCAACTTTTAATTGCGAAACTGAAACTCAAGTTGACGGCTGCCAGAAATACCAGAAGGCTGAGAAAGCTGGAGGTAAAGGATGCTCCAAAATTCCGCTCCATCATCAAACAAAGATGGTCACAATGGTCGGAAGTAGATCTAGATAGGGAAACACCGAATACACTGTGGGACCGAGCTAAAGATTTTATTACAGCAGCTGTAACGGACGCTGCACCACCAATAAAAGCCCACAAAAAACAGCATTGGATGACTGATGGTACCTTCGACCTTATTGAACAGCGTCGGATGATGAAGGCAGCAGGAACGGATATCAAAAGTCTTAATGTAATTTCGGCACAGATTCAACTTAAATGCAGACGAGATCATAACACCTATCTGCGAAACATCTGTCAAGAAATAGAGGCTCATGCAGACAGATATGAGTCAAGAGACTTGTATCATAAGGTCCGTCTTATTACCAAAACACTGCCATCCAAAACTTGGGCCATTGAAGACAACACCGGCCAAGTAGTTACTGAACTGAACAAAATATCCGAGATATGGAGAGATTACTGTCAGTCGCTGTTTGAAGATCCTCAGTCACAAAACTTTACACCTACAGAGCCGGAGAGTGACATGCTGGAACCGAGTATTCTTGAGTCAGAAGTGAGAGCCGCCATACAACACCTCAAAAACGGGAAAGCCACAGGAAAAGATGGAATCCCAATTGAAACCATACGGGCACTGGGAGAACACGGCATCCATATCTTCCACACTATCTGCAACAAGATATGGCTGACCGGCAGATGGCCATCTGAATGGACTCACACGATTTTCACTCCTCTTCATAAAAAGGGCTCCACGAAGAAGTGTAACAATTATCGTCTTATTGCTCTTATAACACATTCAAGCAAAATAATGTTACACATCGTAAACGAGCGACTGAAAGCCTACCTGTCCAGAGAAATTGCGCCAGAACAGGCCGGATTTGTGAAGGGAAAGGGTACCAGGGAACAGATCCTCATTGTTCGACAGATCATCGAGAAGGCCCGAGAGTTCAACAAGCCAACCTACATATGCTTTGTTGACTTCTCCAAAGCATTCGACTCGGTGAAATGGCCTACACTGTGGAAAACACTCCTAGATATGGGAACACCACGACACCTAGTGCATCTGCTCAGGGAACTCTACGAAGGAGGAACCGCTTCAGTGTGGACAGATGACCTTCTCTCAGAAGTTTTCCATCCCAGTGCGGGTGTACGACAGGGTTGCATAATATCACCCTTGCTCTTTAACATCTACACTGAGCTTGTGATGCGAATCACTCTCGAAGACTGGAACGATGGCGTTGGAATTGGTGGATATAAAATCGCTAATCTGCGGTACGCTGACGACACCACTTTGTTCGCCAGCAGTGCTGACCATATGGAAGAATTACTTCTCAAAATGGAGCGCGTGAGCCTTACATTTGGGTTAAAGATTAATAGAAACAAGACCAAGATTATGATCGTGGATCGCGTCAATGACAATTTGCCCAAAATGACACAGATTGCGAACTGTGACGTGGTACACACATATGTTTATCTTGGAGCTTTGATCTCAGATAAAGGCGGCTGCGTAGATGAAGTGAAGCGACGTATGGCCATGACCAGAACTACCATGGAGAAGCTAAGGAAAATATGGAGGAATCGCAATATTACTAAAGCCACCAAAGTAAGATTAGTGCGAACTCTTGTATTCCCCATTTTTCTTTACGCAGCAGAAACGTGGACAGTACGAGAACTGGAAAAGAAAAAGATAAACGCTCTAGAGATGTGGTGCTGGAGGAAGATGCTGGGAATATCGTGGACAGAATTCCGAACCAACGTGTCCATACTCCAGGAACTCGGCATCACGCAGCGTTTATCGGCGGTGGTTCAGTCACGTATTTTGCAATATTTCGGTCATGTTTCTAGGCGAAGCAGCGAGTCCATAGAACGTCTAGTCATACAGGGAAGAGTGGAAGGAACTAGATCGCGAGGTAGGTCAGCAATGCGTTGGACTGACCAAATAAAGAGCGCATTGGGAAACCGCATTTCTGACTGCGTCAGGCAGTCTGTCAACAGAGAAGGTTGGAAAGAGGTCGTAAGAAGGGCTCTGTCCGCCTCTGCTGTCGATGTGGCAGCCACGAAGTGACCACGACCGCTCTGTCAAGAGCGAGACGACAGAGAAGAAGAAGATAACTACTCATATGGTCTAGTGGCTAGGTTACCTTGCTCACATCCAGGAGACTCAGGTTTGAATCCCGGTACCGGAATTCTTTTTTTGGAGTTATTTTCCATGTTTTCATATTTTATATATGTTTTTTTACAGAAGGGACCAGAAAATGGTACGTAAAAGTGCGATCGTCGTGATTGAAACGTCATAAAGCTACCTGTAGTAAGTCTTGTACTTAAAGAAAAACTAATCAGCAAAATTTAAGAGAAAAATCAAGAAAACCTACAGAAAATTGAGCACGATTTTTTTTCCAAATTGGGTCGATTCTATATTAGCCGAAGGAACTTCGTTCCTACCTGGTGTCCCACGATACCACATCTTTTATTTATTATTATTTTATAGGTAGGCAGGTATCACAGATTTGAGAAATTTAAAGTTTCTACTGTATTTGTCACTAGCATAAGGGCTATGGTCTATTAAATTGTCCAGTTACAATAACGTTTTATAACATAGAAATAATAAAGTAAAATATTTTTTCTAAATAATGTCTCTCAACACATATTGAAAAAAGAGAAAAATTTATGGATAAAACAAAAAACAGGGACTAGAATTGAAAAATAGTAAATCTACTGTTAAAACAGTAGGGTTGGCAACAGTGCATAGAATCCATAGTCAGTGCTGCCAGCCCCAGCATGCTAAACTGTAGATTAGTATTTAGTAGTGTCCGACCGAAGGTCAATTGTTGGCCAAAGCAAAGCCGAAGCCGATTAATCGGCAATCTCCACAACCTTCGGCCGAAGTCGAAGCCGAAGGTTTATAAACTATTTGTAATTTAATAATTTTCTTCAATATTATCCACAGCTAAAGAAGAATATGAGCGTAAAGTGGTTTATGTCGCTTTTCTCTCGGTGATAAAGGTATCCGCACTGAACTAAGTGCCATCCGGTCCGTCAGCCACTTGCTCTTTCGTAACAGTTCGCTTAATTCCGACTGTTCTCATACCTTCGGCGGGACCTTCAGCTTCGGCCCAGAATCCGGCCTACGCCGAAGATCGCGCCGAAGATGGATTTTTGGCCGAAGCCGAATCTTCGGTTGGACACTAGTATTGAGTTTATGGAATCCAGAAAAAAAACAGATTTTTGATAAATTTATCTATTTATTTGATACATTTATGTTAAATAGTTGAAATAAATATCGAACTGATATAAATATCATATTAAAAACAGCGAAATGGTCCCTTGAAGAATTTTCGTGTCTCATCAATTCTTACATCCCATTTCTGACCACAATCACATGCTACGCAATAAATAATGGTTGGTTTTTTACTTTTGCGAGCCCTGTACTAAACTATATATCGTTTGATCGAGCGTCGATTATTTTTTGGTCGTTTCTCACAGTTTTCTTCTTTCTTGCTGGGGATTTGTCCAAACACAACTCACTATCACTACGACAACGACATATTTGTTTTACTTATTCGTACTTTTTAATCAACTCAAAACGTTAACCGATCAAAAAATAATCCAATCAGGCGAATGATGGATAGCACGGTCAAATACTTAAATCTGGATTGTAAAAGTACTAAGGCAAATCCCCCAGTAAGTCGAACGAGTGTCTGTATAACAGACTACTATGGTCCACTACTAAAATCATCTACAAAATATCGATAGATGCGACTCCGATGATATCTCCGATTTGATGATTGGCTTAAAAACAATGATGACGGTCCAGAGCTCCAGCAAATAAACTGTAGATTTCCAGACCTGAACTTAAAACTGAGACAATTTCCTACAAATTGTAGATCTACAGTTAAAACTAGGGCTGGCTACACTGTATTTAATCCATAGTTATTAGTATTTTCTTTTCCTTAAACTTGGAAACTACTGGACTTCGCGACTAGCCATTAATAAAAAAAAATATAGATAATGGTTCGCAGACTAGCTAGTCAGGACAGATCTACTTAATTAATGTCATGAAATAATATATGCTGGTAACTTAGCCGAGATGGTTAGATAATTGAGCAAGTTTAACTGATAAAGTACGATAAAAGTTGGCTTATCTCAGCCAATTGAGCCGATGTTTAGTAGATAGTAACAAAACAAAAACACTCTTCGTTATAAGGATTTCGCCAAAGAACATGCCTGTCAGAATATATTAGAGTCATAAAATAGTAACAGAAAAGATTCCTTGTTTGTATTCTGATCCACAATCATTTATCGGAATTAAAATTGCTATAAATATGAAAGTGGAAAAATTATTATAGCGCAATCGTCGCTCAAACTCTATCAAGGATAAGGACGCAAAAAGCTAATCAGTGTTTTTGTTGTTTTTATCTTATCTGCAGCCAAAATTTTGACATTGCAGTTTACATTCCATTCCAACATTTTAGTTTGATTTTAGTTTAATACATGGATCTAGGTGTGCGAAATCTCTGAACAGGATAAATAAGTGAATAAACCACGATGTAATGCTTAAAATAATTTTATTGAAATAATTACAAATCATATATATCATCATCATCAAATAATTACAAATAATAATTTAAATAGGTGTATTCAATTCTCCAACCTCCAACATCATTACATAGTATAAAACAAAGTCACTTTCCGCTGTCTGTCCCCATAGATGCGTATAACTTTAAATAAAACTACGCAACTGATTTTGATGAGGTTTTTTTCAATAGTTAGAGGGTGTCAACGGGGTGGTTTTGATCTATAATTCATATATGATGTTGTATATAAAAAATGATAATTTTCGAGATTTAGCACTTTAATTGCAAACGCTGGCTGGACCCTAATAGATTTAAAAATGTTCTATATTATTATACAACTGCAGAAGGCGAGGGCATATGACTATCTCTTAAGCCACCCACCCACCCACATTGATCATTTTATTTTTTTTACTTTTTACGAGAAATAATGGCTTATTTACGAAGCATTTTTAAACACTTATTTTCATCCAGTTAAGTGTCTTAAATTGATTGTGCTTTTAATATAGATCAATATGGCCCCTTACAGTATGTAATAAACGAATATTTACGAAAATATTACAGTATTAACATAGCGGGACATGCAGTTGCGCTGCGCGCCAAAATGCGTGCCGATAAATAGCACAAATTGAACCTTTTAGTATCAAAACTTTACTCATTTATTACTTTGATACGGAACAAAGTTCGCCGGGTCAGCTAGTAGTAGAAAGCGGTTTACCGTTATATAAGTTAACAAAAGATACAAAATAAGAAATTAATAATGTAAATTAATAATGTAAATTGTTATCTACTTGTGAAATTATGCATTTTGACAATTCCTGTCTTAGAAAATATAAAAATAATATAAAAAATAGTATACTTCCAATGGGTGTACCAGGAGCTGACTGATTATAAGGAATTGATTTTGAAGATCCAGTAGTTCAATAGCTTGACTACTAGTTCAAAAGTCCCAAGTTCAACTGCTAACTCACACTAAATAATTTTACGGAAATTCTGTGTGATTAATATCAATGCCTTTAAAGACAAAGCTAGGCAGTAGTAGACAGTTTTCGCCATTAGGAATATTTGGGACTAGAGGTTTTTTTTTCTATGGGATAGGATGGCAATCGAGCAGGCGTGTCACCTGATGGTAAGCAACCAACGCCGCCCATGGACTCCAGCAACATATACAGTGTTACTGTTGCTTTGCCGACCTTTAAGGGATAGGGGATAGGAAAGGATGGGGAACGGGGGTGGGCCTCCGGGTACCTCTCTCACCGAACGAAACGCGGCATGAGCCGCTTAACGTTGGTTTTCTGAGAGGCCGTGGTATTTCACCGGTCGAGTCGGCCCATTCATGCAGCGAACTGCTTGGCTCTACCACTGTTACTGTTACGGTTACGAAGCAAAATTGCCGCTGTCTACTTCTACAACATCGGGTAGATATTATGTAAGTCCATGAAAATACAGTTAAATTTTAAAAAGTATCCCGATTTTTACAAAATACATAGTATACAGCGTAATTATTTATTACACGAGGAGATCAAAGCAGTCACGATCATCATCAGCTGAAATAAATAGAAATATTGATATAATTCGATTCATTATCACAAGTGTATTATGAAAAATTTACACATGCCGAGGAAAAGTAGGTATTTAAAATAATTAATTTAGTAATTTTGTTCTGTAATTTGGTTCATTAATCACATATGAGATCGATGATGAATTAAAGATGGTGATGACAAGCTTACACAGTACGACACCGAAGAATGCCGGTATAACCATTCCTAAATATTGGTCAACCTAAATGTTCTCGATAGGTGCAGGCAGCAGCGTCCTTATCTTCAAAAGGTTTACCAAATTGGCCTCAAAAAAGCTTGGTGTGCTCAATGGAGCGGGACGGTCTTTCACGTCAGGTCATCGCTTGCAACTAGTATAAAGCGCAAGCCCGGCCTCACGTGGTGTACTACTTTCATCTTTGGGTGTGGGCACCCAAAGATGAGAGCTGCTTTCAGCAGCAGAACTACCAGCTTTTTTTTTTAATTTTTTTTATGGGATAGGAGGGCAAACGAGCAGGCGTGTCACCTGATGGTAAGCAACCAACGCCGCCCATGGACACCAGCAACACATATAGTGTTACTGTTGCGTTGCCGACCTTTAAGGGATAGGGGATAGGAAAGGATGGGGAAGGGGGGTGGGCCTCCAGATACCTCTCTCACTGAACGAAACGCGGCATGAGCCACTTTAAGTCGGTCTTCTGAGAGGTCGTGGTATTTCACCGGTCGAGCCGGCCCATTCATGCAGCGAACTGCTTGGCTCTACCACTGCAGCTTTCTACATTTGACCGCATTCAACGACGCGCGAATCGGCTTATCGACAACCAAGCTCTTTCCGATCGGCTTGATCCGTTGGCGTTGCGGAGAGATGTTGCATCTCTATGCATCATGTACCGTTTATACCACGGGGAGTGCTCTGAGGAATTGTTTGGACTTATACCGCCTGCTGACTTTCGCAATCGCAATAGTTGGCAATCAACGACAGCGCGAATCAGCCGTCACTTCTTGCCACGCACTGCTCCTATATGGAACCAGCTGCCGGCAAAGGTATTCCCGGATCGCTACGACCTATACGACCCTGCGACCGGGACCTACGACCCCGCTATTCTTATCTTAAAGGCCAGCAACGCTGATGCACTTGGTGTTGCGGAGATTCATGGGCGGCGGTGATCGCTTTCCATCAGGTGACCCGCACGCTCGTTTGCCCCTTTTTACCATAAAAAAAATATATAAAAATAGTATGACGCTGTAAGTGCACTTACCTCATACACACTCATAGAGATCAATACTACACGTGTAGTCCAGATCAGACTTTGTAGATAGTCTAAAATTATAGTAGTGCAGCCTGTTTGAAAAATATCATTCACGCATGTCAATGGCGTGGGATAAATACAACAGCTGGTTGGTAAGGTTAAATTACCAGACTTGACCAAGTACGAATTCTGTCCTATGGTACCGCAACATTTCAACTGAAAAGTGTACATATCATATATTGTCTAGCGAGGATGAAGTTATAAAGTAGTAGGTACAACGGATATAGTGCTTCCGTAAAGTTTAAAAATGCTTCGTTAACTCGGACGTGTTATAAAATTATATTAACAGTGACGTCTAATGTTCAGTGATAAGTGGAATTGTAGAGAGAGAGAGAGATGAAGACAGAATAAAAATATATTGACAACACTTTTGTTTGGAAATCAAACAAACTTTGTACACTTAAGTACTATTTAATTAACTATTTTATTTGATATATAATATATATGTGCACAATGCGCGTGCTGTCTTTGATGTAACATTTTCATTTTTGTTCCACTCTATCCGTGTAAGTGAATGGAGATGTAATCCTCAATCGTTCCAAGATATTATCAAAAAAAAAGTGGACAAGGTCAATATATTGGAATGATAAAACGTAATTTTTATATTATGTGTAATTAATCTGTCTATAATTATAAACATATAAATGAACTTACGCGGCCTTCTATATAATGAAATGACCTTCTATTGTATACAAATTCATATTCAATACGTCTTACGACAATTTCATAGATTTGTTTTTCGAAGATATATAGTAGTACAGTTCCAATTACCGTGATAGCCACAAACTTCCCCATAAAAACGGCAAACTGAAATAAATAAATATTTACATATCTCATATTGCAATATCATGGAAAATTATTAACAATGACCAGACAAAATTATCATTAATAATATAAATTGATATACACATACACACATATAATATCTAAAAGTACTGCAGGCATTTATGTCCAATTTTGGATGAATATCTATTAGGTATATAGATACTAGGTTTATTTTGGTATTAGGTACCAAGAGGTCGGGTCAACACATAGGTAGACTAAGTATAATCAGGCTATCACAAATTGGGGGTGCAATGATATCTAAATTATTGAAATATAAACCATTTTCAATTACACGCTTAGATATTTGGGAAAATTTATTTTGATTGGATAATCTCTATAACTTACAACTGGCTGGTTTGTTTTTTCCTACAAGTAGCAAGATTACTGTAAAGTAACAATGTTATTTTTTTCTCTAATCATTCAAATATAGACATTGTTTCGGTGCTCGAGTGGTCGGGCTCACCGCTACTGATTCAGAAGTCGTGGGTGCAATTCCGGACTTAAACCAATGATTTCTATGAATTCTATTTGGAAGTTAAGTGTGATAAATATCTATAGATGACTGATAACTTAAAGCCCGTTGTTTAGTAATAGGTTTGATCTATTCAATTTGAGACGTAACGTAACGATTCACCTAGTCGAGGTTGTAACAGCCGTCAAAGAGACACACGTACATTTTTTTTACGGGATTGGAGGGCAAACTAGCAGGCGTGTCACCCGATGGTAAGCAACCAACGCCGCCCATGGTCACCAGCAACACATACAGTGTTACTGTTGCGCGGCCGACCTTAAAGGTATAGGGGATGGGAAAGGATGGGGAAGGGGGATGGGCCTCCGGGTACCTCTCTCACCGAACGAAACGCGGTATGAGCCACTTTACGTCGGTCTTCTGAGAGGTCGTGGTATTTCCCCGGTCGAGCCGGCCCCTTCATGCGGCGAACTGCTTGGCTGTACCACTGTCGCCTAGAAGGCGGAAATTACGTTTTCAGAAGCGGCATGTTTAAACACTAGGCCATAGAGATGACTACAATATTTATTTATTTATTATATAACAGCTCATTCATACATACCGTAATAAGCAAACATTTGTTTTTCGCTATAGAACCATAGCAACCGCAGAAAGATATGAGCGATACGAAAATTCCAAATGCAATGAAAATGGTAGATAATATTGAAGTCTGGGGAAATACACTCGAAATTTGCAAGACATCTGTTCGAAGGCGTATAATTACGCCAAATATCAATATAGCTATTCCAAACAACTGAAATTAGACAAAAAAAAAACAATCATTACATAGATTAAAACCAAATATTTCTATATGTAACTTTTTGCCGTCTGTCCCCATAAATGCTTAGATCTTTGAAACAACGCAATGGATTTTGATGTGTTTTTTAAATAGGTACAGGGTGTCAACGGGCTATGTAAAATTCATGTATACTCTAACAAATAAAAAGTGATATTATTTGAGATTTAGCATATTAATTGCAATCGCAGGCGGTACCCTAAGTGATAGATCAAAACAAAATAATAAATAAACGCGATATAATCATAAAAGTTGTTTTGATCACCATGACCAGTTAGAATATTAATACATAGTTTCGAATGTAGTCAGAATAAAAAGTCACGTATTAATTCAGAATTGAAAAAAAAAAAAACAGAATATTATATCACAAAAATATACACACCGCGGATATTAAATTAAGGATGAACAGAATGTATCTTATCACATCACGGCCTGACATTTTTTACAAATAATATATATTAATTAAAAACAATTTAAGTAGCTATATCGGTACTGATCAAACTAGCGCGCCAGAACAAACTGATCCAGTTGTGAAATTATATTTAACTTATAATAACGGAAAACATTAAAATAATATTTTGACTACATATATAATACCTATAAATGAATATAGTGCCCAATATACAATTTATCCTTATCTACTATCCGTTTGTACCGAGTATATTATATATATTTTTATAGTACTTTTTTTTTTCCACCCGAAGGCTTAGGCAGCAGTTATTAAGCCTCGAAGAGTAAGTGGCGCACAGAAATAAATCAAGATAGAACGGCGAATAGGCGTGGCAAGCGTGCCAAAACCCTGCACTATATTGCATACTTTTCGAAACTCGCTCTCATTACGCAACGAGCGTTCCTGCCATGCGTTCAGGACGTAAAAAAATAGATAAAACTTCACATATATGCCTTAATAGGCTGTGAAAAATTGTAAAAACAAAAGTAGTGAATCAAATATGAAAAAAGGAAATATTTCGTATGATCAGTAAGTACCTACAGAAAATCAGTAGAAAGTATTTTTTTGAGATTATAAATTATTGTTTTACTTTTACTATGTTCAATAATTACGATCACAAGTTGTATATTTTTTCGTTATGATAAATATCCATTGCTGTTCGCATTCAACGCTCGTATACAAAAACATTGCGCGTATAAATTATACGCGTAATGTACGTCGAATCGAACGAAATACACAATACACCTGCCAGTTGATCGCTGTGTCTGTTAATCGCTGTGATTCGAATGTTAGAGATGGGCACTCCATGTATCGTTGAGTACTAGGACTTATCGATAAATTAATTCAATAATAATTTGAGTATCAGCTCATATCTTGCTTTGTGCCTACTTTATTCTAACACCACAAATTTCAACCAAAGTGTTTCGTAATTACATTGGCAGCAGTTTATTTGACAGTATAAGTTTTCACCAATTTGACCAATCGCCGATGGAAAATCATCTCGTTCTTCTCAAATGGGCAGTAACCGAGGTATATGTAGACGTTCGGCTTCGTTATTTAACCAGGACTGTGAGGCCAACCCTTACAAAAAGGCAAATATTTAATAAATATGTATAGTTTCAAGGACAGTAAAATATTTATAATTAAATTTTATATACTGTTGGAAAAATATGTTTTAGGTTTTAATATGTCGGATTGAAGTATTTAACATGTTTTACTTTCTATGATTAACGTTACAGAAAATCAATAAAGTTAGTAAAATATAAAAATAATAAAATTAACACACGTTGCCGATATTAACATCGATAATCTAATGTGAGTGTCTCCTAACTAGTCGCCTCGCTCACAATGAAAATGACGTCACGCTGAGGGCGTGGTTTTTCAAAAAAGTGACACGCTCGAAATGTATGGAAATATGCCATCGCGGCCGTTCTATCTTGATCTATTTCTGTGAAGTGGCGGAATCTATTGCCATACACCGAGCACAACACAATGTACCTATTCAGATGTCGATATTTATCACACATAACTTACGAAAATAATTCCGAGAAGACACCCCGTAAACGATCCCCTGACTTTTTGATTCAGAAGGGCCGCGACCACTGGACCATAGAGTCGACAACGTTTTTGGAGTTGGTGCTAACGTAGTCTATTGAAGCTATAATTATTAGGTGTGTAATAGTTATTTAGTTAAGAGTTTGATAATTCTTATTAAGCATTTATATTTTTTTATTCTCATGGGTAGACCCAACAACACTGCAGCTGAATGACGTAGTCTGGAAAGTATTGTAGAAAAAAAAGTCAATTTTTCAGAATTGTGTCTTAACTCCTAACCGTTAAGGAGTACTGTGGCGTCTTCATCAGCACACCAGCATCAGATGTTTATTCAAGCACACCTCACAAGCAACACGCTAGCACACACACTACCAAGTAGTTTCTATCGACCAATAGCAGTACTGTCTTCCAACTCCTAACTGATAAGGAGTTATCTGGCTTCTTTATCAGCACAGCAGCGTCAGATGTGGAGAAAGGCATACCTGACAAGCAACACGGTAGCAGTACATACTACCTAGTAGTTTCTATCAACCAATTGCAATAGTGTCTTCCAAATCCTAACCGTTAAGGAGTTATCTGGCTTCTTCATCGGCACAGCAGCATCAGACGTTGACACCTTAAAGCATATCCCTAAGGCATCACTATAATGTAACAAAAACATAATACTAGCGTACAATTATCGGTGGTTGCCTTCGATTTCTCCTAGTTTCCATCAGATCATGACCTGGTGAAAATAGGACTATTTCAGAGGTATGAGATGATGATAACCCTAGCGAACAAAAAAGGCAAATCCGTCCCTAACTGACGACAATACAGTGAACATTCATAAAAAATATATACATACAGAATACAGACGAATTGAGAACCTCCTCCTTTTTCGAAGTCGGTTAATAAAATAATACATTGTCGAACTTCACATACTTTATTGTACTTTAACACTTGACAATATAAATACAGATCTTACAATTAGGTTTAATATTATTTACAAATATTAAAGTTTTGGGCAGTTATTTGTTAATTAACAAATATAATGAAATAACACAACAAGATACATGAGATATTGATTATATTATGTACTTTACAATAATGGCTTTATCTAAAGGTACCAAAATACCACAGGGAAAAAAACATTTAATAAATCATTCTAATAAATTTTATCCTATATTTTTCATCAACATCGGATAAAAATTACAAATTTACAAAAATGGACATTTTATGTAGACTTTGATCGTTGTTAATGTGTTGTAATATGCGTGTGTTTATCCCGAGCTACCTACAGTATTTCGATCGTATTTCGTTTTTGCTTAGACATACATAATACAGTTCTTTCCATATTTGTGTAAATTATAGAAATATACTTTCCAAAATGTCGTTAAAATCTATTTTTTAATTTACCGAATACAATTGTAAAAAGGGACATCTGAGCGTAATGGATATATCCAAAAAATATATATTATATTAATAAAGACATCTCGATGTGATTTTTTTCCAAATTATTTTTCAAGTATTTTCTTCTGAGACTGGAATTGATAACAATGTTATGGAATATTCTGCCTTCATTGAATGAAGGCTAACCCTATTTCTAAAAACTAGAACTAAAATATAATTACTTACAACAAACAGAGGCAATTATATCACCTCATACCTGATTAATTTTCTACTCCCAGTAATTATAGGTAGGGAGACCTATTGATATCGACATCGGCTACACTTTTTTTTTTAATATATATTTTTAAAATAAATACTTATCTACTTCACTCTTTCGTACTCAATGTCATGGAATTAAAAAAAGCTCATAAACAGCTATTAACTCACAGATACTTACAAGATATCTTAATAGCAATCACATAAATGATTTTTAAAAACACTTTTCTTAAGAACCAAGTTGTATTACATACCAAATAGCATGGGTGATGGAACCTATTGCCATACACCGGGCACACTCTTGTCAGTCATCAATAGATACTCACACTTAACTTCTAAAAATAATTCTTAGAAGACATTGGGTAAGACCTTATACTATGTTCTAGAGACTTCTAGAGATTCTGAAGTGGTATGTTCAATTTCCAGACCAAAAAAGCTTCAATGATATTTGACTATTATCATATGTTTAATAAATAAACCATTAATTATTATTTATTCTCGTTGATGTGTGTGTATTACAAGATTTGAGCCCGGGCCTTTACAAATATTTATTTCGTGTTATAACAACGTCTACTTACTTTACTTACTAAACTACTATTTAACTTTCCTGTGCAAAATATGAAGAAAAAAAACGCTTTTACGCTGATTTATTATTACCACGGAAGATGTTCTTTAAATATTATATAGGAGCATAGGTTATAAGCAATATCTTGGCATATGAATGAAAAATAATGTGTTTTATTTATTAATATTGTAAACACAACTTAAATATTTTTACAAAGAATTTTTAGCTTTTTGTTACAAAAGCTTACTCGGGTACCAGCTTAAGCCCGCTGCTTTGCCGAAGAGTAACTAAAACCCATACAGACATACGTATATAGACTTTTATTTCAACATTGAACAGAAAACTGTTATGAGGCGATACAAGGTCTGGGAATTTTAAAAACGTCACGTTATTTTGCACGCTTCCCTCTACTTTACACATCATCATCATCATTAGCCTATTGCAGTCCACTACTGGACATAGGCCTCTCCCAATGTGCGCCACAACATCCGATTCTCTGCCTTCCGTATCCAGTCTTTACCAGCAGCCTTTCTGAGGTCGTCTGACCATCGGGCTGGTTACCATCCTACGCTACGTTTACCAAGACGCGGTCTCCACTCTATAACCTTCTTACTCCATCTACAGTCGGTCCTTCGGCAGATATGACCACCCCATTGCCACTTCAGCGAGCTTATTCTACGAGCTATGTCGGTTACCCCAGTTCTCTGGCGGATAAACTCATTCCCGAGTTACTTTACACGCTTGCATATATTCCTTTAATACAATAGAAAAACGCGATTGAAAGCTAACACTAACATATCAATTCAAAAAATATATAAAAAGGAATTAATATATTATAATATAGGTATATGAGATAAAATACGAAATACATAAGATAATTTTTATTTGTTTAAAGGATGCTGCATCATCCCTCCCCAAGGATGTTTATTTATTATTGTTTATTTCCCCCTGTTTATTTATTATAAATTTAATTTTATCATCATAAATCCTAAAATTGGTGTTTTGTTTACATAAAGACATCATCATTTTTCACACAGCCATTTCGTTATATAATATACAATTCTAATAGTTATACAATGACAATAAATACCTTCTTTTGTTAATTATATTACGATCGAGAATTCCGAATTTTATGATTAGTAATGAATTTATAATTTAGTCCATGGGCTCCATATTGCCACAATACTCCGCAAGGAAATCCAGGAACAGGGTGAATTTACCAGTGGAAGACTTGGACCATTTAGCTGACACAGACTTCATACACCTTGAAAGACTCTCCAAGACATTCTGTGAACAAATATACGATATCGTTAAATAGATACAATAATAAATAAATAAAAATTGTTAAAAAATTAAGAATTACTAATTTAAGAGTTCCTTTTCAAAATCTTTAACAAAACTTCAATTACCATTTTCGACTCCCTCTCTATACTATTTTAAATAAATAATCATTTATTTCCATTCATAGATCCATACAAAACAAAATAACGCAAATAAAATGAAATCAGTTCACAAAAAAAACTGTATGTACATTACAAAAGGTATGCAACACAACTGTAACACTATTTGTGTTGGAAGTGTCAATGGGCCGCGCTAGTCGCTCATTACTTCTTTGCCTGTTTGGCCCCTGTTCCTTGAGCTCCAATCGCAGATATATAAATGTGTTAAACAGTATGAATAGAAAAAGTGAATATGTTCGAATAGAAGTAGTATGAATACAAAAAGAAAGTAGTCTCGGTGGTCCAGTGCGCTTCTGAATCCAGGGGTCGCCGAATCCTGACACTGGCTCACACCAACGACCTTTCGAAATTAATTTCGCAAGTTATGTGTGATTATAGATGACTAAAAACTTTGTGTCCAGTATGGCAATAGCTTGGCCACCTATTCCATTTGGAACGTAAACATAACGGCGAGACGAGGCTTAACAGCCGCTGCCTACACCTACGTTTTAAATCTAATATATAAAATTCTTGCGTCGCGGTGTTTGTGGGTAAACTGATCGATTCTTATGAAATTTTGTGTCCATATTGGGTAGGTCTGAGAAAATGAAAATATCTATTTTTCATCCCCTTAAATGTTAAGTAATTCGTGCCTCAATTGTGCTCGACTAATATCATATAATTTCTCTCATTACTTGTAATACTACGATGATTTTAAGTTGGTTGGATCATAACTGTGATTGTCGAGTAGTCTGGCTGCTACACTTTTTATGCACTATTTTTTCAGTAGCGATAATAATACTATTGTATAAATTTTAAATGGTTTTGAAAAGAGTATTTGGCACATGAGTTTCTTGCCCGATTCTTCTCATGAAAGCGCCTACACTCGGAATGGGGCCGCTCGTGGCGATTGCTTCCGTGTTTTATTGTTCCACGGAGGCACTTGCCTCAAGCGCTTGTGTCTAAGCATTTTGAATATTATTTTAATTTTAAACATTTTTGTACATTGACTATCTTTAAGTGTCTGTGAAGACCTATGAAAATAAACCACCACTTGACTTTACCACTAAGATTTCCCCCTAATTTTTTTTTTAATTTTTCGATATATATCTTTTTTTTATACAACAGGATACAAAAATACACACAACCCTAAATTTTCAACCCTCTACGATCAACCCCTATTTTTTAATTTTATTTTTTGGCAAGACGTTTGCCGGGTGAGCTAGTATAGAAATAAGAACACCTGCGGCCAATCCTGTTTGTATACAGCGAGACACTGTTCAGTGAGGGAGTCCTCGCTCATGTAGTTGTTGTTGAGCAGGTACAGCAGCACGGAGCCCAGGGCGGCCCACACGGCCCGCGGGTCCGCGCGGCCGCCGCACAGCACCATGATGTTCCGCGGGCACAGCACGCGGTCGAACATCGCCAGGTGGGTGTTCTCCTCCACCTCCAGGGTCCTGTCAGATATCCTGGACACCTGTGAATTATGACGTAACAGTACTGTTTTCGTTCGCTACTTAGCTATTTTTATGCAATTTCCACAAGAACAGGCATAAATTCTTTGCAGAACTTTATGTGTGATATATATTGATGACCTGACAACATTGTGCCCGGTTTATAGCAATAGGTCCCATGACCTATTCATTCTATTTGTGTCGAAAAATTGACGAGTCGAGGTTTAAGAAGCCAATGCCTACCACCCTGGGGTAGAAAAAGGCGATAAGTTATATACGAAAGTAATTATTTTATAGTATATACCATTAGAATCAATGCGTTATAAGCGAGTATAAGCTGTAAAGACACAGTACTAATAGTTGAAAGCGTGAGCACAATCTTGTCAGTCATTGATATTTTTACCCATTGATTACGCAAAATATCCGCTTTACCTGCTTCGAATGGACATTGCTGTGATTTAAATAGCTTGGAGATTTTGGAGACCTCGGCGATCTCGGTGACCTTGGTGACCTCGGCGACCTAGGTGATTGTAGCGGTGAGCTGGGTGATGTTGGCACTTTAATTACTATCTTCAATTGGCGACCCTGAAAACGAGTATAGTTGATAATATATCCAGCTTAAAGGAAATAAAGCAGCAATAACTTGACACCCTTAACATCTAAAGGGTAAGAGTTTAAATGTATGTGGCGATTACATATGGATTCATTTGAGGTAATTTTCTAATGCCAAATATAATGGTTGGCAAAACTACGACCGATATCTGACAAAAAATATTATATCAGGAAAATCACTGGAGTAGACAAGATTTCGAAATAGGAACCACTGTTCTAAATACATATTGGCTCAGACTTAATGTAGCCATCACAACCTTTGGTCTATGGCACATGGTCCATTCAGTAGAAGGGCCATGGACCAGGTCCGGTGGCCGGTGGTCTCTGGAGTGACACCAACATATTTAATTTGATATTGCAATGATTGTGAGTAGGCTTTTGCTATTCTTTCAACACCCTAACTACTCATCTTATTTCAAAAGATAAACATTTCAAAGATGAGTACAATTATAATAATTATCTTAGGTACAGTCAACTGTATCAATTTGAAAACTTACCCGAACACTCTCATTGTCGTCATCGCTAACAGGGGTAGGCAGTCTATCGTCAACGTCAAACTTTCTATAGTCAGGTGATATCGGCCTTCTCTCGGGCACACTCAAGTCTAGCGAGGGGCGCCGCACCCGGTCTGGACAGCATACGTTCCATATAGCGTCCAGTTGCGACAGGAAAGAGTCTGTCACCTCTTCCGGCTTGCGGGATACTGCAAATATATATTGAAGATAAACATTAATATGAGTTGAGTAGCATTACTAGCATTAGTATTGTTTTTGTAGCATTCTGATTTTTAATTAATAGATAACAGATTGGATACCAATTGGAGCCCAAATTTATTCAGGAAGTGGTTTAACAGTGGTAGAGCCAAGCAGTTCGCTGCATGAATGGGCCGGCTCGACCGGTGTAATACCACGACCTCTCAGAAGACCGACGTAA
Source organism: Euproctis similis (assembly GCA_905147225.2). Classification (NCBI taxonomy): domain Eukaryota; kingdom Metazoa; phylum Arthropoda; class Insecta; order Lepidoptera; family Erebidae; genus Euproctis; species Euproctis similis. The sequence goes on from LR990106.1 coordinate 16,212,377, forward strand.
AGTGGCTCATGCCGCGTTTCGTTCCGTGAGAGAGGCCCCCATTCCCCATCCTTTCTTATCCCCTATCCCTTAAAGGTCGGCAACGCAACAGTAACACTATATGTGTTGCTGGTGTCCATGGGCGGCATTGGTTGCTTACCATCAGGTGACACGCCTGCTCGTTTGCCTTCCTATCCCATAAAAAAAGGAAGATTTGTGTCATAAATTCTGTTATGAGAGACAAATATTGATGCCCACTAAAATTAAATGGATACATACATGGCAATAGGTTCTACACTAAATATTCCTGGAAAATTATTCCGGCATGTCGAAGAATAAACATCGATAGTACATGGATGTGCCCGATAGATGGCGTGGATATTAGTCTAGAGAAATACATGAAAAATTTCACCAACGCCTTAGCATTTTAAGATGATTTGTACTACAGATTGTGGCATTTTTATTTACTTGACTATTATTAAATAAAAACAATGATAAGATCACACTTACCAAAAACAATGCACAAATCCAGTGACAGCTGCATTATAGCTCGATGTGTGGGCGCGCGACTGAATATGTTGTTTGGAGAGCAAGCCGTCACACACATGGACAAGATACTCGGCAGTTCCAAAGGTTCCTCGCCGTCGAGTAATCGACATACTTGCTCCTAAAGCAGACACCAAAATTATTAATTTTCCGAATGCGCAGGAAGGAGGATTTACAGTTTTTGAAATGGCCAAATTTTTGAAATTGCCAAATAAATTCATATTAGAATATACATAACTCGTAGTTACAAATATAAGTATCTAAATAATGTGTGTACCTTCAAGTTGATAATACAAGAGGCGGGACTGACGTGCGCCTCGAACTGATCAGGCGGTGACGTGATGGCGGTGACGTCACATACACTCTTGTGCGTCACGGGGGTCGCGAGCGCGCCCAGAGTCACAAACGTCTTCATTTCAGCGTCTATGTCCTTGCACAGAACCGCTGCAAGGAAAAGTGAACTATTTAGGTAGCCACATTTTTTTATTATTTAATACCATCTAAAATAATGTTTTTAATATGTTTTGTTTTTCTACTCCTTTTAATGTTCCTGTAAGGGGTTAAGTAAGAAAAAAAACTCCCTCGATCTTCAAATTATCTCAATGTTAAATTCCAGTTACATCGGTCCAGATTTTTAAGCGTGAGCAAGTAATAAAGAGAGCGAGTTACATTTATAATATAAACAGGAATATGTACCAGTGTTGTTCCAGTTGTCGTTGATCCACTTGCTAAGTCTCGTGAGGGAGGCCTTCACCACGAGAGCTATCAGCGGGGCGGGCGCATTGGCCAGCAGCGAGGACACGGCGCTCTCTGCTCTTGCCTGACCAATTAATTTTTGTCAAATATTTATAAAAAGAATATTTCTGCTTAAAGTCAATTATCATGAGAGCCGACTTTTGAAATAAGATTAAGATTTAAATCTGATGTTATTTACATTTAAATTTCGTAGCAACTAAATCTACTTAGATTACATAGACAGAAATATATCAAAGACCAGTCGCTATAATAAAAATAATGTTTTGGGGAAAACGACACAGCGCCATCTAGTATCAAGCTAAGAAACCTTGCGTTTTGGACTAGATTTTATCTCACAAATTTTACAAACGTTAAAATGTGCTTTTTATCTTTCGTCACATTAAAACGATTTGAAAATGATGTAGAAGGAAGATAATACTTGTAATAATATAAGCACTTGTTAAATAACCACCTGTATATTGGGCTTAGCTGATGTTAAGGCGACAGTGCGAAGTTGTTGTAAACTATCTTTGTAGACTTGTTCCATGGCACTAAGTAGAGCTGACTGAAAGAAAAATTAACATTAAAAAAAACTTGACAAAATTGTGTCGGATGTATGATAATAGGATCCGCCACCTAATGGTTGGAATACGCGTCCAAGTATGATGACGCGGCCTGCAGCTTCAAGTATTAAGTCAAACTGTAAAATAATATATGTTCATATAACTACACAGTTTCATGAATTAATGTTATATCAACATATTGTTCTTAATATTTTAATAGTGGTAGAGTCTTGCAGTTCGCTGCATGAAAGGGCCGGCTCGACCGGTGAAATACGACGATCTCTCGGAATGGGTTCGGTTTTCTCGTACGGTGAGAGAGATATCGGCCCGATCCCCTTTCCCCTTCTTTTCCCCACCTACACCCTTAAAGGATGGCAACGCACCACGTTGTTCATGGGCGGTGAAAAAAAAATGTAGAAAGTTAAGCTGAACTGCCAAAGCGTCTAGAGATAAGTCTAAATTTTCTCTATTAATTTCTTGTACACAATAGTTTTGACCTACTGTCAGACTCGACCGATGTTGTTTTGCACAAAACAGCGCCATCTATAAGTTTCTCTGTTAGCTTCTTACCTGTTCTCCTTGATATCCTCTGGCCAGATTACAAGCTCTTTCACGAGCCCTGTCCCTTATAGTACACAACGCCGTAACATTAAGCTCCCTGATCACAGCCGACGTCACCCTTTCAATAACCAGTTCTAGTACGCGCCGTGTCGAGGATGGTTGGCTTTTGAGAAATTCTTCTTCCAAACGAGCCTGAAAAGTATTCAAGGTTATGCCACATACTACAAAGACACATTATGTAATGGATATAGCATGTCTGTATGGCGTCTGAGTTTGATCCGTCATGGCCAAGCTGTCTTGTACGGACTAAACTAAGACTCAGATTTCCAACCAAAATTAAACTCAGATTTTCCAACCGAACTCATATTTATTTCATTCGGCAGCACTGGTTAATCATCTGCAGATATTAATGTATTGAAAATGGTGAGACTATGGTGTAATCAGTAAAGAATATATAAGATTTTTCAAAAATGATAATTCTTTGAGAGCTAATAAGGTTGTTATAAAACACACTTGTACGTTGGTCTTAATTGCGCGTAGTCGAAAATTAATAGTCCTGTAAAAAAATTGCAAAATACCACTACTGACCTGTAATTCTTTCTCCTTATTCCTGATTCTGTCTTCTTGGTTCAACGTCAAACTAACTGGAGTTATATGCCTATAACTACCCATCTCTTTCTGATCCTGGGATACTCGACTAGTCGATAATAATACATTGAGATCCTTCAAATGTGGACACAGTTCCATTATAGTTGACTCATCGACTATACAGTAAGAATCGATACTTATAAATGGCACATAATTAAAATCAGCTCGACCTTCGTAGAACGCGTCTTTTGGGAAATGTGGCAAATCGAATAGCCATCCAAGTAACGATTTTAAATATATAATAGTGTTCTTTTTTAAATGGATATCGGTAAATTTTAAACGATCGGTGTAAATATTGAATAGCGATGCCAATACATTTTGGTAATATTTAATCCTCAGTGTTGTATAATCTAACATAGATAAGTAGTGAGTAATCCATGGTAAAGTTATAGTTATACGCCCCGTGTCGGATGCGTGCCATAATAGACCGTACACGTCCAAGGTGGGCTGGGTCTGAAAGTAAAATGAATAAAAATATATAGAGCTACGCTACAAATATCAGTGTGGAAATTTAAAAAAAACTTGCAAGTATTACACAAAGCGCTATGTAGAGTCTAAATATTCGGTTAAAAGAGGAAGAGAGAAACAGGGAGAGGGAGAGAGAGAGATGGAGAAAGGCAGAGCCAGAGAGAGGGAGGGCGAGAGGGAGAGAAGGAGAGGGAGGGCGAGAGGGAGAGAGAGAGGGAGATAAGGAGAGGGAGGGCGAGAGGGAGAGGGAGGGAGAGAGAAAGAGAGAGGGAGAAGAAAAGAGAGGGGGAGAGGAAGACAGAGAGGGAGAGAGAGACCATATTATTCTTTCAATACTTATCATTACATCAATATGTACTTATCATTAGTTTTTTTTCGTAATTAGCCTGTTTAAATATCTACCTATATTATGGAAGAGAATTTCAAACTATGTATAAAATGTCAATTTAAGTAATAAAAAATTAAATTCCTTACATTCTCTCTGAGCGCTAGGTCGTTGCGTAAAACTTTTTGTTTAGGCGGCGCAAAGTTCATATCCCTTTGTATAGTTTTAACGACAGAGCCTTTGCTAGTGGTCACCTCAGTCACCTGGGAATACGGCAGTGACGTCAGAAATCCTAAGAACTTCGAGAGTAGAATCAGCTTCTTTGTTAATACAAGATATTCTTTTGTCATGTCTGCATTAGCTAAAAAGAAAAGAAAATATTTATCACACACTTCAGTAGACAGGGATTAAAGAAAACAAGCATACTTCTCTATACAAATTATATACAAGACTATTGTTTGACAAGACGCTTACAATAGCATGCAGAGAAAATTAAAGCAAGAGTGTTGGAATGAGAAGAAACGAAGATTAATTATTGATGATGTATACCGCGCGCGTTCATATTGCGATCGGTTTCACCGCCATCTTGGTGATGATGACGTAATAAACAGTACCGTAAGTACCGTTCGCAACATTGACATGCATATACATCTTACGATTGAGTTCTAATTGTTATTGATCAAAATTTTATAATATGCGTTTATTATACTATTTTATTGTAAAGTATCATACTTACTCGACACAACAACTTACAAATAAAACTAGTTCTAGTTCAGATGATAATATTATCATCGAAGAATCGAGCGAGAATGACTAAATTATGTGTTTATTTTTTTATAAACATAACATAATTTCACGCCTTTTGTTACCCGAAGGTGTAGGCAGCGGCTGTCAAGCCTCGTATCGCCGTTATGTTTACGTCCCAAATGGAATAGGTGGCGAACCTATTGCCATACCAGGCACAAAGTTTCAGACATCGATATTTATCATACATAACTTCCGAAAACAATTTCGAAAAGTCATTGGTGTGAGCCAGTGTCAGGAATCGAACCCGGACCTCTGGATCAGAAGCCGTGTGCTCGACCACTGCGCCACTGAGACTGTTATTAACATATACTTTTTAAATACTAGCTATTATTTATTAATTAGCAAAAATATCAATATAAATATAAAAATCATTGAGTAATTAAATAAGTGAATTCCATGAATGTTTCTGCTAGCTGTATTTTTGAGGTGAATGACGTCACGCAGCAGTAATTATGACAAGGTTCCATCGCAATATTAACGCGCGGGGCTTATAAGGGGATGAGAACCGCCCGAACGGAATAATATTATTTTATAGTTTCGAATGAATACATATTTAGAAATCACCAAGTATATAGACAAGGTTCGTTCTGTCACAGTAAACGATAGATAATAGTGACATAAATAAGGAAGGTGATGTCAGAAGCCTTAAAAACTGACAAGCGTGCATGACAAGAAATATGCATATCAAAGAAGCGAGTGAAGTGTGTAAGCATCGTGCCTTAAGGCACTCTGTTCTCTCTGCCTACCCCGAAAAAGATATGCCATAAAGTTATATAAATTATCCTATCGTTCAAATTAAACTAAAACTAGATGGCGTTGTATATAGTAGTATGTACCATATCCAAGATATTGTATCTTTATTTATGTGGGATAAAACCACACAAGGCATGCAAAAATTTATCAAAATTGCCTCAGTAATTAAAGTAGGAACCAGAAATGATACGTAAAACATTATATATTAGATAAACCTGAGAATATGAAATAATAATAGACTATGCCCATACTCACAGTTTTTATCTTCCGGTAAATAAAGAGCAGAATCTGATGCCACAATTTCTGAAGCAAGTGTATCACGGAGATGTACCCTGAATGACTCACTCTCAGCATTTATAATAAATTCTCTGAAAATTGTTTAAATTATTAATTAATGAAAATATCTTCTTCCCATATAAACATGAAAATGACGACAGATTTAGAAAAAGTATCAAAACATTGGGGGTGTACATAATAGTTAATCAAAATAGAAAAAGGATTCGAAGGGATATCCCATTGAATTGAACTGGTTCAGAACTACCAACTAAACATCAAAATATTTATTAATAAAAATGTGTTCCAATAACATAGCATAACTTCACGCCTGTTACCCGAAGGTGTAGGCAGCGGCTGTTATGTTTACGTCCCAAATGGAATAGGTGGCGAGCCTATTGCCATACCAGGCACAAAGTTTTCAACCATGGATATTTATCACACATAACTTCCGAAAACCATTTCGAAAAGTCATTGGTGAGAGCCAGTGCCAGGATTCGAACCCGCGACCTCTGGATCAGAAGCCGTGTGCTCCGCCACTGGACCACCGAGACCAATACTTGCTAATTCCAATACTTACTTGTAAAATGTTTCGTTTGCAGTAAAATTTGGTAATCTATGAGATTCTGGAGCAGTGGGACAGGTCAGCCTTCGTTGTAATTTGGTTAGTTTTGATTCCTGGAAAATATAAGAGCACTTAATAAAAATATCCATATGCTTGTACCGGTTTAAAATTACCATAGCACTCAAACTAACAATATGTATTTGTTAGTATAAAATATGCAGGTTCTGAAAAAGGCGCGAAAAATAATAATAATAATAGAAACAGAATAATTTGAAACACACAAACTTTTTTTAGGATTTTAGCTTGTCATTATTATTTTACATAACATAACTTCACGCGTTTTTCTGCCCGAAGGTGTAGGCAGTGGCTGTTAAGCCACGACTTGCCGTTGTTTACGTCCCAAATGGAACAGGTCGCGAACCTAGTCATCGTTATCTCACATAACTTTCGAAAAGTCATTGGTGTGTGCCAGGATTCGAACCCGCGACCTCTGGATTCAGAAGCCGTGTGCTCAACCACTGGACCACCGAGACCATTTATTTTTTAAAAAACTACTACTATAAAGACTATTATTATTTTATAAATTAAAATTATATAACAAATAAATAGAATTATTGTGTACATATAGAAACATTGTCTATTGTAAGAAGTTAAAAATAAAGTGGAATAAATCTCACCTGTTTACAAGTAGGCAAACAGTGTTGCATCATATGTTGTGTGAATAGTGCAGCTAAATGTGCATGGTTGGTAGCACAAGCTCCACCGGAGAGGAGGGCCTTTACTCGAGACCTCAAGGAGGTACGAGAGCTACCTGATGTTTCTGCGTCTTGATACCATCTGGAAAAACACATTATTTGTATTAAAATAGTTTCTTTATGTACAAAGCTCAAAGATAATAATTTCCATTAAAATTATGGATGTGGACTTAATTTTTTTTTAAATTTAATTTCCGTTGGTTCTACATCTTAGGTCCTCTTACCTAAATATGTCATAAAACATATCTCTCTGCTTCTTAAAATTTTGAAAGCTGAGATTATTTGGAAAATTCTCTGCATTGTCTGTTTCAAAATTAAAACATATCACTCCATTGGAGCGCTGTTCCGTTGGTCTAGTTTTATCTTGGTTTAATTCCGCTTCACACCTTAAGCCATAGCAGTTCAATAAGAATTTGGCTAAGTCTGGATAGTAGGAGCGGATTTTCTTGTTCTCACCTGCAATGAAATTAATATTATTAAAGTGACATCTGTTATGGCCAGAAGGGAGCAGAAACAAGTGAAATTTACTCCAGAGATCTTTTTTATATTGGTATTTGATCTGATTTGATGTGGCGTGTCTACACATCTGCTGCCCACACCAGACATTTAACAGTGGTAGAGTCACACAGTTCGCTGCATGAATGGGCTGGCTCGACCGGTGAAATACCACGACTTCTCACAATAGTAGCGTAAAGTAATTCATACTGCACTCAGTGAGAGAGGTATCTGGATGTGTCATTGTGGACCTTCCCTACCCTTATTCCATTGCAAGGACCAGCAACGCATGGGCGACACTTGTTGCTTGCCATCGGGTGACACGCCTGCAAATTTGACCCTTTATCTCATAAACAAAATAAAACATATGGCAACTTGTACTTACCTAAGATTTTTAAAGAGCTTTTATCCAATATTACCTCCAATATAATTCTTTGATGCCACAATGATTTAATTGCAAAATACGTACAATTATGTATGGTTTTTAACAGATATCCCATGATCTTGTTCTCTTTCAATTTACTTTCAGCCAAAATATAATCATCTTCACTCTGTTTGGATATTAGAATTGATATAAGAAAGTAAATTTCAGAGTTCACACTTGTTATAAGGTTATTATTAAGTAAATTTTCGTAAATGTATACTAGTAAATCTAGCTGCTGCTTAAATGTGACTTTAGATGAATCGCATTTGATAAAATTTGGACACTTTTCTATAGAACTAGTGTGCACTTTAACTTGAGGTGAAAGGATAGGTTTTTGTGGTAAAGATGTATTTAATATATTAAATTTCTCCATTAAATTATGCCTTTCTAGTTTCAATATGTTTCTTTCCGCTTCAAAATTATGACATTCTTTAGCTTGAATTCTCTGTTGTTTGAAGGCAGAATTCTCCTCAACTAGAAACGGTGATGTATTTATAGATTCAGCACCAAAAGAGTTCAAAGAGATACTTTTATGAGGCTTATCAATATTTGTTGGTTTAATCCTTCGTTTCTCTGATCTCAATGAATTTGCTTTTCTCGCACCGATCTCAGGAAACATTTCAGAATTGGACAAATCTAATTCTTTGTCCAATTTACTGTCATCATTATCGGATGAGATTCGTTTCTCTCTCCTCTTTTTTGAACTCTTTTGCACATTTACCATATAATCTCCGAGGCAACTTTTTTCTGTTGACCTAGAATGTCTATGACTTAACCTAGGCGTATCACATCTGTCATGATGCTCTTTGACAAAACTCCTTGGTGTAACTGGACTCGATATTGGTGAATCAGTTTTGAAACTACTTTTAATTGGTGTACTTGATAGAATAATTCTATCAACACCTGTAACCAATCTACTTTCATCAGATGATGCAGATTGATTAGGCTTCTCTTCTGTGAATAGTTTTGTTTTGACTCTTCTACTTGGTTTTTTCCGATCTTTGCTGGGCGATTCATGTGTTCTTTGATGATCAGTTTTGACAGAAAGACTGTCCACATTCCGATCTTCACTTGTTGGATCTGAAATAGATCTATGATGCTTACGTCGATTACTAGGAAGTTTGTCCTGTGCATTGTTTTGAAGTATTTGGAGTGCATTGCTGTTTGTTTGTAGTATGCTGAAATACAAACAATATACAATCACAAAGCGATTCCGGTAGACATTTTCAGACATGATTTTTTAAATCATGCAGTTAGCAGTTTTTTTATTATTAGTGCATAAAAGTTAGTAATATTTATATTTCATTTTACGTCATATTTTATTTCTGCGCGTTTGAAAATATTACCATCCGAAGAATTAGTATAATCTGTAAAATCATTGATGTTGCACCCGTGACAGTTAAAAAAATATAATAATTCATTATTTATTTTTGTTTTCTTTATGGTCTTTATTTTATATTCTTTGTTGCTTTATTACATTTCTGAATATTAAGGTACAACAAATTAAATGTCTAAGAATTAACAGAGTTATGTATTTTTTGTTTGTAATCTGGAGGATTGGGCCAAATTGGTTGCACCCGCTATGCCACTTTGAACCTTTCTCCTGACTATAAAAATCTGATGTTAACTTTTTTATTGATTAATGTTAAGTAAACACATAAAACTGTAGTCCTTTAAAGACTAATTTCTTTCAAAATGTTTTTTATTTAGTTATATATTAAACTAAAACAGGTGTCTAAATGTTGCAGCCGCGATACTGGAATGACCCTTATATTAATTATCCAAATGTGTTTTCTTACTTATTACTCATTAATTTAATTGCAAAAAGCTACAAAATGATGTTAGTAGATGATGAATAGTTGAAGACCAAAGTCTACACAGTATGCAAATTAATGTTCACATAAAACCTAATATATTAACCAAAATCCAGATTTAGGTATTATTTTGTGTCCTTTAATTAGTTAGGATTATATAGCCCTGAAAACAGGACCTACTCAATATAAAGTTTGATCAAAATCAGTCGAGTCATTTCAGAGGAGTTTGACAACTGTGACATAAGAATTTGTATAATTATTTATAAGTTCAGGACTAAGGTTAAAAAATAGGAAGTGTCTAGTCGTCCGCTAAACGGATGATTAGCATAGAGTTATTCGTCCGTAAATTTAAAAATAACACGCGTGTACGTCTACTTTTTTGTTAAAAATAATGTATGTAATGTAAATATGTATGTTATGTTTACGTCCCAAATGAAATAGGTGGCGAACCTATTGCCATACCGGGCACAAAGTATTTCCGTCATCGATATTTATCACACATAACTTCCGAAAGCAATTTCGAAAAGTCATTTGTGTGAGCCAGTGTCAGGATTCGAACCCGGACCTTCGGATCAGAAGCCGTGTTAAATTTTACAGTATTAAATTTTTCCAAAAAAAAGTTAGGTTAGTTAGGTTTTTTTTTTTTTAATTTTTGACAACATCTCAGCGATAAATAAAAACGATCTTACAAAAACTAACAACAGTAACGACTGAAAGTACACCAAGAACGAAAAAATTTAAAATATTGCATTGACTTGTATAGGTTTCTTAATTCATCGAGATATTGTCCAACATTGTCGTTCAACCTGCGAATATAAGAAAAGGGAGACCTAAAGGTACCAATAACACCGATTTCGGTGTTAGTATCGGTAGGAGAATAAATAATAATAATGAAAAAATAATAATTTTATTAAATGTCAATGAATAAATTTGTCGGACGATTAAATTATTATATTCATCCAATTATCGGACGACTAGACACTTCGTTTATTCATCCGCTTAGCGGACGACTAGCAACGGCCTAAAAAATATTTGACAAGGCTAGCAAATTTGTCTTTTGTAATTACTTTTGTTGCATAGATGTTCTTGTTTATTTACATTTTTTTGATAAATTTAGATTAGATTATATTGCGAAATGAAGAAAATAAATATTTATAAATGAAAAAAATAAGCTAGATAAAATGTATATAAAGATAGTCAAATGATATACATCGGCAAAAATCATGTAAAATTGTAATAAAACTATTATACAATAAAATTTGAGGATAATAATACTAATGTTTACCTACTTATCTCTGATCTCACCTGTCAGTTTGGTTCCGTAAATATGACAAAAAATAAATTACGAACTGATTTCTACTACAAAAATTTAATATGCAGTCAGGAGGCGTATCCTAAAAACCAAAACATAATGCACATTATTGACTAAATAAACACAAATAAATTAAAAATATGCAAACTTTGAGGTTAAGGTTGCACCTGATTTTCACGATTTAACCACTTTATCAATTGACTACTCTCTAATTTTCCAGAGAGAGCATTTTCTAGTATAAAATTTGGCATTTCTAAGTTCTAAAACTATAAACGCCTACAAATAAAAACAAATACATATGAATAAAACTATCGATGAATGGACATATATGGAAACTGTTTTTATTTTGGATTTTAATGACCTGGTGACTAGAACTTTTAAATCAAATATGCCATAGTATAGGCTACTATATTTGGTATAGTTTATGATTGATGCACACTTTCACTATTTTTATATACTCGCCGATCTTTTAATCTTTCTTCTGTCTTATATTTAAGGACTAGACATATTGTTCTTTAGTGAATATTATTATTATTTATTATACTTATCTGTTTTTAACATGGTATCACCGTGCTTTCGATATGTCAGTTGAAATCAGTTCCAGGTTTGCAATTTTACTAATTTTGAGTTTGTTTGTTTTTTATTTGGAGTTCAGTGAGCTACAGTAACAATCAATCAAATAAAATTGTTATGCCCAGTCAACAGCAGACTTAGTTCATGTTCATATTTCTTATAGAAGTCTGTCATTTGAAGAGAAGAGAGAAGAATTTCTAATGAAATGTAAAAAATTACTTTAAACACTAATATGTCTTACTTGTGGAATGTAAACAAATTGTGCCGCTGTTGCCATTCAGAGTGTAACTTGAAAACTCAAAATGTGTATACAGTTGAAGGGATTGATCAAGATTATACTGTAATGCTTAAAGATACTTTTGATATTAGAGTAAGTAATATGTAATTTTTTTGTATTATGAAAATGGTTAGGGATTTTTGTTGAAAGAAAACCACAACTTTTCATGCTCTAGTCTGTATTATTAACAGGAACCCAGTGACAGTTAATTCAATTTTGTAAATTACATACTTTAAGCATGATTATGTTTCAGTCTCGTGACATATTGATTGATTGATAGATTGGCAAATTTAACTTATTCTTGGTATTGAATCTATAAATATTGAAGTAAAGTCTTACCTTAATAATACCTTATTAAAATTATAACGTAAATTAATTATGGTAGAATGGCAATCACTGGTGGGCCACTGGCAATAATAATTATGTATTAAGTAATTTGGTTCATATCTGGTGTTCCTTTATATTACACTTTTTTATTTTCCAGTTAAGTCCTGCACCACACAAGACAGGCCAAACTTATAATATATGCAGCACATGTGAGCCAAGACTCAAGGATGCAGCATTGTTTAAAAAACAAGTGCTATCATGTGAAAATAAATTAAAACATTATTTACATCCAAATTTTAGACTTAAAGGTATTATTTTCTGTCTTTAGTTCTTCATACCTACATTATCAATAAGCTTTATTATTAATAATGAATAATTATTGTGTTGGAAGATGATGTCAGAGGTCTTAAATACTAATGAGTGTGCATAAGAGGAGACTAATTGTTGGTGCATTGAAATATAATGTGTGCATTAATGTGTGTCTTGGCCGTCCTCGACTCCTACATCCATCCGCTTTTGCATTGTAAATCTGCTTAGTCAGTCTTGGATCAACCTTTCTTTCTACATGTCCGAACCATCGGAGCATGCCCTTTCTTACTTTTACACCGACACTCTCTTTCAAACCAACTTCCTTCCTTACAACCTTGTTTTCTACGCGGTCAGCGACAGTCACTCTGCAGATTTTGCGTAGTGCCCGCATTTCTACCGCGTTTATTCTACTTTCATGTACATTCTGCCATACCCAGCTCTCACTTCCATAAGTTAGCGATGGGATCAGGACTGCATTGTGGATTGCTAGCTGGGCTTTTCTGCTAATGTCTTTTGCGCCCAGGAAGATTCCTGGAAATGGAGCGTTGGGCATCTGCCCAACGCTCCATTTACGCTATTTCCTATCGCCACTCGTCTTTCTACATCCGCGGTGTACCTTCCATCTCTGCTAAAAGCGCATCCAAGATATACAATTTCATTCACCTGTTCCAGCACTACATCATCAACCATTATCCTTGCATCTGTTCTGGATTCTTCCCTTTCAAACACCATAACCACAGAAATAGATCAAGATAGAACGGCGAATAGGCGTGGCAAGCGTGCCAAAACCATGCACTATATTGCATGCTTTTCGAAACTCGCTCTCATTACGCAACGAGCGTTCCCGCCCTGCGTTCAGGACGAAAAAAAATAGATAAAACGTCACATATATATGCCTTATTGTGCTGTGGCAAATTGTAAAAACAAAAGTAGTGAAGCAAATATGAAAAGAGGAAATATTTCCTATGATCAGTAAGTATAGAAAATCAGTAGAAGTATTTTTTTGATATTATAAATTATTGTTTTACTTTTACTATGTTCAATAATTACGATCACAAGTTGTATATTTTTTCGTTATGATAAATATCCATTGCTGTCCGCATTCAACGCTCGTATACAAAAAAATTGCGCCTATAAATTATACGCGTAATGTACGTCGAATCGAACGAAATACACAATACACCTGCCAGTTGATCGCTGTGTCTGTTAATCGCTGTGATTGGTCTTCGAATGTTAGAGATGGGCACTCCATGTATCGTTGAGTCTTAGGACTTATCGATAAATTCGAATAATCGAATTCGAAAATTCAATAATAATTCGAGTATCAGCTCATGTCTTGCTTTGTCCCTACTTTATTCTAACACCACAAATTTCAACCAAAGTGATTCGTAATTACATTGGCAGCAGTTTATTTGACAGTATAAGTTTTCACCAATTTGACCAATCGCCAATGGAAAATCATCTCGTTCTTCTCAAACGGGCAGTAACCGAGGTATATGTCAATGTTCCGCTCCGTTATTTAACCAGGACTGTGAGGCCAACCCTTACAAAAAGGCAAGTATTTATTAAATATGTATAGTTTCAAGGACAGTAAAATATTTATAATTAAATTTTATATACTGTTGGAAAAATATGTTTTAGGTATTAATATGTCGGATTAAAGTATATATCATGATTTACTTTCTATGATTATCGTTACACAAAATCAATAAAGTTGGTACAATATAAAAATAATAAAATTAACACCCGTTGCCGATATTAATATCGATAATCTAATGAGTGTGTCTCCTAACTAGTCGCCCCGCTCACAATAAAAATGACGTCACGCTGTGGGTGTGGTTTTTCAAAAAAGTGACACGCTCGAAATGTATGGAAATATGACATCGCAGCCGTTCTATCTTGATCTATTTCTGTGACCATAACTTTCGTTTTCGTCACATTCAACTGCAAGCCTTTAATCATGCAATCATCTTTCATAGTAGTGACTAGTGTTTGCAGGTCCGACGGCGATTCGGCTAGAATCACGGCGTCATCTGCGTAAAGCAGGCAGCTCACAACTAGGTCACCCATTCGCATCCCTACATCCATCGATCTCACTCTCTGGAGACAACCTTCCAGGTACAGGATAAACAGTCGAGCGGACAGCATGCAACCCTGTCTGACGCCGATATTGACGTCAAACCAGGGGGACAAGCCGCCGTCAACACGCACACACGCTGTGTAGCCCTCATAAGTGGACTGCACAGCGCGCAGCAGTGCTCCGCTCACCCCGTAGCCCGGGAGTATGCCCCACAGATCCTCTCGTAACACTCTGTCAAACGCTTTTTCCAGATCCACAAAACCGCAGAAAACCTTACGGTTAGCAGCCAGATGTTTCTCCACGATGTTGCGGAGAGAAAAAATCTGATCCATGCACCCTCGTCCGCTTCTAAAACCACCCTGAACCTCCCACAACACTCCATTAGATTTCACCCTCATTCTTCTTTCAATAATTTTCCCATACACGTTTGCTGCTAAACTGATCAAACTGATGGCCCTGTAACTGGAACACTGCATACGTGATCCCTTACCTTTATACAAGGGCACAATGACAGCGCGCCTCCAGTCCATGGGAACCTTACCTTACCTCCAGCACAGATTGCTCAAGGTCAGGAAAGCGTCCCGGACACAGGTTCCACCGTGTTTAATCATTTCAGCAGACATCATATCAATTCCAGCTGCCTTACCATTTTTCATACTTCGTATCGACCATTCAATCTCTTCCATAGTAATGTCCTCGTCAGATGTTGGCGCAGTGGTGTCAGCCGTAGGCTCACTCGCGGCGCCCACATCCGTAACATACTCGTACATTTCCCCAAAATACTCACTCCACCTGCCCAATACATCGCTTGGGTTTGCAAGAATGTCACCAGTCTTAGACATAATTTTGTCCATTCTGGATGTTGACGAAGAACCCCGAGACTTTCTAACTTCCCTCCAGAAGAGTTTGTTATTCGCCTTGAAGTTCTCCGTCAACCTCACTTCCTCATTCGCAACTAGTCATACTATCATTCTGATTCAAACTTGAGACATAATCCAACCATGCTTTTTTCTTTCTTTCGCAAAGAGGCATCACCTCTCAGAATCTTATGCCTCTTTCCACTACCACATACTTCTTTTGCACTATCCACTAAACTATCTTTCATTCTTTCTCAGCATTCTTCAACACCTAGGTCTGAAAGATTCGTCTCACTGAGTCTTTTACTGACTAGGTCTACATACATACTCCGTACACTTCCATCTTCTAATTTCTCGCATTTTGTCCTTTCAAGCTCTCCGAAATGGGTACGCACTCGCCAAATAAATAGTAATACCCAATTAAGACTTTGCAAAATATATCTTTAAAATATTCCAAATCAGTTAAAAACTTATTATTTTGCAGATGGAGGGAATTTGGAGGACAACATAAAAAATGAATTAGATAAGTACAGTAAGTAAAAGTATAAAGTATATTAAATATATAAGTTTAAGAGACAATTGAGATGCGTGGTATGACAGGAATGGATAAGAAATGATGGAATAATATGTTACGACGAAATTGAATTTTTTATAGAGTTCGAAAAAGGAGGAGGGTCTCAATTCAACTGTATATTTAATTTTTTTTTCTTGGTGGATATATCCATACAAGAAGGCGCAAAAAGAGATGGAAGTATTGTGTAAGAAAGTTATGAACACGAAAATTGTTATTGTGTAGACGAATAGTGATAGAAGAAAATAGAAAAGCATGGATGTCATGTTCCATCGACATGAAATATAGCAGGAGGATATATATCATTATCCAAAAAGAACAAATAAAATGTATCATATACTTAATAAAAGAAAATTTGAGTTTGAACACAGGTTTGCAATAGTCATTTTTTTTTTCAGGTGAGCTTGACTTAGACAACGTAAAAAAAGAATTAGATCAGTGTGGTAAGTGCAGGTTATATTATTATATTTACCGGTTTATATTCTAATCATACAATACTTATTTTACACGCGAGGGGCGTTGAATGCGTTAAACAATAGCACGCCGCATATGAAGTTCCAGTTCAAAAATACGGATGTAGTATGGTATGTCCCGTAATAACAACATGTTTTTGATAGAGCTTGGAGTTTCTAGTATCTCTAGATAATATTTAACGTGTTGTAACTTGAATTTACATCAATTCCATTGCAAATTATTATTCTCCTGTTATTAATTTTATAGACGAGAAGCTCCGACATGTGGAAATCTTTCTCTCAACCGAAGACGATGATCAACCGCTCTCTACTCTTCGTGTTCCTAGAAGTGCAGATCACTCGCAAACTCTGGACGATGGTGTCGTAGGCCAACATTTAGAAGCTGACCGCGATTGGGATGTACCTGACCTTGGTTTCAGTGATGGTGAGAATTTATAAGTTTTAATTCATTCAACTCACTCACTAAGAAATAATATACCTATGTATTCACATTTTATGAAGAAGGCGGCAAATGGGCAAACGGTTCACTTGGTGGTAAGTGACTAGTCTGTCCGGTGGATATTTGCAATAACGAAAGGTGAGCTTACGGAAACCACTCAAGACACAAACACTCAACGAAGGAAACGATGCAGAAGCATCGAAGTATGAAGACAAAGCAGTATCAGTACGAAGTATCAGCATCAAATAAACGTCCATTCGGTGAATTCGGTCAGATATAGTGGCAGTTGAGCCATTTCATTCAGATAACTGCGGCTCTACCACCATTGTTGTAGTTAAATCAACATTCCCTCCATAAGGATAAGGACTCATTTCACACATCATCATTCATCATTAGCCTGTTTTAGTCCACTGCTGAACATAGGCCTCTCCCAATGTGCGCCACAACATCCGATTCTCTGCCTTCCGCATCCAGTCTTTTCCTGCAGCCTTTCTGAGGTCGTCTGACCATCGGGCTGGTAGGCGTCCTACATTACGCTAACCAAGTCGCGGTCTCCACTCCATGACCTTCTTGC
Organism: Euproctis similis; assembly: GCA_905147225.2. Taxonomy (NCBI): domain Eukaryota; kingdom Metazoa; phylum Arthropoda; class Insecta; order Lepidoptera; family Erebidae; genus Euproctis; species Euproctis similis. The sequence goes on from LR990106.1 coordinate 16,229,880, forward strand.
TCCATCTACCATCGGTTGTTGGACAGATGTGACCGGCCCATTGCCACTTCAGCGAGCTTATTCTACGAGCTATTCGGTTACTCCGGTTCTCTGTCGGATATACTGATTCCTGAGTCCATCTTTCAGAAATACTCCGAGCATAGCTCGCTCCATAGTTCGCTGAGCGACTTTAAATTTGTGGACTAGCCCCATCGTAAGTGTCCACGTTTTGGCACAGTAGGTCATTACTGGTAGAACGCACTGGTCCAAGACTTTGGTGTTCAGGTATTGCGATATAGGCGAGCCGAATGCGGCCCAACCCAGCTGAATCCTCCTGTCGGCCTCCTTCTCGAAGTTTCGTCTACCTAACTGGATAATTTGGGCTAGGTAGACGTATTTGTTTACGACTTCAAGAACTGACCCTTCGACGCTTATCGGTCCGGGCACGACATGTTCATTGAACATGACCTTGGTCTTGTCCAAGTTCATGCCCAAACCGACACGCCGCGAGGACTCGTTCAGGCTGCGCAGCATTCCGCTTAACTGTTCCAGCGACTCTGCCATTACAACGATGTCGTCGGCGAATCGAAGATGCGAGATGTACTCACCATTCACGTTGATACCCTGTCCAGTCCAGTCCAAGGTCTTAAAGACGGCCTTCAGAGCGATGGTAAAGAGCTTGGGAGATATGACATCTCCCTGTCTTTCACCTCGATTCAGCTCGATGGAGTTCGTCACTTGATCCTGGATCTGGACAGCCATCGTGGCGGTGTCATACAAGCATCTCAACACCTCGATATAACGCCAGTCAATCCGACATCGCTGCAATGCATCCAGAACTGCCCAAGTTTCGATGGAGTCGAAGGCTTTTTCGTAATCCACGAATGCCATACACAGCGGCTGATTGTACTCTTCACACATATAATAGTGAAATTTCGGATTTAAGAATGATGAGCGATCGTGAACATTAGTTTTATGAACAAATTCCGTTTGTGGATATATTCTTTAATTAATCTATTTAATTACAGATGATGACAAAAAGGAGACGAAACCCAAATCGAAAAAATACTCTTGTGAAATTTGTCAAAAGAAATTCTCTTACAACGGCTCTCTCGAAGTACACATGAAACTCCACAACGGTGAGAAAACGTACACCTGTCTCATTTGTAACACCTTCCACACGAACAATAAAGAATTAACTAAACATATAACAATAACACATATTGTTGACAATCAATATCCTTGCAACGTATGCGAGAAGGTATATGAAAAAGCTAAATTATTGAAGAAACATGTAAAAACTCATTTCATTGAAAAGTTTAAATGTCAAGAATGCGAAAAAGAGTTCCAGTGGAAGAAAGGATTGAAGGAGCACATGAAAACGCACACTGGTGAAAGAAAATATGCGTGCGACGTGTGTAAGAAGTCTTTTGGCCATAGTCAGACTTTAAAATCACACATGTACACACATACAGGCGAGAAGCCTTACGTATGTGATGTATGTGGCCGACGATTTCCTCAACGTACACATTTAAAAAGACACATTTTTATCATACATACTGGTGTTAAACCTCATAGTTGTAATGTTTGTAAAAAACGATTTTCCAGTAAAAGTTATTTATCGATTCATGAAAGGCAACATACAGGTGAAAGACCATATTCATGTGAGGTTTGTAAAAAAGACTTCACAGCATATACCACGTTGAAGGTGCATATGCGTGTTCATACCGGTATTAAACCGTATACTTGTAGCTTTTGTAGCAGACAATTTGCGCAAATGGCTAGTTTCAAACTGCACCAAAGAACACACACTGGTGAGAAGCCGTTCTCATGTAAAATATGTAAAAAACCCTTTTCAGACAATGGTTATTTGAAAATTCACATGCGTGTACATTCTGGTGAGAAGCCTTTCTGCTGTGAGATTTGTAAAAGATGTTTTAGAGAGACCGGGCAATTGAAAAGGCATATGAGAGTGCATACAGGAATTAAACCGTATACTTGTAAAATTTGCAATAAACAAATAGGCAATTTATCCAAGCATATGCGTGTTCATTCAGAAGAGAAACCTTACAGTTGTAATGTCTGTAATAAACAATTTTCTATAAATGGTAATTTAAAGCTGCATATGCGTATACACACGGGTGAAAGGCCTTTTAGCTGTGATGTGTGCAGTAGCCAGTTTACTCAAAGTAGTGCGTTGAAACGACATAGATGCACTAATATTAGTAAGACTGATATTTGACTGGCACAGAACTGAATGTACGATCCTAACTCGTGGTAAAAAGCGGATACTTGTAAATATATAAATCACTATTATTTTAACTAAGCATAATAGGTGCGATCTATAAATTATTAATATGCTTTTTAATTTGTAATGTATTCGACAAGATTATGAAGTAGGAATCTACTAGAAATTTATATTTATTTATTGAAAAATAGTTATATTTTGAATGTAATTTTATGAGCGAAGTATATTATGTAAGGGTTTCGTCACATTTATTACTACAAGAATTTTATTTAACCTGGCCAAATAGTTAATGAATTAGTGGAGCGCCGTAGGGCTAATCAATGAATCTTCATAAAACTGTCGAACTGCGCTGTTACATGCTGAAATAAAAAAGTTTTAAAAATATCAACAACTTACTGAATAAGGAGAGGTACAAGAGGAACAAATTGTTACAGTAAAGGTTTCTGTTTTATACTATATTATAGATCGATATTTACGCACATAAAAGACAACACAAATTTTATCATTCAATCTTACGTCCCTCCAGTAATGTAATTGCAGTTATTCTGGTTTACCGATTTAGCGTCTTACAAAATGTGGTGATAACCCGCCCAAGGTATTTAAATATTGTATTATTAGATAATACCTATTTGTTAACAGAATTTGATCTTATTTAATATATGGTATTAATATTTCGTAATTTCTTTTTCATCAATATAATAAAATAGTCTACCAAAATTACTTTCATCTTTTCAACATATAATATTACTATCTAGAGCAGTCTTTCCCAAAATGATAACGCTCCCTTGTGGGCGCTGCAGGTCTCAAGGGGGGCGGTAAGAGACCCAGAAAGAAAATGGGGGCGTTGTGTCTGGTGCCTGGGGGGTGATTTGTAATTTTATTTAGCTAGGAGGCCTCTTAGACGACTGCGTGAGCTCTCGACTCTCAACAACAATTAATATGAATTAAAACATTTCTCAAACTCGGTTCTTTAGTTCTCTCCGCGTAGTTCATATATCTGTACTATTTTATTGTACCTATCAGTCGGCTGGTTCATTGAATACTTGTTGAGTACGATTGAGCGTCGAATGAGATAAACGAGTTTATAAATGTTTGTTTTATTCCTGTCGGTGCGTGCTGCTTATGCATTCCTATATAAACAATGTAATATATATTTTTTTTATTTGTGGTTTCGGGCGCAATAGATGAGCAGTAGTTACGCCTCCTCTCGCGAAGTTGAACGTATTTCTCAAAGCAAAACAATGTCGGAAGAAAAAGAAGAGATGGCAATACTGTGCGGAATATATTAAATTCGGATTCATTGAAAATCCCACGAACCCGTCGTCGGCTTTGTGTCTTCTAGGTCTAAAAACATTTTCGAATGAAGCCTTCAGGGCTGCAAGATCATTTGAATAAAATGCATCCAGATAAGAATGACAAGAATGTAGCATATTTTCAAGACCTAGAGAAGAAGCTCAGCTCAGCTTGACTCAGCCAAGTGTAGCAAAACTATTTTCGGCGGCTGCTAAGCAAGATGACGACAGACTTCGAGCTTCGTACAATATCTTTTTGTTTATTGCTCAAAAAGGCAAACCTTATAACATCGGACAAGAGTTAATATTGCCAGCAATAAATGAAGTAATAACTACTGTGCTTCATAAACCGGCCGGAGATATTATCCGAAAAATTCCTTTGAGTAATAATTCTGTGCAAAGACGAATTGATAAAATGGCTGAAAACATTGAAAAATCATTGTGCGGAAGAATCACCTGAGGACAAATCAATTCTCAATTCAGCTCGATGAGTCCACTTTACCAACTAATGAAGCATTGTTGTTGTCTCAAGTGAGGTTTATTAAAGATGAGAAAATTTGTGAAGAACTATTCTTTGCTAGAAATTTAGAGACCGATACAAAAGGCGAAACCATATTCAATATATTGGAAAAGTTTTGCGATGAGAAGGAGATTCCTTTGCAAAATATAATTTCAGTTGGTACGGATGGCGCTCCGGCTGAGTCCGGCTCCGGCTATGACAGGATTCGAATCCTGACACTGGCTCACACCAAGTACTTTTCGAAATCGTTTTCGAAGGTTAAATGTGATCGTTAAGTATCGTGTGTAGTGTGTTCCCGTGGAACATCAAGCATAAAGCGCCACGACTTTATGGTTATTAAATTAGGTTAGTTTAAGTGTTAATTTAGATAAAATACACGTCAGACAATGCAGTATGGCTCTAAAGCTTTAACCTGTCCAAAACTGGACAAATGAAAAAAATAAATATAAGCAAATGAGGCATAGATTTAGCATGGACTATAATAGATGGCATATGTCAGGAAAAATATGCTAATATCCATCACTGACAGCGCAACCGCGTATATTAGATTTTCAGGATATTAACATTTCAACACATGAACGCTAACTATGTAAAAGTTAACACTTTGAAGCGCTTTTTACGCACACATTACGCACACATTGATAAGTTACTCACACACCAACAACCCATTTTTGGTCTCGTTGTTTGGGTGTGCTTTTCTTTATTCGATACATCAGATGATTTCATCTATAAACATACTTTTGTTTAATCGATACATCGGAAAAAATATATATCTTATACGACGTGCAAACGTTTTACGCATTTAACACGCTGTTACCTGCAGATGGCTTTTACATGTTTTTTAATTAATCGTATTTACTACAATGCTTTAAAATAATTTTTGTGAACAATTTTACCCAAACAAAAAGGGTTACTAATCCAAGTGCTTACCACGCCCGACATCGCTTAATTTTGTGATCGGTCAAGACCGGTGAGTCCAATGTGCCATGGGCGTTGGTTATAGAGGCAGTAAATTAACTTGTCAATATATTAACCATTTATTCTAACGTATCGTCATCTATATCCGTAAGCTAAAACTACTCTAAAGATTACCGATGTAGAATTGATTTCTTTAAAGATGACATCTATGGACGCAAAGTAGTAAATAGACTAGTAAATTAAGATCGTAATCAAGGGGTCGAAAGTGACATATATATTAAGTATCATTACATAGTATAAAACAAAGTCACTTTCCGCTTTCTGTCCCCTTATATGCGCATATCTTTAAAACTACGCAACGGATTTTGATGCGGTTTTCTTTAATAGCTAGAGGGTGTCACGGGGTGGTTTTGATCTATAATTCGTGTATAGTGTAGTAAAAAAAAGTAACAATTTTCGAGACTGCACTCCACTTTAATTGCAAACGCTAAGTGATAGATCAAAAAAATATTATACATTATTAAACACCTTCAAAAGGTCTACAAAAAAGTCCGCGAGAGCATATGTCTATCTCTAAGGATAACCCACAATGACCATTTTTATTTTTTTACTTTCCGCGTGTAATAATGGCTTATTTACGAAGTGATTTTAAAAATTACAGCATTAATTTTCATCCTCTTAAGTGTTTTAAATAGATTGTGCATGTAAGATAGATGATCCCGGCCATATACAGCATGCAATTTAAACGAATATTTTCGAAGATATTGCGGTAATAACATAGCGGGATAGAAGTCAAAGCCGATAAATAGCACAAATTAAACTTCATGATATCCAAAATTTATTCAATTATTTCTTTTGATGCGGAACAAAGCTCGTCGGGTCAGCTAGTTATCTATAATATATTATCATGTATTATCCATGATTTAAACGGATAATATACATTTGTGCCAGTATTTTGTGTTTATAAGTTTTTTTATGTAAATATTACTTTTGATGAGCAATTAGTGTGTTTAAACTAACACTATTAGAATTAATCGTGAAGAATCAAGAAAAACACAAATCTATTACTTGTTATATATATGAATATTTTGGTATGTAATTTTATCTAAATATATTAATTCGAATTTCTCTCTTAATTATTTACTGTTTTTCAGAATGTTGTATATACTACATATGCCTTTATTTAGTATTAAATGTGAATTAAGTAGGTATACTATTTCAAGTCCAAAACATTAGCGCATTCTTTACTTTTACACCGATATTCTCTTTCAATCTAACTTACAAACTTGTTTTTAAGTTGACAGTGACACTGACATTTGACAGTGACACTGACGTTTGACAGTGACACTGACGTTTGACAGTAACGTTTGGCAGTGACAATAAAAATTAGATTTAGATGTATTTAACCCTTGTGTATAATAACTTTGTATTTTATTTATATTACGTAGTTGTGTCTGTTGTAGGTTAAATCACTCCGGCTGTAATGATTGTCACAAATTGTAACATAAATGGCCAAACTCTATTTAATACTTACTCTCCTCAGTTTGTGATAGTATCATCTAGGACATCCATTGGCAGAATCGGGCTAAAGTCACGATAGCCATATACCTAAGAAGAAGAAGAAGAAGTTTGGCAGTGACGGCGCCGATGCCAACATTAGGTACATAGGAAAAACGAATGATTATTATGTTGGTGAAATATGCAGTGTAAATAAGCTCAGGACAATGCAGTGCTGCCAACTCTACCAACTTTTCGGTAGATCTACCAACTTTTAGTGTCGTAGTCAAACCTACCACCTTGTACCAAAAATCTACCAACTTTTAAAGTTTTCAAAAATCCCAAATCAAACCTCCATGAAAATAATATTGAAACTATAATTTTTTTTTCATTTTTCGTAATCTTTCTCTTGCTTTTTTACCCTTTCATTTCCCATACCCATCACATTTCTCTAATGAAAAAAGGAGATGATTCACAGATGTTTCCATTATTGAGCCAGTTCGTAAGAAAATTGCTTGTTCTTCCACACAGTAGCGCCAATGTCGAGAGACTGTTTTCAGCAGTTAATTTATTGAAAACTAGTAGTCGAAATAATCTATCCACTGATACTCTGCAAGGGTTACTGCACACAAAAAGATTTATAAATAAAAGTAATGAGCAACGCACACCGACTGAAGAGCATTATAAATTATTTAATAAAAATATGTATTCTTTTAAAGAATAAAATAATAAGGCAGCTTTTTTTTTTCTTACAATTTTAATTATTGTTAACTAAGTTTATACTTTTTTAATTATTATTCAATAAAAACAATACAAGCTCAGTTTGTATATTATCCGCAATTCTTTATCGACTCAAACCCCTATAACATTGAAGTACAGCTTTTATTCCGCTTCTAGAATCAAAGTTATTGAATATTATTATTTAATCATTTCTGTGATCTGAGAAGATCTATTTTCTATTTTGAGATTAATTTTATTGGATGTTGTCAATGTTTAATTAAACCTAGTTTTACAACATTAATATTAGTTACTACTATCTGTAAGTGACTTATAAACTATGCTTTGGTTGAAGTCATAGACTCATAATTATTCGTTTTTCAATTATGACTATTTTCTATTGATATTTTGAATATTAGCGGTCTGTAATTCTGTTTTATCATTAGATTTCTAATAAAAATAGTTCAAATATGTCTCATCCAATCGAAAAGTAAATTAAGGATGCCAGATTCTTATTGGAGGGTCTCTAAAAGACTTGAAAAGTATGGGTGGTAGATCTACCAACTTTTCATAGTAGGGTTTGTTGGAAACTACCAACTTGTAGAACCCTATCTCCCACCTTGACGAATTTCGAGTTGGTAACGCTGGGACAATGTATGGAGTGCCGAACTGCCGAGTGCCGACTCTTATTTATATACTCTTTGGTCAGACTGTGCCTGTGCGTTTATTGTGTCTAAGTCATTTTATGTACAATTTGGACAGGATTTTCTAGAGGTTGCAATATAATTATGACCGAAATATGGAATTTAAATACTTTATGCCGTTGTTGTCATTCAGATGGATGTTTCAAGAGTTTGAAGGAAACTCATTTGAACGGTACTCACTGTGAGGAAATTTACGAACTGATGTTGCAGGATACATTAGGAATTTGGGTGAGTTAACTTTATTTTGCCATAATTTAGACATTCTTGTAAAAGAAATTTGTTTCAGGCTAGGACAGTTTTGATATATTAGCTAACCTTGCCTACGTTTATAAGATAATACACTTTCTCTGTTTGAATTTCTCACTAAATATCGATTTAACGATTATATTAGGCTTAATATTTAATTAAACATTATGCTTCTTAATCGTGATTGGATTGGTTAGGTTGGACAATGTATTTAATACTTGCATAAGTGTTATTGAAAATAATTATCTACCATTTTCAGATATCCCAACCACCAGTGGAGGCATCATATACAATATGTGACACCTGTATTGAGAGACTGAGGGATGCACATATTTTCAAGCAGCAGGTCCTTATGTGCGAGAATAAATTTGGGATATATTGTAGAAGTGAGTTGACAAAATTTAAAAAGACTCCTGGAGTGTGTCTTCAGTATAAAACAATAAACATTGTCAATTATCCTAATTAGTTAGTGTTCTATTTGTTTTTGCGATATTCTTAATTATGTGAATATATATTACAGTTATGTTTTTCATACTTGATGAGTAGAGGGATAGGAGGGTAAACAAGCATGTAGGTTGTGGGGTGTACATTGTTTAAAGCAGTGATTCAGCTGTAATTTGCACACTCTCACCATACTCTATTCTATTCTTCATCTATTGTCAGCCGCAGCATACTTGTTTCCATGCTCCTAGATCTGAATTTTGAATCACTCTCGTAATCTTTGTTTTATTGATAACCCAATCCTCCTTCTGTCTGTTCAACTTTGGAATGCACTGCCCAAGGAAATTCACTTTTAAACGCAAAGACCTTCAGAAAATTGCAGAAGAAAATGAACTTTACTTCCTACTTAAACTTAAATCTGGTTGTTTAGTTTTTTTTTTACAGGATTTTGGACAGTGACTTCTGTATTCCCCATATTTCCAAAAATCTTTTATTTTTTTAGTATTTTGGTAAAAAAATCATTAGAAGAATAAAGTTCCATGTTACTTTTGTACCCATAGGAAACATGAAATACCATTTTTAAAAAGGAGGCGCTAGACAAAAACAAACTAATGTAATCACAAATAAATATACAAAAATTTATGTCTTTCATCATTTTACCATCACGTAAAAGTTAAATAAAGATAAAATCGAAAATCTTAGTTTTGGTTTATAATAACACTAGCTGACCCGGCGAACTTTGTTCTGCATCAAAAGTAATAACTGCTGTCCAGCAATGTTAATACAACAATATCTTCGAAAATATTTGTTTAAATTGCATGCTGTAAAGGGCCAGAATCATCTATATTACATGCACAATCTATTTAAGACACTTAATTGGATGAAAACTAATGCTGTAATGTTTAAAATCGCTTAGTAAATAGGCCATTATTTCTCGTAAAAAGTAATTGTGGTTAATCCCTAAAAGATAGACTTATGCCCTCGCGGACTTTTTCGTAGACCTTTTAGAGGTGTATAATAATGTAGTACCTACATTATTATACACCATTAACATCTCGGTGGCGCAGTGGGCGAGCGCACGGCCTCTGATCCAGAGGTCCGGGGTTCGATTCCAGACACTGGCTCACACCAATGACTTTTCGAAATTGTTTTCGGAAGTTATGTGTGATAAATACCGATGACTGACAAACTTTGTGCCCGGTATGGCAATAGGTTCGCCACCTATTCCATTTGGGACGTAAACATAACGGCGAGACGAGGCTTAACAGCCGCTGCCTACACCTTCGGGTAACAAAAGGCGTGAAGTTATGTTATGTTACATTATTTTGATTTATCGCTTAGGGTTCAGGCAGCGTTTGCGATTAAAGTTCTAAATCTTGAAAATTATCACCTTTTTTACTACACTATACTTGAATTATAGATCAAAACCTCCCAGTTGACACCCTCTAAATATTAAAAAAACCGCATCGAAATCCGTTGCGTAGTTTTAAAGATATGCGTATATAAGGGGACAGACAGCGGAAAGTGACTTTGTTTTATACTATGTAATGATTATACAACATTAACATTACACATACAATCTTATATCCTCTAAAACAACCTAACTAAACAGCGCGTGACGTAAGTGGCAATAAACTGCAAGTGAGGAGGTTCCTCTCAGCTATCTTCTGAAGTAGACTAGGTAGTATTCGCTCATTGGATACATCTCGACAGCGTGTGTTACTTTCGACCCATCGTCACTTTTGTATCGTCATCATTACTACTATGTATATACAAATGATTTATATTATAAAACGTATCATGCTGTGTTTAATTTAGACACTTTGATTTTCAGATGAACAATTTCTTACTACAATTACTGCAAGTGTAAAAAGTGAAGTGGATGATGAAAATGATTACAGTGAAGATGTTATGGACCAAGGTTGGTTGGAGAGGTTTTATAAAATTAGGACAATTGATTATTATTATTTTTTTATAGGAGGACAAACGAGCAAGTGGGTCACCTGATTGTAGGCATCTTTTCAGTGCCCATGAACACCATGATGCATTGCTGTCCTTTAAGGAAGTAGGAGGGCAAAAACGGGGAAAGAGGATCGGGTGCTCGGATACTTCTCTCACCGAACGAAACGCGGCACGAGCCACTTTTTTTTTTTATGGGATAGGAGGGCAAACGAGCAGGCGTGTCACCTGATGGCAAGCAACCAACGCCGCCCATGGACACCAGCAACACATACAATGTTACTGTTGCGTTGCCGATCTTTAAGGGATAGGGGATAGGAAAGGATGGGGAAGGGGGGTGGGCCTCCGGGTACCTCTCTCACCGAACGAAACTCGGCACGAGCCACTTTACGTCAGTCTTCTGAGAGGTCGTGGTATTTCACCGGTCGAGCCGGCCCATTCATGCAGCAAACTGCTTGGCTCTACCACTGTTGTCAGTGGTAGAGCTGACTGACTGTACCACTTCACGCCGATATTCCGAGAGGTTGTGGTATTTCACACACTAGCGAACTGTAGACTCTACCACTGTTAGAATGTTGATTGACTGCAGTATTAGGATAGTAGTAAATGAAACTTGTATAGTAAACCAGACTCTGTCAGAACGGTAGGTATAGGTTTTTCCATAGTATCAACTAGTTGACCCGGCTAACTTTGTTCCACATCATAAGTAATAAAGATGTAAATCTAGGATTTATCACTTTTTATTTACTACATTATACATGAATATGACACATATAGATAAAAACCACCCCGTTGACCCTCTCTATCTCTTAAAGAAACCGCATCAAAATTTGTTTCGTAGTTTTAAAGATATATAAGCATATAAGAGGACAGACAGCGCAAAGCGACTTTTTTATACTATGTAATGATTTACACATTGTACATAATAATAAACCTAGATCTTAGTTTTTTTCTGCCCTTGGCGGCGCTAGAATTTAGGATGTACTGATTATTACGTACGTACAATTATTATTATTACACGTAAACACGTGTTGAAAAGTTAAATCTAAAAAAAGATGTGTGGCACTCGGAGACTGCCGCGGTAAAGCTATTTCATAGCATTTTTTTTATCAACTTATGCAATTATAATTATTTATTTATTTTATTAATGCAGTATTTTTTTCCTTTGTTTTTTTTTCCTTTGATATTAATTCAAGTTACACTTTGAGCGCGGTGACCGATAAAAAAACATTTTTTTTTCTTTTATTAAATAAATGAGATGTTAATATTGTTCAAAATATTTTTATTATCTATAAATACCTGTCGGTTCTTCAGGAATATTTATCATTGAAACTATAGGTTATTCATATTTAAACACTTTGTACACAAACTCAACCTCAACTGTCGATCGACCTTCTCCTCGCATCCAAAACACGCGCATGTGTCGAACGCCAGCAGCTGGCCGATCGTACCCGCCGTATTTGTCGGTGAAACTAAGCGTTTAACTATATTTAGCCTGCTCAAACACGTATAACGTACGGAAGAGCGATAAAGAAGGAATATAACATCACAGACACACCCACCCGGGCCCTAAATATCAACAAAAATTTTTAAGTGTGCGTCGAGACAATAGCGCATTGTTTGGTGTAATACGACCCGAGTGTTTGTCAAGTGTTTATTTATGATTTCTAATGTAGTTGTGTATGTTTGTATGGCTTTAGCATATTCATCGGTGAATACAGATTATGAAATTGTAGAATTAATATTCTTATTAGAAAACCTGACAGAAACCTGTTGTGCCGACCCCACATGATGGGAGAAGGGCAGGAAGATGATGATTAGAAAAACTTCTCCAATATATATTTTTTAATTTTGTGGTTTTTTGTTTGATACTTGTAAAGTAAATGTTTTCAATAGCTAAAACTTTGTTTATCTTTAAATTACGAACCAAACTTTAAAACAAATGTGTGTTATTTGCCACCGCGCCATGTGTTTTCGAAATATCGAAACTGCGAATAGCTTTTTTTCGTTACGGAATTTCTGGATTCGGTCCCCACGCTCAAGGGCCGCAATCGCGAAAAAATCTACATACATACATACATAACTTCACGCCTTTGTTACCCAGCGGCTGTTAAGCCTTGTCTCGCCGTTATGTTTACGTCCCAAATGGAATAGGTTGCAAACCTATTGCCATACCGGGCACAAGGTTTTTAGTCATCGTTAATTATCACACTTAAATTCCGAAAACGATTTCGAAAAGTCATTGGTGTGAGCCAGTGACAGGATTTGAAGCCGGACCTCTGGATCAGAAGCTGTGTGCTCGACCACTGGACCAGCGACAATGTTTAAAAAATCTAAATTACAATAACTCGCGTTTAGTATTAAACTGAGCTGTTAATAGCTAGAAAACTTCCCACGTAAGGATTGAAACGATAGAATTTTTTTTTGTTAAAAACGTGATGATTGGCAACTTAAAGCTTTCATATTTATTGCAGAAGATACAAATTTATGCCATGAAGATGAAAATGATGCAGATACTGTGAAAGATGGCAAGTACATTGAATTCATTTTAATATGTTACACTATATAGTAATAATTCTAGGACTGTGTTGGTACAGTCTCGGTCATAAATACATTACCAGTCCTACAAAGTTGTCGCATTGTGAGTTGTGACGACTTACGACATTCTTCTAACAAAATAATTCACACTTATACTACTTGCGTTAATAAGCATAATGAATAAATATTAGTAATAAGCATAGCTTAATAACATAAGCTAACTAATTACGTCACGGCGCCTATGTCTGTCTGGTTCAGTGGTGAATGTTGTCTCTTGGTCGAGTGTTCTAATGACATAGTTTTGTTGTTATTATACGACTTAAAAGTTATTTTATATTATCTAGGTTCATATAAATACTAACTTGTAAGGAAATGTATTTTCTTTGCAAACAAACGTATTTTTACCTTAATAACTAATTATTATTCATTCAATTCCATATTCTGCCTTCAATAAAAAAAAACATCACACTATTTTACGCAAATGCACCAATCTAATTATGCATTTCGTCCATTGCCACCGTTAGTATTAATAATCAATTTTAGCAATACATTTAAATCTGCGATACTATTAATGGAACAGCGTTGGTAGGAATCAACTTATAATAGTGACATGCGCATTATATTCACAGTATGTGTTACTGTGCATTGAAACAAGTCACATAATTAAATAGGTATAGAATTGATGATTAAAAGTTAACTTTGCTGTGGTAATGCAGTTGTGTCCGTTATTCATTTGTTCCTAAACAATAACGAATTCTTCATTTATTGAATAATTAAATAATAAACATGGAAGCTTCCCTTTTATTTTTACCAATTTTTTTTATGAGATAGGAGGGCAAACGAGCAGGAGTGTCACCTGATGGTAAGCAACCAACGCCGCCCATGGACACCAGCAACACATGTAGTGTTACTGTTGCGCTATTAACAGCAAGAAAACTTCCCACGTAAGGATTGAAACAATTGATTTTTTTGGTTAAAAACATGATGACAACTAAAGCTTTTATATTTATTGCAGATGATACAAATGAAGATCAAATTAATGATGCAGATACTGTGAAAGATGGCAAGTACTTTATTTTCTAGTTTTAGTATAGTAGTTCTAGTTGGTTTGTTGTGATAATGCAGTTTTGTCCGTTGACTGTAAATCCTAAGCAGCAATGAATAACTTTATTTATTAACGAAAATGTAATATTCTCGGTGGCGCAGTGGGCGAGCGCACGGCCACTGATTCAGAGGTCCGGGGTTCGATTCCAGACACTGGCTCACACCAATGACTTTTCGAAATTATTTTCGGAAGTTATGTGTGATAAATATCGATGACTGACAAACTTTGTGCCCGGTATGGCAATATGTTCGCCACCTATTCTATTTGGGACGTAAACATAACGGCGAGACGAGGCTTAACATCCGCTGCCTACACCTTCGGGTAACAAAAGGCGTGAAGTTATGTTATGTTATGTAATATAAAAATAAAACACTGAAAATAATAAACTAATATAATAATAATATCTTGGACACAAATCACACAGCGCCCTCCACTTCCAAACTAAGCAACTAAATGCTTGTGCTATGGACACTAGTTAACGGATACTAATACATATATACTTTTCGTTTGTAAATACATACTTATATTACATAGAAAAACACCCAGACACCGCACAAATATTCATGTTTGTCACAAATGTTTGTGTTCGGGTGGGAATCGAACCCCCGACCTCAGTGCTGCAGCCGGGTAGTTTTACCAATACGCCACGAGGCCCGTCGAAAATGAAGTGTACATGTTGTTCTCGAATTTCATCAATTTTGTTTTACAGATGTTACAATACCTCTGGATTTTGAGCGCTTTGCCAATTGTAAACAAAACATTGAATTGGATGATAAAATGGTGGAATCTGAAGGCAAGTAATATTTACTGCAATATTTTAGTACTAAGTCAATATCATTGTCTCAGTACTAAAATAATTAATTCAATCAGTTCAATCAAAATTCAATCAGTCAGTTAATACCATTGACTAAGGTTTTTTAAACTATCATTGGCGTTGAAAACATAACTTTTCGCCTTTTTCACCCGGCGTAGGCACCGGCTGTTAAGCCTCGACTCGCCGAATCGATAGGTCTGTTACGTCGTCGGGCACATTTTTGTTAGTCATCGATATTTATCACACATAACTTCTTGAAAGAAATCCGAGAAATCATTAGTATGAGCCTGGAATTGATCCCACGACTTCTTAATCAGAACGGGGTGCTGGACTGCTGGACCACCGAGACGATACGAATGGGCTTGAGGTTATAATAAATTTAACATACGGGGTTATAAATTTTTATATGAATAAAGAGGTATTCTTAATTGCTTACAAAGAACACATTTTTTCCTTATATTTATTGTAAAAGCAATAATTCTTTTAATTCATTTATAGATAACGTGAAAACTCTTGAAGACAATAAAAAGGGCAGACCAAGAAAAAAAAGACCAGTGCTGAGCAGTAAGTCTTTTCATTCTATAAGTAGAAATTGGGCATGTGTCGACGGTTTGGACATATAGAACGAATGGACGATACAAGATTGACTGATAAGATTGACTGACTGACTAATATTTTTACTATCCAGATTTTTTTTAATTCTGCCGGATACCTATCCGGCCAAATAGTAATTATCCGGTATGCGGCCGCATAGTATACCGGATACCGGATAGTTACCGAATATCCGTTTCAGGTCTAATAAAAACACTTTTAAAATATTTATGTTGTGAGCTTACTAATTTTACTAACCTAAAATACTTACTAACCTAAAAATAGAAACATCACCGATAGGCATGATGATATATTTTGAAAAACTGTTAAATAATGTTCAAAAATATATAGTAATTACGAAAAACATAATATTTCTGCTGAAAATTTCGGTTTACCATTCAAAAATTTGTTTTTTTTTTCATAAATTTTAAACTCGTACCAAAACGCTTCAAAGTGTCATGGCCTCGCTTGTGACGTCACGTTAGAGTACAAGGTTTACTCAACAGTTGTAAACATTAAGACGCTCTCGTTAATTTCGAATTTCGCAGATAGAAACACGCATTCGAAAACTTATAGATGCTGTGGCGTCCCACTGTGTTCTAATACGTCCATAAAAACTCCCGAGAAGCTTTTTATTTCCGTTCCTTTCGACAAAACAATGCGAAATAAGTGGCTTAAACATGCTAGACGTGATTTGAAAGGAATTACACCCTCTACTCAGCTTTATTTCTGTGAAGATCACTTTGACGTGAGTATTTTCTTTATGTTTGCAGATTTCATGCTGATACTAAATAAATGTGACAAGCATTAGATGATAGATGTAAACATTGTTAAACACACTTTATTTAGAGGTTAAGAACAGTCTTGGTGGCGCAGTGGCTAGCACCCCGCTTCTGATTCAAGAAGTAGTGGGTTCAGATCCTGGCACACACCAATGACTTTTCGAAATTTTCGGAAGTTAATTGTGATAAATATCGACGACTGACAACTTTGTGCCCGATATGGCAATAAGTTCGCCACCTATTCCATTTGGGACGTAAACATAATGGTGAGACGAGGCTTAACAGCCGCTGCCTACACCTTCGGGTAGAAAAAGTGAAGTTATGTTATGTTAAGAATCTCTAAAAGTAACTATGTATTTTATTTTCATTTCAGTTACCAAGTGATATGGAAAATTATATGCAATATCATGTGATGGGGTCAGTGTCGCAGATTCGCATGAAAAAAGGGTGTGTTCCATTAAAATTTTATTGTCAACCCGATAGAAGAAAACGAGCTTCTGATTCTATGAAAAGAGAATACTTTGCGAAAAAACAAAGAAAAGAACTAATTGCAGAATTTGAGCAGGAATTACTAATATCTAAGAATACAACCATTGCTATAAAATAGTCAGAACTTATAGACTCTTTACCTGGAACATCATCCATGCAGGAAAATACTACTCTCCTAGGATTAGTACGTCGATCCTCGGTAAATTTGCGCTGGAAACCTTTAGAAATCCTCGTTCCATGACTGAGTGTATCAAATAGATTTACACAAAACAAATTTAAGTCGCAAAATAAAACTAAAACGGCGTTTTTAGTAGTAAAATTAAGCGAGAGTCGTAGTTATTTATCTATTGAATTATGAATAAACAATTTGACAACTACTCTAACGTGACTTCTCGCGCTCTAATTGGCGTTCAATATTACATGGCGGATTGCCGTATTTAGTGATTTTATTTTATCAATATAAAATAATCTCGCTTTTAAATTAAATAAATATAAAATTAAATAAATATAATATAAAATTTTAAATTAAAGATGAATCCAATTATAAAAAACTACTTATGTATATTATCTATACAAATAATTTCAATAAAATTTACTTGCTGTTATCATGCCTATTAAAGGTTTGTTACTTCCAATATTTTAGTAGATCAACACTGACTGATTTAACTTAATTTAAACTTTTATAGAAAGAGAAATGGATCACTTCATGTGCATGTATATATTCTCTTTATCGGGTAGCGGTGAATGTCCACTTGTCAATCTTGTTAGGCGGCGTATAACATAACATAACATAACATAACTTCACGCCTTTTGTTACCCGAAGGTGTAGGCAGCGGCTGTTAAGCCTCGTCTCGCCGTTATGTTTACGTCCCAAATGGAATAGGTGGCGAACCTATTGCCATACCGGGCACAAAGTTTGTCAGTCATCGATATTTATCACACATAATTTCCGAAAACAATTTCGAAAAGTCATTGGTGTGAGCCAGTGTCTGGAATCGAACCCCGGACCTCTGGATCAGAGGCCGTGCGCTCGCCCACTGCGCCACCGAGACTAGACTAGGCGTATACACATTCTTCCATTAGGCAACGTACTCAACATACAGTGTACAAAGCTTACATATATAGTATATATACTAGCTGACCTGGCGAACTTTGTTCCGCATCAAAAGTAATAACTGCTGTCCTGCTATGTTAATACTGCAATATCTTCCAAAATATCGTTTAAATTGCATGCTGTAAAGGGCCAGGATCATCTATATTACATGCACAATCTATTTAAGACACTTAATTGAATGAAAATTAACGCTGTAATGTTTAAAATCGGTTCGTAAATAGACCATTATTTCTCATAAAAAGTTAAAAAATAATAATGGTTATTGTGGGTTAACTGTAAGAGATAGACATATGCCCTCGCGGACATTTTTTGAAGACCTTTCAGAGGTGTATAATAATGTAGTACATTGTTTTGATCTATCACTTAGGGTTCAGGCAGCGTTTGCGATTAAAGTTCTAAATCTTGAAAATTATCACTTTTTTACTACACTATACATGAATTATAGATCAAAACCACCCCGTTGACACCCTCTAACTATTAAAAGAAACATATAAGGGGACAGACAGCGGAAAGTGACTTTGTTTTATACTATGGAGTGATATATACATATATATTTCCATCTTGGAATCAATATTACGTCCTACATGGCGGTTTTTACCGATGATGTTGCGTCCGACTGACTTGTTGCCTCTGTATACGGACGCAAGATTGACCATCTCTCAAATTCAGTCAGGAGTAGTGCAAAGGTTAGTACAATGACTGGGGTTGAAATATTGGCATGGACCGTTTGTCACCGGAGTGCTTTTCGGCGTATTTCTTAGTTCCGCTGTTTGGCGCGCGAATTTTGGAGGGCGCTCCTCTGGGCCGTATATCAGTGGCGTATATTTGTTATTTTGTTTACGTGTAACACCCCGATAATGTGGCTTCTGTATACAAGAAAAGTTTTTATCAGTTCTAATATGTGATTTAATTGCGTCACACGCAAGGACAACGCCGCAGAAGAGACGAGGGGGTGACAGAGGTAAGGAGGCGGAGTTCGCACGCGATATGCAACTGGCATGTTGTTGTTTATATTTTTGGCCGGCCAGCGCGGACGTAATGATGCTTGGTGTATAATTATTGTATTGTGGAAGTAAAATAACAGGCACCATGAAAATAAGTGCCGGGATACTCTCATTAGCAAGTAAGTATTGATTGAGTATATTAAAAATTATGATTAGGTAAGTACCTAGTAAGTTTTAATTTATATTTAGTATGTAAATTTAAATTATCGTTATTGTCTATAATGAATAGTATTAATTCTGTTTATTTGTTTTGTACATAAAGAGGACGGTATTTGATTATAATACAAGTTCACATAATAATGAATGTTTATTGTAGGCAGTTAAGGCGTGATTTTAAAACCTATTTTAAAGACAAAATAAAATGGCCTTGGCCGTCGACCCATTTTGTAATACAATAAGAATGTTTTAATTGTGGTGCAATGACAAAGGATAATATCAATATTATTGCAAATCATTTTGTTCTACCTATGAAGCGAAAGAACATAAAATGGCTCTATAAATCTTCATTTTACTGATGCAGAATTTGTCAATATGCAATTTACGATCATTATCCTGACGACGAATGTCCTGTTTGTTGTTGAACTGTTTCATAGATACTTACTAGTGATGTTACGAATGTTGGATTTTGGACATTCGCGAATGCGAATACGAATATTTCTTAAAAACATTCGCGAATGCGAATGTGAATATTTCTTTTAAGCCTTCGGAAACGTATTCGAATGATTCTCAGGCCTAAAATGCACACAAAAATTAATCAAAATCGGTCAAGCCACATTGGTGCAGTTATTTTATTACCTATTAATATCACTCGTAGAAGAATATTTTGCAAAAGTTAATAACACGTGTCTTTTCTTGATGTAACGCTCTCGTGTTCAATCTTGCGCTTGGAGTTTTTTTTTAAATGAACTGAAACTTTTAAGTTGGATCAAACTGCATACGGTATGAAAATTTGATTAAAATCGATTTATGCATAAAATACGATAAACGCAGTCCAAGTGAGGGTACTGCGCAAAATCTGTGACGCTCGCTGACCGCGTCGAAAACAAGATTGTGAGGAAGGAAGAAGTATTGAAAGAGAATGTCGATGTTAAAATAAGAAAGGGCATACTCCGAGGATTCGAAAATATAGAACGAATGAATGATGCCAGATTAACCCAGCAGATAATACAATGTTAAACCGGATGAATGTAGGATTCGCGGACTGCCACGACATACAAATAGAACAAGTCCTGGAAGAAGGTGATGTCAGGAGCCTTAAAGGTCGACGACCGTGTATGACAAGATTTATGAAACTCAAAGAAACGAGTGAGGCGTGTAAGAATCGTCCCTTATGGCGCTCTGTTCTCTCTGCCTGTCCCGCAAGGGACTTGACGTGCAGTTATTTATATAACTAATGGCTGATCCGTAACATAACACGCTTAATACTAATCTAGGAAGGTAAAATATTAAACCAGAATATAAAGCTCATGTTTTGCATCATCTTGCTATGTATAATTTCTTTATTTTTTGTTATTAAAACATTCGCCAAACATTCGCAATATTTCTTGCGAATGCGAATACCCAAAAACATGCGAATATTTGCGAATGCGAATGCGAATATTCGTTACATCACTGGTACTTACCTTCCTGTCTAAAAGTATTTTGGATCTATTATATTAACCATATCGCTACCGATATACCTACGAATATGATTTTCTTTGATAAGTACCTATTGTATATTTTAAACAAGAGCCCATCAGTGACTTAGACCGCAAGTTGGGACTAATGTATTTAGATATCTATACTTACTAATACTGTAGAGACGAAATATTTAATCGTTTGTTTATAACGCGACTACTGTACTAATTTAAATAATTCTTGCGCCAGAGATGAAACGGATATCCGGTATCCGGCCTATCCGGCAGCCTTAATACTATTCGGCCGAATACCGGATAGTTACTATTTGGCCGGATAGGTATCCGGCCGAATAAAAAAAAATCTGGATAAAAAAATATTTTAAAGTAATATGCTTTATTTGGTTAGCTTTAGTATCACATAAGAAACATAGTTTAAATTTTTAATCACACAATAGCTAAATGAATGTGACAGAAAGAAAATTAATTAATTAGTACTCATACTGCACTAAGGACAAATTATGGTGAATAAATACTAATTTCTCTGCATTGAGAGGTAGCAAGCGGAAAAAGTCTTTCGCTGTACACACGGCTGCAAGATGGTGAAAGATAGATCTTGACAAACTTTGTTAAATTTGGGTATTGTTTGCCATTAGCTGCCCACCACGAATAAGGGTCGCGATTGCGATCAATTCGCACTGGCTTGAGATACAAATCCAGCTCACAGGTTATCGCGTTCTTCACGAAAAGATCCGAATCTAACCAAGTCCACCCGATCGTTCGCCCGCCGCCTACGCAAATGTGCAATGCACCAAACGGCTAAGTTCCGCCGAATGCGCGCTGGCTATTCGGCCACGTGGTTGGCCGAATATCCGGTATCCGGCCAAACTACTATCCGTTACATCTCTACTCGAAACTCAACGTCAAGTAGTTTTCGGGTGATGGGCTTGGCTGTATAGTGTTCTGAGAAAAATTTAAAAAACCTTTGTTCATTCATAATACAAAAATTAAAAAAAAAAAATCGACACCCTTGACAAGATTTTTAGTCACCATGACATACTTCCAGATTTCGCAATTTTTTTTAAATATAATCCTTATTTACCATAATATACAGCGTGTCCCACAATGGGTATATCAAGCCGCGATGGGTGGATACAGGATGGAATTGCCTATCGGATGGCTATATTTAAAATGTTAAAATTAAAATTAAAATTTTAGATCTGAAAAAAAAAAAAAAATTCCTACTGAGTCCGCAAATAATAATATTTGACATGGTCACCCTACTATAAAGACTTTCATTGATATCACATACACACATACACAAGAAATCGAAACATATGGTACAATTTGTTGTGTACCTACAACACGGATATAAAAATTTAGACCTTATTCTGTAGTAGTAGAGCCGATATTGCTAAGTTATGGTGAGATATAAAATAAAAATTTTGTATTTCATTCTGATTAAATAAAATTCATTCATAGTTTAATACATATCTAACCAGATTTTTCGTTTAAGATTTATGGTGAACACTTACCATTTCTCAGTGTGACTACAAAAAAGGTTCAATGTGCTGTCCTCCTCTCGTAACACATAGGTTTACATGCCGCGATACAGATTGTGTGGCGCGGCTCAGATACTCCGGTGTTAGAGTACCACAAGCTTCCACAATTTTTTGACGCATATCATTCACAGTTTCACACTGCGTAGCATACACCACACTTTTCAAATATCCCCACAAAAAAAAGTCCATTGGCGTTAAATCGGGCGACCGTGGTGGCCATGGAACAGTTCCAGAACGTCCAATCCACGCATGAAAGCGATCGTCCAGATATTCGCGTACAGAACGAGTGTAATGCGCTGGCGCGCCGTCTTGCTGGAAAATCATGTCGCGGTAAACTAACAAAGGAAGGCCTTCAAGTTCTTCCTCCAAGGTGGTCCTCAACATTTCCAAGTAGATTTCACCGTTCAACCGGTCCGGCAAAAATACAGGGCCTATCAATTTGTCACCGATGATACCGGCCCACACATTAATTTTCCACCTGTGCTGAAAATGGCTTTGACGAAAAGCATGTGGATTTTCATGGGACCAGTAGTGCTCGTTGTGGCTATTGGATAGTCCAAAACGAGTAAAGGTAGCCTCATCAGACCATAGAACCCGAGACGAAAACATAGGGTCAGCAGTAACCTGACTACGATACCACTCACAGAATCGCAGTCTCAATAAAAAATCTGCTTCTGTCAGCTGTTGTGTGCGCTGGTAATGGTAAGCATGCTGATTATCTTTTTTTAAAGTTCTCCATACTTTCATTCTAGACACACCTAATACGACAGAGGCTTTTCTAGTACTTCTAGTTGGATCTTCAGCAAAGTGATCCAAAATATTCTGTTCCACACGAGCATCCGCACGGTCACTCGATCGTCCTTCAGAGTTTGGACTGTGGAAAGAACCGTTTGAGTGCAAACGGTTGACCAGCCTCCTGAAGCATGCATAAGAAGGAAGTCTTCGCTGATTCTCCAGCTCTCTTCCATCAATGTGACGTTGTCGATAAAGTTCGCGCGCTGCAGTAAGGATTCCCTCCGATGCGCCCACACACATAATCATATCATAGTACTCTGCATTGAATACTCCGCCATTATAAAATTACGAAATAACGAAAGCACTTTCACTAACTTGACACCGATATATGATACTGACCGATAGAACAAGCGAACAATAATGAAGAGCGTCTAAAAAAATAATCACTAACGAACATTAGTAAGGATGTGAAAAAATAATTGATTATTGAAATAATCGATTAAAAATCAACATCTAAAAGTAAAAAATCTATTAAATTTAGTAATTATTTTTATATGACTAATCGATTAATAACCGATTATTTTATTAATCATTCAATTACATATTACCGACTTTATTTCATCTGCAACGCCCCGATATTAAGTTTGGCCCGGAACGAAAACTACTAAAGAATACTTTTTCCATAATGTTATTTTTAACGCCATCAATGACCGCATTCCTTCTATACCTTTGAAACAGTTTAGTTATTTATTTATTCCAATATTCACTAGATGGAGTCGATGAATAATACAATTTTATCAGCCGACATTTGGTTGATATGTTCTCTTTTATTGTATATTTCCAAATTACTAAATGTTACATGGATACTTTTTAAAAGTCTCGGTGGCGCAGTGGGCGAGCGCACGGCCTCTGATCCAGAGGTCCGGGGTTCGATTCCAGACACTGGCTCACACCAATGACTTTTCGAAATTGTTTTCGGAAGTTATGTGTGATAAATACCGATGACTGACAAACTTTGTGCCCGGTATAGCAATAGGTTCGCCACCTATTCCATTTGGGACGTAAACATAACGGCGAGACGAGGCTTAACAGCCGCTGCTTACACCTTCGGGTACAAAAGGCGTGAAGTTATGTTATGTTATGTTATGTTACATGGATACTCACTCGCTTCGTTGACTTTCATAACTCTTTTCATGCACGCGCGTCGGTTTTTGAGGCTCCTAACATCACCTTCCTCCATAACACGTTCTATTTGGTCATGTAATGTGTGTCTTGGCCGTCCTCGACTCCTACATCCATCCGCTTTTGCATTGTATATCTGGTCAATCGTGTCAAATGCTCGGTCAGTCTTGCATCATCCATCCTTTCTACATGTCCGAACCATCGAACCAACCATGCCCTTTCTTACTTTTACACCGACACTCTCTTTCAAACCAACTTCCTTCCTTACAACCTTGTTTCCTACGCGGTCAGCGAGAGTCACTCCGCAGATTTTGCGCAGTGACCTCATTTCTACCGCGTTTATTCTACTTTCATGCACACTCTACCATACCCAGCTCTCGTTTCCATAAGTTAGCGTTGGGATCAGGACTGCATTGTGGATTGCTAGCTGGGCTTTCTGCTGACGTTTTTTGCGCCCAGGAATCTGGCCAACGCTCCATTTACTCTATTTCCTATCGCCACTCGTCTCATCCGTGGTGTACCTTCCATCCCTGCTAAAAGCGCATCCAAGATATACTATTTCATTCACCTGTTCCAGCACTACATCATCAACCATTATCCTTGCATCTGTTCTGGATTCCTCCCTTTCAAACACCATAACTTTCGTTTTCGTCGCATTCAACTGCAAGCCTTTAATCATGCAATCATCTTTCATAGTAGTGACTAGTATTTGCAGGTCCGACGGCAATTCGGCCAGAAGCACGGCGTCATCTGCGTAAAGCAGGCAGCTCACAACTAGGTCACCCATTTGCATCACTACATCCATCGATCTCACTCTCTGGAGACAACTGTCCAGGTATAGGATGAACAGTCGAGCGGACAGCACGCAACCCTGTTTGACGCCGATATTGACGTCAAACCAGGGGGACAAGCCGCCGTCAACACGCACACACGCTGTGCAGTCCTCGTAAGTGGACTGCACAGCGCGCAGCAGTGCTCCGCTCACCCCGTAGCCCGGGAGTATATCCCACAGATCCTTTCGTAACACTCTGTCAAACGCTTTTTCCAGATACACAAAACCGCAGAAAACCTTCCGGTTAACAGCCAGTTGTTTCTCCACGATGTCGCGGAGAGAAAAAATCTGATCCATGCACCCTCGTCCGCTTCTAAAACCACCCTGAGCCTCCCACAACACTCCATCAGATATCACCCTCATTCTCCTTTCAATAATTTTCCCATACACTTTTGCTGCTAAACTGATCAAACTGATGGCCCTGTAACTGGCGCACTGCATACGTGATCCCGGCACGTATGCAGTGCGCCTCCAGTCCGTGGGAACCTTACCTGACCTCCAGCACAGATTGCTCAAAGTCAGGAAAGAGTCCCGGGCACAGGTTCCACCGTATTTGATCATTAAGCAGACATCATATCAATTCCAGCTGCCTTGCCAGAAACATAGAAACATACCAGGAACATACTCGTACATTTCCCCAAAATACTCACTCCACCTGCCCAATACATCGCTTGGGTTTGCAAGAATGTCACCAGCCTTAGACATAATTTTGTCCATTCTGGATGTTGACGAAGAACCCCGAGACTTTCTAACTTCCCTCCAGAAGAGTTTGTTATTCGCCTCGAAGTTCTCCGTCAACCTCACTTCCTCATTCGCAACTAGTCTTTCACGCTTCGCTTTCACTAAGGCTTTGGTAACATTCCTGCAGCGGCGGTAGCTCTCATACTTTTTCTCTGTCATACTAACATTCTGATTCAAACTTGAGACATAATCCAACCATGCTTTTTTCTTTCTTTCGACGCTGGATTTCACATCCTCGTCCCACCAGGCATCACCTCTCAGAATCCTATGCCTATGCCTCTTTGCACTACCACATACTTCTTTTGCAATATCCACTATAC
This sequence comes from Euproctis similis, assembly GCA_905147225.2. NCBI lineage: Eukaryota > Metazoa > Arthropoda > Insecta > Lepidoptera > Erebidae > Euproctis > Euproctis similis. The sequence goes on from LR990106.1 coordinate 16,255,823, forward strand.
TTTCTTTCATTCTTTCTCAGCATTCTTCAACACCTAAGTCAGAAAGACTCGTCTCATTGAGTCTTTTACTGACTAGGTCTACATACATACGCCGTACACTTTCACCTTCTAATTTCTCACATTTTATCTTTTCAAGCTCTCCGAAATGGGTACGCACTCGCCAGTGTCTCCACTTCTTGAAAGGCCCACGAAACGGCTTACTACCAGGTAGTGGTCCGTATCAAGAGTGGGGCCTCTGTAGGCTCGTGTATCCCTTTAGAGTATTTCGGAGACGACTATCTACCAAAATCATCATGTTCATTCCGTCTCCACGTATACGTGTGAATATCTTTATGACGGAATAATGTGTTAGACACATCGAGGTTCCGTTCCAGGCATACGTCCAAGATGGGCTTACCAGCATCATTGACTCTCTTGTCACCATTCGGAACAAGTACAGCCTCCAGGCCATCTCTCTTGGTTCCGACCCATCCATTAAGATCACCACACAGAATTATCCTTTCATGTCCCTCAGCCAGATTCAGAATATCCCTAACAGATTCCCAAGACTCCTCGAGTTCGCGGGGATCCGCGGAGCTTACGGGAGCATAAGCTGCGACCAGGAAAACTCGCGTGATCCCCAGTTTTATTCGACCCCAAAGATGTCTTGGGCCTACCAACTTGTAAGGGATACTACACCTCATGGCACGTACATGTACGTGCCATCAATAGTATATAACAACGGTACGCACAGTATGCTGTAGTGGTCGGTGTGCAGCGACACACAGTTGTCGCTGACACGAATAAATGTCAAGATCTTAATTACGTCTTTCATTAACGACCACTCATCCACCATCATGGAAGAAGCACCACTCACGATATAACATCATCCAGCAATATAGTCAGTAGTAACGTCACCCGTTACACTGGTGACCCCGACGTGATCTGAACACGCAACCTTCTGATGACGAACACCATCACCGAAGAACATCCGCCTCACGATGACATCAACCATAAGAACAGTCATCAGCAACAACCTACCGTTACATTGGTGACCCCGACGAACACGCAATGAAGAAACCCCGACGTGTGAACCCCGACGATTCAAGAAAAGCCGACTGCCAAGAAATTGTTACACAAAAATTAATCCACAAACTCCATGCTCCAGCACAATGCCGTCGCCTACGCAAGGTCCATCGAAGAATGACTCGAAATCTGAAGCCTATAACGCGACAGCATTTCCTTCGATTCGAAATTTCCGAAACTTTTGGACGGACCAGCCTCGCGTATGGTTTACAAGGGCAGAAGAAGTAAGACGAAGTCAAAAGTACGCACTCCACAGAAGCACAGCAACGAGAGACCAAATTCCAAGACAAAGAACCGATACGATATGATGTGTAAGAAACGTTGAAGATGCGAGACGAGACGAGGAATCACAGAGGCGCCAAATACAGAAGGAATAATAAGGTAGCCGAGTTCCCGTAATGAAGACACGGAACGAGCGCAACGCGGCCGGTCGCGACAGAAGGTTTAGCCACCGCCGCTCACGTTCCAACTCGCAACAACGCAGCCACACGCGTACACTCCAGAACTACAAAAGCCAAGATTAGGTATGTCAGTGTCACGTAAGAAACATGCTTATAGATATGTGCCACCCTGACCCGGAAGAAGGGTGCAGGAAAACTAGGTGTGGCGGTATACATGTAGCAGAGCCGGATATCTCCGCGCGCCAAACGTTTACCGCCCGATCAATTTATTTGTGTTTAAACAAAATCCGCTGCTATCCAGGAATTAGGGATACGTAGGCCGTCAAGAAGTCTATGATAGATAGATCTACACGTTGTACCTAAAAATTGGGAAATACGTCATTGTAGAGAGTTTAGACAATAAAACGCGGCTACTATACCGGATTGTATAATTGTTAAAAACACGTAATCATAAGATATTGTGTATGTTATAGTGACTGTGACAATGTCACGCAATTTCCGCAAAGCATGTTGACGACTAATCGTTGTTAAATCACGTCGTCACTATTTTGCAATGTAGGCATCATATTAACATTGACATTGAGAACTAGTTTTTCTAATTACCGATAAATTGACAAATATTTATTGTAAAATCACGTTTTTGCCAATTAAGCATTATATGTTATTATTGTATTAATCTTGTTTATTAACATGAACATGTAAAGATATTATGTACTGTACTGTGTAACTATAGGAATTTTTTTTACTTTTGTGATCAATTTTAAGGATTTTTTTTTCAACTAAGGGGGGAATGGTGTAAGGGATACTACACCTCATGGCACGTACATGTACGTGCCATCAATAGTATATAACAACGGTACGCACAGTATGCTGTAGTGGTCGGTGTGCAGCGACACACAGTTGTCGCTGACACGAATAAATGTCAAGATCTTAATTACGTCTTTCATTAACGACCACTCATCCACCATCATGGAAGAAGCACCACTCACGATATAACATCATCCAGCAATATAGTCAGTAGTAACGTCACCCGTTACACTCATAATCTTTCACTCCGGAAGCAAAGTGGGAGGAGAGAACGACTCCAACACCCCCACTAGGACGGACGTCCTGGTCCACTCCGGACCATAGGGCTACCATGCCACCGGGGAGGTCCTCGGTCTCACTCCCCCTCCGCTTTGTCTCCGTCAAACATAAGGCATCCAGGCATCTCTCATTTATTACATTCATCATCTCATTCATCTTTCTGATCATACTACCTCTAACATTCCACGTGCCTATACGGCACTCCCCTCTCCTCCTCCCACCAGGATTGGCGCTGCGTGAAGGGTGGCGTCCCCCTTCGCCGCATGCGCATGCAGCCGCACCGACGGGGGCTAATCGGTGCCCGTCGCTTCTGGGGCACGCCGGAGCAGCCCGTCCGGCTCAGTTTGCTTCGGTCAAGATTGCGTCCCACTGGGACGGCAGGGGTCGCGACGTGCACGCTCTTGACATGACCCCCTAAAACTAATTGTACATATTGCCCAAAAATTTAAAAATCCATTAATTTAAATAAATCGATTATTTTCCTTAATAACTACGATTATTAATTATCGATTTTGTCATTGTAATAAATTAATCGTTTAATCAAAAATCGTTTTCTTATGTTTAATGTCACATTCCTAAATACTAGTGTCTCTGCCATTTTTAATTTCTTAGGGTACCGTTATACCAAAATACGGAACCTTTATACGATAACTTATTTTTTTATAATAACTTTAAAAATACTAGTCGCTGTACTACAGAGTCTACTAGATATTTTAATTTCACTCAAATCTCATCCAAAGCAAATTGGAATAGTATTTTAGAAAATCTCTAAATTTTAAGTAATAATACGCACAATACCGAATACCGGATTTAACATAACATAACTTCACGCCTTACCCGAAGGTGTAGGCAGCGGCCGTTAAGCCCTGTCTCGCCCTTATGTTTACGTCCCAAATGGAATAGGTGGCGAACCTATTGCCATACCGGGCACAAAGTTTTCAGACATCGATATTTATCACACTTAACTTCCGCAAACGATTTTGAAAAGTCATTGGTGTGAGCCAGTGTCAGGATTCGAACCCAGACCTCTGGATCAGAAGCCTTGTGCTCTCCTATTGGACCACCGAGACTCATAGGATTTACCTACGTAATACTTTTTAAGCTTTCACGTGTTATGCAACATAATGATAATAATAATATACTTTATTAATTTGCGTTGGTACATTAAAATTATACGGACCCATAATAAATAATATTAATATTTCAAAATATTTCACTGTAAATTTAGAAATGCCGACAAATTCTTTTTATAAATGCCGCCTGATGAGTTCAAGGTTACCTTGTGTGAGCCGAAAGGCAGGCGGCAATTCTCAAAGGAAGTTTCGGGCGCGTGTAACAGGTCACAGCACGTGTAAGAGGTGCACACATATACACAGCACATATACACATGACCTACAAATGAATCATTAAGTAGGGTTCACAGTTTTTTGTGTAACTTCACGCCTCAAATACATGAGAGTGTAGGCAGCGAATACTATTTACTGATTATGTTTCATGGTAATTTTATATGATTTCTTATTGCGAACCGAATACAGATAGCTTTTTTTGTGTAACTTCACGCCTCAAATACATGAGAGTGTAAGCAGTGAATACTATTTACTGATTATGTTTCATGGTAATTCCATGTGGTTTCTTAAACAGATCAGAATGTAGTCAGCTTAATATTTTTTTGTAACTTCACGCCCCAAATACATGCGGGTGTAGGCAGCGAAAATTACTTATTGATTATGTTTCATGGTAATTTTATATGATTTCTTATTGCGAACCGAATACAGATAGCTTTTTTGTGTAACTTCACGCCTCAAATACATGAGAGTGTAAGCAGTGAAAACTATTTACTGATTATGTTTCATGGTAATTCCATGTGGTTTCTTAAACAGATCAGAATGTAGTCAGCTTAATATTTTTTTGTAGCTTCACGCCCCAAATACATGCGGGTGTAGGCAGCGAAAATTACTTATTGATTATGTTTCATGGTAATTTTATATGATTTCTTATTGCGAACCGAATACAGATAGCTTTTTTTGTGTAACTTCACGCCTCAAATACATGAGAGTGTAAGCGGTGAAAACTATTTACTGATTATGTTTCATGGTTATTCCATGTGGTTTCTTAAACAGATCAGAATGTAGTCAGCTTAATATTTTTTTGTAACTTCACGCCCCAAATACATGCGGGTGTAGGCAGCGAAAATTACTTATTGATTATGTTTCATGGTAATTTTATATGATTTCTTATTGCGAACCGAATACAGATAGCCTTTTTTTGTGTAACTTCACGCCTCAAATACATGAGAGTGTAGGCAGGGAAAACTATTTACTGATTATGTTTCATGGTAATTCCATATGATTTCTTAAACAGATCAGAATGTAGTCAGCTTAAATTTTTTTGTAACTTCACGCCCCAAATACATGCGGGTGTAGGCAGCGAAAATTACTTATTGATTATGTTTCATAGTAATTTTATAAGATTTCTTAATGCGAACCGAATACAGATAGCTTTTTTTGTGTAACTTCACGCCTCAAATACATGAGAGTGTAGACAGGGAAAACTATTTACTGATTATGTTTCATGGTAATTCCATGTGGTTTCTTAAAGAATGATTAGAAAGAAGATCAGAATGTAGTCAGCTTAAATTTTTTTTGTAACTTCACATAATTATTAAAAATTAGAGATGACAACCCTATTGATGATCGAAATGGAAAAATGAATGAAATACTTTAGGCGAGTAGTCACAATGAACTCAGTTGTCGTAGGTCATAAGTAGGGTGATCATGGTTCATATTTCTGCGGGATAATTTTTGTAAAAAAAGTAAAAAGAAATTTTTTTTGCCTTTTTTTACTTTCTATAGGATATCTAGATTTCAAAGCATGTCTAGATTCTAGATATAAGTGGTTAGAATAGGGTCTGTGAAGCACCCTGTATACTGCCGTCTAAGCCAAAAAACTGTAGGCTAACTTTATAGCTTTTTATTTACCTTTTTCATCCAAAAACATATTAAAAAAATTATTATTGTAAGAAAAGTACCAACTGTCGTACCACTACAATACTTGAAGTAGTTTAGTGCATTTTTTTTGAGAAAATGAATCTCAAATTTAGAATACTACTGTATAACATACAACATGTGTACTGTAATACTGTTTTTCGTAAGATTTTATGAAACTTCTTTTTTCTCAAAATTTAAGTAGGCTCGGTGGCGCATTGGTCTAGCACACGGCTTCTGATCCAGAGGTCTGGGTTTTATTCCAGACACTGGCTCACACCAATGACTTTTCGAAATTGTTTTCGGAAGTAATGTGTGATAAATATCGATGACTGAAACCTTTGTGCCCGGTATGGAAATAGGTTCGCAACCTATTCCATTTGGGACGTAAACATAACGGCGAGACGAGGCTTATCAGCCGCTGCCTACACCTTCGGGTAACAAAAGGCGTGAAGTTATGTTAAAATTTACGCTTCATACTCTTTATTTTGTGAATGCAGTCTACAGTGTAGTTAGTAAGGATTATTTAAAAAAAAAACAAATTAAAATCTAGTGTCAATCAGTGACTAAAAATAACATCATGGGTGTTGATTTTCATCAAAATCAACCAAGAAGAAACAAGTGACAGATTTTTTGCATAGATACGTATGATTTAATTTACTGACATTTATTGTTTTTCTTTTAGGAAAAAATAAAGAAAATTCACGTGATTCATTTGATTCAACTTTCTTCAATGAGGTTTGTACCTACATAACTACATGAATTTTAATATTTTTTAATAACCTTAACTGTTTTTTGCTTGCCACTTATTTAACGACTGTATGCTCTTTCCAGGAACAAATATCTGTTTCAAGTCCTGATATTTCTGACACAGATTCCAATTATACACCGCCTGTAAAAGATGTAAGTAGAAGTTAAATAATCTACAATTTATAGTTAAGAAATTTCATATTATTGATGATCATATTGTAAAAACTTAATGAATTAATAAATTAAAAATATAGACATTTATGTTAATTTCATTTTTGCAGGCTTCATTTGATGAATCTTATTTATATGATGACAAGATCTTGGATCGAGCTTGCTCATTTAGCAGTGTACCTCATTCATCTGAAAAGTTTCATCATCATCAGAAAAACTACTCAATATTAGAACTTAAGACCTTACCTGACAAAAACATTGAGCTGTCTTTAAATGAAGAAACCTCGGTAATCTGTAGTGATAGCATTTTAAGTGACAAAAGTAATTCACCTGGCACCACTCTTACTGTGGATAGTAGATTATTAAAACGGGTATCCATATCAACATATAAATCTAATTCTGTTGTTTCGGGGGACACTGCAACAGTTAGCGTTAGTAATCATACCCAAGAAGATGAGCTTACAAACGATGCTGATGTTATAATACCAAAGAAACCACCTAAATGCAACTCTGTTATCCGAGGTAAGGACTACTGTTTATTCTGTGAATGTTTTGTTTTAAATTTTGCCAGACATTTAACTAGACGTCATGTTTATGAACCTGAAGTCCAAAAAATTTTATCGTTGTCCAAAAAAACTCAAGAGAGAAAAAACCTTATCATGGCACTACGAAAAAAAGGAAATTTTATTCAAAATTCAGTAGAAGTTATTAAACCCATGCGAAAGCAAAAAATTTCAGATTATTTGCCCTGTATAAACTGTCTGGGTTTCTACTCAAAGAAACATTTGTGGAAACATAAGAAAAAGTGCACACAAAATTCGAATAAAACGACTGTAAATGTTCAATCTGAAGCCCAAAACCTATTATTAAGACATTTAAAAATAGATGAAAAACTTAAGGATACTGTATTTCTGCGAATGAGAGCCGATAAAACATCACTTGTTGCTAAATCAGATGCCCTAATATGTGCTTTTGGAACACAGTATATGAAAACCCACAGGGAAAAACATTTTATAAATGTAATTTCTCGAAAAATGAGGGAATTAGCGAAATTATTGCAAGAAATGAAAAAGATTAATTTTTCCATAAAAGATTTATTTGACGCACTTAGATCGATACACTACGACACCATTGTGGCAGCTACAAAAATAGTGGGAAAGTATGACTCTGAAAAAGATAGATTTGAATCACCTACATTTGCTATGAACATTTCTACTAGTATAAAACAATGCTGCAATATAGCAATTTTATTTGCATCAAAAAAACAAGGACCTTATATGGAAACAAACACGGCAGAAATAGTGGCAGACCTAAAAACTTTAATTCAAATCATTGACTCTAAATGGAAATTTGATATATCTAGCCAAGCAGCATCTGATCTTTACACAAATAAATGGAATAAAGTAACTATAGTCCCGTTAGCTAACGACTTAAAAATCCTAAAAGAATACCTCGGAAAAAAATCAGAAGAAGCTGCAGACAAAATCAAAGAAGGTTTATTTAATGTTTCGACTTATATTCAGCTATTAGAGACTGTATATTGTAGGCTTTTGTTACTGAACAGACGCAGGCCTGGAGAGCTTCAGAGAATCAAAGTTCACGATTATTTAGAATCTGATAATAATGCTGCTGATAAATACGAAGAATTTGACCGGGCTCTTACTGTATCGGAAAGGGTTTTGATACAGAAATTTAAAAGAGTTGTCATTAAGGACGAGCGTGGGCGTGGGTTTCCAGTTTTAGTTAATATGGAGGTTCAAGAAGACATAAAATTATTGCTCTCGATCAGAGACACATTTGTTTCAACATCAAACCGTTTTTTATTTGGTAATCCAGGTTTTGATAATACAATATATGGTTACAAAGTACTAAAAAGGCATGCGAGGCTATCTGGAGCAAAAAATTCGAAAGCAATTTCATCTACAAGGCTTAGGAAACATTTAGCCACGTTATCACAAATATTCAGTATGTCTGAAAATGATATGGAACAGCTAGCTACATTTATGGGCCATACAAATGATGTACACAAAAAATCATATTGGCTACCGGATGACGTCTACCAAACCGCCAAAATATGTAAGCTGCTCATCCTTATGGAAGATGGGAAAGCAGACGCTTTCAGAGGCAAATCCCTGGATGAGATTGAACTCGATTTAAATGAACAATTAGATGAAGGGATAACAGAAAATGAAGTAATTTTACCGCGATCACCATCACCACCACCTCAGCCAGGACCATCTGGTCTTCAAACAAATACTTCGGAGTCTGATCATCACGTCAAGAAAGGTAATAAAAAAAAGAGGACCCTGATACCATGGACTGCAGAACAAAAAAAAGTGTGCTTTGCATTTTTTAAACAACATATAAAAAACAAAAAACCACCTAAAAGACATGAATGTGAGGCTCTTAAAGAAAAGCACCAAGACCTCCTGCATAACAAAGATTGGCTCAAAATAAAAGTATTTATACAAAACATTTACACTAAGAAGTAAACCTGGTAATTGTTCATTCAAAACTTGTCGTTTACTCTTAGCTCTCTATAAATATCATTTATTTCTGTCATTCTTTCCGGGTGGTTACATGAAACCTAGTCGTTTATTTTAACATAGTCGTAGTATTTTATTTATAATTTTCTGAAATCTGAAAACTGGTAGGTATAATTTGAAACTCAGGTATCCTGAGGTATAAACACGCTAAAACTCTCGAAGAGGGACGGGACTTTACCAAAGTCGACGGCTCGGACACTTTGGGATATTTATAATGATATCTTAATTAACAACCCATCTAATCACCAGACTTTAAGAACAAACTTTATATTTTTGGACTAAGGTCCAATCCTCACTATAATGCCGTTCACAGTTCGTTCTCGGTTCAATCTCGGTTTGATAAAATATTATAAAGTAAAAAATATATGTGTACATTCATACTATCCGCAACAGTCAAGTTTCGCTCGAATCTATTTTTTACTTTATAATATTTTATCAAACCGAGATTGAACCGAGAACGAACTGTGAACGGCATTATAGTGAGGATCGGCCCTAAATGTGCCAGAGACAGTAGCATGTGACTGATTGAATTTAAACATAATCTCTCCAGATACATATTTTGCAACGTTTTAGTTTGTATTATATTTTATTTTGTTTTTATTAATGTGGTTTGTTTCCAAAGTGATTTGAATATATATTGTCATTTAAGTAATTAATATTGTGCCTCATCTTTTAATACACTCATAACTATACTTAGTCATGCCACAAATATTGTAACAAAGAAAAAAAAAATTTTTTAATTGCAAATAACATTTATTACTTTTACAGTGTGTTACTTTAATACATAAATATAAAACGATATAAAATATAAAAAGCTTATTCGAAGTGGTCTCCATTGGCTGCAATACAGGCCTTTAAACGTTGAGGCCAGTTATCAATAGAAACACGCACTCTTTCCATGGGAAAATTCTTCACTGCCAATCGTATGGATTGTTTTAGGGACTCTAAATTATTATGACGTTTAGAGCAAGCCATACTCTCAAACTCACCACAAATCATAATCCAGTGGGTTAAGATCGGGACTAGACGACGGCCAGTCTTCAGCTCTAATGAAGTCCGAAACGTTCGCTTCCAACCAAGATTGCGTGGACCGAGCTTTATGACCCGGTGCCGAGTCTTGCTGGAAGGACCATACTTCGTTATTGAACATGGTGTTGTTAAGGGGCTTGACTACCTTTTCAAGAATGGTATCTTGATACACTTGTGCCGATGTTTTGATACCTTTTTCACAAAAATATGGCTCAGTCACTCCTTCGTAGCTAACACCCCACCAAACCATCACTGAAGTCGGATAATGCCCACGTTGCACTCTGTCAACTAATTGGGAAGCTTCCTTAGAGCTTTGATACGGTCATTTTGTTTCTTAAAATGTTGCTCAATTATAAAAACTTTTTCATCCGTAAACAATATTTTTCTGTGACCTCCCTTTGCGTACCGCTTCAGTAGTGGTTTAGATTTTAACACCCTATTCTTTTTTAAATTATCAGTTAATAAATGATCAGTGCGCCTCTTATAGGCTGCAAGTCCGAAGTCATCTTTTAAAATACGCGACATTGTCCTAGGTGCTATCTTCATCTCCGGAGATAAAATCTATTGCTTGCGGACAGGATTTCTTCGAATTCTATCCCTTACTGCTTTGACCACCTTTTTCGTACGAACACTACGTGGACGGCCTAGTCTTTTTCTGTCACAAACAGAGGAGGTCTCATTGTACCTATTAATAGCCCGGTACACAAACATGTGACTTTAAAAATTGCATTTGGGTCCATACCTACTTGGTGTGATCCAATCACAGCGATTGGGTTCTCCTTATCACCCCACTCCATTTTAATATCGCAAAATATTGTACAATGTATTGGCGCCAAAACGAGAAAACACAATGAACAATCGTGTAAAAATGACAGATTCCAAATTCAAATGTAATATGTTTTTATTTTTAGTTGTAACAGTATTTATGGCCAGACTAAGTATAGAGCCTAGAGTATTAACAACGATAAAAGCAACAGCTGTTTAGCTTATGACTGATTTGTTACTTAGTAATTGTTTAATATTTAGTGACGCAGTCTCGGTGGCGCAGTGGCTAGCACTGCGCACCTGCACTCTTCTGATTCAAGAAGTAGCGGGTTCAAATCCTGGCACACACCAATGACTTTTCGAAACTTTCGGAAGTTACGTGTGATAAATATCGATAACTGACAACTTTGTGCCCGGTATGGCAATAGGTTCGCCACCTTTTAAGCGTTTTTTTTCTTTTTGACACAGTAAATTAGCCTCTCAACGAGTCGTTCTTAAAATTTTTAATTTGTAAAATTAATTTTATGTTCCGATTTCGGTGTATTTGATTTGTCCGACACTTATTTTTATGAATATGGGTTTATTATTGTACCTAATTTATTTGTAAACAATAAAACTTAAAAATATCAACTATCGAAACTATTGTTTTATTTTATGTTCATACTTATTAAATTCACAAGAAACCCGCTCATATAAATAAAATGCTCCCACATAAAGCTAAATATCATATCCATAACTAGCTGACTCGGCGATCTTTGTTCCGCATTAAAAGTAATAAATGAGTAGATTTTGACAGTCTCGGTGGCGCAGTGGCTAGCACCCAAGAAGTAGTAGTTCAAGAAGTAGTGGGTTCAAATCCTCGCACACACAAATGACTTTTCGGAAGTTACGTGTGATAAATGTCGATGACTGACAACTTGTGCCCGGTATGGCGATAGGTTCCTGGCACCTATCCCATTTACGGCGAGATGAGGCTTAATAGCCGCTGCCTACACCTTCGGGTAGAAAAAGGCGTGAAGTTATGTTATGGGGTTCAATTTGTGTTATTTATCGGATTTAACTGCTGTCCCGCTATGTTAATACTGTGAAGAGATGATTAAATCTTATATAGCCGATTACGTCGTAAACGAGTCTTTAAAATTGTTTTGCTGTTTACCAAGTACTTAACATTGATCGAGTGCTGTAATCGACCGATTATCTTAATGTATTAACCGACGGTTATTGTAAACAAATGTGACATTTCATAAATACAGTAAGGTGAAGTATCTAATAATGGACACTAGTACTACAGTATTCATCATAAAAGCAATACAAGCAATTAGTACTAAACACAGATCAAGGAGTCATTAGTAAAATATCATATCAATATTCTCAAGAATGCGTATTAGAAGTATCTGTGATAAATTCTTACAAATTTGAGAAGGTATAAGAAAATCTAAAATCACCAATGATTGACATTTAGGATCCAGTCGTCCATTCCCAGTGATGGACACTACCCAGCATTAGATATCCAATCATTGACATGGTTTTTTGTCACGTCATATACATAATAATGGTTACAATACCATAATAATGGTACATATACATATAACTGTTTATATTTGCCATAATTATGTATATTTAGGAGACGAATAAATTAAATCCCGTTTAATTAAAATTGGTAATTTATTTAAACCTTAACTAGTTTAACCATGTAACCATTCCTTACTCAGTTTATAAATTTAAAACTATCGAAAAGCTGTTCTCTTTGAATAAATAAAAAAAATATCCATCGCTGGTGTATCGTCCATTATTGGGACCTCTACCCTAAATAAAATATAATGGAAGTCGCTATAAATTACATTTTAGATGAAAATAATGTTTTAGATGATTTGAAATACTCGAATTATACGGGCACCCCGTTTTTTCTAAATACGACCAAATTATTTCAAACAATAGAAAGCAAAATAATAAAACGCATTTCAGACATTGCCATGACAACAGAGATCAACAGAATAAAACAATGCTAATATAATTTAAAGAAAAAAACTTTTTTAAAGAAGCTTTTATTTAAGCGCTCTAAAAAGAATAAAATAATTTTCACCTTAAACATTTTAACTATCAACTTATAACCTTATTATATACAATTTATGTGATAATAAAAGCTTGTCGCTATGTTTAATTACCTATCAGTGGCTATCCATAACATATTTTTTTAGATTTAATGATTACTGTGACGGATCGCATTATCCAAATATATATTTTTTTGTTTATATTTGTATACATGGACACCCGAACACATATAGTGTTACAGTTGCGTTGCCGGCCCTTTCCATGGGAAATGGAAGGGGTCGGAATTGTGATGGGATGAGGAGGGGGGAAGGGTAGGGTTAAACATAGCGACAAGCTTTTATTATCACATAAATTGTATATAATAAGGTTATAAGTTGATAGTTAAAATGTTTAAGGTGAAAATTATTTTATTCTTTTTAGAGCGTTTAAATAAAAGCTTCTTTAAAAAAGTTTTTTTCTTTAAATTATTTTCAAGTTTTTAGTTATCGATGGGTAAGTTTCTCAGTCTCTTCATCTCATTCAAAGCATCATTGTTACAAGGTCGTTTGCCAGTTAATTTCGAACAGTCCAACTCTTCAATGGAGACCTCCTAAAGTCTTTTCCCTACTTAAGGCCACGTATGCTTGACCAGCAGCAAAGAGTTTCAAGCCTAAGTAAACAATTTTTTTTGTTACTTATTTGTTGATTTTGCAGCTTAGTTTAGTTATAGCTTAATTGTGTGATGTGTAACGCCATCTGTTTTTTTTTAATCTGAGTGAGTGTAATAAAAGTTGTAGTTGTAATAAAAGTTATAGTTCGTTCCCATCATCCACTGTGTTTAATTCTAATAATACCTATAACACCATTAAAATCCGTTAGTGTAGCAATCATGTTAAAGTGATTAAATCCTGTCCAATTTACGTCGGTATCCTGAAAGGGCATGGCATTACACCGGCCGAACCGGCCCATTCATGCAGCAGATTGCGTGGCTGACCACAATTAAAACACTGTTAACTATTAAAACATAGGTCAACGGAAAGCCGTCGACTGTGATGAACTACCGCCTCAGTCGTAAAGTGGTCGTAAGGTTCTCAAGTTAGCACTAACTCATTTTGATTATAAATTTGGACGAGCCGCTTAACCCTGTATCTTGACATCGTGATTTGGCATCAGTGACTGAATAGTAAACAACAGATTGACTGACACCGCCCAAACAAGCAGGCCACTAACATCTAGCCGCTCATATTGAAAGCCCTATGATATATATAATATTTATACACATTCTAATTTGTTTATAACATTAATTAATAGCATAACATAGCTCGACTCCTTTTTCTACCCGAAGGTGTAGGCAGCATCTGTCAAGCCTCGACTCGCCACTATGTTTACGTCTCAACGATCTTTAAGGGAGTACGATGTAGGATATGGGAGTAGGAAGGGATGGGGAAGGGGAGTGGGCCTCCGGGTACCTCTCTCACCCAAAGAAACCCGGCGTGAGCTGGTTGTGGTATTTCACCGGTCGAGCCAGCCCATTCATACAGTGAATTGATGGGCTCTACCACTATTGCCATACAGCGAGCACAAGGTGGTCAGTCAAAAATATTTATCACACATGACTTTCGAGAGGAATTTCGAAAGACATTGGTGTGAAGTCAAATTCGCACCCAAGACTTCCTGATTCAGAAGCGGGCTAGTTTACTGAACCACCGAGACATAGTTTTTGAAGTTCTCATATAACTCTTTAATGAAAGGGCCATTTGATACCCATATAGTAGAAAAACAAATATTTATTCCACCATATTGGATTTAGAATGACGTCACATTATTTTTCGAGCTACTATTAACAAGTCCTTTCATTTGATACCCATATTGTAGAAATGCATTAAAAAAAACTGTTCCGGATGATCCGCCATATTGGATTTAGAATGACGTCACATAATTTTTTAGTTGGTCCCAATGAGCCCATTCATTTGATACCCATATTGTACGAAAGCTTAAAATATATATTCCTTCATCTTGGATATTCCACCATATTGGATTTAGAATGACGTCATATTATATTTTGAGTTACACTCAATAAACCCTTTCATTTGATACCCATATTGCAGAAATGCATTAAAAATATCCATTCCGCCATCTTGGGTCGTCCGCCATATTGGATATAGAATGATGTCATATATTATATCATGCATTGTCATCCAAAGTAAATGTGTATACAAAATTTCAGCTCAATCGGTTGAAGGTATCTACTTCAAAATTGAGTTACAAGATTCCACCGAACATACATACTTACATACATACATACATACATACATACAGTGCAAGGTAAATAAAAGCTTATAAAATAACAAAGCCGTTTATGGTAACTGAATCGAATTACCGTAACACGGTTCACCGTTTGCAGTATAATATTATTATCCTAACATTTTTGGATGTCGCTCGGATGTAAGCGAATGTATACAAATACAAACACTGCCATTTTACTAAAAAGCAATGAACTAATCATTGTTTTACTATTCATTCGTTCTAATTATAACTGAATAAGTAACAGTACCCATTTTATTTTTGGTGAACAGCGTTAACTTTATAGGCCCGACTACATTTAGAGTTCTATTTAGCTAACACATCGTTATGTCATAGTTGGGGAACTCGACCCTTAAATGGATGAAAATTTATGCTGTAATGTTTAGAATCGCTTCGTAAATAAGCCATTATTTCTCGTAAAAAGTAAAAAAATAAATATGTCCCCTTATATGCTTATATCTTTAAAACTACGCAACAAATTTTGATGTGGTTTTTTAATAGTTAGAGGGTGTCAATGGGGTGGTTTTGATCTGTAATTCATACATGATGTTGTAAAGAAAAATTATAATTTTCGAGATTTAGCACTTTAATTGCAAACCCTGGCTGAACTCTTAAGTGATAGATCAAAACAATATTCTACATTATTATACCTTCCGAAGGTCAACAAAAAATAGCGTATGTTGAAAATGGGTACCGATTAAATAGAAAATAACTTGATGAATTGAAAATAGGTCCTTTGGAAATCATAGAAAAGTTATCAAATTCAATATATAAAATAAATATCGCTGTTTTGCACTGAACAAAACAGTTATTATGTGTTGAACGTAGCACACAGTGTTGAGATGAAGAAAGCTGTTGTGAATATGCCATAAATACATTAAAAACATACCAGATTGTCGATGGTTCTATACCTCTCTCGCTCTTACACCAGCGGGCGCACTCGTCTAACATCGGATGATGCCCTGACGTAAGCTGTCTTCTCATAGATTCTTCAGCTCACCAGCAAGAGTATTGCTGCAACACTGTGTGCTACGTTCAACACATAATAACTGTTTTGTTCAGTGCAAAACAGCGATATTATGTGTCTCACTGCACACAGTGTTGAGATGAAGACCTGTTTGGTATCTGCTGGTGGTACACACAAACGCTATGATGATTGTGATTGTGTTTAAAAATTAAAATAATATTATTCTGAAAATGAAATACTTTAGCTGTAGCTAATTATTAGAACATATACAATGTAACCGTCATTAGAGTCATTAATCTACTTAGACATCAAAACATATTATTATTTGTTTTATGTCCATGTTGTGACATTCAACTTTTATTATAATATTGAGATCTTTCTCTTATAACTTTGGATATAAATGATAAATATTTGATAAGTTAGTATTTAAAGGAAATTTGTAATAGATATGGGACGAGAATAACATTTCTGAATTGTTAAACTCTGCACCCTCTCTCTCTCTTATGTACTATTTCCTTTACTGGCCAGCTTCGTTAAACCACTACTAATCTATACGTGCTATACTATAATAGTAGGTGGAGCATAAATTTTAGCTTCCTTATAAATGCTACGAAACCAACCTAATATCATAGTTTCTGATACAGGTGTAATCGGTCCTGATAAAAAGATCGATAAACCTATGATATTGCTGTCCGTACTTACTTCAGATTTCTGAAGATAGGTACATCATAATGTGTGGATCTGGGCACACGTGATAATCGGAATATTTCCGCAATATGTGCTCGAATTATTTATCTGAAGATACATCTGGGCACATGTGACAATCGAGATGTTTCCGCAACATTCGATTGTGTGCCGGATGGTACAACTTGAATAAGTGCAACTGGGCACACTCATTATAAATAATTACGAAAATTTTTAAGATTTCTGTCCAATAAAATGCGATCGTGCCACTGGCATAATATAAATCGCAAAATAATCAAAGGTCCGGCCAGCGACTATTAAGCCCCCACTCGATCAATGTCAAGTGGAATATGTGGCTAAAACTATAGCCATACAGCGGGCACAAAGTTGTCAGTCATCGACATCACGCATAACTTCCGGAAAAATATTCGAGAAATCATTTTCTGATAGTCAATCCCACGACTTCTGAATCCGAAGCGGGGAGTTTGACCACTGGGCCAACGTGAACTATTCTAGCATTTGTTGACCCTTGGGCAATTTATGGTTGACATTATTATTCCCGCATCATAGTAACCACCTTTTAATTGGTGATTTGTAAGTTATAAAAGTAGATGTCCGCCAAGTACTTTATAATAACTTGGACCTGGTTCTGACCTGACCTGATCGACCCACCTCCAACATTATCCAACGATGGTGGACGACTGTCCTATGTCAGATCTAATAACACATTTCACATGTGTTTCATTGGAAGCGGTTGCATTATATCTCTCGCTCTCAGGTTGGGCAACCATAAGCACCTGTGCTATAATGGAGCTACCAAGTTAAAAGTTCCCCTAGCACTACTTAAGTGAGAGAGAACTCTCAGTATTAAGCTGGGTGGAAAAAACATCCAACCTAGCTGTAGTTCCATAGCTGGCTGAAGCTGTGGCAAAAAATTGCAGAATAATATCTGGATTCTAACATTACGTACACCTGTACGACAGCCATTTCTTTTAACGCAAACGAGTATACGTCTAGGCAGTCCTAAAATCTAAATATAGCCTCCGAGGCTTGGGGTAGTAGATGCCACTCTAATAGGTACTTTGCGGTCCCTTGAGAGGCGATCCACAATTTGTTTATCCTCCCCGGGAGGTAGGTGGCAGAAAGTGTTATTTGTTACTTTCACTTGTACTACTTGTACTGCTACTACTTGTATTGGCTAGATGTTTAAATTGATATCATGGTAGGACATGATCATCAAGGATCATGTACCGCCCTCGTTCCTGAGGCACGCTACTAGGATCCTGTTGTTGCACTGAACTAATTCGTGTCCAGTGCCATTTTAGAGTCATCCGCTGACTCTTTATAACTGCAAATACTGCATACATCTCTTTCACAATGCAGTGCCAGCACTGCCAGCACGTCCGGTATGGGGCCCATATACCTTTAGGTAAATGTTGTTTAGTTGAACATACTGTACCGGTCGTGAAAAAAAAATGAGTGACACTTTTCTTGACTATCGGAGATGAGTTTGTATATTTTGTATGTTCTGAAAACACATTTGCGTTTTGCGATACAAAAGTCACCCATTTTAAATTGCGTAGTTACAAAATTGAACATACTTAACAAAGAATGAACTTTCCCTAGAGATTATGATAGAAAGTTTCAAATGATTTTGGTCGGTATTCCATAATATACCGAGAAATGTGATCACTTGTAAAGGTTTGGTAAAATTACCACAGACATCTAAATAGATGTCATCTCAAGAATTCTCTAGGTTTATCTTGAAGGTTTCCGCAACCTGAAGAGCAGATATTGTACTGCTTTGATGGGCAAGTAAATAGTTAAAGTATACTAATACCCTGATGCCTCGTGCTCATAGGATTTTCGCAATCCAATTTGTCACTGTGGCAACTATCCTTGGACTTAAAGATAAACCAAACAGTTGGGCAGTTATTTGAAGTATATGTATATATATATATATTTGTATACTATTACTAGAAGGAACCTCCGAGATACCTTAAAGTATCGTATACGAAATCGATCGATAGGATATCGAAATCTGGCGAATTTCTATCTTTGCTGACCGATTCTTTATTTATAATAATCCTGCCAAGTCTGTTTGTAAAATCAAATGAGAATGATGATCCACTGGTGGATCTCACTGCAACATACAACAGAAACCTCCGCGGTCCAAGTTAGTCGGTCGTAGCTTACGGTCCGCCCTTTTTTTACAAGAAATATTAGCTTGTATATAGGAAGCCGGGGTTTATGTATAGTGAAGTCTTTAGTTCGTTTTTGTGTTAAATGAAGGATCATGTCCGCCATGTCCTTAATTGAATGTAATGTAAAAGTTAACCCAAAAAATAAGATTAACTGCTTGTTATTACTTTTATATCGTGGTTATGAGCAACCTGGGGGCCTGGAATCTGGGCTCTGGGCTCTGGAATCCAGCCCTAGCTTAGGAATCAGTCGTTGAAAATAGGAATTCGCAAGGCAGCGCGTACGCTAGCTGCAATTGAGAGCTGATAATACGCCAGCTGCTCTTGCCATATCTGGGCATATTTAGGCTACCCCTCCCCCCTGAAACTTCTGACTGAATAGTCATTGTGTGAGTTTATTATTGGAGTTGTTGGGAGTGTCCCTTTAGGCTGCTGTGTTGAAAAGGCTGCTTGTATCAAATGTATCTTTTTGGAATATGTGATTATAAATTACAAAATCCATGATGAATTAAATCTGATAAGGCCACATGTGAGTACTGCGTAGAGATGCTCTGAAAAAAGTTCGGATTTTCGGTCTTATCTTATCGCACTCAGCTAGCTTACCGCAAAATATCAGCATTGCGGTTTGTGACCCCTTCTATGGTGAGCTAGGACAAAAGTACTTGAGATATTGTTAACCAATGAACTATAATTATATATATTATATATAAAACATAATTTGAACTGTTGGGGTATGCTGATTCCCAATCAATACTCTAGAAAATCAGAGCGTTACAATTGTCTTTGTTCCGACTATAATTAATTAAACTGACTAATAATTGCTCAGTATAAGTCAAATAATCTCTACTTTTATTAAAATGGGACAATTCCTCATAAGGTAGCCTAAAGTAACCTACAAAACCGGGACTAGCAATGCAAGATTAGTTTTGATCGTATCAGTTATCCTTCCCAGAATGTGTGTCGAACTTTTGAAGATATCATAACTCTTGTAATCTCTGGTTTGTATTTGCAATCGGTACAATTGTCCGCTTATCAAACCCGATACCTTTTTTTTTAAATGAGCTCTTTCAAATTGCTTTTACAATATTTTAGGATAGATAAAAAACTAAAACGTGCCTGAGCTGCATGAGTAGCGTCCTGGTGACTAGTTAATGGTGTATTTAAATTTAAATGAGTTATTAAGTGACAAATATGTATTAAAATGACAACGCGATTGTCCATTATTTTTGAAAATTTTGATACTCACGGGAACTCTTACTTCGTTTATAGGGCGGAGGTGAAGCGATACCATCCTCCGAGGATGAAAATGATGACTCCTCCGAGATCATCTCATTCGAAAGCTGATCTTCCAACGAAGTATCAGTATTCGAAATTTCGCTTATTTCCTCTGACAATTGATTTGCAAATTTACAGGACTCATTTGTCCGCCCCTACGAAAATATCACTGTGTTAACGTTATTAGTAAATGTAAATTACTTTAAAATTAATTTAAAGATTAAATTAGTATGAAAATTTTATATTTTAAATTTTGCGATGTTATATCGGCAAAATTCACAAACGCTATGAGAAGACAGCTTACGTCAGGGCATCATCCGATGTTAGACGAGTGCGCCCGCTGGTGTAAGAGCGAGAGAGGTATAGAACCATCGACAATCTGGTATGTTTTTAATGTATTTATGGCATATTCACAACAGCTTTCTTATCTCAACACTGTGTGCAGTGAGACACATAATACAGGATATAAGAAGTCGCGAGGGCATATGTCTATCTCTTAGGGATAACCCAGAATGGCCAATATTTATTTTTGTACTTTCTACGGGAAATAATGGCTTATTTACGAAGCGATTTTAAGCCTTACAGCGTTAGCTTTCACCAAATTTAGTGTCTTAAATAGATCATGCATGTAATATAGATGATCCTGGCCCTTTACAGCATGCAATTTAAACGAATATTTTCGAAGATATTGCAGTATTAACATAGGGGGACAGCAATTAAAGCCGATAAATAGCACAAATTGAACCTCACGATATCCAACATTTAGTCATTTATTACTTTTGCTGCGTAACAAAGTTCGCCGGGTCTGCTAGTTTATGTATAATGTAGTAAAGAAAAATGGATAAATTTCGGGTTTTTAAACTTTGATTGTAAACGCTGTAAAATTACTTTTGATGTGAAACAGAGTTGTGAAGCTAGTATATACTTAGTCTGGCCATAAATACTGTTACAACTAAAAATAAAAAATATTACATTTGAATTTGGAATCTGTAATTTTTATACGATTGTTCATTGTGTTTTCTCGTTTTGGCGCCAATACATTGTACAATATTTTGCGATATTGAAATGGAGTGGGGTGATAAAAAGAACCGAATCGCTGTGATTGCA
This sequence comes from Euproctis similis, assembly GCA_905147225.2. Taxonomy (NCBI): domain Eukaryota; kingdom Metazoa; phylum Arthropoda; class Insecta; order Lepidoptera; family Erebidae; genus Euproctis; species Euproctis similis. The sequence goes on from LR990106.1 coordinate 16,277,189, forward strand.
TTACACAAAGTAGGTATGGAGCCAAATGCAATTGAGCAACATTTTAACAAACAAAATGACCGTATTTATGGTCAAAGCTCTAAGGAAGCTTCCCAATTAGTTGACAGAATGCAACGTGGGCATTATCCGTGATGGTTTGGTGGGGTGATAGGTACGAAGGAGTGACTGAGCCATATTTTTGTGAAAAAGGTGTCAAAACATCGGCACAAGTGTATCAAGATACCATTCTTGAAAAAGTAGTCAAGCCCCTTAACAACACCATGGTTCAATAACGAAGTATGGTCCTTCCAGCAAGACTCGGCACCGGGTCATAAAGCTCGGTCCACGCAATCTTGGTTGGAAGCGAACGTTTCGGACTTCAGTAGAGCTGAAGACTGGCCGTCGTCTAGTCCCGATCTTAATCCACTGGATTATGATTTGTGGTCAGTTTTACAGAGTACAGCTTGCTCTTAAACGTCATAATAATTTAGAGTCCCTAAAACAATCCATACGATTGGCAGTGAAGAATTTTCCCATGGAAAGAGTGCGTGTTTCTATTGATAACTGGTCTCAACGTTTAAAGGCCCGTATTGCAGCCAATGGAGACCACTTCGAATAAGCTTTATATTTTATATCATTTTATATTTATGTATTAAAGTAACACACTGTAAAAGTAATAAATGTTATTAGCAATTAAAAAAAAATTTCTTCGTTACAATATTTATGGCATGACTAAGTATATATGTAATATGTTGGATGGTAGGTACTGGAGTAAATAACGCACAACTTGATTTATCTAAAAATTAGTGTTCGACCGAAAGTTCGGTTTCGGTTTCACCCGAGTTTTGGCCAAAAATCAAGTTTCGGCGGAAGTTTCGGTTTCGGCCAAATTTGGCCGAAGCTTTTGCCGAAACCGGGACTATTGTCGTACTTTGACTTGTGGTTATCGTTGTTGAAAGTGTAATAGCACATACATACATATCTTTACACTAGGTCTCTGTGGGGTAACACTGTCTTTGTGAAAACAGAGCACCATAAGGCACGATTCTTACATCCCTTACTTATTTGACTTTCAATCAACATTGTTATACATGCTCGCCGGTTTTTAAGACTCCTGGGACACTCTTCCAATCCTCTTTTAAACCTTCCTTTCTACCCTTTTTTCGACGCGATTGATGAAATTCGTACGGCAAATTTTGCGCAGTGACCTCAATCCGACCGCTTTATCATTATTTTCATGCGCCCTCTGCCATGCCTAAGTCTCGTTTTCATAAGTTAGTGTTGAGATCAGTACCGCACCGTGAATAGAGAGCTTTTGCACCCAGGTATCCGCCCAACGCTCTATTTACACTGTTTTCTAACTTTACTCTCTTCTTTCTACATTCCCGGTGTACCAGTAATTTAGGTTTTATTAATAGGATAGGAGGGCCAAGTAGCAAGCGTGTCACCTGATGGTAAACAACCTACACCGCCCATGGACACCAGCAACACATATAAGTGTTACCGTTGCGTTGCCGATCTTTAAGGGAGTAGTAAAGGAAAGGATGGGGAAGGGGGTGGGCCTCCGGGTACCCCTCTCACCGAACGAAACGCGGTATGAGCCACTTTACGTCGGTCTTCTGAGAGGTCGTGGTATTTCACCGGTCGGGGCGGCCCATTCATGCAGTGAACTGCTTGGCTCTACCACTGTTATAATATTAAAGAAAAGTTGGCAATAAAAGCCTGCAGTATATAAGAGTTTATCCGTAACAAACATACAAACAAACAAAAAAATCTAATAACCATATTTTTGGGTCCGGCAGCGATTGTAGATCATGTCCCAAGTATTCTAAAACAATATTCAATGTACAGGTTTAATTTTCCTATATTTTGTTATAAGTATAGATAAATCAGTTTATTTATTTTTTTGCAGGTACAGTTAGAACTGTCGGAGAGAAAAAAACAAACTGGAATAAGAAATTGGAAAGGAGCAGTGAGTTTTCTTTACCTTACCTACCTGTCAATAGTAAAAGGTGTAAAGTTATTGAATAGCTATTTATAAGTATATACTTAGTCTGGCCATAAATACTGTTACAACTAAAAATAAAAAGATATTACATTTGAATTTGGAATCTGTAATTTTTATACGATTGTTCATTGTGTTTTCTCGTTTTGGCGCCAATACATTGTACAATATTTTGCGATATTGAAATGGAGTGGGGTGATAAAAAGAACCGAATCGCTGTGATTGCATTACACAAAGTAGGTATGGAGCCAAATGCAATTTGCAAATGCAATTGAGCAACATTTTAACAAACAAAATGACCGTATTTATGCTCAAAGCTCTAAGGAAGCTTCCCAATTAGTTGACAGTGCAACGTGTGAATTATCCGACTTCAGTGATGGTTTGGTGGGGTGTTAGCTACGAAGGAGTGACTGAGCCATATTTTTGTGAAAATGGTATCAAAACGTCGGCATAAGTGTACCATTCTTGAAAAAGTAGTCAAGCCCCTTAACAACACCATGTTCAATAACTAAGTATGGTCCTTCCAGCAAGACTCGGCACCGGGTCATAAAGCTAGTCCACGCAATCTTGGTTGGAAACGAACGTTTCGGACTTCAGTAGAGCTGAAGACTGGCCGTCGTCTAGTCCCGATCTTAATCCACTGGATTATGATGTGTGGTCAGTTTTACAGAGTACGGCTTGCTCTAAACGTCATAATAATTTAGAGTCCCTAAAACAATCCATACGATTGGCAGTGAAGAATTTTCTTTATATTTTAAGCTTTTTATATTTTATATCGTTTTATATTTAAGTATTAAAGTAACAAATGTTATTTGCAATTAAAAAAAATTTTTTTCTTTGTTACAATATTTATGGCATGACTAAGTATATATATATAGCTAATTCAATAACTTTACACCTTTTAAAGATTGAATTCGTTAGAAAAATTATGTGTTTGAAGTTCCTTACACCACGAATGTTTTCGAATGTTTTTTTACACCACGAAAATTTCAGCTAAATTGTGGACATCTTCAAAACAAGAGTTAATGGGTATTTAAAAGGCCTTGCCAGTCGTAGAGTCACGCAGTTTGCTGCTCGAATGGGCCGGCTCAGCTGGTGAAATGCCATGGCCTCTCAGAATATCGGTGTGGCTAATGCCACATTTCGTTCGGTGAGAGAGGTATCAGGCCAAACGCCTTTCCCCCTCTGCTCCCATAAAAATAAACCACGAACGTCCTCACTATCACTTACCTTTAGGTGAAGTGTTCTCAAGCACTGGTCTGTCTAATATAAATAAAAGCATAGTTTGCGTAACTTGAAACATGGCTGTTCGATAGTGTCGGTCTCCTTCGGCTCATTCGCTCTGGGTTGCCCGCGTGCCACTAGACAGCGTTGTCGCTGTCGGTCTGCTATTAGTGTGTCTGTGCTGTCTGTCGACGATATAAATTTGCGCATCGGTTGTTATCGCATGTAAAATTATTCTACCTATGATGATGTTAGGCGTCGTTCGTAGTTTGTTGTTGTCAGTAATTGGTCCATGTTTTGGCTATCACAAGGCCCATCTAGTGTACTAAGTGTAGTGTCCAAGGGATCCGTCTATTTCTCCCAATCTGGAATTCTCAGGGAAGTATCTACATATATGTCACACAATGGAAACATCATATACTCACTTATCTATCTATCATTACACTACATTCCTCAGCTTCTCATGATCAAGAGATCAGGTAAATCTTTTACGGCGCTATTATCGAACAATTTTCTGTTAGCAAAGCGTGGTTTGGCAATTTGGTTCGTAATAGTTATTGAGTCTTTTGTATACATTATAAATATTAGTGCATCAATAATAAAGTAGGTAACTTTTTATCGTATTCAATTGTACTTAATACGTTTACGTCTACGCTACGATCTACGTAGGTCGAAAATATGAACAAAACGTTCGTATTTTCGACCTGCGTAGGTAGTATGCATTCTTCAGCCAAACGGGACTGGCCATCGGGCCGGGAGTCGCACATCATAGGTCTCTATCCGGTCCGGTAGTAAATCGTCCGCTCAAGTAAATATAGCGACATATATAGTAAATATAGACAAGTTTAGGCCATTCTCGCCAACTACATCTGAACGTCCTAGCGTTACTCGTGAGTTGCCATCGAGATGCAGAGGATGGGCTCTGCATGGGCTCGGAAATGATTGCGCGGGCTATTCGGCTGCCGCTGGTGCCTGAGTGGGACCCGTATTGCCGTATGAATCTCGCTCCACCACAGAGATAGCGGCAACATTAATTCTGGAGTCAAGATTCACCAGGGGCGTGTGGATTTATGTTAACTAATAGCTACAGTCTCGCCAAACACACTCCTTCCAGCCACCATTGTTTTTTATCCACCGTGCAGGTTATAGTGCACTCACTTCACGGAACTGGGTTAGTGGTATGGGCTTTTGTGGGCTAAGGTGTTCAAGGGTGTCTGATGTCCTTATGACTGGTGGTCACCGTTTAAGAAACCCACGGAGTCAGGATATTATTGGAGTGGGTGGAGTTCTGGTGGACAACCTTTTTTATGGTGTGGGGGCAAACGATCAGGGGTGTCACCTGATGGTGAGTAACTAACGCCGCCTATGAAGACATATACTGTTACAGTTGCGTTGCCGACCCTTGCAATAAGACATGGACGAGGTCGTGAGTGGGATGGGAAGGGAGGGAGAAAAGGAGGAGGAAAAGAGTTGCATCTCCTGATACCTCTTTTGCAACAAGAGTCACTTTACGTCGCTATTCTGAGAGGTCGTGGGAACTACTGGCAGCAGATGTCGTCGGGCTATTGAAGCTAGACAGATTCATCTTACTTCAGTCGGGAGGTATGATCGCGATTCCAACATACTTGGAATCAGTTATTATCGGCCCAGTATATTCATACGCCTTTCAGGTGGCGGATACCAGGTTACAGGTGGGACTCTCTCTTGCTGAAAGTGAAAACTTTAGCGTTTTTGGGAAATTGAGGAGCCCCCTGCTGAGTCCCGGAATCGACCATCGATGACGAATATGAGTCATATTCATTAGCAAATACCCCTTTACTACAGGTAGGTTTTTACTCGATTGCCATTTCTGGATACCCGTCCGCGTTTGGGTGAATCCTGGAATGTGGCCGAAAGGAGTTTAATGTCTTTGGAGCGCCGTATGTGTCGTGATAACGAATTGCGTACCTTGTGTTTATAAAGTTTATGGCAGAACAAGGAGCTTGGACACATGACGCTGTCGCAGTTTAATTGGAGAGATCATGAGCATTAAGATATCGTAAACATTTTATCCATCCATCGAAACTTGGGCAGTTCTGGATGCACTGCAGCGATTTCGGATTGACTGGCGTTACATCGACGTGTTGAGATGCTTGTATGTCACCGCTACGATGGCTGTCCAGATACAAGACCAGGTGACGAACTCCATCGAGCTGAATCGAGGTGTAAGACAGGGAGATGTCATATCTCCCAAACTCTTCACCAATGCTCTGGAGGACGTTTTTAAGACACTGGATTGGACTGGACAGGGTATCAACGTGAAGTACATCTCGCATCTTCGGTTTGCCGACGACATCGTTGTAATGGCAGAGTCGCTGGAACAGTCAAGCGGAATGCTGCGCGGCCTAGACGAGTCCTCCCGGCGTGTCGGTTTGGGCATGAATTTGAACAAGACCAAGGTCATGTTCAATGAACATGTCGTGCCCGGACCGATAAGTGTCGAAGGGTCAGCTCTCAAAGTCGTAAACAAATACGTCTAGCTAGGCCAAATTATCCAGTTAGGTAGACGAAACTTCGAGAAGGAGACCGAAAGGAGGATTCAGCTGAGTTGGGCTGCATTCGGCAAACTGCGTCGAGTCTTCAGCTCGCCTATACCGCAATGTCTGAAGACCAAAGTCTTTGACATGTGACCCTTTCCGTCCCTTACATACAGTTTTGCTCGTCTCAGTTTATTTTTTGACGAGTCTGGGTTTTTGCGAGTAGTCTAAGCACAGTAATTTTGTTGGAGTGCTTATCAGACATTGCCATTTCTGGAATTGTCATGCTGGGTAGAATGCGCTGCTGGCTTGCCTGCAGCCTGAATTTTGGATTTTACCCTCAGATCGTGTCAGACCCGCTCGGCCCTTTGCCAATGTTAGTACAGATTTTTCGGGTCCGTTTTTGGTCGAGTGTTCGTAATGCCAGCATGTAAAGGCAATAAGCCTTTGTAGTGTGTGTTTGTTTTCAAAGGCCTTGGAACTCATAACTTTCAAACATGGAACTCGTTTAAGCCCTGTCCACCAAAGACTTTATTCGCTCGGATTGTGGAAATAATTTTACAGGTGCAGACCGATATTTGAAGGAGGTCCTTCAATTCTTATTTGATAATCACACCTACATCGGCTCGGAGTTGTCAAACCGTGGTGTGACTTGGATATTTGATCCTTCCCAGGTCGAATGGTATTCCTCGAGGTCTGTGAAGTTGAGGTTGGAGATTCAGTTTTCAAGCTGGCCGTCCCGACTCTCTCCCGCTTACGGGTTGATTAAATTCTGTTAGATTGCCTTCATACGATTCGAGTGTGAATATAAATTCGCGCGTCGGTAGTTATCGCATGTTCGTGTAAAATTACTCTACCTAAGATATTTAAGCATCGTTCCTAGTTTGTTGTTGTCAGTAATAGGGTCCCTTCCTATACGAGATGTACGCAGCCGCAGCTCGGCCGGGGAGGTGGGGGCCCGGACGCGCGGGGTCACGAAGTGCGGAGGCGGAAGGCCTTCCGGCGGGTCCTAGGGGGCTGGCGTGACTCGCTGGTTGAATAAAACGTGAAGAGACGGCGAGATGCCACCATTGCGCATCCGACCTGGACTCGGCCCAGCACACGCTGTAGAGTACCCTCTCGTGACAGAGCGGGTGCGACGGCGGGGTGGACCAGAGGGCTGACGCACTGTCCTAGTCCACCCCAACGCCGGAGGAAGGCCGCCGCGAGGTTTTAGTGGGTAACCCTCTAGGATCGGATTGCGGTGTACTGTTTGGGAGTCCCACACTACCCCCTGCCGTTTTCGGGCGGCGGGTGTGCATAAAACATTCCCTCGCGTAAAAAAGACCCATTTAGTGGTGGTGTGGTGTGTCTAAGAGATTCGTCTATTCCTCCCGGTCTCAAATTCTCAGGAAAATATCTACACTTCCACAACATCATGTCAGACACGTCGTTTCATCACATATCTATTTATCATTACACTACATTCCTCAGCTTCTCATGATCAGTGGTTTCTGCAAAAGTCAGGTAAGTAATCTAGACTCTTCGGTAATTGTCTTAAGGGGCTATTATCGAAAAATAGCAGTAAAAATTACAACAGTATAATCATGTAATTATGTAACAATTAATTATTCCACTGTTGTCAGAAGGAGGTTCTATCACCAATAGTTAAAACATTTATTTCTTTATAGGGATTCGACTCGGACTGGTGCGTTCACACATAGTTCAAGTGAAGACTAATAATGGCTTAACATATTCTTGTAAGACGTGTGAGAGTAGTTATCAAACTATGGAAGCAATAATAAAACATATACGCTTGGAGCACATTGGTCGGTACAAATGTGAACATTGCGACAGATATTTGCAAAGCATCATAACATTAAAGCAACACCTCAAAAATGTTCATGCAGAAGAATTATTTGAATGTGAGAAATGTAATAAAGTATTTCAGGACGATTACTCCCTGAAAGATCATGACAATTTGCATACCAAACAGTTTATATTCAAATGTGACTTCTGCAATAAAGATTTGTATAGCAAAAAAACACTAATAATACATATACGGCAACAGCATGAACCTGATGGCAAACCGTATATCTGTGACATTTGCGGCGGGAACTTTAACTATCAAGCTACTTTTAGAAAACACATGAACTCTGTTCATTTGAAACTGAGGCCTTTCGCTTGTACTCTCTGTGATAAATCGTATTCAGCTCAAAAACATTTGAACTATCATATGAACACGCATTTGGGAAATATTAAAGTTTTCAAATGCGAATATTGTACAAAAACTTATATAGTTGAAAAGAATTTGAGTTACCATAAGATGGTGGTGCATGAAAACAAATTTCCTTGTAGATATTGTCGTGCCATGTTCAAAGACAAGGAGCACCATGCTATACATATCAAATCATCTCATAAAAAGGCAGCTCCATATGATCCACATACTTGTGACTTATGTGGCAAGGTACTAATGTCAAAGTTTACATTGGACAGACATATAGAATCACATAAAGGTATCTATAGGTATCCCTGTGATATTTGCGACATGAAATTTACACAAAAAGCCGGATTGAAAAGACACAAATTAAGAAAACACAATACAAATGCAAGTAATGAGAAAGTGAAATGTGAGCGATGTAAGAAGATGGTTAAAAATATCGAGAGACATATGGCAACACATGATGATGAGACCAGGTTCTCTTGCGATCTATGCGATAAAAATTACGCTCAAAATAACGCGTTGACTAGACATAAGAATCATGCACATTTTAATTTATCTTTTGACTGTGAGTTTTGTGGCAAGAAATATATAAATAAAAGAAGTCTGGCAAGTCACAAAATCAAAGTGCACAAAGTTATTAATGAAATAGAAAAAAAAGATGTTGACGTAATTTCGGATAATAGATAGATAGACAAATTTTGTGTTTACCTGTTTTGATTCATGAGTGAGATGCTTAAACACAATGGAAAATAAATGAAATTATTATATAATATTTGTATATCTAATATATAAAAAACTGGTATCACATTGTTTTTTTTAGTAAAAGTTCTCCGAAAGGCTTAATTGTATATATGGACATTGTAAAGAAAAGTAAAGTATTTCCAATTTTTCCACTACAGTATTTTTCCTTTTTTGTGCATTTAGTTTTTTTGATTGGGCCTGAAAAAAGTATCTACATATACTCACTTCTTCTTTCTTGCATCATATCCCAACTGATACCACTTTGCCACTTTCTGTCATAGGAAGGTTACAAGCTGAGAGGATCACATTCTCCAAATAATGCAATATTGTTCCATGTAGAATAAAATAGAATATTCTTTATTGTCCATCAAATAAAACAAGTAACAAAAGTACACAATACAATTGGCGGTCCTATAGCACAAGGCAATTTCTTCAGGACACACTAGACGAAAAGAAAGAAAGAAAATTAGAGGTTATTAGCGATATACAAGCCATGATCAATGCTGCATGATTAAAAATAATTATAATAAGATTTATTTATTTATCCATACATATTTATGCAAATATTCATACATAGATAGATATTTTATAAATATGAATGATATTATGCATGATAATGTTTATGCTACAACTAAGCATTACGCTAATTTATGTTCTTTTAGCCGTCACTTTAAGATGGTAACGGATTGTGCTTTTTTATATTAACGAGCAATTGATTCCACAACAGTACCTACAGTTTGGACTATAAATTATTGTCTAAAAAGTTGGTGGAATGTCTTGGATTTCAGATTTTCAGACGGACATGAGATAATGGGGTGTTTTTGGACTGATTAAAATGTTATATAACAAAGTGAGAATATAAGTATTAGGTACGACGAAAACCAATAGCCACTTTTTTTTACGAAACCCGTAGATGTGATTTGACATTTTAAGCATAGGTATTTAACAGGCCAGTGCACTTTACCTGTAGTAGGGCCACGCAGTTCGCTTCATGATTGGTCCGGCTCGTTCGGTGAAATACCCCCTCCCTCTTAATCCCCATCAATACCCATCACAATTCCGACTCCTTCTCTATCCCATTTCAAAGGCCGAGCAACGGTACCACTATTTGTGTTGCAGATGTCCATGGGCAGCGCTGGCTTAGCTGCGCAGTAGCGCAGTAAAGTAGTAGCGCAGTAGCTGCGCTACTTAACATAAGGTAGGTAGGTGACAGGCCTGCTCCATTGGTAAAAAAATAAACCACCAACTACTTCACTATCACTTACCACCAGGTGAACTGGTGTCGAGCACTAGTCTGTCTAAGATAAAAAAAAAACACGGAGCTTGCGTAACTTTATAAATGGCAGTCAGAACTACAACACTATGCCATGTAATTATGAACCTTCTTCCGAATATACTGGATAAATTATCCACTATAGTCAGAAGAAGGACTATACTATCACCAATAATTAAAATATTTATTTCTTTATAGGGATTCAATTTAGACTGGCGCATTCACACATAGTTCAGGTGAAGACTAAGAAAGGCATAACATATTCTTGTAAGACGTGTGAGGGTAGTTATGAAACTAAGAAAGCATTAATAAAACATATACGCTCAGAGCACTTTGGTCGGTACAAATGTGAACATTGCGACAGACATTTGCTTAGCATTACTACATTAAGGCGACACCTCAAAAATGTTCATGCTAAAGAATTATATGAATGTAAGAAATGTAATAAAACCTTTAAGCACAATTACTCCCTGAAAGATCATGAAAATTTGCATACCAAAGAGTTTATATTCAAATGTGACCTGTGCAATAAAAATATGTACAGCAAAAGTACACTAAGAAAACATATACGTCAACAGCATGAACCTGATAATAAACCGTTTATCTGCGACATTTGCGGCTGGGCCTTTTATGATAAAACTAATTTAGGAAAACACGTGAACTCTGTTCATTTGAAACTGAGGCCATACGCTTGTAATCTCTGTGGTAAAACTTATTCAGCTCAGAAACATTTGAAATATCATATGAACACGCATTATGCAAATATTAGAGGATTCAAATGCGAATATTGTACAAAAAGTTATGCGCTTGAGAAGAGTTTGAGTTACCATAGGATGGTGGTGCATGAAAACAAATTTCCTTGTAGATATTGTCCTGCCATATTCAAAGACAAAAAGCACCGTGCTATACATATCAGATCTCATCCAAAGACGTCTCTACCCAGTCCATATACTTGTGACTTATGTGGCAAGGTACTAATGTCTAAGTTTACATTGAACAGACATATAGAATTACATAAAGGTATCAAAAGGTATTCCTGTGATATTTGCGACATGAAATTCTCACAAAAAGCCGTATTGAAAAGACACAAATTAAGAAAACACAATACAAATGCAAGTAATGAGAAAGTGAAATGTGAGCAATGTAAGAAGATGGTTAAAAATATCGAGAGACATATGGCAACACATGATGATGAGACCAGGTTCTTTTGCGATCTATGCGATAAAAGTTACGCTGAAAATAACGCGTTGACTAGACATAAGAATCATGCACATTTTGGTTTATCTTTTGACTGTGTGTTTTGTGGCAAGAAATATATAAATAAAAGAAGTCTGGCAAGTCATAAAATCAAAGTGCACAAAGTTATTAATGAAATAGAAAAAAAAGATGTTGACGTAATTTCGGATAATAGATAGATAGACTAATTTTGTGTTTACCTGTTTTGATTTATGATGTGATATAAAGCAACGAAAAATAAATGAAATTGAGAATGTTTGTTATATCTAATATATTATAATAACCTCGTATCACAGTGTTTTTTTTTTTGCCAAAATCTACCGAAATGGCTTAACCGATTATTATGAAGTTTTTAAGAAAAGTAAAGTTTTTCAAATTTTTCGACCCCAGATTTTTTAATTTTTTTGGACATATTGCATTCTTCTGATTTAGCCTGAAAAAGTACCTACATATATCCCACTTGTTCTTTCTGACATTTTATCCTAATTAATACGACCTTGCCACTTTCTCTCATAGTAAGCAAATAGTTGCAGAAATTGCTGATTTTCACAATTCCGTGAAAACGTCAGACTCGCCTACCTACCTAATTATGGGGGTAGAAGTAAGGAGGACCGTCTCAGTGTTTTAATAAGTGTCCATTGGAAAGAAACAAATAAGGTTGAGCTATAGTAGCAAGTGGAAGAATTTTTAAAACACCACCAGTAATTATCATCAATAAATAATGTCAAAAATCGCCCTTTTAATAAGAAAAAAATATCGAAGTTCACACGGCAAAAGACAGCGTCAAAACGTCAAGCTACATAAGTCAAGAAGTCAAGAGAAATATTATATTTTTCAAATCAGCACTCTTCACTCTGCATAAAATTGCTATTTCTATATTTCGGTGAGAGTTCGAACAATAATTTGCTCTTTACAAGTGAACACTTTTGTACTAATCCCACATAGAAGACGGCCCTCCTTACTTCTACCGCTATATACCCAATACATCTCTTCGTGATAGGTACACAAAGTTAGTATAAATTTCAAGTAAAAACCTTTTTAAAAAAGCTTTTACGAAAACGTTTTAAAAAGAAGAAATTTTTTTTTTTAAATTTAAGTATTAACATAAAGCCTCATTATGTACAATTTATATAATAACTAGCTGACCCAGCAAACATCGTTCCGCCTCTATTAGAATTAATAATAACAAACTTTCATCCCCTCACAGGTCGAAATTGCTAATATTATTTCTTATCAAGTGCTTAAATATAAAGTTTCATGGTTTTATCCTTTGACATTAAGAAATCCCATACAAACTTTTAACCTCTGTTTCAACCTCTTTATCCCCTTTTTTGCAATAAAAGGTAGCCTATGTCCTTTCTCAGGGACTAAAGATTGTCTGTGCCAAATTTCATCAAAATCGGTCGAGTTTAAACGGGAAAGCGTAACAGATAGACAGACGGAGTTACTTTCGCATCTATAATATTAGTAGGGATAAAACTCTCAATAAGCCCTTTCATTTATTACCCATATTGCAGAAATGCATTTAAAAAGACATTTCCCTGTCTTGCGTGATCCACCATATTGGATTTAGAATATCGTCACATTTTTTTTCAGTTACTCTCAATGAACCCTTTCATTGGATGCCCATACTGTACAAATGTTTAGAATATCTATTCCTCTATCTTGGGTGATCCACCGTATTGGATTTAGAATGACGTCATATTATATTTTGAGTTACACTAGTCAAGCACAAGCCCTTTCATTTGATACCCAAATTTTGTACAAATAATTTAAATATCTATACCTCTACTTTGATGATCCACCATATTGGAGTGAGAATGAAATCATATTATGTTTTGAGCTATATTGAACAAGCCCTTTTATTTGATACCCATATTACCCATATATTGATACCCATTGTAGAAATGCATTAAAAATATCCATGCCGCCATTATAGGGTGGTCCGCCATATTGGATTTAGAAAAATGTCACAAATTATATATGTAGTGCATTGTCATTCAGGGTAAACGTGTATACAAAATTTCAGCTCAATCGGTTGAAGATATCTATTGCAAAATTGAGTTTAAAGATCCACCGAACATTATACATACTGTGCAAGTTAAATAAAAGCTTATAAATAGAAGTATGTAGGTAGTTGCTAAATTTCACATTACCTCGCTACGCTGGCGATAATTTTTTTTCTGTAATTTCAGTACTATACCTACTGTAGTATCACTTATTAGTCTGCAGATTCAGATTCTTCAAAATATATTCAAGAAAGAACGATGCTGATAACAATAAATATAGGTAAGGTAGTATGTTGGAAAAAAACATTAATAATTAGAGCAAATTATTCCAGAACAGTTTTTTTTATGCGATAGAAGGGCAAACTAGCCGGCGTGTCACCTGATGGTAAGCAACCAACGCCTCCCATGGACACCAGTAACACACATAGTGTTACTATTGCGTTGCCGACCTTTAAGGGATAGGGGATAGGAAGGGAAGGGGGCAGGGGGGGTGGGCCTCCGGGTACCTCTTTCACCGAACGAAACGCGTGATGAGCCACTTTACGTCGATCTTCTGAGAAGTCGTGGTATTTCACCGGTCGAGCCGGCCCAAATATGTAGCGGACTGCTTGGCTCTAGCAGTTTGGAAGTTTTGCTAGTTTTAAGAATTTGAATGTGACTTACGCAATAATATTTGTATAGTAAAAGTATCCTAAGGAAACGTAAATCAATGGAATGAATCGTCATTAAACATCGATGTTAAGCAACATTTGCGGCTGGGCCGTTTATGATAAAAATAATTTTGGAAAACACTGAACCTTTCGTAAGTAATCTCTGTGGAAAAATTAAACTTTCAATTCCAAATAATTTCGAAAATGACAGGAATACTTTTTAGAAAAAATTTAATTCCTTAACCTAATGTGAACATTTTATCATCACCTGTTTCATCAATGGTTGTAGGGAGTATGTAGGTTCCTTGTGTTCCTCCAGGTTCCTTGTGTTTCTAGTATATCATGGTGCCATGCTCAAAGTGCTACATAAATAGACTACATCTTAAGCAAAGGAAGCGCAAATTAATCCGCATGGAGGATTTACACCTACCTAAATTAAATTGCATGCCACTCAAAATATGCCGCAAATACAGCTATGACAATCTCACATAAAAGAAAACAAAAAATTTGGGACCTTAAACAAATAATACAAAAATATTTAGGCGCCTTAAAAACCAACGAATGTGTATCTTCACCCTAAATCCCTTTCAGGATAGGTAGAGAGAACAGAGTGCCGTAAGATTTTTCATACACGCGCGTCGATTTTTAAGGCTCCTAAGACTCCTGACATCACATTTCTCCAGAAGAAAGGAGAGAGGAGTCGTTGCTGGCGATTGTAAATATTTTAATAGTTAACGATGACTGTATGAAAGTAATATATTTTGTATATTGTATTCAGTAGACAAATTAGTTAGTTATCGCTATTTTAGTTAAGGAGGTACTGTTTTCTTATATTCAAAGATTTTGTCATTTGTGTTTCAAGAAGTCGGTTTAACATTTTTTTAAAATAATTTTTGCATTGTATATCTGATCCCAACGCTAACTTATGGAAGCGAGAGCTGGGTATGGCAGAGTGTGCATGAAAGTAGAATAAATGCGGTAGAAATGAGGGCACTACGCAAAATCTGCGGAGTGACTCTCGCTGACCGCGTAGAAAACAAGGTTGTAAGGAAGGAAGTTGGTTTGAAAGAGAGTGTCGGTGTAAAAGTAAGAAAGGGCATGATCCGATGGTTCGGACATGTAGAAAGAATGGTTGATGCAAGACTGACTAAGCAGATATACAATGCAAAAGCGGATGGATATAGGAGTCGAGGTAGGAGTCGAGGACGGCCAAGATACACATTCCATGACCAAATAGAACGTGTTCTGGAGGAAGGTGATGTTAAGAGCCTCAAAAACCGACGCGCGTGCATGAAAAGAGTCAACGTAGCGAGTGAGGCGTGTAAGAATCGTGCCCTATGGCGTTCTGTTCTCTCTGCCTACCCCGCAAGGGATTTGGCGTGAAGTTAAATATATATGTATGTATGTATGTATATCTGATTAGTCAATCTTGCATATAGGATAGGATAGAATATCGGAGCATATAGCATCGGAGGGACTAGACAGGTCTTGTCTGGTTATAATTAAAGTGAATAGGACATTTTATTTATTGCAAAGAAAACAGATTGCCGTATTTGATTGTTATATATTTATTTACGAAATAAAATTCAAAGTTACGCATATATGTTTTTTTTTATCATCGTAACGTATTAAAGAACGTGTTAATGTATTTTTTTATTCATAACATTTGCTCGAATCTTGCCTCTTGTATAATACGCATAACATAGAATCATATCTGTGCTACAAGTCTTTGCGGATGTTTTACCTAGTTACATCTATACTTAAAAAAACTAACTTTAAAACTAATGCAAAAAGTCCTATTTCCTATGGCTAACGAAAGTAATTATTCATGCTTAACATTTTTTTTAAATGCCGTCAAGAACCGTTGACGTATTGAAATTTAGACTGTATATTTTCCAGCTTAAGATCGAACTTATTAATTATGAGGTGAATGTTAAAGTACAGAGGTGCATATCGTCGCAAGATTCGAAAGTGGACGTGCGAGTACATACTGAATAGTTTAGTTTAATAGTCAGTCCGGCAAGCGAGCTGAATGTGCACGTCTACGAATCGGTTAACAAAGAAAATAACAATCACATACAGTGCATTTGACAGGTGTCAAAATTGAAATCCGTGTTTTGTGTTTTTAGTGTATTTATCAAGAATTTATTGGAAAAATACGTGGTTTTTATAATTGATATCCATAGTGAAATTGTCTTATTTGAGGTAAGTTTTTTCGCTTGTTAAGTAATATGACACAAATGCGTTATTAATGAATATATGTTTACGTTTACCGGTTTTACTTACTAGTTGTATGCCATAAATATTTTTAATTGGTAACAGTGATCAAAACAACTTTGTAGTTTTGTAATTATGATCGAGGCATGTATAATAATAGTGTATATCTACCTACCTATTGGGTGTATGAATCATTATTGAATTACTCAATGACTGACAGACTTTCACTAAGTTTAAGGCAACTCTGTCAAGCTATATCGGAGACCTAATAATCTACGAGGTGTGCAAACATATATTTAAAAAAATACTTGAACATAATATGCAACTGAACCCGCAATAACTTCGTCAAGGGTATGGAGCATGCGGCATGCCCACACAACTTCTATATCTACTGCAGTCTTACAGTTATTACAGGCCCCAAACTTTAAGCGCGTTCAATCGGCACAAAGTTAATCGAACTAAGGTACTCTAATTGGATAGTGTGGAACTTCGTGCAACTTGGGACAATTTCGATTTTTACTTTTTTAAGGTAACCTAAGCAAATTACTATTTAGTGTGGATGCAGGATCAGACTATTCGTGATAAGAACTCTTCAGCATCACGATTTCCGCATTAATCATGAGTACCTACCGACCGTCTAAAATGATTTGATAATTGATCAACAATTATTATTTTTTAATTGACGAACTAATTACGGGCTGGTTTATTACATAATTTCACTTGCGGAACGTGAAGAAATACTTACACTAAATAGTTTTACTTTGTTGAACATGACATCAAAACAACTTTTTATGGATTTTATCGCGTTTATTTAGAGCTTATTTTCTATTTATTTCCCGACGTCTCGAACTCTTTACAGAGATCATTTTCATGAGAACATACTCAAATATGGGATGTTAATTGTTAAAGTTATACAATTTAAGACGTGGATTTCTTCCTGTCTTTATAAAATTTGTATGACTGGAACTGCTTTAGGATTTGTGTCGTGAAAATCTACAGTAAAATATCCCCTTTAAAAAGACGACGGTGATGACCGGTAACAATTACTTAAAACGATACAATTTCAAAAACCTAATCTACACAAAATTATAAAATAACAAATAGTGTTTAAAAACGAAATCCAGTAATTGCTAATATTATTTTTATGAAGCGGGTATTAAGCGAAGCTATCGCTTAAAACGCAAGTCTCTCCTTAAGGCGTAGTTGGGTAATGGAGCAATTGTAATAATTTTCTTTTATTTTGTGCCTTCGCGTGACTTTAATTTCTGAAGATGTATGCAGTCTTAGCTCCTATTTATGAATGACATATATGGTCCCGGGCATAACTTAAATAACATTTAACCAATGAAGACGTTAACCGACCTTAAAAAATTGTTTTAGTTGTTTGTAGACTCTAAAAAGTCAGAGAAAACTTCCTGTTGATACTCATGACTCGTGAGGGCAAATGTTTATTACACAGCCTATACTCTTATGCTGTGACAGTGACTGACTCCAGTTTGATCTCTAAATAAACTTTAAATATGATTTCTCACATACACCTACATAAATTCACGCCAAATCCCTTGCGGGGTAGGCAGAGAGAACACACCACCGTGTAAGAATCTTGCCTCACTCGCTTCGTTGATGTTCATAACTCTTTTCATGCACGCGCGTCGATTTTTGAGGCTCCTAACATCGCCTTCCTCTAGAACACCTTCTATATGGTCATCGAATGTATGTCTTGTCTGTTCTGGACTCCTATATCCATCTGCTTTTGCATTTTTTATCAGCTTAGTAAATCATGCATCATCCATTCTTTCTACATGTCAGAACCGCTCTGCATGCTCTTTCTTACTTTTACATTGACACTCTCTTTCAATCCAACTTCTTGATTTCTTCATACCTTTGCATTACATGATTCCACAACGTTTACCACAAGGCTATCTCGTATGAACGAGCGCATCTGTAATTGTATGGGGATTAATGGTCTTATGCTCTGGTCCACATGCGTGAATTGTGATTTAGCGACTGATAGATTGAATATTTATAGTAGAATATTTAGTTATTTAGACAAATGAGGAGCCTATTGATACCAAACATTGAAATAAATTAGTTTTATTCAGTCTTCGATAATTCGTCATGTTCCTGCCCTGGTCGCATCCTTTGGTGTCAGCACAACAGGTTTTCTTTGCCCGAACTTTCTTATCATTCTTCTTCAGCACTGGCATCATTCCTATTCATATCGTCTTTCTCACAATCAGTGTTGATCATAAGGTCTAAATTTAGTTACCATTTTTTTATTTGAAAAAATATTCAATCTAATTTCTCACATTTTGTTCAACTATCATTGTTTTCATGCGTGGCATGCTTATAGCCCTTCCTGATGATATTGATTGCCATTGATGCCTTTCTGTATTCGATAATATTGGTAGAGAAAACTTCTCAACTCTTAAGAAGAGGTCTTCAGAAGTTATGAAAGTGTCCTCGGAACTTGCGCTATTTACATAAGTGTTCACTCCAAGTACTAATAGAAAAGTGTATTAACTATTCGTTCAAAATACTGCCATAGCGGTAGCATTTTTTTATATATAGAGTAATTTTTAAACTATAAAATCTCAGAAAAAACCAACAGTAGAAACATGACTATGTTTCAACTTAAAGTATTTTTCGAGATAGTGCTTCCATTTTCTGACGGCAATACTGAACATGTTTAATTATAAACAGAAGTAGAAATTTTTACTCGTCATTTACAAAAACTTATGTAATTGTACATCATTCGAACGATTACATAAGGTTTATATGTTACCTGTGGCTGTTTTCAAAAAACCATAAATATGGAAGACGTAAAAAACCATTTTTTAATACTTGCACGCCCTCAATATTTATAGATATGTGCAGATTTTATTCGTAAAATCGCCGATTGTTATCACGAAAAGTTATGCTCACGGTATAAATCGAAACGCGTGTATGAAAAGAGTTATGAAAGTCAACAAAGATGTGTAATAATTATGGCGCTTTGTTCTCTCTGCCTACCTTGCAAGGGATTTAGCGTGAAGTTATGTATGCTTACGGACGCGAACCCGTATCTTTTAAACGCCCGTGCTAATTCCCTACGCCGCTGATTCCGCAAAAGGTTACAGATTTTATACAACATGTAACTCTTAAATATTCTATTACCTAACGTGTCGTGCTGATCTCTCTCTGTGTGTTTGCATAGTCATCAAAACCAACTTCCGTTTACTTTTAGTTCACAAGCCTAACACACGCACGCACATACAATTGTTAAGAGGTTCAAGAATTAAATATAATTACGTGAATGTGATGTTATAAAATGAATACGATGGAATAATTTGTTGCATTAAGGGCCGGCCATTAATTATGTAATAACGTCATAGTGGAAGACGTTCTAAATCTCGTCATGCTCTTCACGGTTAAGAGCTATCCTCTATAATGATTATAAAGTTATAATATAATTTTATCTTAAACTACAATATTATTACGAATGAATATTACACTACTTGAATGAACTTTAAAAAAAATAAAAAAGTAAGATTCGAATAGATAAGGTCAAACAACAAATTGAATTTTCTAAAATCAGCGAAGATCTTATGTAAAAGCGGTTTGGGGAGTCTTGTAGAGTCGTGAAATCGTACAGGGTTTAGAGAATATAAAAAATGACTACGTAATTGACGAAAGGCCCTCTTATACGTAATATTTAAGCTTGTACCACTTATTCATGTCTCGACGAAGTAAACAAGCTCAGCCATAGGAATTGAAAAAAAAAGCCAAAAAAAAATAAAAATCACCCTAAAAATTGTAATAATTCGGATATATTCGGACAGGTGCGCATAAGCCGGTGGACTACTAGGTAAGTACGTAAAATCCGTAAATATATGTATTCACATATGTACTAACTTTATTAGTACTTATAAGTACTAGTTTTCAAGTGAATTTGCGCAAATCACAAGTGAAGTTGGGTAACTCGGTCAGTGTGTCGGATGGGCGGTAGACATCTTCTAATGGCAAAACAAGTTTCAAACCAGATTTGACAGATGATGAAAAATGAAATGCGTGGAGATTGACAGTACCCACGCCCAGATTTACGCACCGCAATCACTCATGACTGGGCTTTTATTTGAAGATTCTTTGCTCAATTTTAATCTTATTGGGAAAAATGTTTAAGTTTCCTAGTTTCAAAGTGGCTCATGCCGCGTTTCGCTCGGTAAGAGAGGTTTGAGGCCGGACGCCCAACCTATTCTCCTCACCCCTCTCCATCCCGCTTCCAAACTACCCAAACATTCTCAAGGAGGATTAAAATCAGTCAAATCTTTACAATATGGATAGCTTGAAAGGATGCCGTGTTGAGCCGACCCCACTTAGAGGACAGGAAAATTATAATGATAGAATTTTCAACTTTCGGCTCGACCGATGAAATACCACGACCTCTCAAAAGACCGACGTAAAGTGGCTCATGTCACGTTTCGTTCGGTGAGAGAGGTACTCGGAGGCCCACCTCCCTTCCCTATTCTTTCCTATCCCCTATCCCTTAAAGGTCGGCAACGCAACAGTAACATTATATGTGTTGCTGGTTGCTTACCATCAGGTGACACGCCTGCTCGTTTGCCTTCCAAGCCCATAAAAAAAATTCAATCTAGGTATTTGTGAAAACTGTATGAAAATCTGTACAATATTTTAAAATATCTCTGCAGCGGGGTAAGTGAGGGATGGAGTTATAGTATTGATGTATACTAGAGTCTATGTGTGAGCTAGACCTTTGGCAATAAATATCGGTGGAGTTTTTATCAATATCTTTATTGTCATTAAATCCTTATCACTTGCTCTAAAAATCACAAAGAATATGCTATTAAACAAATCAAGATTATTGCATAAATAGATAGCGAGTTTTATAGAATCTTTTAGCATGAAGAAACAACTTGTTACTTCTGTCAGTTACAAGTTATTTACAATATGAAATTCCAAGTCGTTTGCGGGATGGGTTTTGATGAGACTTCTACTAAAAGTTAGCTAATCTTTAATGCATTACGGGTAAGCTATCAGATCCACGAGCCATCTTTTCCACGGGACCTATTGCTCTTCACTTATGGTCAAGGAGGCTTTGTGCGATACGAAAATACTAGTGACTTTAAAATAGAACTTTAATTGACAACAATTCTATAGATTACTCTATATTATATGATTTAAAACATAATGACAACAATGAACAAGAGTTATAAATTTTCAAGGTGTCCTACGTTCATTGTTTTTCAAACAAAAGTGTGAACTAAATATTTAGTAAATGTTTTAATGTTTTTTCTCTTTATTGTTCCATTTTTAAGGTCAAATAATGCAATCTTTTATGTGTTTTATCTTTCATTTTGTATGCTCCTTGTATCAGAAATCAGAAGGCTCAGATTGTACAAGATTAATTTTAAAATAACTAGTAGTACTAATTAATGTTGTTGCTAGCAAGTAATAGATTGATAAAAGTTTAATAAAATAATAACAATAATGATAAAGCACTACGCTGCATGAATGGGCCGGCTCGACCGGTGAAATACCACGATCTCTCAGAATATTGACGTAAATTGGCTCTTGCCGCTTTTCGCTCGGTGAGAGAGGTATCCGGAGACCCAACCCCTTTCCCCGTCCCCTTTCCATCCAACTTCCTTATGTTTGTGGTATGTAAACAGATGACGTATCGAAGATTTTGCACCTAGCTTTCTATCTATTACTTTCATTTTGGAATAGCAAATAGATCCTATATTTAGTGACATAGTTTCCGCTGCCTATACCCTCGGGTATTGTGGATGTGATGTTATTTTACATACATGTATAGTACGCCCATTGTTATTTGCTAAGTTCACTTTCTGTACTCTGTTCTGCACAGTTTGTCTATTAGAAAATATTTTCCCCTGGGATCATAGACTATTATCATTCTAAAAATATTCACAAATTGTTTAAATGACTTTTGAATGAATGAATATACGACACCTATTTTATCCTCTAATTTTATTGAATTCTTAATAATTCAGATTCACTACAAGTTACTTTTAACGGTCATTCCAGCCGATTGTGACACTTGCAATTTAAATGAAATTAAATATCGATTATTAAATTCCTGCAATCTTAATAAATACGTAATAATTATTCCATTTATTTCCCATTATCTTGCCCATACGTGGGCATAATTATTTTTGACATTAACATTTCGTCCATAGAAGTACTTACTAGCTTCTACCCAATACCCTTGTCAAGTCAAAGTAACATAGTCTTTATTAAATGCTACTTGTAAGCTATTTTTAATTTTGTCTGCTTACTCCAGGTGATCTCTATCTATAACCAGTAAGTAAAGTAAATTATAGTCTCAGTGGTCCAGTGGTCGAATACCCCGATTCTGATTCAGAACTCGTGGGATTTATTCCGGACTCACACCAATGATTTCTCGGAATATTTTTTGGAAGTCATGTGTAATAAATATCAAGTGACAACTTTGTGCTCGTTGTACGGCAATAAGTTCGCGGCGCCGATCCGGCAACTCAGACTTAAAATAGGCTGCGCACACCTTCGGTAGAAAGAGGTATGAAGTTATGTTAAATATAGGCCACAATTTCCAAAAACAATGAGGGTTACGCTGGCAAAAATGGCCAGTTATAAATATTTTACGTAGATAGATATGTGGCAAGGTGCTATAATGAGCTTAAATATATTTCTCCAATCATATAGAGCAAATATTAATGAATAATATTTAATTAACATGAAATGAAGTCGCGGGCATCAGTCGGCATTCGGTAGTAACGATAAGCCGCTCAATAAAAACTAAATTGACTCTTATAAAATCTCGTTAAATAATAAATTAAAATTAATTAAGATCCGACTTAGAAATGTACGTGCTCTTTTTTATTTGCTTAATTTCGTCGTAATTGTGTAAATTTTATTAATTACGTTCACAATAAAATAAATAATGCAACAATATGTACAAAACAAATTATTTCATAAGTGTACAACGACGTCATAATCTTATTTTAAATTTAAATGAATGAAAAACTGTGGTATTTGATAAGGTATTTTATTGTTATATTATACTTTTTTTTACTAAAAACTGGGTGAGAGAGTGAGAGGTAAGTGGACATTGAAGTATTTCTAAAAAGTGGTTTCGGCTATGTAATACTAAGTACATAATTCGGGTTTAATCCGACTGTACGAGAAGGGGAATTATGTAGGTACTTTGACACACTCTGCGACTTAAATGTTTTGATAATAAATATAGTTTATCTGGGTATATTTTTCTGAACTGCTGTTAATACGTGACCTAGATTAAATTATTACCATCACATTCCCACATGAACAAGAACTCGTAAGTTCTTCTCATGACAACATTCGAACTCGTGACATCTCTGGTGAATGATTAGTCGTTTTTATATTTTTACTTCATTCGATTTGACGGTGCAGTGCGGTTGTTATATTATAACTGGAGATGGTCCAAATAAAAGAAGGTAAAGCGATGTCACGGATGTTTTTTTTTTTTGCAAAATTATATTCGCTTTAATCTGCGCGAGAGTGTTTTTAAGTTACGTTATTACAAGACGGTTACGTGTTCATATGATGTAACACTGTCACTTTATCTGGGCTATCACTTACATGATTACACTGAGACATTTATGTAGAGGAAACTTCAGATCATTTTATTTTGGTCCAATTTCTTTACAGTGCATTTTGTAATATTACTTTTTATACCCACAATGTAAGCATCTACAACTAGCAACTAAGCAAGTTGTCTCGGTGGTCCAGTGGTAGAGCACACGGCTTCTGATCCAGAGGTCCGGGTTCGAATCCTGACACTGGCTCACACCAATGAATTGTGATAAATCTCGATGACTGAAAACTTTGTGCCCGGTATGGCAATAGGTTCGCCGCCTATTCCATTTGGGACGTATCTAAACATAACGGCGAGACTTAACAGCCGTTACCTACACCTTCGAGTAACAAAGGCGTGAAGTTATATTATGTTATGTGTATGTTATTATATTATTAAGTAAAACGGAATGAACTGAGTACTTTGTATATAACATAATAAAAATGCAAACAAATTGCACATGTTTTTAAGATAATAAGAAGCCTTGAACAATCATCGCATGCTTATAATACTTATTATTATTAAACAGGATGCATGGCAATTTAGATTTATAGAAAAAAAATACAATAATAAGCTATTATTGCGCATCCAAGTTAACATTAATTATATTGAGGTAACTTCACGCCTAATACATCTAAGGGTGTAGGCAGCGGCAATCATGATCATATCATACATCAATGTACAAATATCATAAATGGCCATACACCGGGCATAATTTTGTTATGTGTCTATATTTCTTATACGATACTGCCAGAAAATCATTGTTAGATATATGAGTCAGGATTCGAACTCGGAACTATTGAATTAAAGGTAGTTAGAGTGCTGAACCATTAAGCTACCAAGCCTAATGATGATATCATATTATATACATGAATCCCTGTTTTATTACGACAAGTGATGAAGTAGCACTAATCTTTTGATAATCTAGAACTCTAACTTTAGATATGGAGCGACTAAAATTAAATACGGACAGTATTGTTACAAGTTACATCCTTCCTTCCATTCACAATAAATTTTAATGCCTTATTATTTACAAATATTCGAACTAATCTCTCGCCACTGATATTATATTCCAGCATACCTCTGGCTAGAATGTTAAAAAAGATCTATAATTGTTCTGCGAAATCTTGTTGGTCAGCAGGCTAAAGCATTTATAAATGATGACGTGAATCGTTTAGTTCGAGCAAGTGGAATGTCTACGACAAGATAATGACATAAGCGATGTATCTACTTATTTATGTTGAGGATCAGTCTTGTTTGTGGAATTTTATAATTTTTATTATAATATTTAGGTATATTTTGACACAACACACACAGCGCCTTTTATTTTATTTCCAAGTTCAACAAACAAGGTAACGGATATTGTTAATGCTTAAATATACTTTTATGTAAACATAGGTACCTACACAACTTCACGTCAAATTGGTAAAGAGATCAGAGCGCCTCACTCGCTTCCTTGATTTTCAAAACTATTTTCATACACGCTCGTTGATTTTTAAGGCTCCTGACATCACCTACCTCCAGGACTCGTTCTATTTGGTCAAGGAAAGTATGTTGTGGCCGTCCATACCTATCCATACTTATCATAAACTTCTAGTCGGTTGTTTCACCAATGCACCGTTCATTATTAAAATAAAGCAATCAGTTCTATATATTAATTTACACAGTTTTAAATTGTAATAGGCTCATTTCATATAAAAGAAGCATGCACTATTTGAGCTGCCAAAGAGTGGTGGTAATCCAGCTGTTGTTTGACTTGAGGTATGTAAGGAATCTTAGACTTGTGTATCAATTATGGTTGGGTATATTTACCTAATTGCAATTTCAGAGTAAGATTGCAAATTTATGTGGTACGTATTTAATTACCTATATTATTTTTTTGTAACCTTGCACCTTTTTCCACCTGAAAGTGCAGACAGCGGTTGTCATTCCTCGCCCATTTTTTTCCTTTCAAACACCAAAATTTTTATTACACATAATTTCCGAAAAGCCGGATACGAGCGGATTGAACGCTGAGATTTTTCGATCTCCAGTTGAAATCCATGTACACACCAACTACGTTTCTTTTTTCCTATACGAAAGCAATTGCTCAATTGTGGCGATAAGATTAATGACCACGTCGTCGCCTACATATTAATTCATCATACATTCACTCGCCTTGTGTTGTCATCGAAGGAATTATAAAGAAAACCGATATACCTACATATATATGTGCATCACGTTATGAAAATGACTCGATATGTCCAACACGCTCTGTTTGCTCGTATAATTGTAGAATGAACACGCACCGATATCTCTCAGCCTGGCCCACTGGGTTTCACCAGCTACCGTAGTTAATGGCACCCATAAACAATCACATATAACATTTACCTTCACGTCCTCAATAGACATATTGTAGGAAGCGGCGATGAATGCCTCGACATTGGGAATGTTTTTTTGGTCCTTCGAGCCGGGCATCATAGTAATAGAAATTAAATCCGGTCCACGTGGTACAAATAACGTTTTCCACGGTTCAATTTGCAAAAATCCTTGAGGTTCGTAATCAATAACATAATCAATATTTTTTAAAATATAATATTCGATTATTGAAATCGAGATTCCTGAACGCGTTAACTTTATGCGGTTAATTAATGAAAGTTTACGATGAATATTGATTTAACTTTCACTAAATCAAATTTGTTATTTACGCAAATTTATCAATAAGATACAATATCAGGGTTCTCATTTCATTTTGTCTTCTCATTTAAGATATTGTTATTTTAAGCTTATCATTTCTTATTAGAAGTATATTAATTGTGTTATTAGAAGTAATGAATCTAATGCGGTATACTTTTTTGATCTAATTAGTTCTAAATCTGTTTCTTTCAAATAATTTTGTCTTTGATTGTAAACATCTCTTTGAAGATCCGATCTTTACGGAGATTCCGCCAAGATTTATCAGCTCGCACAATTCCTAAGCCAGAAGGAGTTTAAATCCGGGTTAATTCCGTAGCCTTCTATTAAAATTTCATAACCCTGACTGCGTAACAGGACAGAGGTCGCTGTATTGCGTTAGTTCACCTCGACTGAGTGAACCTTACGTGCTTTGACTTGTAATTTGCACAACGAACTTATACGTGCATACGCTTTTATAGGTACCTAGTACTTACAATAGGTATGTACTACAATCAAATCAGTAAATTAATCAAAATTAGACACAAATCATGTATAGATCTTTATCCCTAAAATCTGTTTACAAACCTACTTGTCGTATGGTTGCTTACAAAATAAAATACCTAAGGGTACATCATCAGGGCTATCCAAAGCCAAGATTTTGAGAGAAGTATATTAAGATCTAACAGCGAACAATAATTCTTTCTGCCTGCGCCGATAGCGATCTAGGATTATTTAGTGTTTTTGTATTAGTAGACGAAGGCCGAAAAAGAGATGGATGGTATGTGTAAAAGTTGATATGAACGAGTAATAGAAGAGAATGGAAAAGGATGACAAGTTGTGCAGACCCCATTTAAAGTGGGACAAGGGCAGGAGAATGATGATGATGATACATATAATGACTTGCTTAAACAACTCTGGATACGGGTCCTTTTGAGCCTCCTTTATAGTCTATTTTTATCGTGTTTTTAGTTTTAGACTATCGGATATCCTCTCATAGAAACCTAAATAATTAAATATTGAGCACTTTTTGCTGCCTTACTCAAAAAAGGTTTCAACTATTACAAATAAATTCTTAACAAAATTCGTATGAAAACCTTCTAAAGTATTTATTAAAGATATAATCAGCAAAAAAATGCAAATCTTCGTTTTTATTTATTTTACCTCTGATGCTTGGATATCTCGCGGTCTGCAGTAATATTAGAAAGAATTCAGAATTTGTAAATAATACGCGAAGCTCTTCGAAGTGAATCAGCCTGAAGGTCGCGGAGCAGGAGCAATATACTTTGACGGTGCATACCGAGACAAGTCCAATAAACCTTGAAAGTTATTACTCTGTGTCCGTCTGTAGTAGTCAAATAACCCTGTTAATTTCAAGCACTTGGCAGTGGGTATATATTTTCATTTCTTCATTTACAATGATAGACTGAGAATGCTGCGTTCAACTTACAGAACCAATTTAATTAGAAGAATTTAATTTAATTAGAAGAATATTACAGAAACGCATCTGTTTTTGTTAATATATTGTTAAATTCAGTAAATATTTAATATTCAACTACGACGATGAATAATAAACATATTTCTCATAAATGAATAAACTACATCTTTAGTTAAAAAATAGGTGCGGTAACTCCATTACAAAATACTTGTCAATTATTATTATTATAATTTGACATTGACATCTTGCCGTCTTTGTTCTTAACTAGCTGTTGCTTGCTACTTCGTTCGAGCTATGACTACTGTTTTTCGTTTCGGCGATAAGGTGTATTTTAGCTCAAGAACGCTCAATAGCCAACGCCGCGCCAATCCAACAGGAATCAGATCATTTACAATAATCATGAAAAGCCTCTCATAAGTAGACAGCTTTACTAAAAAACATTCATTTTTTTTGTAATTTGACGCTTTTTTATCCATCAGTGGAGGCAACTACTATTACGCCACGATTCGCTGAATATTTTGACGTCCCTAATGCAATAGGTGTCGAAACCTATTGATATAAATTTGGCACTATGTTGTCGATCATTGATATTTATCATAAAACTTCCAAAATGTCATTCTTGCCTATATAAGGAATGACGATGGGCCCAGCTTTAGGCCCGCTGTTCAAGCTTGGCCCACGATTGCGTACCAACACTAGCCCAACCTTGTTTAAAGTCGCGGATGATAAGTAAGTCCAAGGCTTGGTTTACAGCACTGGGCCAGCTGGCAATTGACGTAAGCCAAGTTCGGCCTAAAATTGAATAGTTGAGGCTCCGTTGCTCAGAGTTGGCCCAAGCTTGACCCCATCGTTCAAAGCTGGCTGTTCCTACATGGGTGATTCAGAAACGGGGTGTTCAACCTCTCCCAATAAAAATGTTGACATAATTGTATTTATTTGTATGATTGTGTGAAAAATATTTTTATTTCAATTCTGCCTACCCATGCAATTATTATTAAAATTAAAGGTGAGGGTTCACCACCAAGGAACCTTTCATTGTCTTGTCTTTAGTTTCCTTTGCCATGACCTTTCAATGTACGCATGTCCACAATGGAAGAGTCATTTGTAAGTGAAGATATGTTTCCTTTAGTTGGGTTATGTATGATTCATTAATTTTACGGTTGAAGGACCTTTAAGATATTCTGGTCATTGCTTCTTAGTAAATATTTTGTCACAAAATGAGTAATTCCTTTTCTATTCGATTCGTATTCGTCTAATAAATATGGTTGAAATTGTGTCACTTTTGATATTAATTACCCATAGATATTAACAACAAATCTTGCTGCATATGTCACTAGTTAAGCGGTTCAAACAGTGTAGAGCCAGGCATGATCTTTCAGAATATCGACGTTAAGTGTCTTATGCCGCGTTTCGCTCGCTGTTAAAGGTATCCAGGGGTTGAGCCCCTGGATACCCTGGATACCTTACCTACCGTGAAGTGGGATGATGAGATGATAGGGGAATGGGTTGACCCATTCCCCTATCATCTCATCATCCCACTTCAGACTCCAGCCCTGTCCATTTCAAATGCATTATCTGTGTTGCAGATGTCCATGGGCGGCGTTAGTTGCTTACTATCAGGTGACACACCCGCTCGTTTGCGGTCCTATTCCATAAAAACAAAGTTCCTCTATCGAATGCTTAAAAATATAACCAACGAATTTTCTATTATGAGTATAGTTAGTCTATCGACGATGTCAATGGGTTCGCCACCTATTTCACTGCACAAAATATAATATTTGGCTTGCCCTTTTTATGCGAGGAAATGAACGGCACTGCAATCCGATCCTAGGGTTACCCACTAAAACCTCGCGGCGGCTTTCCTCCGGCGTTGGGGTGGCCCATGACAGTGCGTCAGCCCTCTGGTCCACCCCACTGTCGCACCCCCTCTGTCACGAGAGGGTGCTCAATCTCGAGGAGCCTCAGTGAGGCTCCCCCGGGCGGGGCGGCTCCGACTGCGCGCTGTATGGCTTGCCTACTCTACGAGTGTTAGCGGCGTCAAATTATTTGCAACCTTATTTTTTCCATATTCGTCATATCTGTACGATTATAATATCTTATAATAAGTCAATTAACATTAATATGGCTAAACTATCGATAAACCTACCACACAAAAAATGACGGTTTCATTAAATCACGGATTAACTAAACAGGTTCTATAAATCTTTGACTTGTATGTACGCCCTCTGACGTAATTCCATAGACTAGAAGAACATTCCTATACCTACAGTTTTTATTTAAAGTTAATGAGGTTATATTCTGGTACATAATTAAATTGTGGTTTAAATAAGTTACCATGGCATCACGGTATGAGCAAAAATTGCACTTTAGAAGGTTTCTTTCTGTTCTTCTCTTATAACTGACCACTTAAATGCTATATTTTAGATTAATATATTATTACTTACTCTCGTTGGTCCAGTAGAATACATTTCTGATTCAGAAGTCGCAGGATCGATTCCGGGTTTACACCAATGATTTCTCAATTATTCTTATCGGAAATTATGTGATGATAATTATTGATTACTAACATCATTGTGGCCGGTGTACGGCAATAGGTTCCTATATCCTAGACCTAACGATTTGGGGAGTCAAGGATCAGTCATTGCCTAAACCTTAGGGTAGAAAAAGGCGTGAAGTTATGTGTAATAGTATTAATTAATTTTCGGTATTAGAACAGCGCTGATTTTCTTGATAACGGGGATATGCAATAGCCAAACATTGTTTATTATCATCTTCTAGTACTAAAACATAAACAACTTAATCTCAACTTGTCTATTATGAATCATGGTTAAAATATCTATCTATTTTGAATAAGCATTTTCATTGTTTCACCGCGTTTAGCTGGAAATATACCTACCTATACTACCTACCTACACTACTCATCTCGCATTGTGATTATATTGAGTCATTTTGTAATTACTTGAGTATGTTTGTAATAATTTGCGAGTAGAGACACACCTGTTTAGGTACAACTTGGATATAAGTTATAACTCCGGTATAACTTGCTGTTATGCACAACATCGTTCACTTGACAGACAGATGTTCTTCACATTTCCTATGCTTCTATTTTATACGATAATCTGTTTTCTTTTAGTACATAATATCTTCATTTTCGTCTTAAAATATTTTTCATATACCATAATTAAAATATCTCCCTTAAAAATATAATTGTAAGCTTTGTCGGTTAACGCGTTACCTTAACACGACCATATTTCTTATAAATCAAATCTGTATTTATTTCTTAGATTTTCGCGAATCACATTCATAACATTAACCATCATCTTTTTTTTCATATTACCATCTTTTTGTTCATCACTCGTGAAAATGATCTCTGTAAAGAGTTCGAAACGTCGGGAAATATATAAAAAATAAATTCTAAATAAACGCGATATAATCCATAAAAAGTTGTCTTACGGCCGAAATTAATAATCCATCTCCAATCTAAGATTGAAGCTAATCTAAGATCATTGTGTATCTGTCGATCGATTCCCAAACAAAATCAATCCATGGATTGTTTGTTGGCACACTTATTAGTAGAAATGGATTGAAATATTGATCTTAGATAGCAAAATTTGGATTGGGATTGATTATTGGTTGCGGCCGTTAATGTTATCAAATCTGTAACTTCTGAGATTGACTTTTCAAGCAAATAAAACAACATAACCAGTCTATAATGAGAACGCTATTTTTTGCAGAACATAACTTTTTGCAATATCTTTTCTCTACTCGAATGTGTATATGTACATATAGCTGGATTAAGACTCCACTTTTCATTGATTTTTTTAAGAAATGAAACATATGTGTATATCAGTCATTATTAATCGCAAACAACTTTAAAATGAATTTTCCTAAAAGTAATTGGTGAGCCCGGATTTGAACTCAGGCCTTCTCGATTTAGTAGCGGGTGGCTCGACCTCCAGACCACCGAAACCACGTAACGTAACGTTAATTATCTATTTACGAGCAATGTCCATAATGCCTTTTCGCGAGTGGTCTTTTAACAAATGAGGTTTTGAAGTAAAACAATGATGTGATGACCTATTGTTACACTTACATATATACCCACATATAATCGTATAATATACGAATTGTATGTAAGTGGAGCGAGTAAATATATATAACGTTTGAAGTTCAAGTTAATACAACTTTTGAATAACAAATTGACCGTGCGTTTGGTGCAAGTGAATCTGGGCCACTCGAATATTTTTTTGAAATGTTAAACTTGGTAGTTCGTCACCGCTCATGTTAGTGTTTCTCTTGCAAAACACTTTTAACTGAGTGCAATTTTTTTTTTGAGTTATGATTTATGTAACATTTTGCGTGTTTATAGATAATACTTTGGAAAGTGTGCTTAAGTGCGTGTACCTGTTTACATATTGTCCAATATTAGTAGTTCCCTGTCCTAGCACCAGACCCGTACCCGTATTTAGAAGTTTAGACCTCTAAATGCGGGGTAACAGAGAAGGCCCCAATTTTTGTGCTGGCTCAAGTTCTGTAGCCCTGGTTGTTACTCTCTCATAAATTCGTGATTGCACCAGACCGTGTATCATAAGAACTGTTTGTCAATTTCCTTACATTTCATTGGTGTGAGACTGTGAACCTGATCGATGTTCTTAATATTTTATACCATATTTCGTAATAAGTAGAGAAAATCGTTAAAATTAAGCGAGTCAATGCACCGTGGATGTCTGAGAAAATTTTGCAGAATATAGAAATACTTTTTTTTTTACATGAGACCTACATTTTATGGTGTCATTTGTAGCGTTTGCGAAAACTTTTATGGCATGTGATGGATGTCAACATCG
This sequence comes from Euproctis similis, assembly GCA_905147225.2. NCBI lineage: Eukaryota > Metazoa > Arthropoda > Insecta > Lepidoptera > Erebidae > Euproctis > Euproctis similis. Next base: position 16,309,788 of record LR990106.1, read on the forward strand.
CAAAACCACGATATACATTATTATATAATATCTTGCCATATTTTATTGATGTGTCCTAAATAATAGTGTCAGCGATTCTCTTCCTTTGGGTGTTTAAAAGCACGTCTAAGAAATTCGACTTACGCTTATTAAGCGAATTATTCTATGTGTTGTTCAGTTAGTTCAGAATTCCGACTTGTAGTCTATTTCAGGAGTTCTGCGTTTGAATTTTGTTTCACACCAATGCCATTTTTTTAAATTGTGTTATAAATAAACTAATAAAATTGCTCCGGATGAATGACAATAGACTAATTGTTATGACTTACTCTCATACTTTTAGAATTGTTGTGACCAATGTGTCAAGGTGCAGTTGCCGCTGCCTACACCTTCGGGTATTGATACCCCGTTGAAGCGTGAAGCTATAGGTATATATAAATAAAATTGTACATTATTCCCTTGAACATCTTACGTAATGTATGGAGACATGATGGGTACTTACCGGATGTTTATCTCTGGTAATCAGTTCAACTATGAGGTTATAGGATTAAATACTTCTTAGTAGGTTGCAATATTTGGGGATATTTTTTTACTATATAACTTAACATAACTTCACGCCTTTTTCTACCCGAAAGTGTAGGCAGCGGCTGTTAAGCCTCGTCTCGCTGTTATGTTTACGTCCCAAATGAAATAGGTGGCGAACCCATTGCTATACCGGGCACAAAGTTTTTCAGTCCTTGATATTTTTCACACATAACTTCCGAAAAGAACTTGCAAAGTCATTGGTGTGAGCCAGTGTGAGGATTCGAACCCGCGACCTCTGGATTCAGAAGCCGCGTGCTCCACCACTGGACCACCGAGACGTTTTTTACTATGTCTTTACAGCAAACGATATAAAACACAGAATGTTATAAAACCTTATTGACTATTACCTACCTACATACAGGTTAATTATGAATAGTTATATGGTGATGGTGGGTATTAAAATAAAATGAAACTCTTGTGAATTAAACCATCTGAATGTGTCACTTTCTAAAGTAAAATTCATTTGTAACCATCACGCCGTGTCACCAGAACCTAGACGTCTTGCTTTCAACAAAAGTTCTACGTTATTAACGAGTAGATACACGTAGAAAAAAAACTAAACATAAATACGAATGGGCATCCTCGTGGAAAGGGAAATCAATGAAAGTGGATACTTTTAACATAATTTAAAGCCGTCGAATCGTTATCTTACTTCCCAAATGGAATATGTGCTGGAACCTATTGCCATACACCGGGCATAATGTTGTCAGTCACCGATATTTATCACACATAACTTTCGAAAAGTACTCCCAGTGTGGGTCGTCAGTCTAAAGGAATGTCAGCAGCGTGTGTCGTCAAACGGCACAAAGAGGTTTGATCTGATGTGACCCTTCTTTTGGATGATTTAAGAATTATTGGCGATTACTGATTGGTCGCACACTATTTTTGACAACAGGCTTTCCATCTATTCCATAGGTCTCATTTCTCTCAACCCAGAAGTTGAACAGCATTTGATAGGGGACTTTTGGAGTCACATCAATTCACATCATGTATTTTTAATAGATATTTTTTAACATTGGATATACGTATATAAATAAACCCTAAATAAATCTATTCTATTTTTATATGACCATGAAATTTAATGATGAAGTCGTTATTGACATCTCTAATATGAGCAATGAATATATTTCACTGAACAAAATTTAAATGATCATATTGTTCAAAAGCCTGACGGCAGAAACCGTCGTCTTATTTATACAACACACCCTACTCACGGTAGTAAAATAAAGCCACGTAGTTTGTAAAGTGGCTCAAGCCTCGTTTCGTTCAGTCAGAGAGGTATCCGGAGGTTCACCGCCCCTTTTTTACGGAATAGGTAACATGTTAGTAAGCAACTACCGCCGCCCGAGGACACCTGTTCGTTTGCTCCCTATCCCGTAAAAAAAGTTAACGTAACTGGGTAACGACTTTTTAATTTAGTTGTAATTTTTTTCCAGACAATCTTGGCAAATATATTTATCTCACTTCCCTGCCCTTCATTTCCCACTCTAAGCGCGGTCGGCACAGCATGTCATCCTTTCGAACTATCTATGTTGTCAAAAGATTTGGCTGTATTTCTGCCTGTCGTAAACTAAAATTTAAGGACATACTATATTATTGAAATAATATCTACTAGGACACTTTATCTATTTTGTCATATTGTGTGGTGAAGGTCGTTGTTTAGAGCGCTTTGCGTGTCAGTAGATCTGATCATCTATTTCGTAATCTTGTACCGAGTTGCTTAACTCCATGTGTATTACAATGAACCTTTAACAGCAAAACCTTGGGAAGTGGTATTGTTGTTTTAATTATCGACAACCATTGTTTGCTCGTTTCTTCTCACATAACTATGAAAATAAATTATCATAGTTGTGTTACAGGAACTTTGGTTTTTTTTTATCTTATGTTCTTATATATACAGAGTAGGATTAAATGCTTATTAGTGATTTAAAATAATAATTTACGTTTTTTGTATTATAAGTGATGATCACTTATAAAAGAAACAAAGATCACTTAGTGATCTGTGTTTCTTTTATATTTTGAGTTTTATTTAATTGCCTTTGCATAGCATTAATTTAATAATAACATTTAACATAACTTCACGCCTTTTGTTACCCGAAGGTGTAGGCAGCGGCTGTTAAGCCTCGTCTCGCCGTTATGTTTACGTCCCAAATGGAATAGGTGGCGAACCTATTGCCATACCGGGCACAAAGTTTGTCAGTCATCGGTATTTATCACACATAACTTCCGAAAACAATTTCGAAAAGTCATTGGTGTGAGCCAGTGTCTGGAATCGAACCCCGGACCTCTGGATCAGAGGCCGTGCGCTCGCCCACTGTGCCACCTTTTTCACTTCACGCCTTTTTCTACCCGCAGATTTAGGCAGCTGCTGTTAAAGCCGCGAGTCGCCGTCAAATGACATCCCAAATGGAATAGGTGGCGAACCTATTGCCATACAACGAGCACAAAGTTGTCAGTCATCGATATTTATCACAGAAAACTTCCGAAAATAATTTCGAGAAATCATTGGTGTGAGCCGGGAACCGAACCCACGACTTCTGAATCAAAAGCGGGGAGCGCGACCAGTGGAACACCGATACTGTTAATGTACTTAAGTCTTTAAATTCATGAATGGGTAATTTAGTATCAAATGGGTCGTGTCTTATGGGAAGGTGACGTCAGGAGCCTTGGTAACTGACGTTGTACGTGTGTGATAAGATATGTGTTGAACACCAAAGAAGCCAGTAAGATATTAAGTAAGATTTCTGTAGCTGGCGCTCAATTGACAATCCTCGGAGTGCATTGGTAAGGCTACCGATTGCAGAATCGAGGTTGGCGGGTTCGATCCCCACCCGAGTACAAATATTTGTGACAAGCATGAATGTTTATATGGCGTCTGGGTGTTTTTATATGTAGTATATGTATGAACTAGCTGACCCGGCGAACTTTGTTCCGCATCAAAAGTAATAAATGAGTAAATTCTGGATATTATGAGGTTAAATTTGTGCTATTTATCGGCTTTAACTGCTGTCCCGCTATATTAATACTGCAATATCTTCAAAAATATTCCTTTAAATTGCATGCTGTAAAGAGCCAGGATCATCTATATTACATGCACAATCTATTTAAGACTACTACTACTTAATTGGATGAAAATTAATGCTGTAATGTTTAAAATCGCTTCATAAATAGGCATTTTTTTGTAAAAAGTAAAAAAATAAAAATGGTCATTGTGGGTTATCCCTAAGAGATAGGCATATGCCCTCGCGGACTTTTTTGTAGACCTTCTGAAGGTGTTTAATAATGTAGAACATTGTTTTGGTCTATCACTTAGGGTTCCACCAGCGTTTGCAATGAAAGTGCTAAATCTCGAAAATTAACAATTTTTCTTTACAATATCATATATGAAAGAACAAAACCACCCCGTTGACACTCTCTAACTATTAAAAAAAACCGCATCAAAATCGTTGCGTAATTTGAAAGATATAAGCATATAAGGGGACAGACAGCGGAAAGTGACTTTGTTTTATTAAGTGACTATGTAATAATAATAATTTACAAAAAATATATGTATTCAGATCTGTTATCTAGTATCCATATCATAAGCATTTATTTATTTATTTGTATTTGGGACGCCAGTAAATTATGCACATATAATACATCGAGTTACTTAAGTATTAGTTTCATGACCGGTGCTCATTTTTTTAAGGCACCCACAACTATCAATTAACAACATCACTATCATATGTTTATGTAGTTACAGAACCCACACTAATACAATACACCAATAATTACTTAAATTAATAACAGACATAAAATAAATATAAATCGTCAAAAATAAAAAAAATCAGTTTCTTTCTGTACATCATCATCATCTCCTGTCAAATAATAAAGATTACCTAGTTTGATGTTTTAGAATTTTACAAAGTAAATAAATAAGTATTAATTTTTAATTATACATAACTGTTACAATTACTTATATATTTTTTTTACTGTTACAAATATGATCAATAATACCAATGATATATATATATATATATATTTAGCAACTGCTTTATAATTTAAATAAAAAAATAAACCAATCTAACAAAAATATAATTACACAATCAATAATTTAAATAATAAAAAAATGGGTAAGAATATTAGACTCGAATATATTGACAACAAGTGAACGCTGCGCGTGCTCTGAGAAAAGTGAGTCCACGGTGGCGTGATGTCGGCACCGGTAGGTCGGATGTCTTTTCGGGCGCTGTCGTGACAACTCGAGTTTTCGTCTTCACTGGCCCCGCCCTTCGACTTTGGCTTAACAGTTAGTCGTTGCTAATACGGCCTCTCCTGACTGGTGGACGTCCACGTCCACCTCAACGATGTGACCGTCTTCACTCACTGACGAAGCAGTACTCGCTGGCTGCACGGCGTCTATACAAGGTTGTTCACCGATATCATCATTGGCTGTAACAGGAATAGAATGTTTGCATTACAGTCTGAAATTTGTCATGGCATGACTCATTAGTAAAAATTAGTACTTGTGAGCGTTTTATGTCACTTCAGTATGTTTGTGTATAGTAGGCTCTTGTTAAGTTACGTTAGCTGAATAAACGACATGGCACTGTTAACATGTCGGGTGTGTAATATGCTGTGATAGTAGAGTCTGGTTGACATGGCCAAGTTAACATGTCAAGCCAATACACTCGTAACGTGTGCTGTGTTACCACGTCACAACTTGTACGTGAGCTATGTTACCACGTCACAACTTATACGTGAGCTATGTTACCACGTCACTACTTATACGTGAGCTATGTTACCACGTCACTACTTATACGTGAGCTATGTTACCACGTCACAACTTATACATTACTTAGTTAACTCGTTGGCGAAACATTTACATGACCCGGTTAACATGTAAGATGTCAATCAAACGTCATACGTAGTTAACTTGTACTCACAGTTGAAAAAGGCTCCACAGACCTCGGGAGACCATTCTCCGCGCCACAGCACCATGTGCTCACCAGCCGCCTGTGTGGTCTTGCCGTAGGCACCTCCAAGCAGCTGAAGCTCGTAGCGTCCTCTGGGTAGCGTGTGTAGTACGCGGTAAGGACCACGCATACCAGAATCTAACTTTCCGGTCATCTGAGCTACCTTTGCTACGAAAACTAAATCATTTACTTTAAACAATTTTGTGATTTTGCGATTTTTATTCACATACGCATCTTGCTTTTGTCTATTTTGTTCTAAATGATTCGATGCTGCCTGACGTTGCAATTCTCTTAAGGCTTCCCGGTTAGAATTATTATTTTCTAAAGCCACATCGCGTACAAGCGATCTTATTGCGGGAGTAGTGCCATCAATGCCAATAAGGAGTTGCATCGGAGACGTGTTGGTTGTCTTATGCTTTGTACAATTCAACACTAGTTGTATTCGCCAAAGTGCTTCAGACCACTTATTCTGTCTAATGGCGGTCTCAACCCTTATCATGTTTAATACCGTACGGCAATATCGCTCTGCTTGTCCATTTTCACAGTGCATTTCTGGGGTTATGAAGTGAATCTCGCTTCCCATATCATTGGTCCAATTGCGAAACTGAACACTTGCAAACATACGAGCACGATCACAAACTATGAGCTTAGGTACACCAAAACAAGATATGACACTCGTCATTACATGGATAAGTTCTTCAGAATCTTGACGTTTTATAGCAAACAAAAGACAAAACTTAGAATACGCATCAATAACTACAAAAACATATTTAAAGCCATTGGACTCCGGAAGAACACCAAGTACATCTACGTGAAGCGTATCAAAGGGCACATCGGGCTTAACCCAGGAAGATATTGGTTGGTGAGGAGCTCTAGGTACCCGTTTAGCAGATAAACATGTGAGGCAGTGATTAATATATTTCTTTACAAAAGCACGCATTCCGGGGAACCAAAAATGTCTTAAAATTAAGTCAAGAGTCTTATCATATCCTATGTGATCATGCTGATCGTGGAATACCCTTAATAAACTGAGTCTATGACCCTTGGGTATGAAACATAACAGTCTGGACTCTTGTCCAATGGGATTATATTTGTAGTAAAGTAAATCATTTCTGACCACATACTGTTTCTGATCTAATTCGTTATTATTAAGTCTATCTATTAAAGCACGAGTTTCCTCGTCGGCAGATTGAGCTATTTGTGCCCAATTTTTCGGCTTATCTATCACACGTACATCTATAGGGTTACGACTAAAATAATCAGCATGAGACATTAAACAACCTTTTCGATATTCTATCTCAAAATTGAAATCCTGCATGTACATCCACCATCGTGCCACACGTGGCAACAAGTCCTTTTTACGTTCCGTAAGTTTAAGGGCATTACAGTCTGTGACTATTTTAAATCGTATACCTAGAAGATATTGCCGAAAATGTTGTAAGGCTTTAACAATGGCTAACGTTTCTAGCTCGTATGCGTGATAACGAGGTTCGGCACCCTGAGTTGTTTTACTAAAGTACGCAATTACACGCCGTTTCTTATCAACCTGCTCTTGTATTAATACGGCACCATAACCTTTAGAGCTGGCATCCGTGTGGAGCTCGGTGGGCAGAGTTGGGTCGAATATTGCCAGCACTGGCTCATTAGTCATACAATCAATTAAATATTGACGAGCCAACTCTTGCTCATCGCCCCACACAAATGGAACACTGTTGCGTGTGAGCTTAGCGATAGGCGCGGTTTTAGACGCGTACCCAGAAATATATCTCCGAAAATATCCCGCTAAACCTAGCAATTGTCGCACTTGTTTCACATTTGCGGGTATAGGGGAGTTAATCAAAGCTTGCACTTTTCTTTCGCTTGGCCTTACCTGACCCTGACTGATTTTACGACCTAGATACTCTACTTCTGTAGCCACAAACGTGCTCTTTTTCAAGTTAATAGAAAAACCAGCTGTAGTTAAAGTTAACATGACTTCCCGCAAATCATTTAAAGCTGATTCTATCGTATTCGATAGTACACAAACGTCGTCGACATATACTAAAACCTTGCCTGAATCTATTAAAGATCGTAAAGTTTTTGAGATAATTCGTTGGTATACAATAGGCGCGTTTGTTAGACCATAAGGCATTTTCAAGTATTCATAATGGCCCTCGGGCGTCACGAAGCCAGTTTTTGGTATAGAATCGTTATCTAAGCCTATCTGGTGAAAGCCAGTTGCCATATCTAAGCAGCTATAATACTTATGCTTCCCAAAGCGGTCTATATGATCTTCGATAAGTGGCAACGGATAACGGTCCTTTACAGTGATAGCATTCAACGCACGAAAGTCCACGCACATACGGTCCGATCCGTCTTTCTTCTTGACGAGAATAATCGGGGACGCATAAGGTGACTCTGATTCTCGAATAATATTTTTATCTAATAAATCTTTAATTATATTGCGGACCCTCATTTTCTCGTCAAGGGAAAGTTTGTAAGGCCTATAGTGAACAGGAGTGTTGCTCGTCAGCTCTATGTGCATACTGCCCGTATTTACAGTTGTAAGGGCTGTACCGGCTATTAAATAATCTTTAAATTCATCAACAATCGACAATAGTGTTTCGCGATGGGCACCCGTTAAATTTGTATTAATAGGCAGCGATTGATCACTCAATTGAATATGCAATACACTATTCGCATTGTAATTACTATGAACGACGCGTGTCAAACGTTGCTGTCCATTGACTCGTACGTAAGCTACACCTTCTCTGTTCAATACATCGGTTCCAATAAGCACCGGTACATTCATACAATCTGAGGGTACAATAAGAAAATCAACTTCTAGAGAAATATTATCAAACTCGATTATTAGGGTTACATAACAAGTCGATTCAATAATTTGACTGCCTAAACCTCTCAACAATTGATATGTGGGTACTCGATTACAATTTAAGTGCTTGACGATATTGTCAGAGACCAACGATACCCGCGAACCACTATCAATTAACACATCGGTTGGTACGCCTTGTATAACCGCAGTAATAACGTCCGTGTCGGTGCAGCTACCTTTAATTCCTTGACAAAAATTAACTGATCTGTTTCGTGATTCCGAACGAGCTTTAGCAAAACATTCATTCACGTCATGACCAACTTTTTTACAGAACGTACAGATAACTTTAGGTACATTTTGAATGTTAGGTTGTAAATTAGTCGGAACTGCTTTACTATTACCCGACGCAGTAGGTTTAAAACGTTTAGGACACGACCGTTGGGCGTGACCTAAGTCTCCGCATGAGAAACACTTAAAGGGCTTAGAACCAGAACGAGTTTGACTGAATGAACGCTTTCGTGTAAAATTGTCATTAGGTCTACGAACATTACGCACAGGATCATTGGTTGCACGCGAAGGCTTTACAAAATTAGAAAAGAATTCAACCAAGTCCTTCGATAATAATTTACAATTGGCAGCAGTAGCACGAATTTGAGGGTCGGCTACACCACGTATAATGATAGCGACAATGAGGTCGTCACTCAACCCCTTAACTATACGTAAACGTAATAACGACCGTCTTGCGTAGTCTGCGTAGGTTGCGTACTGGTCGGAGTTCGTGCACATTACATCGAAAAGAATACCGGCAACATCGATTTGCCGTGCACACAAAGGCTTAAATTCTACCTTAAAATTCGACCAGCTACGATCGCTCGTGACCCATTCTTGTAACCAAGTTCTCGCGTCACCTTTTAGGCAGTTGGCTATTCTAGACAAGCATTCGTTGTCGTCCCACCCGTTAATATCACGCGCCCTATCTACTTCTTCGCACCAAGAATCGATATCATTAACACTTGGATCAAAATTAGAGATATAGAAATGGTTCGACCTTACTTTGGATAGTGCACTTAATGCTCCGATGATCCTGTCCGTAGCGTCGAACGCGCGGGGCTCGGACGATGGCGGCGGCGGCGAAGTGATCCCCGACGCCACCACGAGGCCGGCGCCACCACCGTCCGCAGTCGAGGGACAAGAGTCTTCTATCTGTGGCCCTAACGAGCTCGACTCACGTGCAACGTTCACATTTGAATTTTCTAAAGCTGTTAAACGCGCCAATATTATTCCTAGTTGATCACGAACGTCTGGCAAATCCGAACTTCTACCTGCCCTGCTCCTAGTTACGCGTCTATCGGCCATTACGTTGTTAATTTAATAAAAACCTTAAACTGTATTGCCAGGACAACCAAAAGCGAATAGAGCACAAGCCCTATCCCACTTCTGAATTTAGCAACTGCTTTATAATTTAAATAAAAAAATAAACCAATCTAACAAAAATATAATTACACAATCAATAATTTAAATAATAAAAAAATGGGTAAGAATATTAGACTCGAATATATTGACAACAAGTGAACGCTGCGCGTGCTCTGAGAAAAGTGAGTCCACGGTGGCGTGATGTCGGCACCGGTAGGTCGGATGTCTTTTCGGGCGCTGTCGTGACAACTCGAGTTTTCGTCTTCACTGGCCCCGCCCTTCGACTTTGGCTTAACAGTTAGTCGTTGCTAATAATATATATATATATGCATACATAAATAAGCAAGCATATAAATACATGCACACGCACACACATATTTAAAACAGTCAAGACAAATTGAAATTGTATAAAAAAAATTATCATCACAGTATTTCATAATTTATTTGTAGTATTTAATATGTAGTAAGCAGGTCGACACGGCAATACTATAGTTATATTTAAATATCTCGAAAGTGTCTCTATACGTTATTCTGAAGATAAGAGGTTATTTTCCTCTTGTACGTATTTTTACTGTCAAAGAAAATATCTAAGTCCACAGATTTAGGGAGTTGATTATAAAGTTTAATCATTCTAGTTAATGGTGAGTTGAGACCTAAATTCGTTCGATGCGCATGCTCTTTAAATAATTTGTAAGCCAGTGGTCTTGGGATTCGAGAAGGTGCCGCTATACTTAATCGATAAAGTATCTCCGGACAATCCACTATACCATTCATGATTTTGAATAAAAACATCAAATCAAGATACTTGCGTCTATCAATGAGAGTCATTAAACTATGTTGCTTTATTCTGTCCCTATATGAGTTGAATATATTCGAATGTCTTTTACTAAATGTTAGATAGTTTATAAATTTCCTTTTTACTCTCTCTATCAAATCCTTTTGTACCTGATAGAAAGGAGACCAAACTTGGGAACAATATTCAAGTTGACTACAAAATTTTAGTTGAATTACGTTTAAAGTTTTTAGTATTCCTAAAGATGAAGCCCAACATTTTGAAAGCTTTGTTAATTATAGAGTGTGTATGAAATTTAAAATCAAGTTTTTCATCGATATTTATTCCCAAATCTCTAACGTGTCTCACCATCTCAATTTTTCTATTATAAATCCTGTAACTCGAATTAACTTACCTTATTACGCGTAACTCTGAGATAGGAACATTTGTCAACATTAATAGTCATTTTATTGTCTTCACACTAGTTAACCAACGCGTCAATGTCACTTTGCAATAGTAAACAGTCTCTCTCGTCGGAAACAGATCTGACCAGCTTTAAATCATCAGCAAACAGATAAGCCCTTGAATGCTTAACACACCTAGTAATAGTATTAACATAAACCAAGAAAAGTAAAGGCCCCAGATGGGATCCTTGAGGCAAGCCCGAATTCACTTCGAAATCGTTAGATCTTTCATTATTAAGAACCACAAATAAATTGCGATTCTCTAAATAAGAGGCAATTTAGTTGCTTAGATTGGAACTAGAGGGCGCTGTATTGTGTCCAAGATATTATTATTATTTCTGCCTAGAGTGTTGAAACTTGGTGTTCTTGTGTGTAGATAATTTAAAAAATAAATATGTAATATACACAACTTCACGCCTTTTTCTACCCGAAGGTGTAGGCAGGGGCTGTTAAGCCTCGTCTCGCCGTTATGTTTACGTCCCAAATGGAATAGGTGGCGAACCTATTGCCATACCGGGCACAAAGTTGTCAGTCATCGATATTTATCACACGTAACTTCCGAAAATTTCGAAAAGTCATTGGTGTGTGCCAGTATTTGAACCCACTAACTACTTCTTGAATCAGAAACGGGGTGCTAGCCACTGCGCCACCGAGACTGTATATGTAATACATATTTTTTATTGTATATGAAACAATTCATGTGTATTCACATTTCCGGTAGTAAAATCACAGTTTATAATAATAATATTTAATAAAACTTGGAAACGTGTATAATTTATTATAAATAAAACTGTCGTCCTCTTATACGTACTTGAGGAACACGAGTGATATCGGGGTCGCTGGTGACAGGCAAGGTGGACCAGTTTTTTCAATTCGATCCTGAATACCACGCAGGCACACAACACTTATATTTATAATTAGTTGTTTTCGTAAAAAAAAATGTAATAATAGTTTAATAGTAGTATTTTTGTTTTTATTGTTTTTTTATTAGCAATATAAATTCTTGGGACATAATGATTTGAGAGACATTGATAATTAACTATACAATAAACAGGAGTTTCTTAATTCGTCTAACAGATAAGGACTTTCTGCTCTTGTTTAAAAAATGTGTAAATTTTTTGTTTAATTTAAAACCTAAGCGAAGTGTGTGTTGTGAGTGTGAATCTAGTTATATCATTACACTAGCTGACCCGGCGAACTTTGTTCCGCATCTAAAGTAATAAATGAGTAAAATTTGGATATTAAAAAGTTCAATTTGTGCTATATAACGGCACGCGTCTTACTGCGCGACGCAACTCCTATGTCCCGCTACGTTAATATTGTAATATCTTCGTTTAAATTACATTCATGCAACGATACACGGGCTATATTGAACAATATTAAAAGCACAATCCAAGACAATTAACTGTATGAAAATTAATGCTGTAATGTTTAAAATAAGTTTATCAATGCGTCAATAATTATGTTTCTAATCGAGTACAAATTTATAACATGTTTGAAAGGCAAATAAACTGGCTAAGCCAAAATAAGCGTCAGCTTCTTGTGGCTTGACGACAATACTGTGGTATTTCCGTTCAAGTTATTCCTTCGTGATCGATTCATCTATCTTTCGAATACAAATCAATCGAGCTTCAACTATGTTGTTTGCGAATTATTATAATAGGTACTAAGTAATTCGTATAGTACTAAGTTCGCTGAACTTAGCTTTCTTGTATCATTCTGTTCAATCTGTTGTTGCTAAGTTGACTCTAGATCTATTCAAAGGATCACCATCTTTTACACTCGCATTCTTATAAATCGCGCTGAAATTATTATAGAAAAATATTATTCAGTGGGGCAGTCATACACCCCTTGCGTGTTAAGTAGACTTTACCTTCAGTCCAGTACCTCTGTACCAGTGGTCAAGCATCCCGCTTCCGAATCCAGAGGTCGTGGTCTAGAATCCTAGCTCACACCAATTACTTTTAGTAATTAATTTCGAAAGTTATGTGTGATAAATTTTGAGGACTGAAAATTTTGTGAACGGTATGGCAATAGGTTCGCCACCTACTCCAATTGGGACGTAAACATAACGGCGAGACGAGGCTTAACAGCCACTGCCTACACATTCGCCTAGAAAAAGGCGGGAAGTTATGTTATGTTATAAATAAAATATTGGTCCGTCAAGTCCTCTATTATGTCGTTTATTGGGAGCCTAGCCTTCAAAGTTACATTTACTTTACCTATGCGGGAAATGATATTAGTCACAAAAATACTCAAGAAAATTAAGATACATGCAACTTCCGTCGTCGTTAAAGTTTGTTACTGAGAAACGTGTAGTTAAGTCGCGGAGACCATAGTCGCTGCCGTATATCCTGCTACATAAAAAGCTATTAAACTCTGCAATTGCCAACCTTTTTTTTTAAATAATATTTTGGACACAATACACACAGTGCCCTCAGGTTCCAAACTAAGCAACTAAGTGCTTGTGCTGTGGATACTAGATAACGGATATTAACACATATATACTTTTCTTTTGTAAATACATAGATACTTATATACATAGAAAAACACCCAGACGCCATACAAACATTCATGCTTGTCACAAATATTTGTACTTGGGTGACAATCGAACCCCTCAACCTCGATTCTGCAATCGGTGGCTTTACCAATGCACTACAAAGTTTTATATTTATAGCAGGTATTATCATATGCAAAATAGTTTAGAATCGAAAAAACTAATAAGATTATGAATATCGTGCTTATTTACACTTTTTAATATCTTTGGTCTTGTTGAATTTTAACATTGGACGATTCCTCGATTCCACTTGTTTTCATTAAACTTACTCAAGTTATTAAGTAGGTATTAAGCTCGGCCAAGTTATGTACTTTCACAGGTAATTTATTTATTACTCTCAAAAACACATTATGCAGTCTTTCGTCGTAATAAATGGTCGGCCATGTTCTTTGAATGCGGTAAACGAATGAGATCGGCCAGTGAAACACCGTGACCCTCAAGAAAATCCGCGCAAAGTTTCTCATACTGCGTTTCGGCGAGAGTGGAATCTCACAATCTCCTCCATATAATAGTTAATGGTAACACAGCTGTGACCCTCTTGGTGTTTCAGATTTTCATATCTATGTCTATGATGCTTATATCTCTGCTCGTTTGCCCCGTTTTCCCAAAAAAACAACCTAATTATTTTAATTATGCGTAAATCCATAATTGCAAGTTGCGTCATGAAACCTTGACCTTACTTAATACGGATATTTAAGTACAACGCTACATTTCCCGTAACCGGTTGTGGTTACAACGTTCACTTTCATTACTTTTATCTTTACAACACTGTTACTTTTATTTATTACTAGCTGCCACGGAGAGCTTTGTTTCGCCTCGGTAGCAATAAATAAAAGATTTTTTTCAACAAAGCCTAAGTTACTCCTCATTACATCAGCTACCTGACTATAAATGTCCTGTCAACATCGGTCTAGCTAGACAAAAAATGTAAAAATGTTATTTTGGCGTAAGTATATTATTTCAATATTACAAACAGAAACTTCAATTTTATTTATAGTATAATATTATATCATTATTCATCATTAGCCTTTTGAGGTCCACTGCTGGACATAGGCCTCCCCCATAGAGCGCCACAACTGCCGGTCCGCTCAATCATAGGGGGTTTTTGCCATAATCACCACGCTTGGCAGGCGGGTTGGCGATCGCAGTAGGCTGTATTTTCTTTAGAGAGAATGCTGCTGCCCATTCTTCTAGCTTTTCCCTTAGTCGCCTTTTACGACACCCACGGGAAGAGATGGGGTATATAGTATTTATAGGTAAAGATAAAGTTCAATATAAAATATTTTTAGTTTACAGACAATTTAATTTACGATTGTTTCCGGTTATATTACTTTTTTTTAGATTCTTTGTTCTTCATTGTATATACATGTATTCCTTGTATGTTCATCTTTGAGTCCGATTCATTCATATTTTAGCGGAAAAACTGTCTGGACATAATTAAAATTGGCATTGGATAAGGATCTTAGTATTTATTTTGGCTAATAAGATTAAAAATATCTTGCATCTCTATTGTCTGTTAAGATTGTGGATGGGTTTGTGGATCGAAAAGATTATTATAATATCCTCGTCGCACAGTTAGCTAAATAAAAAAAAAATATTTTATTAAAATATAAAGTTGCTAATTTACCTTAGATTCATTATTATTTTGATATTAAAACTGAGGTCAATATTAAAAACAGGTTAAGATCACTAATATCAAGAATCTATACATATAATAAAATCGTAGGAAAGTTGAAACTGTACATTGAATTTTTTTTTTAGAATACTTGGTATATGATATACAATCGATACCGAACCTAAAAATATGGTTTATAGAATTTTTGTCTGTTTATCTGTATGTTTGATATAGTCTAAAAGTACTGCATGATTTTATGTCTAATTTTGCATAAATATAGCCAAGAGGTCGGGTCAACAGATGGGCTAAATATTATCACGCTATCACTAATTGGGGGTTAGCAATGAACCCATATAATGGCACAGGCATAGTATTTTTTGCTTTCCACGCAGACAAAGTTGCGGGCAACAGTTAAATATTTGTAGTGATTGAAATTGATTAAAACTTTTGCATTAAATTTCAAATTTTTAATAAAACTCCATGAAACGTGATCAACTATAATTATTTATCAGCGTTATATAGAATGTAATACAGCCATCAATGAAAGAAAGATATGCCAAGGTCTTTGAGTAAGTAACTCTTCAGTCGAGCACGTGTTGTAACATACGAAAGTAGACCTTGCTGGCTCAGGAATATGGCGCAACCAATGTTATATGCAATAACCATTTATTAATTGATTGCGAACTATCCGTGTGTTGGTATTTACATATTTTATTGTACGTATATATACATAGTAAGTAATACGAAATTGTTATACACATCCTGAACCAAGAAATATTTTAAAAAATAATGTGAATGTGACATATATGCTTTTTCTTCATTCGTTTTGAATTCTATCTATTTTTCATGGAGTCAAAAGGTACAGGATATATTTAGGATAAAATGTCTCGCTGGGAAGGTTAAGATAATGGATAGGGTTTCTGGTCTTCGTAAGGTAATGAATCATTGTCATGAGAGTCTTTTTATACTTGTAACGATAGTGAGAAACGGTCTCATGGTCTGGCTCTGATAATATGCAAATAGATATCCGTACCAATAGCACGATGTCAGAAACTTTATGATCTAACGGAACAATCTTATCACTTCATTTTTATTCGGTGATGGTTTGATGAGGTCCATCGTAAACTTCTTCAAAAAAGGAGATCAGTAATCAAAAAGTTTTATTTCGAGG
The DNA here is from genome assembly GCA_905147225.2 of Euproctis similis. Classification (NCBI taxonomy): domain Eukaryota; kingdom Metazoa; phylum Arthropoda; class Insecta; order Lepidoptera; family Erebidae; genus Euproctis; species Euproctis similis. Next base: position 16,326,108 of record LR990106.1, read on the forward strand.
AGATGAAAACTTACGCAACATATTGTGTACTTCCCATAAATATAACTTTTTTTTTCAACACGCCTTTTATTTACCAACAAATATAACATTTGCTTGCAAAGTGAGCTGTATACCGTAACGCATTAAGAGTGTATATCGCGTGACTTACGTACATAAATATACTTAAATACTGTCAAACTTTCACATATTATGTAATATTAATATATTTCATGTTGGTATTATGTGTGTTCTGGTTGGAACTGGGTCATGTGTGGTTTACATGCCATGTTTCCGGTGCCCAAAATGTCATCTGAATTAAAGCCGTTTGTCAGGTTTGTAGTAAAGGATAAGGCCAGCTGTTATCTCATCAGTTGGTTGGTAAGTTGGTAGCCAGAAAGACAGAGCGCCATAAGGTACGCTTAACCACTTCACGTTTCTTTTAAATTCATGTAACTTCGCGCCTTTTTCCCAAAGGTAAGGTGTAGGCAGTGGCTGTTAAGCCTCGACTCGCCATTATCCCAAATCGAATAGGTGACGAACCCATTGCCATACACCGAGCAAATATTTGTCAGTCATCGATATTTATCATACATAACTGACGAAAAGAATTTGGTGTGAGCCGGGATTCGAACCTACGACTTCTTGATTCTGAAGCGGGATGCTCGTTCGAGACATTCTCATGTACGCTCATCAGTTCAAAGCTCCTGACATCACCTTCTTCACTTTTGTATCTAAGATCATTCATCATCACTTGCACAGTTTGACTTAAGTTTGGTTCACGATAACTCGTTTCTATGCTCTATGCATTTTAATTCGATTTCTTCTCATCGTCTCATCTTAAAAGCTTTTAAATCGCCTGATAAATTAAGCACAGAAAAATACACGAGTAAAGTCCATATAAATGTTAATTGCCACAAATGTACTGGTTATTTTAGTTTTTGTGTCTCAAAATTTTAAAAGTTGAAATCTTAGATGGTGAAGAAATCATAGCTCTTAAAGAACACGGTTGCATATTTCTATCAAAATATTAGCACGAAATTAATTTTAATAAAAGAGAAAATGTATCTCTGATGAAAGGGAACGTGAATACAGGTTGTATCGTAATAAGGATATGATATTTGATCGCAACCGACTGAGCTCAAATTGTGTTCTTATAAAAACTCTCACTCAACTCGTTTCCGTTCAGCACAACAATGACAAGGTTGCAGAGCTTATGCGCCAGAACTTGTACCTATATACGTAAGTTTTGCAGCAATACCAAGTGCGAACCGTATCTTTTATATAATTTTATTCGTACACAGTTTACTGCATGAATAGGCCAACTCCACTGGTGCAATACTACGATCTCACAGAATATCGACATCAAGTAGGCCGGTGGGCTGCTCTCCCCATATTATCTTAAAGGGCTCCCTGCAAAAATATTAGTGTCACTGTAGTGACATTATCATTTTTGCAGGTGTCCATGGGCAGCGCTAGTCACTTACCACCACGTGCCACGCTTGCTCAGCTTGTCAGCTTGTCAGCTAGTTAGTTAACTTTCGATTCCGTTTTTACAACGTTTGCAATTAAAGTGGTAAATCTAGAAAATCATCACTTTTCTTTACTACATTATACATACAAACCACCCCGTTGACACCCTCTATCTACGTTTCAACGGTCTTAGCATAGAAAGGAGACAAACAGCGGAAAGCGACTTCGTTTTATATTGTGTAATAAAATTATTAGCAAGAATTACTAAGCAGATATACAGTGCAAAATCAGGTGGATTCAGAAGGCTACGACACACTTTCAATGACCCAATTGGCTTTGTCTTTTCAGAAGGTGACGTCACTAAGGGCGCGAAGGTATAGGAAGATTTACTTCATACGCGCTCTCTCTAGTAAATAACTTGGTTACTAAATAAATAATGAACTTCTGCAGAAAGTTGATCAGTGCCTACAGTGGTTAGAAAACCAGAAAATTTCGTAAAGAACTCAATGGTTTTTAATAACGTAACACAGAACATAGTTTCACGCCTTTTTTACCCGAAGGTGTAGGCAGCGGCTGTTAAGTTTTGACTCGTCAAATCGTTTTGTTACATCCCAAATGGAATAGGTGTCATCGATATATATTACATATAACTTTCAAAAAGTGTGATTCTGTGAATCGATCCCACGATTTATGAATCAGAAGCAAGTATCTCCACCTCTGGACCTACAATATATTTTATATTGCCCTTTTTTTATTAAATACTTTTTGTTAAATACTACATATACTGTTTGACCTTCAACACCGGTCATGTGTTTTTTTCTGATTTGTCTGTCTAATTTATTATTAGTTTTCAAATAGGTATAAGAATCAGTTTTTTGTGTTATTTGATGTCGTAGCAACATTGTCGTAATAACATTTTAAAATCTTATATTGCACATATAATAATACCTTACCTACCTACATTGAAGATGCCTTAACAATAAAAAGTATTACATATAACATAACTTCACACCTTTTCTCACCGAAGGTGTAGGCAGGCGCTGTTAAGCCTTGTCTCGCCGTTTTGTTTGCGTTATGGAATAGGTGAACCTATTGCCATAATGGGCACAGTGTTTTCAGTCATCGATATCTATCACACATAACTTCCCAAAACAATTTTGAAAAGTCATTGGTGTGAGCCAGGATTCGAAGTCGATACCTCTTGATTCAGATGCGGGGTTTTCGACTGCTAGACCACCGAGACTTTTATTATATTACGATAATAAACACTGTTTGACTCTACAATCCAATTGTACACTCCACGATATTTTTTTATTACTATTTTACTTAATTCTGAGTCATAGCGAAATTGGTAAAACCCATTCACTCTATTCTCGAAAACATGCATCACTACATAGTATAAAATACTTTCTGCTGTCTGTCCCCTTAGATGCTTAAATCTTTAAAACTACGCAACGGATGATTATGTAGATTTTTTATTAGATAGAAGGTGTCAACGTGGTGGTTTTTATTTACAGTTCATGTGTGATGTAGTAAAGAAAAAGAGATAAATTCAAACTTACTTATTGATAGCTTTTGTTGCGGAACAAAGTTCGTCGTCGTGCGGAACAAATAGTTATATTTTAAAAACAATATCTTGGAATGTCAAAATCATATTAGGATGAAGGAAGTTGGAAAAGATTGTTTTAAAGACGTGGGATGTCCACAATATACTTATGGGTGTAAGATGTCCACAATGTACTTAGTCGAAGACAGCCAAGACACACATTTAATGACCAAATAGAATGTGTTCTGGAGGAAGGTGATGTTAGAAGCCTCAAAAAATGACGCGCGTGCATGAAAAGAGTTATGAAAGTCAATGAAGCGAGTGGGGTGTGTAAGAATCGTTCCTTATGGCGCTCCGTTTTCTCTACCTACCCCGCAACGGATTTGGCGTGTAGTTATGTATGTACTTATGGGTGTAAGTTATACTTACTTTACCGATATAACCCGCGGTAAAACATAAACTAACTATATTTATTATTCGGGTCATCTAGTTGAGTGTTTTAACTGAATGCATATTTTACCCGTTTCCTAGTGGCCTTGACATTAACTTAACTCAATAGCCTTTTTAAACTTAAATTAAATATGATTATACAAAGAATTCAGCCTTCTTATGAAGGTAAATTAATTGTTTAAATGGTTGATGTAAAAAGATGAATTAAGAAAATCATTTATGTTGTTTTTTATGTATTTCAAGACCTAGGAAGCTTTTCTTTAAATTTCCTGAGTGAAAAGTAATATGAAAAAAATAACTTTTGTATTCTATAATATCTATGTCTTTCATTAGCTAATCAATATTATAGTGAAAAAAAAAACAGTTATTAGAAAATAACAAATTAAATTTGAATTATATTTTAGCAGTTGTAGAGCCACGCTGTTTGATGCATGAGTGGTCTGTCTCGACTCGTGCCGCGTTTCTTTCGATGAAAAAGGTCTTTGATATCCCTTAAAGGTGGGCAACGCAACTGTAACACTATCTGTGTTGCAGATGTCTTTGGGCGGCGGTAGTTACTTACCATTAGGTGACCAGCCTGCTTGTTTTCCCTCCTATTTCATATTTAACTGGGTGAAAATCATTGCTTTTTTATACCAGCAATTCGAACTTGTGACCATACAAACACTGTCTTATTATTTAATTTTCCTACCGAATAAGTTATTATTCTTGGATAAGATTTTATCACGGACCGTGTGGCCATATGTATAGCATTCTAGTGCAAGTTTACAATCGATTCATTGAATTTGTTACGACTATTATAAGTACTTAAGTAATCTATTTTCTACTAACCAGTCTGCCTTTACAACATATACATCGGCGTGCGTTAAGGTTGCGACATAACCGGTTCTAGGTTCCTATTATAGACCAGAACTGAACAACGCGACGGTCTTGTATATATTGGTCTTTCAAGCAAACGCTATTTACAATCAGTATTTTTTTGTGGCATAAGGAGCATCAATGGGTCCGAAATACCCCGAGATGTTAGAATTGAATATTATGTGGACACCCACCTCTATCCTATACCTCCCTTATCCCACTTCTGATTAAATTTTCATCCAATCGTAAAGGACTGTAACACAACTGTAAGACTATTTCTATTACAGTTTTCCATGGGCGATTGTATTCGCACACATTCCACATTCCATGACCAAATAGAACGTGTTCTGGAGGAAGGTGATGTTAAGAGCCTCAAAAACGGACGCGCGTGCATAAAAAGAGTTATGAAAGTCAACGAAGCGAGTGAGGCGTGTAAGAATCGTGCCTTATGGCGCTCTGTTCTCTCTGCCTACCCCGCAAGGGATTTGGCGTGAAGTTATGTATGTATGTATGTATTGTATTCGCTTACCAACAGGTGACAAGCTTCTTCGTTTGCCGTTTATGCTCCACGTAAACGTAGTCTGATTGAGTAGTGACCCTGACCTTTTGGACGGTTGACTCTAAGCATGAAAAATCACCAAACATTATGATTTTACATATTTCTGTGTGTACAAACTGCGTATTCACATATTATTTAATGATTATTATTTTTACATATTATTTAACACAATTATGAACACTCTACTTATTTGTTAAAAAAAACTATTCTTACTATTAAAAATTCAGGTCTGTCGCTGCAGAGATACAGTCTGTTCACTAGCTAACTTTTGTTACCTGTAGACTAAAAACGTGCACTCTCCACCGCTGAAAACTTAAAAAGGCAGCCATTATCATCTTCAGTGACTTACTACAGGTTATCTATGACCCTTGCAGTGGTAGAGCCACTCAGTTCGCTGCATGATTGACCGGCTTGACCAGTGAAGTACCACAATATCTAAAAATTGATTTGAAGTGGTTGTTGTCGAGTTCGGCTCTTATGACAAAGGTACCCGGCGGCCCTAACCTGGGCAACTATGAACCTCCCGGCGTGACTCTCTATCGGCAGCTCTAGCCATTTACCACCAGGTAATCCGCTTGCTCGTTTGCCCTCCTTTTCCATAAAAAAATATAAATACGTAATGCTAATGTCTCGGTGGTCCAGTGGTCGAGCACCCCGCTTCTAAATCCGGTGGTCGCTGGTTGGAATCCTCACATTGGCTCTCACACACTTTTCAAATTTAATTTTGTAAGTTATGTTTGATAAATATCGATGACTAAAAACTTTGTGCCCGATATGACAATAGGTTTGCCACCTATTCCATTTGGGACGTAAACATAACGCTGAGACGAGGCTTAACAACCTCTGCCTACACATTCGTGTAGAAAAAGGCGTGAAGTTATGTTATAAACACGAATATGTTATAAATATGTTGCTCTTTCACGCCTCAATCGGTCGGGCCATCATGAATATTTGTAAGAGAACGTATTGATGTCCGCAGTTTTTATTAGTGGTGTAAAGTCCATTTTTTTTAATATAAATCCGTATAAAAACCTGATCAAACATCACATTGAAGTGCTAAGATAACTTCCACCTTTTATAAATACTATTAAAGTAATTGAACAGTATGTTTGTATATGTAGTAAATAACTGAACAAATAATAGCGTTATTTGTTCTATTTTTTTTCTTACTCCATAAATTACTACTAGACTTCCAAAAACAAGAAGGTTTTATGAGTCATTTAAAGTATTTTTTTCTTTTTTACTTTAGTACTTACTTGATCCAACAAATTAAGTGTGTGCCGAGGCATAATTGTCACACCATAATGGCAAACACCATTTCCGAAATAATGACTCACATGAACTTAACGAATGTTAAAATAATCAACTGGACTTTGATTATCATCGTAATGAGTCTTTAGAGTACTTAGCCCATAGCGAGTGTCTCGCGTGTATGTCCTAGAGAGAGAAAACTAATTCCAGAACATTCTTTACGATTAAATCGTCATTTAAATTTCTCTGTAATTTCTTAACTATTTAGATTGTGCGAGTTGAGGAAAGGATGGAAAGATCTAAGAGGGTCTTATATACGTATGTATTAATATTATTTTTTTGCACTAACTTTAGTGATGTATACATAAAATGTAAAATATTCATCATAGCTAGGATTATTCAAGCGAGCAAAATGTAGAATACGTAATATAATCATAACGGCAATGCCGCACTCCAATACTGGTGTGCAAATAGTTTTATTTTAATAGTTTTAATTTGAATTGCAGGCACAGGCGGTCGACACGCTCTGCCATAGTAGAGCCCAGTCGACAACGGGCAGTCACACGGGGAGGACGTCCCATTGAAATAAGAAATAAATAATAAAAAAAAAACACAACAACTATAAATGGATAAAAGTGCAGTGAGATTCTGTGAAATGCAATTGTGATAATAGTGGAATCCGTGTTTGATATTATTTTATTTTTTACGAAGTTTCTTTCTCTGAAGATCTCTTGTCAAAATGAGAGGACGAGATAAGTTGTGCGCGAAGCTTACCAGCGCTTTTCTAAGGAAGTGGTGTAAGTAACTATTCTTTAATATTTTATTTGACTAATATCTGATGTATAATACATACAGACTGACTTAAAGTTTCGCCTTACACAATGACATAACACAATATGTATTACGATAACACTCGCCTTGTGAAATGTGATTGTATGTGTGACAATTAAATTAGTATCAGTTTTGTCTTACCTTTAGACCCCTCAATCTTCTTATTGTCCTCATTATCAATTATTAAATTTTCAATGTTACACTCCTGTTTTTGTGCTTTCTGTTTACACAGTGTACAAGGTTTTGATTTTCATTTATTTGCAGGATTTTGTATAATAAAAAATATTTGTTGTGTTACGTATCACGTAAAATACTAATTTTAAAAGACATGTTGTATGTTCGGTTTGTATTTTCATGAAACTCTTAAATGACTAGTAGACCCGGTGAACTTTGTTCCGCACCAAAAGTAATAAATATATAAATAATACATACAAACCATCCTACAACCTATTAAAAAATCGCATCAAAATCCGTTTTGGAGTTTCAAAGATCTAAGAATATTATATTTATTTATACTACGTAATGATGTGCCCCTAAATAGCTAATCTCTTCTCTACCTTTAAATAATTCTGGCATAAGGTACATATATAATTCTATTTCAAAACTGGCTTGGCCACATAACTTAGGTACCACTAAGACTATGCCTATGGTATAGGTATATAATACGTAAGTACATCTACTTTGAATTCTAAGATTCTATTCTAGTCCACAATTACACTACTTACCAAAATTTTACGTGTGTGAGTTATATTTGTAATCTGGTAGCAAAAGTTTTAGACGTATTTAGCGACTAGATGGCGTTGTTTGAATTATAAAACCAAATTATGAAGATGTTTAATGAATTGAAGAATTTTATATAAAAATATTTCATTATTTTGAAAAGGCTCTTGGTCTGTACGGGTCAGAAAATTTTACGAACATATGTTCCTGAAATTAGAAATTGGCATATATGGTGTATATTAATCTGTGTTAGCCGATACTATTGATAGAGAGGTCATCGATCAGTTTTCTCTTAGAATATAAATGTGCCTGTTCAATATTTAAGGTCTATGACACCAGATTCGTGTGTGTGCAAATTATCACATTGGTTAACTGAAATAACGGTGACGATAGACCAGGGTTCACCGTGTCATTCCACGACATCTTTAAGCCTTGCATTCTACAGTTATAAGACTTTATTCGGTGACATCAATTTAAATTTAAAAAAAATATATATATCTGTCAAATCAAAGTTGAAAAAGGGTTTTTATCAAGCTGCTTCAACTTGACAGTTCAAATTTATGTCATATTTTGATATCATTTATGGAAAGATAAATAGATTTATGTTTAAATATTGAAGTCGTTTAACTTAATTTATTAAAAAAGAAAACTCAAAGAGCCTAGTGACTTGGCACAAGGTTTTATATTACTAATTTATCCAGTATTTTTCAAGTTCAAATCTCAAAGTTAACGGGCATCGGAGTAAGCGCCATTGAATTCCAATGCTAGAAAAGCATTATTAAACAATAAAATATGGCTCATACAATACATAAAGTTGCCATACCGAGAAAACTTTTTTTGCAACGTCGAACGTCTTTAGCGATCCGTATTTAGCGTCCGTGGTACAAAGTTTGATTTTTTTGTAAATATTTGCATACATAATTCACAGAAGGACAAGAGATATTTACACTCCACTTGTTTAAAAAATCAGTTACTTAGAATTAACGAATATATCTATCGTTTTATTTATATAGTTTATTTATAAATTGTTATAGGTCTCTTAAACGCTCGCGCGCGTTTAATTCTTTTACTCTTTATTAGGGTCAACCCGTTGCTATGGCTTAAAAAGTGTTTAATATCCTTTCACTATGTGGGATTTATCGCCTAAATGGTATCCTCGGTGATCTCGGGGTTGAGTATTCCGCATATGAATCAAGAAATCTCGGGTACGAATCCTATTCTATACGAACACGAATCGATGTTTTTGGAACCGTCGGATATATTTTATATAAATTATGTCTGATGTATTACAAAAGATTCCGCCAGCTATTTTATTTGGAACACAAAAATTAGGAGAGTCCAGGTTTAACAGCCACTGCTTACACTGCTTACATCGACGTGTACAAAAATGCGTAAAATAGCGTTAAATTTACCTCAAATTCTTAATATTTTTACTTTTAATAATTGAGAGCCGTCCGATTAACATTAACGAAATTGTATTCAAACTTAATAGCTTAACAATTAAATAAAGATTACTTAGACATTTATTAGCTATTATATTTTGATGATTGGATCGTTCTAAGTTTTATTTAATCGATTTTATAATGATCCAATTAATTATGTACCTTTAAATATCTATCAATAACCTGTATATATATAAAATTTTTCGAATATATTTTTTAATACTCCTTTGTCCGTAAATGATAAATTGATAGCTGAGTCAATAATCGACAAGACAATTAGATGACATACAATAGACATGATTTAACAATTATTCCACGAGGTTGTTAAGTTGTTTAGTCCATTTGGCAATACGTGGATACTCTGCCCGCCCCCTTGGATGTTGAACCCGTGAATCAGTGAAGTGAAGTTGAAGTTTTTAAGGTGATTTTTTTTTAATACGTTTGAGTTCTGCTAATACATATTCATGAAATTTATTAAGTTAAAATAAAAATGCGGTCGTAAGCAATTGCAATTTTTAATTCAACATAACAACATAACTTCTCGCCTTTGTTACCCGAAGGTGTACGCAGCGGCTGTTAAGCCTCGTCTCGCCGTTATGTTTACTTCCCAAATGGAATAGGTGGCGAGCCTATTACCATATCGGGCATAAAGTTTTCAGTTATCGATATTTATCACACTTAACTTCCGAAAACAATTTCGAAAAATCATTGGTGTCAGCCAGTGTCAGGATTCGAACCGGAACCTCTGGATCTGAAGCCGTGTGCTCGACCACTGGGTCACACACATAATAAAAAACATTTTAGCATGAACGTTTTAAAAGCCATGACAGTTGCCATAAGCAAATATTTGTTCATGTACATTACCTATCAAGTAACGTAACAATAGTGATGTCACCTTTAAGCCCAAAATAAAATGCTTGGGAAAACTAAATTTAGGTACTTAGGTTTTCAAGAAACTTAGATAACGTAAAGATGGATAGACAACCAATCCGGATGATTGACAGTGAAGCTGTTTATCTTTTTAAATAACTAGCCGCATCCTGCCACGCTTTGCTGTGGCTCACTGTGATTTTTCAAGTTAGCAAATATCGTTTATACGTAAAACAGTTTATATTTATATAGTTTAGGCTGATTTATGACCCTAAATTCCTACCCAACATATAAGACTTACTTATAAAGATATAGACCGCGTCTGAGTGGAGACCGCGTTTTGGTAAATGATGGTCAGACGACCTCAGAAAGGCTGCTGGAAAAGTCTGGATGCGGAAGGCAGAGAATCGGATGTTGTGGCGCACATTGGGAGAGGCCTATTTCCAGCAGTGGACTGGAATAGGCTGATGATGATATAAAGATAAATGTATTCTTATTTTTTAATAATTACCGAGGAAAATTAAATATGGGTATTAAATTGTTGACTAAAAATGATTTTTCAATGAAAGTAGTTTATTCTCGACCAGAAACATTATTCAAAAATATTTTTCCAATCAATTGTCATTGCGATGTGATTGATCAATGATTATCTTGTCATTAATACGGTGAGAGGGCCCGCTCTCTATGTTCAGGGTCATAGTTTCGATTCCCAAGTGGTGACGAAACCGCTGGCCTTATAATAACATCTTCCGTGGTTTTGTTTTGTAAATTATGGTGTTGTAATGGTGTTTTTTTTTGTCCGTTGCTTGATTTAATATATCCGGTTGAATACTATAAAAGTATCTTATATCAGTAGTAAATTAATTTACTTTAAATCAAAATTGTCTTCGGACATGCCATTTTATATTTGACATTACATTTTTATAAGACTAAGCCTAGCTTATAGATAGAGGCAACGTATCGAAAAATACTCATTTATCTGATTTTTTTATGGGATAGGAGGGCAAACGAGCATGTGTGTCACCTGGTGGTAAGTGACCAGCGCCGCCCATGGACACCTGCAACACATTTAGTGTTATACTTGCGTTGCCGACCTTTAATGGGGTAGGCTGGGGAAAGGAGGTGGGCCTCCGGGTACCTCTCGCACCGAACCAAACGCGGCTTGAACCACTTTACGTCGATCTTCTGAGAGGTCGTGGTATTTCACCGGTCGAGCCGGCCAATGCATGCAGCGAACTGCTTGGCTCCACCACTGCTAAAATAAATCTGATTTCAACATTATGAAGGTCGTAGTATCTTGATGGGTTAAAAAATGATGTGTTTTATTTACAATAACAACATAACTTCACGCCAAATCCCTTTCAGGGTAGGCAGAGAGAATGGAGCGCCATAGGACACGATTCTTACACACCTCACTCACTTCGTTGACTTTCATAACTCTTTTCATGGACGCGCGTCGATTTTTGAGGCTCCTAACATCACCTTCCTCCAGAACACATTCTATTTGGTCATGGAATGTGTGTCTAGGCCGTCCTCGACTCCCTTAGTCAATCTTGCATCATCCATCCTTTCTACATGTCAGCGAGGGTCACTCCGCAGATTTGGCGCATTGCCCTCATTTTGACCGCGTTTATCCTACTTTCATGCACGCTCTGCCATACCCAGCTCTCGCTTCCATAAGTTAGCGTTGGGATCAGTATTGCATTGTGAATTGCTAGCTGGGCTTTTCTGCTAATATCTTTTGCGCCCAGGAATCTGCCCAACGCCCCATTTACTTTATTTCCTAACGCTACTCTTCTTTCTACATCAGCGGTGTACCTTCCATCCCTGCAAAAAGCGCATCCAAGATATACAATTTCATTCACCTGTTCCAGCACTACATCGTCAACTATTATCCTTGCTGGATTCCTCCCTAGCAAACACCATAACTTTCGTTTTCATCATGTTCAATTGTAAGCCTTTCATCAAACAATCATCTTTCGTAATAGTGTTTTATTTACTTTTAAATTTAATCACGTTTGGCTGTTACCGGGTCACTTCCCGAGAATAATACTATTATAGACCAATGATGTGATAATCGCGTGGAAACAGGTTCTCGAGAATGATGGTACCAGTAAAAAAAACACTTTTAATACTTAGCCTTGTTCAGCTACTCAGCTTCCCTATCACCATCAAAGCATTGTTATTTTAAGGTCTCGATTCTGGTTTCTTTTATAGACTTGTAGAATTCTAGTAACCTTCACGCCCGAAGGTGTATGCAGTGGCTGTTAAGCCACGACTCGCCGTTATGTTTACGTTCCAAATGACATAGCTGGCGAACCTATTGCCATACCGGGCACAAAGTTTTCAGTCACCATTCAGTCCCAGCTAATAGGATAAAAAGGTAGATCTGTAAAGGTTATTTCTTTCTAAATATATAAGAAACGCCTGCCTGAAATAGTTCTGCATAAAGTTGTATAAAATAAAAACACAAAGATGTGATTATCGTTTATTTGGCAGGCGTGTCTAGCGTATTTAAGTGACAGTTGTTGCACAATCTTATAAACGCTTCTGTTGTATAACTGTTTTTATATTATGTAAAACTCATAATAAAACTGTAACATAGATATATCTTAATTATTAAATAAAGGAGAAAAGTTATTATAGATTCATTTACATATAGATTTATTTTTTAACTTTCCGAAATAGGGGGGCAAGGGAAATCCTGATGCTAAGTGTCAACCGCCGCTCATAGACATCTGCAACACAAATAGTGTTGTAGTTGTTATATAGCTTTCAGATAATGGGATCGGAAGGGAAGAGAATAAGCGAAGCACGGTAGTATGAGTCGCTTCACCTCGATATTTAGATTGGTCGTGGTATTTCACCGATCGAGCCGACCCATTAATATAGCGAACTAAGTGACTCAACCACTATAATAAATGTACTGCATTCATTATAAATAATTTTATACATAATTACACCTTCCAACTATTGAAGGTCGATTGATACAGGATGTTCAATTTTTAATCATGTAACAATATACTTATTGTAATTATATGTAAAATTGAGCATTACATTGTTCAGCACTTGTTTTTAATAAACATAAGTATTGAAAGATTTTATATAAAAAAAGGTTAAATATATTACGAAGTTTGGACACAATTATAACCCAGTTATTTATAAAATATATTGGACATAGTTTTGGATATATGAGTACGTGTGAATGTTTAATAATATTATACCTAAGTTCACGCCGTTAATACGCATAAGTAGGTAGGGTATATTGTATTATTTTATTTTATTCTCTTACCTTGTATGTAATAATTAGTTCAGTCGTTTCAATACAAAGCTAAACATAGAAGTCTGCAGAGTAAAATACATTCAGGACTACCATTGCTCAGGGCGGGTACGACTACAAATTCCTTGAGCAGCAACGATCCTAATGAGTTAATAAATAATTATAATATGCTGTAAAGTTATCAGTCGCCCTTCATAATTATTTTTTTTAATTTAAGTAGTTTTTTAAAAATTATGTTTATAAAATATTTGGACAAATATATTATAATTTTAATTTATCAATTTACTTCTAAATTATAAATGTAACGTCACGTCTTTTTTACTCGAAGGTGCAGCGGCTGTTAAGCCTCGACTCGCCGAATTATTACGAGATATCATTAGTGTGAGCCCGAAATTGATCCCACGACTTCGAAATCAAAATCGGCTCGACCACTGGACCACTGAGACTAAACTTAAACTACTCATAATTAAAAAAAATATCGCTTCAAACATTAACATACAAAATGTATGGGTCTGTTACAATGTTTTCAACGTAAAGTTGTTGTATTTTCTTTACAAAAATATTTTACAGAGCTTGACTATTATGAATATTTAGCTTTAATTTGTTAATATTACAATGGCCAAATTAAATTCTCAACCCACCCTAAAGGTCGTTCATAGTTTACGGTGATTCACAAAAAAATACTTTGACGCTTAATAATAAACGTTATTACGCAATTACATTTCACGCTTGTTAAAACCAGCGGGTAAGTAGATGCCGAAGTGATTTCATAACGTCTATATAATTTAATACCGTTATTATTACAAACAAAAAATATAGGCCGTTCTCAATGTGTACAGTACAGCCTTGCAACGTAAAAAGTGTTAAAACAATGTCAAAGCTATTGGATAAATAAATTGGTCAAGTGTGAAATGGCATTGCGCACTTGGGTGCCGAGTTCGTACTAAACATATTAACAAAACTATGTTCCTCAAGTATAACTAGTATTGATGACTATTGGGCAAAGATATGGGATCTCGAATCCTATCTTCGAATATGCTGATGAATATACAATCGATATCAGGAGACTTCAAAACCGACGAGTGCGTATGACATCAGTTAAGAATGACAGAATCTAGTGCGTTGTGTAAGAATCGTGCATTATGGCACACTATTTACTCTGCCTACTCAGCAAGGAACCTGGCATGAAGTTATATTTATATATATATATAATATGGAATGGTATTTAATTGGCATCTTAATTTAAAAAAAAATATAAATGCTGTTATCTAAATATAAGTGTAATTTACGATTAATTATATATTGAAATGATTCGTAAATAATTGTCTTCGGCCAAATTGTTTTAACTAGTTACGTCTTTAAGTCTTTACCTTTTTAAATCTAACAACAGATTTAAATACTATAATAGCTCTGCAGTTTTAGTACGCTTAAGTGCTCATAACTTAATGTTTGGTATTTTGATGTTAAGTTCTTACGCAAACGTTTTTTCTTGATCTTGACCAAAGAGATGGACTTTACAAGATTTATCTCTGTAATCTCAACAAGCTTGTCTGCCGTCGAAAGCAATAAAAAAATCCACTAAGCAGGTACCTATTTAAGAGCGATTTGTCCAATACACATTGTAAGAGGAAGCTTGTAAGTTGCGTCAATTACTGAGAAGATAAGAGAAAATCGCCTAGCGTGGTATGGGCATGTAATGAGGAGGGATGATATACGAGTACACGTTGCGAGAAGACTGATAGACCTTAATGTGGAAGGGAATAAGAAAAGAGGAAGGCCTAAGCTGATATGGATGGATTGTGTGACAGACGACATTATTAAAAAAGGCGTTTGTGTGGAAGAAGTTAATGATGTGAAGTTAATGTGGAAATTAATGTGGAAAATAAAAATCTGTTGTGCCGACCCCAAATAATGGGAACAGGAAAAAGATACATAAAAATTATTTCTAACGCATTTTTCTGTAATCCTCTTTTAAATTATAATTCAATCGAAATTGTATACAAAGCAAATAAATGTTGCATATATAATATAGTGCATGTATAATAGTTTAAAAGATTAGAGTTATTATAATTTTAATGATGTATACATATCTAGATTACTCGAGATAATACATGGAGTAGTTTTACACAATGTTTTTGTAATAAAAGGTTTTATATTCACAGTTGATTAAATAATAAAAAATATTGTTATGGTGCTTCCACACAAAGTATATTTATTTTTTTATATTGTAACGATTCCGTTACACTTATTACATTGAAGTAATGCAACATGAAAATTTCTAAAGAACATTAATATGTTTTGTAATTACTGGGCAGTGTTTGTCATACTATGATAACTGACAAGCAAATAAAAAATAGATTCTTAGTATTGAAATTTATATCATTGAAGGGAATTGGATCGGGACCTAGTGTCGCTGGTGTTATATATGACCAGAATTCTTCTTCTTCGGGTGCCGTCTTCTAACGAAGGTTGGCAATCATAATGACGACCCGAACCTTCGACACAGCAGCTCTAAATAGATAACGTGTACTTTTATTGTACCACTGACGTTGATGACATAAATGGCGTAGATGACCAGAATTGAATAACTCTAATATTTAGACAAATGACAGTATTTAATAGTAACTATTAACAGTATCAGTAACACAGTGAGGATTATTAGTGATATTTCGCTATTTTCCTACCCGGTGTTTAGGATTTATTCATACACCGAATACAATGTAGTCAGTCATATTTGTGACACAAAACTTCCGAAAAGTTGATCTTACGACTTCTTGATTAATAAGCGAATCTCCACATTGTCCACCGACTAAATGCAGAACATACTGTAACCCACAGCCTTCATGAATTGTTTTGAACGACCAACGCAAATATTACAACGACACTGACAGTACCAAGGCTTTCGTTTTTGTTTCCGTTCTTTTTTCGAATGTTAAAAAAGGTTAAAACAAAAAAAAAAGCTACGCATCACGTTATGTGGTCGCCCCTTTACTTTTACAAGACGTATAATCGTGTTAGTTACGTATACAAAATGTCTAAAATAAATAAATGCTAATATCTCTTTCTTTGTTAGCGGTTACACACTGAGAATTCATAATTATATCTTATTATGTACGCTGGAGACAAAGACGGACAATAGGGTTAAGCACCTACTGACTTGGGAAATCCTATAGGAAATGCACGCACTTGGCTTTTTTTATTTATCGATGGCCTACTGAGATTCTGTGACACATATATTAAGAATATTTATAATACTAAAGTTAAGTTAGGAATGATAGAGCCAAGCAGTTCGCTGCATGAATGGGCCGGCTCGAACGGTGAAATACCTTTCAGAAGATCGACGTAATGTGGCTCATGCCGCGTTTCGTTCGGTGAGAGAGGTACCTGGAGGCCCACCCCCTTCCGCATTCCTTCCTATCCTACTCCCTTAAAAGTCGGCATCGCCACTGTAACACTATATAACTTTAACACATATGTGTTGCAGGCGACCATGGGCGGGGATGGTCACTTAACATCAGCTGACACGCCCCTCCTATCCCATAAAAAAGCGTACGAAGCGACTGACAGTGACAGAGTCCGGATCGAAAGACGAAAAAGGGGCCATCGCGACCAAAATAATAGTGTGTTTCAAACAGGGAAAACGCGTAGCACCACAAACGTCATATACACTATTTTATTGGTGCCAATAGCCCCTGCCAATTTTATGACTAACAGCTGATAGTGAATATAGTTAAAGTAAACATTGATTAAAACTATAATCAATTTTAACGATATAATACCATTTCAATAATATAATCAAGATCAATTGGATAACTTCTTTAATGAGATATTAAGAATATGATGAATGATGTGATGAATCATCGTCATCATCTTCCTGTCCTATGCTCATTGTTTGGGGTGGGCACAACAGGTTTTTCTTGTCCACACTTCTATCAATCGCACCGTCCACACAATCCATCTATATTTTCTTAGGTCTTTCTGTTATCTTATTTCCTTCCACATTCAGATTTATCACTCTTCTCGCAAGAGTGGATATCATCCCTCCTCATTACATGCCCATGCCACGCAAGGCCTATTATATCTCTCAGTTATTGGTGCAACACTCACATGCCATTTTCTTCCCATAAATTTAACAACTCTTCATCCTTCTCTTTATTTTTTACTTTTCGTTTTTGAAATCGAATCGTAACTACTTATTACGAAATATTTTTCGAAGTAACGTAAGTAATTAAATTTTTCTCCTTCTATTTACTTTATTAATACGGTCTCGCTGTTAGCATGATGTGTTAGGTCAATTAACTTGGTTAAATAAATAAGGATGGTGTTAAAAATTTAGGACGTATGAGTGTTACTTGCGATGACTATAGTCATTGTAAAGACAATTTTAAATGTATATTAATGTGATATTATAACATTAACCTCGTATGATATAACATTTCGCGTCAGTTGGTTCTTGCACAACCCAACTCGCAACCCACCACTACTTGCAGATCCGTCGCAACATCGCCCCACCCTTACAACAACGGCCGTTCTCCATAATTTAGCAGTCTACTAGTTCGGCAAAGTGTCTGGTATTGCGTACTTTAACAATTTGAACTCTTACTTTAAAGTTGTCCAAAAACTAATAGGGTTCTGTATATTATAGTGTAAAGCATTTATATTATTATCTGGCGATAACGTCAAAAGTTGTTCTTGCAGAAAATAGTAACTCCGTGTCAACGCCATCTATCTGTTATCAATGTAAACGGAATTAAACCATCTGAGATGAACATGGACATATACATTTTTATGTATTATAAGTATGTATTTACAAAAGAAAAGTATATATGTATTAATATCCGTTATCTAGTATTCATAACACAAGCATTTAGTTGCTTAGCTTGGAACTAGAGGGCGCTGTGTGTATTGTGTCCAAGATATTATTATTATTACTATAGCACCCGTTTTGGATTACTTCATTTCTTTCTTCGGAAATAATTATAGTATTCATTCCATAGCCTTCATGTGACACTTTTTCCGGTTTTATTATCTAAATATATATAACTTAATTATGGCTGCTGACATAGTTATGCAACTGTAATAACACAAATGTTTGAGACAACGACCGGGCTTGTTTTAATATTAATAACTCGCAACAATTGTATATGAACTGGTTAACAATTAAACAAGTAATTATTCATATCTATGGTTATTGAGATTTAATCCCTATGTTCTCTGCCTACTGGAACTTGGCGTATGTATATAGGTAATATGTATGCATTGAGATACTACTTCATTCTGCGATTAAATACAATTGTAAAATGTATTTTTATATGTTTGTGCTGGGTTTTATGGAATAATTGTGATCAGAAAGCTTAGTTATTTGTGTAATCATAGAGGGAAGTTGATTCGACTTATTTTTTAATTACTTTTTTAAAATACTGTTAATTATATTTTAAAATAAGCTTATATGTTGAATACAATCGGAACGATAAATTTTCAATTTCCATTCAGTGCTTTCCAATGTAGACCATTTTGCATAAATTTGTTTTTTTAATTTGAATATTCTGTTTCCGCTTTATGTAACTGGGCTTAGATTAATTTTTATTTATGATTGATCTTACGTATTGGCATTGCTAAGTACGTATCGAATGGCTGATACTATGATATATTTGCTAGAGTCTCTTAGTTTCACAAGTTTTTGGAACTCAGTGAAATTCCATTTTGGAACCATCCATTGACTTTTTAAGTTCTTTACTAAGAACTTTGAGGATTTATGACATTGTGACTAATAATACCGGTTGCTGAACATCGGCCGTTGATTTCATCACCAGAAACCCATAACAACCCCAAACTGCAATGCTTAGAAAAATATAATCACATATATTCTTAACTAGCTGATCCGGCGAACTTTGTTTCGCCTCGGAAGTAATACATTAATTTATATTTTTTTCTTTAAAAAGTAGCCTAAGTTACTCTTTATTACATCAGCTAGCTGCCAATAATAGTTCCGTCATAATCTATCCAGTCATTTCAGAGATTAGCCGGAACAAACACTCTGACGGCAACCACTGATGCCATAGTAAGTAGCTGTAACAATTCTTCATCCACACAACTCATTGTAAAAGCGATAGAATAGACGCAGTGATTCCTCTGGCTTAATGGCTCCAATAGAGATCGATTATATAGAAATGAATCATCACAAAAAGCATAAAGAGAGAAAATCACTCAATCGCCAAGGTCATGGAGGTCGAGAACCACGCTTCTGAAGAAGTCTATATGGTTTATCGTTCTTCCCTTGGGTTGAACACTGAAATATTGTTTTATGAAAAGAAACGAGTGAGGTGTGTAAGGCGCTGTTATTTTCGCCTACTTCGCAAGAGTTCTGGAGTGAAGTTATATGTATGTATGTAAATTTTTTTTTTATTGATAGTTTAGCTAAATTTGGATTTTCCCAATACACAGCAAATATTTATCTCGAGTTGTGAACAAAACTCGTTTATATTGTTGATTTAAGTTATTATGATTGTCATGTGTTATAGAACGGTGTCGTAGAACGTCGATTTGAAGGTCCAATGTATTATTCTTCTATTCTGTGCAGTATTAGTTCAGGCGTGTTCATAGGCTACTATTTATATTGTGCTGTTGTGGCAACTTGTTGTAAATTTAAAGAAAAAAAAAAACAATATCTGACGTTTTTTTTCGCAAGGAGTTTCCTTTGAAACACGAAAATTTATGCCGTGTTCCCGCGCTAATAACTCGTGATTTGTGATTAGGGTTGCAACTATTTATTGCTGAAAATACCGATATTTAACAATATCCGTACATTGATATTATAATTTTCTATATATCCATATTAAAATTTTCAATATATCGCAAAAGAAGTGCGTAGTGTATAGAAAAATACCACAAAAGACTTATTTTTCGAAATTTAATAAAAGGTTCTTGTTCTGAATATTAATCGATATCGATATAAAAATATCTAAAAAGAAAAATATTTAAAAGAAATATTTTTATATTTCTTGCATTACTATTTGTGATGACATTTGAAACAAGTCCCATAAATCTATGCATATAATAAAATTATAAACGTGTGTGTATACATTTGAATCATGTTTTGCTAGGCTAGTGATCTATTCCTAGATTAAAATAACGTAACGGCTCTAATTTTATGAAAATACGTTTAAAATACTTCATTTTATTAATGGCTTCGGTCAAATATGAATTTATTTTTCAAATTTAAATTCTATTATATTTCGGATTGGATTTCTGGCTTACACCAATGACTTTTCGAATTTTTTTTCGGAATTTATGTGTGATAAATATCGATGACTGGCAACTTTGTGCCCCGGTTTATGGCAATAGTTTCGCCATTTGGTACGTAAACATACGACGAGTCGAGGCTTAACTGCCGCTGCCTTCATCTTCGGGTAGAAAAAGGCGTGAAGTTTTGTATGTATGTAAATTCTACAGATTAATCTCTAATGTGATGTATGTCACCATGATCTACCGTTTCTACAAATATGATCTTCTAATAAACTTTGCCCGTTGTAAGCTGACGAATTAGTTTATAGACTGGTGAATTAAAATAACAACAAAATCCTTGTTTCTGCGATAATTTTTATAAAAATATATACGGTTCCAGCCTGTTCTGAGTGTTGTCAGATAATTTCGCAAAATATACTTTATAGATGTTTGTCTGAAAATTGTATGCGAACAAAGTCACGGCCAAAAGCTAGTAATCAAAGTATAAATGGCATATAATGCAAATCATATTGTGGATAGAACGAAAGAAATTAACGCTTGTACTACTTAAATGTAATAAATATTTTGTGGCGCCTTCTCGAGAAGTCCCCATTTCTTCTGATTAGGGTTGTGAGAGGTGACTGAGGGATTTGACTTGACTAGATGTGTCGATGACTCATGATGATTTCCCAGTTGCCGGTGGTAAATATGTGTAACAATATCATGTAAAAGTTTTTACCATTTTATTTGGGTTTAGATAATACATAAAAAAAAACATTAAGTAAGTAATATTAAGAAACCATTGAAAACAAGTTTCATCGTATGGCGATAAACTCGTAGTGGGTGCAATAACATAGAACATATTATGGGTAGAATATTGCGCTGTTTTATTTTATAATAATATCTTAGACACAATACACACAGCGCCCTCTAGTTCCAAGCTAAGCAACTGAATGCTTGTGTTATGGCAACTAGATATCATACTTTAGTTTACTTTTTTTGTAAATACATACTTATAATACTTACATAGACTAACACCCAGAAGCCATATAAGCATATTTGTGCTCTGATGAGGATCGAACCCACCGACCTCGATTCTGCAACTGGTTGTCCTACCAATGCACCACGACTATTTTGATGAGGTAGATTAATATCAAGCATTTATTGACCTCTGGCTTTACAGAAATTGTGTATAACATATTTATTGGAGTAAATTAACGTCCTTGCATTGACGTATACATGTTTAAAACAGACTAATTTCTATATAACCACATTTACTTGCTTGCCACATGATAATAAAATAATTATACTTAATATTCAAATAAAACATATTAACCTTCAAGGTGGCCATGATAATTAAAGAAATATTTAGTAGCTTAAATACAATATGTGTTTAATTACTACGACAGTAAAAAGAAATGTCTGCTTTCAAAACTCAGAAGCCGATTCACTCGCGGAACTCTAAAAACAGCATAGCATAGAGTAAAACTTATCGTTTCACGCCAGAGCGGCCAGTCACTCCCGCGCATTCACCCGAGATGCGGCACTGACCAATCACAAACGTTTCTAAATTTGAAAAAATTGAGAAAATTTATTAAAAAAATAAAATATCATTTCAACAATGGCAATGAGATCAATCGGACGAATGGTCGATTATATAAAGTCTAACAGAAGAATAAGTGAGTGTTTTCTTTATTCTTAATTTAAAATTAAGAAAATTTGTTTGGTGTAAATTTTCTCGTGTTTTTTTTTGGTAATTGTGTTGTGTGACGTTTTTCGAAACAGTGTCCGAGTTTGGATTAATGTGAAATTCGTTGGAGAAATTGTGTTTAACCTTCGTTGGTTTAACTAATTTGCGAACGGCAATAATAGTTTTTACGTTTGTTATTGCCTCGATGATTAGTTTTTTTGTTCGACTTTTAACAGAGAAGGATTTGTTGCAGTTACTTTTTTTTTCAAGTATAACTTGACCTAATTTTGTCAAACGGCTTAAATAATAGGCTTAAAATAGCGGTGTTATCACTCTGTCTGCTTGGTTTTGTTGATAAAGTTATGCAACCTTTATGCGTATTGATTATAAGGTGTGTTCAATTTAATAATTGGTGCGTTCATTCACATCGATTAAACTTCCAGCGTCTTTATAAATTACGACTAATAAATCGATTTTAATTCTGGAAGGTGATAGTGTAGCATCTTTATTTTCCCCAAATGTTTGAAAATTACTTATAATACTTACATTATTACCTCAATTCCTCACACTTAACATTGAAAAACCGATAACGAAGCATCGGGTAAGAATTCGTTTGCAATAGTTTAACAAAATCTAATTTGCCAGTCTGTATTAATTATAGATGTGATAAAATAGTAATCTTAGAGCTTAATATCTGAAAGAACTATATATTTATTTTCTCAAATAATATTTAAAGACTTATAGCCATAGTGAAATTTATAAATGAGCCCCTTAGAAATGCATTTTATATACGTATCGAATCGCCTCGTCAAAAAATTACAAATGTTTCGTTTCGTTCTATATACTATATCTTGGGTAATAAGTTAATAACTGTGCCCTCGACATCGTGAGCGTACATTTTAACAAAAAATATATCAATAACGATAGTATCCTATGTACTCCTAATTAAATCAAGTAAGTTCCATCAAAATTGTGTCCAGCCTTTTCAGAAATTAGACGAAACGACCAGGCAAAAACAGGGGTAATTTTATTGCGTACTATAGACTGACACTTTATATACCGATTTTAAGCTACTGCATTTTTTTGTACTTTTTAACCATTACATAAATACTTTTAAGGTGTTTAGTTTGTACAGCTAGCGCTGCACTCATAGTTTCTATAAATAGGTTGTTGTTTCTGTTTTTATTTGAGTGGTATAACGGTTAGTTCGACAATCTTGTTTTGTAACAGGTTCTCAGAAACACAACTTTGCGTATTTCTACACTCGTTCACTATGCTCGAAGTTCGTCATGATAGATTCAAATTAAAATATCTAAAACAATTTACTCGCTATAAAAATATCTTAAAAATAACATTTAAAAAACGCTCAAAACTAATCTCCACCTCGTTAGGAATTTTAATGTTTATGTTACTTAGACTTCTTTAAAAATCCCAATAATTAGAAATCGCAGTTGCAAGCTACTACTACAAAATATGTGTGCATTGCCAAAATAAATTTATACAAGTGTTAGGTCTAATTTATGCGTCACAGTACGACAAAGACCAAATATCGTAATATATTGTATGATAGTTTATTCCCAAAATATTATCAATTGAAAATTCTTGGGAAAAAAACTTCTTATTAGTCACTACATTATATATCATCATCAACCTATATCCGTACACTGCTGGGCATAGGTGTTTCTCTCCTTTGGCACTATCTTCGGCTATTGGTTTCCAACCCCTGCCAGCCACAGTATGTCGTTGCCCCACCTAGCCTGAGGGCGCTCTACACTGCCTATTCCCAGCCTTGATTTCCACTCCAAAACACGTTTCCCCATCGGATATCAGATTTGCTACAAATGTGAACTGCCCACTGCCACTTCACCTAGCTTATTCTTGCTTAAGTATTGTTTTAGTAATTTATTATGAGATAGTCGCAGGGTGTTGCAACAGGAACGGATATAAGTACATCAAATTTCCCAAATAGATGCCCTGAAACCTTGATATTCCAAACTAAGAAAACATATCTAAACCGCGTAAGTAACTAAGTTGCGGTGAGAGTAAATTCACTATTGCAAGCATCATTAGTCACTCGAATATGGCGTTATTACACAGCAATAAGGTTCAATTTATCTCTAACGCGCATTCCGGAAACTTTAAAAGTTTTTATATAAAATTGTTTACATGTACATCAGTCGAACGTGATCATCGCATCTCATTGTAATAAGTAATAATGTAAACACAATGGGAACATATATGTCACGACATTGTCACGAAATCCACACGACATTGTCATATTGTTAAAGGTTTTTTTTTTGTTTTGTTCTGATCCCATCTTATCACGTAGCGTACTTAGGGAAGTAGGAGATATCTCTGCTAGTAATCTCTACATCTTTATTAACCTGTGTATATCAACTGGTGAGTACACGCATGTGAAGAATAAAAATACAGCCAAGTGCGACTCACACTCGTGTAGGAAGGGTTCCGTAAAAAATCCACCTGAATTTTGATTTTATACTATTTAATTCGAGTTTGATAGTTTCATAACTAAAGTTATATGATTTAACGACGTATTATAGCGATTTTCATATGTAAATAAAAGATGTCGTGTATAGTGTGGTAGATTCGAATCTGGAATCTTGTAATACTGGGAGTATTACAAGATTCCAGATGGAATTACACATTTCACTTGACATTATATTATTGTCTTATCATGAAAACTTCTAGAAATTAAAAAATACTTTGAGAGTACGAACGAAAAAAGACATTTCTAAGATTTAAATTATTGTCGCTGGTAGATTTATATAATGACAACATACTACGACATTTCCAGTGTCAATTTCATTTCAAATGCATCACGCCCTATAGTATGTTTATTAGCGGCACGAAATTTTATCGGACTTACGCCCGAATACTGAACCGCCACTCAAATCTGACACTCAATAAAGTGCTACTTACTGTTCAAATTTCACGTATTCTGTCTAATGTGACAGCTACTTAAACGCATAAGTAGCGCTTATACATTTGAGTGGCGGTTCAGTATTCGGGCTATAGTTTCCGAAAATTCCGAAATCATCTTTATATTTACTTTAATCATAATTAAATAACTGCTGTACGCGGTTGAATTTTAGATAAATACACAGCGTCATCTAGTTTTTCAAGCCAACTTTAATATACTTTTATATAATAATACTTACTTTTGATACATAGATCATGCATACAAACATTCAACATTCATGCTGCTCATAAATATTTGTTTTCGGACGGCGATCGAACCCACCTATCTCCGTTCAGCAGTCGGCAGACGTTTGTCGTAGACAGTGCTACTAATACTTGCTAAACGAAATTATTGCGTTGTCACTACGGACCCAATTTTTATTTTTTCAAGTAATAAGTCCGAGGTAATATAATGACTTTTCGCAATTAATTTCGAAAGTTATGTGTGATCAATATCGACGACTACAACTTTGTGCCCGGTATGGCAATAGGTTCGCCACCTATTCTATTTGGGACGTAAACATTACGGCGAGTCGAGCCTTAACAGCCACTGCCTTCACCTTCGGGTAGAAAAAGGCGTGAAGTTAGGTTTGTTATGTTATTAATTGTCATTTTTAGGTTCTTTGTTTTACTCATCACTATTATAATTTTAAAGGGTCTGGTGAAACTGGTGGTTAAGATTATGCGGAAGAGATGACAGCATGCGATAGGACTATTGTACTTATCGTTAGATACATAACATTTTTTTGTAACCGATTCTTTACTTTGTTAACAATGAATAGCATTATGTTCATATATAGTAATGTTTACGCTAATATTATGAATTTGTATTTTGTTGTAACTTCACGTCTTTTTCTACCCGATAGTAGTGTTTGTTATGCCTCAACTCGGCCAACTAACAAGTTCCTAGTGGGCGGATAAGCAGCGGAACAGATATATCGACCACAATGTTGTAAATCATCGATATTTATCACCCAAATATTATCCAGAAGAATTCTTGAATCAGAATGTGCTGGACCTCCTCCAGACAGTGGTAGAGCCAAGCAGTTCGCTGCATGAATGGGCCGGCTCGACCGGTGAAATACCACGACCTCTCAGAAGACCGACGTAAAGTGGCTCATGCTGCGTTTCGTTCGGTGAGAGAGGTACCCGGAGGCCCACCCCCCTTCCCCATCCTTTCCTATCCCCTATACCTGAAAGGTCGGCAACGCAACAGTAACACTAAATTTGTTGCTGGTGTCCATGGGCGGCGTTGGTTGCTTACGCCACACGTTGCGACACGCCAGCTCGTATGCCCTCCTGTTCCATAAAAAAAAAGAGACGAAATATGTATATAATTATACGAATAATAGAGTAATTATACAAACAATGGATATAGTCTTTTTTCATATCAATAATAAGTTTTGTTCAAGTGTTATAGGTATGTTGACTGTGTCTGCGGAGTATATTTTATACCACTGATTGTTTTTGATTCAATATGTTCTAAGATAGTTACATTTTATCCAGGATATTTATTCTAGTTTCACATAAAACTACTTTCTCGTACTGAGCATGATGGAGGACCGTTGCTGCGAAGCAAATATCTCAAGGTCAGTCTTGTCCATATTTTCTACGGTTTCACTGGACGGTGCTTTTTATTCTATCGAAACTACCGAAATTGTATTTACGATCTGACACTTGAGAAACGAAAGAATATATTGGTCACATTATTTAATTCGGTGGTAGTTGCGTTCAGAATTTGATTTAATTCCAAACTTGCAGCTTGTACAACTTGACCTGGACTCAGAATTCAAGTGAGTCATGGCGTGAGACACAAAACTAGTTTATTAGAGATTTCTTGTAAATAATGACTACTTAAAAATATAATATGTAATGGTAATAGTTAGGATAATTACAGGTTTATGTGTCGAAGTGTCTGGCTTTTACTTACGTAATACTTGTCGTTTCTTAGCTTGGAATGTGCCAAGGCAACCATACTCATCATTAAACTTACTTAAACTCATCGCTGTTTGTCTAAAATTTGGATTGAATTCGCGATTTAAAAGTTTGTATGTTTATCGCTGTGAATTTCACTTTTACTCTTACCCTGATATGTTCTGGGTGCCTCGATTGATATTAAAAGTTGCTACCAGCTCAAGGACGTTGGCATCTGAAAAATTCTGTACTGAACTGTGTCAAACTTTAAAAAGTGCAATTTAAAATATGTTTCTTGACTAATTATGTATTTTTCATCATATTTACGTTGGTATAGTTAGTATTTTATTAAAAAAGTGCTCTAGTTAATGTACGGATCAAGAAAAACTAGATTCTTGATGTGCATTCGTAAGTTCTATCGACAGTTTGATATTCGTTTTGGAAGAGTAAAGCCCAACTACTGAACCGCCACTCAAATATGTAAGCGCTACTTAATCGTTTAAGTAGCTGTCACATTAGACAGAATACGTGAAATTTAAGCAGTAAGTAGCACTTTATTGATTGTCAGATTTGAGTGGCGGTTCAGTATTCGGGCGTAAAGATCGTTAGCAGTTTCTCAAACATTTATCTTCAATTACATATTTTTATTTGTATATTAGGGACGCTTTTCTATTCTGTGCCATTGTTCGGACTAGTAATACAAATGTTTAAATAATAATATCAACCTCTCTAACACGTCCAATCAAAAAGCTTTTTATACAAAACGGCTGACATATTAAATACAACATGGTTTCACACAACCAACAATCGTTAAATAAATGCACTCACTTATGTCATAACATTTAACATAAATGAGATATAGTTATGTACATAAATAATAAAAATCTTTTTGAATTAAGGTTAAAATGTAAGATTAAAAAATATAATGGTTGTGTGAACTCACTTTCTCCGCAGTTGAAAACGAAAATAAATTGGCACTGTGCTACTTAAATACAAGTACTTACGTTAGATTTTTGAAAGACCATGGTCGCGGAAAAAGTAAAAGGGCAACAAATACTTTCCTAGTAAGAAGAGACCTTAATAGGAATTTAAATAAAAAATATTTGTTTTCCTTCATCTAGGTGGAAAGATTTACGAAAATGAGACACTAACTTCAACCCGCAACGTTGCGTAAAAACTAAAATATCAACAATTTCAGAGGTTTGATTTTTTTGTGATTCACCTTAGTCAAGTAATTATAGCTTAAAATTGATTAAAGTCTATTTATTATTTCATAATTTATAGATAACAAAAATCATTATATTAATTACAAATCTCAATATCGATTAAAAATAAGGTATCATGAACTTATTTCTTATATCGAATTTCATCTAAAATAAAAAATATTCTTTATTTGCAATAATAAGAAGAATAAAATAATTACATTATTTATAATATATACAATTAAAAACTACCTGAAATCAAATTTCTCCGCATCTCGGTCTACTGGCAGCGTACCCATAAGACTGGCCGCATTGCCACGCTGAATGGCAATGCTACTCCTCTGCGCGAAGAATAGACCAGCCCTCTGGTCGCGAGAGGCTTCGATCAGCCTCTTTGCAAGATCGTTGTAAAGTGCACGAGCACTCGGACCCCATGTCCCCAAAGTCTCAACCCCAAACGGCTCAAATACATAATCACCTACAAGGTTTCTGTATTTGTGCCGCTTGAGATTTTCTGCCGTAGCAGCAGCAGCACCGGCCACGTCTACCGTGCTTGGAAGATGCGATGGCGCAAGGTCGTCGACGCAAGTAGCGTCCCACACCAAAGGCCTACCCATCCTCCAAGGCAAAAGAGACATCCCATCGGGTCTCTTGCCATCATCGCGCACCAAACCGTTCGGTTCCAGAACGGCTGGTACACCGGCGGTGGCAAGAGCACGTCGGATCATTTCGTTGATGTTGGCGTGACGGGAAATGCGGCCGGCGCTCCTGGCGCATTAGAGGCCATGATGTCCCTTGCTGTCGACAACCTCTCCGCAGCGACATAAATGCGAGGAAACACAGGGAGCACCTAAACAAAGACAAGTTGCGATACGGAAAGTCGTATTATCTAATAATGCTCCTATATGCAAGACTGACTAAGCAGATATATAATGCAAAAGCGGATGGATGTAGGAGGACGGCCAAGACACACATTCCATGACCAAATAGAACGTGTTCTGGAGGAAGGTGATGTTAAGAGCCTCAAAAACCGACGCGCATGCATGAAAAGAGTTATGAAAGTCAACGAAGCGAGTGAGGCGTGTAAGAATCGTGCCCTATGGCGCTCTGTTCTCTCTGCCTACCCCGCAAGAGATTTGGCGTGAAGTTATGTATGTATGTTCCTATATGTGGCAGTGCCTTAAGCCAAAGACCGGACTCCCACTCTCCCAAAGCCCGCAAACGAGCGCGCTCAGCATCACCTACAGAACCACTAATAAGTGATTCTTTTAAGATGGCGCAGAGCGGGTCGTCCCACTGTCTCTGGGAAAATGGGTTGGTCGGTAAATTTGAGTTAGGACAGGCCAGTTTCCAGGTATTTGCTACGTCAGTCTTGCAAAACACTTCAGAATTAACCAGTGTATGAGTGAGAATTTTCCTGGTTAATTCTTCTGTGCTATGGACTGAAGACAGAAAAGCCGGTAAACTTACATTAGAAATTTTTCGAATACGTAGACCCCCTAAACGAACTGGTAGGGATGCCTGTTGCCATTCCCGTGTGCGCACTTTTCGAAAAATATTTTTATAATATTTTGTGAGAAAATCTCTGCCTCATTTCTAAGCTGAGATTGAATGGACAATTTCTAAATAAAAATTGTTTGAGGCACTCCACGCCATTTGTATTCCACATTACTTATTCTATGTGTAGCTGTAGTATTTTGTAAGAATACGGTTACATCATTTAAACATTACACTTTTGACTATTATAAATTAATCTAAATGTATAATGAATTTCGTGAAACAAGAGTAGGTGAAATATCATATTGCATTACCTAAATACATAACATTAAGAACACGACGTTGTTTCGCGTTCAAATTTATAATTAGTGGACATTAGGCTAATTAAAGTATAATTATAGTCTAGGTGGCGCAGCGGCTAGTACCCCGCTTCTGATTCAAGAAGTAGTGGGTTCAAATACTGGCACACACCAATGACTTTTCGGAAGTTATGTGTGATAAATATCGATGACTGACAACTTTGTGTCCGGTATGGCAATAGGTTCGCCCACCTATTCCATTTGGGACGTAAACATAACGGCGAGACGAGGCTTAACAGCCGCTGTTACCTTCGAGTAGAAAAAGGTATGTATAAAGTATAATTGTTTACTGCTTCGTTGGTCGCCCGTTTATCACCAATATATTCCCGGATTTAATTCTTATCACAGCGTATTTTAAATTTGCGATTTTTAAAATTTGACGATAGTCCAGCATTTACCACTTGAAATTGGTCAGTGATTTCGTAATGATAAAACGGAGTCTTATCTAGTAATCAAATATTAGTAATTGTTTTGAAACAAATGTATACACAAATAACTCCAAAATGACTTTAACTTTGACCCAGGATTCAAATTCGCAATACTTGAACTAGACGTCGTGGTACATGTACCGAACTAGGTTATCGAGATATGACAAAAGTAGACCTTTATATGTGATGAATAACTGACGAACGTTTGTAAAAACAAACAAAAAGGAATAAAATCTTAAAGGCAATGTAATTTTTTTTAATTTGAAATTATTATTTTTTTGTTTTTGTTAATTACTGCAATAATCTATGATACGTCAATGTAAAGCTACGCAAGGTCTTTAGTTACGTTACTGAATATTTCATGAAAAAAATATTGTTGAATTGTCTTTGTAGTTACTTGCTTCAAAAACAGCAACCTACACATAGGCCGCATACAGAGCAGTGTCGAATGTTGCGCCTTTACTTTCAAGTGAGTGAATGTAAAGGCGCTTTAAGAGCCAGTTGTCGAGTATATTATTAAGTATATTTAGAAATGGTAACATTTCGTATTTAATAAAACAGTTGCCATTCGGACAGCTAAGTTTCATTACGTTATACGATGGTTACAGTGAAGTAAATATATTTAACCAGTTATATCTAGCTATAAGTGTACACAATTAAGAGACAATTTAGTTTTGTAAGTTTTAAATAAAGCCTTGTGAGTTAAATATGGAGCATGCGCGACCACCGCCCGCTCTGAGTCTGGGAGGTAACGCTCTCAACCGCGCTGACGCTTGGAGGAAATGGAAAACCCAATTTATGCTGTTTATAAAAGCATCTGGTGTTTACAGAGAAGAAGTTAGTATCCAAGCCAGTTTACTAATCAATCTTATTGGTCCAGAAGGATTCGATGTTTATGAGACGTTCTCATTTGAACGCGAAGACCAAAAGGATGATGTCAATTTGTTGATCAAAAAATTTGATGAGTATTTTGGATTGAAACAGAACATAGCATTAGCGAGGTACAGATTTTTCACAAGAAATCAAGAATACGGTGAGTCTATTGGCCAATATGTTGTGGTGTTGAAATCATTGGCAAAAGGATGTGCATTCAAGCAATTAGAAGAAGAATTAATACGTGATAGAATTGTTTGTGGAGTAAGGAGTTCTATATTAAAAGATCATTTGTTGAAAGCGGACGAGCTGAATTTGGCCAAAGCGATAACTATATGTCAGGCCCATGAGATTTCCGAATACAGCAATCGGACGTTGAAATCGAACAGTACATCAGATATTACTGAGGAGGAGCCGGTCCAGGGGGATGGGCTCGGTATGCCCAGTTTTGGTGCTAATCCTCCTTGGTGCAGCTTGAGACACCGGTGGCGTGTTATTGAGGCACGTCATCGCATATCTTCGGCGACTTCAAGACGCCACCTCAAATATGGAGGTCAGTTGCATGCGTTACTTGCATGAAAACGAAGGAGCAAGTAACTTTGGTAGAGATAAGTCGGTATCTGACGAATTGTTACGCGTTTTATTCATTCATCCTGAGAATTTAGGTGGCGTTTTCTTTGTTTACAAGCGTTGAGTTAAGGGTATTAAAGTACTTTAACATAGTTTCTCCATAAGAATAAACATATTATTTGCTAAGTATTTTCTTGTCTTTATTATAAGACTTAAACCTTACGTAAATGAGTTAAAAAAGTGCACGTTTTTCCGCAACGTGTCGTTAGTGGTGCCAGAGTTAATTTACATAGTCTAAGTCACCATTTTTTTTTTACTCATTTTAAAGAAAACAGACTTGTATCAAACTAGATCAACTAGTCTATAACCATCGATTCACTTTCCATTGCTAGTTTACATTTAAATTTAAAGTGTTTTAACGACTATTGGCTCTGTGAATTCCAAGTAATGTATCGTGTCTTGGGTGTAGAGAGATAGAGTTGTTTTTTTAACTTCGCGTCCTTTTACCATCCAAAAGTGAAGACAGAGGTTGTTAGACTTGGGGGATTTTGAGTGCCAAATGGAACAGATAGTCGCAACCTACTGCCATGCGTCACAAATAACTTCTAAAAAGACTTACAAGAAGTCATTAGTGTGAAACAGAATAAGGATAAGAATTGTGGACTTTTTGATTAAAATCTCCAGATTTTCTTCCTTAATTTTTAAAATAATATGACTCCTATCGCTATGCAGTTTATCTATAGACTTTATTTTTTCTTTTTCAGTTTACCTGCTTGTTTCACGGGCTTTATTAAGGCCTACTGAAATATTTCAAATATAGCGAACATGTTTTATATTTCTAACTAACGTAGACACGCGCTAGAAAAATAAATGTAGGACATCCGTTCCATTCACTAGTTCGTATTGCATTTAATATACTGCATTCTAAAATGTTATGCCTTGATCGTGAAGTCGAATATTTGTAGTATAGCGTAAAATAACTTGATTTTCAAGTGTGATACAAAATATGTTCATATTTCTATTGAGATCAAATGTTATTACTGAAAATTTAGAATAGTTACTGATTGGGTTGAAATCTTGCCCCAACTGGATCAATCGCAATGTCTTCGGTGAGTCTAAATTTTTGATCGGAGAAGCATAGTTCTCTGGTTAAACCTTACTTCCAATTAAATACAGTATTGCTTAGGTGATGCTTTTCATAACAATTAAGTGCATATACTATTTTACGAGGAAACCGAACAATGGCTATATTGTCGCTGATATTTACAAAATATCTTGTCTTATGATTATGGTCGGCTATAATGTGCGTTATGTTATGTTAAACGATACTGTATTGATGTATGAGCTTTAAAACAAATATTGTGGACAAAGTAACATCTACTTAAGTGGTGTCCTTTGCTTGTGAGAATTGTTCTATTGTATCATCAGTAGAATCGACGTCAGACTAGATCGATGGTGTCTGATCTCAGGTAACCGAGATCTAGACATTAATTTGTTTGTTGGAAGATGGATGTCATATCTTAGACACAATAGACGCAGCGCCCTCTAGTTCCAAGCTAATCAACTAAATGCCTGTGTTACGGAAACCAGTTTACGGATATATATATGCTTTTGTTTTGTAAATACATATAATAAATAGAAAGACACCCAGACGCCATACAAACATTCATGCTTTAAAAATATATAATCCTGTTATTTTATGCTATGCGATTGATAAAGAAATTGATTAATCCTGTACTACCAATCGATGTAAACCGAATTTGGCTAGAAGAGGCGAAGCCAAATTCGGTGTGGAACAAATATGGAATATAGAAAAATGTTAGAAAAAAAGCAAATTGTATTATTGATTATTATAAAACACTGTCTTTGTGGTATTCTATTTCCCATTACCAGATTAAAACTGGCAACCAGTTTCCGATTCTTAATATAACTGATAAATGCATAGAGCCAAGAATGGACCAGCTCAGTAAAATACCACGGCCTTTCAGAAAATAGACGTTAAATGGCTCATGCCGCATTTCGTTCGGTGAGAGAGGTATTCAAAGGCTTATCCCGACTTCCAACCCCGTTCCATTCTGAATCCCCCCATGTCAAAGGTCGGCAACGATACACACTGTCCATTAACACAGTCCATGGGCAGCGCTAGTCGCTTACCTTTACATGGTTCGCTTGCTCGTATGCCTCATAAAGTCATAACCCATAAAAAATACAATAAAATATTTTTGGTATGTGTGAGACATCATTTTCAACTCTCTTCCGTTTGTTTGAAGGTCTCACAATACGTGTCGACCTTCAACCTAAGCGTCATGTTAGTTAAAAGCATTTTCTTGTCCATCATTTTCGTTTTATCCCACTCTCTTCTCTTCACAATAAAAGTTTTGGTCCAAAACATAATACTATTGAAAATATTTGTAAATGTGACCTCGTTCACAATTTACATTTCATCATTTTCGTAACCGCGTGCATTGTCGACGATTGCCTCTGTTGTAATAATGTTAAAACTTATAAGTACATTAACCGTTATATCCAATAGATCATTTTCTTATTGTTATTGTAATCAATAAATGTTTATTATAATCAATTAATAAATAATTAGGCAAATCAATTAATAATAATACCTTTATTAAAACAAAACAAATATATCAAAGCTTACAAGAATCTCTGCCTCCCAAATTAGGTTGAACCTGTGTCTCAGGAGGCAGTTCCTTCCCATTATACAAGTATCTAGAATCCAGACATTTACAAGCTATTTACAATTAACATAGTAATTAATTAACATTAATATACATCAATATATGATCTTTAAAAATACCATAAATAACATATTTAATTATTATTTAATATATATTAACACTATATATTTAATATGATAAAATTGTAGATTAGAAATATACTTCAATATATAAATAGATACAACCCTAGAAGAGTAGTTACAATATGTAGAAGAATATATTGCTGGTTTGCTGTAAGTATTCAAAGGTGTAGTTACGGTTTAATGCCAGACACCAAAGATTCAATAGCATTGTAATCCATGTCAATTAACTGTTCGTATATATATTTCTTAAATTTGTAATTACTTAAATTTTGTAGATTAATCGAATTAATGCTATTATAAATTATATAGTATATTTATTGGTTATTACTTTTAATAAAACTGCATTAGGGCAAATTAGAAAAAATACTCAAAACCAGCAACAGAACTTTATTAAG
Organism: Euproctis similis; assembly: GCA_905147225.2. Classification (NCBI taxonomy): domain Eukaryota; kingdom Metazoa; phylum Arthropoda; class Insecta; order Lepidoptera; family Erebidae; genus Euproctis; species Euproctis similis. Next base: position 16,361,310 of record LR990106.1, read on the forward strand.
GTAAGTAGAAAGGTCAGAAATCCAATGTATGGCAATACGTGCTACCAGAAAAACTAAAATAATCTGCGGCATTAAGGCAAATGCCGACAAGTTCCGATATGAAGAGCGTGGAAAAATTCTAATGTACAAAAGCATTTCCTCCTGAATATATAAATAAGTTGCTTTAATTATATAGAAACGTTTCCTTTAGTTATAAATGCACCTTAAAATCCTTAATATGACTTAATTAATGACTAAACCATTTGGTCACTGTCAGAAATCATTACATAGTATAAAACAAAGTCACTTTGCGCTGTCTGTCCCCTTAAATGCTTATATCTTTAAAACTACGCAACGGATGTTGATGCGATTTTTTTTAATAGTTAGAGGGCGTCAACGGGGTGGTTTTGATCTATAATTCATATATGATGTTTTAAAGAAAAAATGAAAATTTTCGAGATTTAGAACTTTAATTGGAAACGCTGGCTGAAGCCTAAGTGATAGATCAAAATAATTTTCTACATTATCAAACACCTTCAGAAGGTCTACAAAAACGTCCCACGATATGTCTATCTCTTAGGGATAGCCCACCGTGACCATTTTTATTTTTTTACTTTTTACGAGAACTATTTACGTAGCGATTTTAAACATTACATTACAATTACAGCATTAATTTTCATTCAGGTAAGTATCTTAAATAGATTGTGCATGTAATATAGATGATCCTGGCCCTTTACAGCATGCAATTTAAACGATTATTTTCGAAGATATTGCAGTATTAACATAGGCGGGACAGCAGTTAAAGCCGATAAATAGCACAAATTGAAACAATGTTAATGAATGACAATAATATCCAAAGTTTACTCATTTATTACTTTTGATGCGGAACAAAGTTCGCCGGGTCAGCTAGTATTATTATATAGCAGAAGGTGTTAAATAAAGAGTTAAACCAATATACAGCATTCTCAGGCGAAATTCAATCTCCAAGTTAGCGAGAATCTTTCAAAGTTGATCTTAATGTTTATATACTAATACTAACTTATATTGTCCAAATACAGCGTTCTGGAACAATGGAAATCTTATAGCATTGTAGAATAATGGAAATCTTAGAGTATTTATAACTTAAATTAATAATAAAAAGAGTGTTTTATGTTTGAGTGTTAGTACATTTTATGATGTATGTATATTGTTGGCGTGTTCACTGAAGTTGTCAGCTGATGATGAATAGGTTTTTATCTCATCACATGAACACGTTGATTTAATGAGAGGCTGCATATGAACACGAATAACTTTGCTCACTCCGGACATTCTTCCCCTTAAGCATCACGTAGATATTAATATTCTTATTAATTCTTTCCACTCGTGTTTTTCAACGTGGACAATCGACAGGGCATTTTGTATACATGCCTTCGTACCTTTTGCCATTATTTTATGACTAAATTTGAAAATATTTCTTATTGCAGGGTTCGTGTTAGCTTCAGCGATTGTGTTGCTGCTGTGCGGCATTGTATGCGCCATATTCTTTGGAACATGGGTTCGAATGTTCATTGACCATGTGAGTATTAGTTTTTATAATAGATTCTAGTAATTACACAAAGAATGATGAACTTATTTATTTCGAGCTAGTAGTTGCGCGCAGCGTAGGTGATACACACCAAGATGAGGTTATTATATCACTAAATGACAGTAAGAAATCTATCTACTAGCTGCTTAGTCCATATGCGATATACAGATAGATAAAATTGAAACTATTTCTTTTTGTTCTTGCTAATTGTACACGTAATTTCTTTGATATAGTGTGTTGTTGTAGTCAAGCTTTTGTTATTTTATTATTATTTTGTTAAATTCTATTCTTTTTGCTTCGATTGTCTTCGCATTAAGTTGAGGACTTTTTATCGACACAGGCGTAGTGTATGTTCTTTACCCCGTGTCAAAATTTGAAAGTAAATTTTGATAGATTGAATTAGCAATGGCGTGCAATGATAGCGTACTATAAATTAACATTAGCATGTTTGTAATATTAGAAAGTAAGTTCAAAACTTGAACAAAACTTCAATTAGTTTGAAATTATCTATAACATGATATTGCCCCTTAAATATATCTATTTCACTCCCCATTATAAGTACGAAAAATTATAAGTGTTTGAGCTTACTATGCTTTATGTAGGTAAAAAAAAAATTTTTAAATGCAATAGAAATGATAAATATTGACAATCTTTATTTCTTACAAAATATTATTTCTCAGCGATTATACAACTTTACTGCGCAACGTAACGACTGATAAATTTGTATTCGACGTATGACAATAAACTATTAATTAGGTTGTCTATTGTCATATAACCATAATTTATCCATCGTGTAGTGACGTAATTACCGTTGTCTATACCTTCTATTATTTAGGGAGTAAAAGTATAAATATCATAATGATCACAATTTGCAGCAAACGTTTTCTAAGTCCCTTAATGTTAAGGTAAATAAATAAAATAGATGAGCATTTCAAGCAACTTGCTATACTGTTTTTGTATGGTAGAATACGCTTGTATGTATGTATGTCCCTGTTACGCTCGAAAGATTTGAACGCACGAGTGGACCGGACCGACCGACACGCGCCGCTTTCCATAGTCAATTATTTGTTATATATATGTTTAATGTGTATGTTGTGAATCTCAACAATCTAACACGTTGTTACCGCCCATATTCGAATACCTCTCTGCCTACCTTTACTTGTGTATAAACTACTTTACCAATGATGCTATACTTCTTCTTAACATACTTAGGTTGGCTAATTCCAGATAAGTAAGAACATTACTATCTCAGCGTATAGTTAGTAGTAGCAGGTATTGCAACTTTGTTAGACAACTTGGGCTAACATCATTTCGGAACTTGGACAGCACTGAGAGTCTTCGGTACTAGTAATAATAATGCACATAGGACTAGGACGAAGAGTGATGGAACAAATATAAGAGACAAGTGTGAGAAATTAAGACGGTGAAGGTCGACCTAGGCGAAATTACTATCATCAAATCAATGATAACTTAACATAACTTCACGCGTATTTCTACCCCACGGCTTAGGCAGTGGCAACAAATCAATGATGTATTAGAAAAAGGCCAGGTCAACCAATGAGTGTGTATGTAAGCGACATTGTTTTATGTACGTGTATACTAAGTTGCAAGTATCGTTTCGTAACCGCACTCGCGAACGTTTAAAAACCTTGACCGGATTGCTATTGGTTACTGCAGCAGTCGGTTAACGTTGCCCGGGATTAGACGATTTTTATCGTAGTAATTATAGTGATATTATTAAGTCAAGGGGAGTTAATTTGTTTTATATATACAAATAGGTTTTATATACACGAGAGTTTTTACTTTTACTGGAAAAAGTCTTTGATTCAAAGAAGGAGAAGCTAGCTGAAAAACTAACCGGATTTTATTATATCCAATGCAGGATAAGAGAATAATACGAATGTTTAACAACAAAACAATTCACCAACGAAAACCTAAAAAAGCATATAAAGAGTTTTATTTGAAAAGTTGGCAACATGGCAACAACTTTTCTTGCAATTTAAATTACACAACTAACGCCAGAAGATATTTACTTGCCTATATGATGACAAATGACATTACTGAATTTTACTAAAAGAAATATACGTTCACATTGATCTCTATACCCCATGAAAGCGGCATAATTCATACATATACTTATAAATAGAATATCATAGCAGAAGGATGTAAGAGACGGAAACGAGGACGACACACGACACACTTTCGAATGGTGTCTTGTAGCGCTCTGTGTATCCCGCAAGGGACTTGGCATGAAGTTATGTGTGTATGGATGTGTATAAGTTTGCCTTGATATTGTGTTCAATATATGATACATATAAATGGTATGAAAAGAGTATTTGGCAAATGGGTTTCCTGCTCGATTCTACTCATGATGGCCCTTACACTCGGAATTAGGCCGCTCGTGGCGATTGCGTCCGTTTTTTTTTGTTCCTCGAAGGCTCTTTTCCGCTCATCTTTGTATTTCATTTTATATAATATGCTATCTGTACTTGTTGACTATTTTTAAGTGTCTGTGAAGACCTATAAAAGTAAAGCTACTTTGACTTTGACTAATCTCGTACAACAATAGTATTAAATGTTTGTCTCAAAAAGATGATAACCTGTTGTAATCTGTTAGAATCTGATAATAATTAAAATTCACGCTAAGTGATGGTATGTAAGTGGTTTTTAGCGGCTAGCATTTTTTTAGACAAACATTTCAACAACAGCTTTCCATATAGTAATATTAAAGATCAGTAATATGAAAAACGCACTATTTCTTTTGTATTCAGGAGCTGGTACTGCGGCAAGGCTCGATGACCTTCGAATGGTGGGCGCACCCACCAGTCAGACCGTTCGTCAAAGTATACGTGTACAACGTGACAAACGCTGATGAATTCCTCAATAACGGCTCCAAGCCCATCCTCGATGAGCTGGGGCCATACGTGTACTCGTAAGTATGAAAACTCATAATCATCACACTTTATTACTTTTTTGAACATGTATCTATGAGTATTTGTATGACACACAAGGATCCATGTTCAACAGTTACCTGCTGGCGTATTATGAACTCCAGCCAGCTTACGCGCTGCCTTGCATATTTGTACTTTCAACGACTAATTTCAGCTAGTCGGTGACGTGTTATCGCTGTCAAATTCACTCTAAATTCGATTTATCAACGACTAATTCCATTTAGTCACCCATGAGTTGACTAGACTAGTTGAAAAGAAAAAAAAATACATACAGACGAATTGAGAACCTTCTACTTTTTTCGAAGTCGGTTAAAAATAGTCGTTAGAAATACGAATTCGGTAGGCAGAGAACAAGCTGGCTTGAATTAAGAGCTCATAATATGCCCCCTGAACTGAAAACTCAGCTGTGATTTTTAAATATCTTAGTACTGGTTTTTTTTTTGTTAAATGTCAATCACTTCCTGTGGGCGTCGTAAGGGGTGACATGACATCACACATATTATGACCTCAGGCCTGATGGCCTAGTAGTTCAATAGTCTGACATCACTAACAGTCCTGATTTTGAATCGTGGCTAATATAAATAACATTCTAGAGTGATATGTGAGGTGTATGATACATTTTGTTGCTTTACAAAGTTGTCTGATGCATAAGGTTCCGCTACCCATTTATAATTAATAAATAAATCCAGCGTTTCGAGGCATGATGACTTCTGCCTACACTGTCGGGGGTTAAAAGACAGATAGATATTTAAAATAAATGTTTTGAATATTTGAAATAAAATGATAAACGATGTTACTTGGTATTCAAATAGTTTGATCACGACTCTATAGCAACCGGTCGATGTAAGTAAACCAATAAAAACTCGACTCAATTATGTCGTCATCACTCAGATAAAGTATTAAGCATGCGAATTCGCATGTAATTTGAGGTACAAAAACATATTTTCTTTACTTGATTAAAGTGAGTTTGAAGATAGCGGGTCCGCATATAAATTGTGTTATTTGTTACTTTGTATTTGCATATCACTTATAGTACACATTTGTATGTACCTAATAAAAGTTGTTTGAACAAATATGTTTACCTACTCTCTATATTTAGATATGGATGGTCATAAAAACTCAAAAACATGCAATTGGTAATAATATTAATGGAACTTCACGCCTTTTTCTACTCGAAGGTTTAGGTAGCGGCTGTTAAAACCTTGGAATAGGTGGCGAACCTATTTCCATTGCACCGGCACAAAGTTGTCAGTCATCGATATTCATATCTTTCAAAAGGAATTCCAAAAAAACATCGATGTGAGTCCGGAATCGAACTCGCAACTTCTGAATCAGAAGTTGTGAGAGCGAACCGAAATAAGCAGATCTTTGGATGAGTCCAGATACCTTGCGAGATAGGCTGTAAAAGCTGACTGCCATAAGACATCCCCATACTCACCTCACTCGCTTTTTGTACCCGTAACTCTGGTGCTCTACCCTTTGACTAAAAAAAAATAATGACTTCGGTACATTCAACAGGTTCTTATTTACTTTTCAGAGAAGAATGGGAGAAAGTGAACATCACAGACAACGAGAACGGGACCTTGTCCTTCCACTACAAAAGGACGTACACCTTCCAGCCGGAGATGAGCAAAGGTCTTGACGATGATGCGGTCGTTGTTCCTAATATACCTATGCTGGTAAGTCTCACTTATAAACCTTTGTATTAGCGCTTTTTTTATCAGGTAACTTCTTATACAGTAGAATAGACACCCTTGTCCGAAACATAGAGGAGCAGAGTTGGATACCATCCATTTCGGCATGAATACTAACAACTTCTGTCTTTAAATAGAACATCTGTCTTTAAATAGAACTTCTATCTTTAAATAAAACTTCTGTCTTTGAATAGAACTTATGTCTTTAAATAGAACTTCTGTCTTTAAAGTTCATCAGGTCATTTAGTGATATATCAATAAATACAACATTGGACTATCACGAAATGATATGTCTTTTGTACGAGATATGTTCAAATAATAATAAGTAATTACACTTGCAGTGAAACGGTTGTTGAAATCATAAAATGTTGACCGTGCCGTGGTTAAGTCATAGACAGCATGTTAAGCAACATCGTTGCGGATAAATTGTTGATTGCGTATTATTTCTATTGTAATATTAAGCTTTATATATAAATATTTGTGACACCTATTGACTTTGAGTAATTTTAATATAACTGGTTATTTGGGTGTGTTGACATTAACTAAAGTAAATGTTTATTTGAACTTATATATAAATTAATACTTATTGCTAATATTAATTTAAATACGGAAGGAAAGAATGAAAGAAGATAAGAGGGAACCGAAGAAAATATTGATGAATTGTGTAAAGGTGATAATAATATGGTTAGGAAGGGTGTTGCTGTGGATGAATAGAATGATAAGGAAGCGTGGATAAGGAAAACCTGTTGTGCCGACCAAGTCCAAGAGCAATGATGGGAACAGGGCTGGAAGATAATAAACATACATACATAACATAACTTCACGCCTTTGTTACCCGAAGGTGTAGGCAGCGGCTGTTAAGCCTCGTCTCGCCGTTATGTTTACGTCCCAAATGGAATAGGTGGCGAACCTATTGCCATACCGGGCACAAAGTTTTCCAGTCATCGATATTTATCACACATAACTTCCGAAAACAATTTCGAAATGTCATTGGTGTGAGCCAGTGTCAGGATTCGAACTCGGACCTCTGGATCAGAAGCCGTGTGCTCGACCACTGCGCCACCGAGACTTAAGATAATAATTATGACTTATTGCCAATATTGAATCGTTTTTGTGTTTATAGGCAGAAATGTTTATATTAATTGCGAATTGAGAATTTTATTATTTTTGCTACAGTACATCGTAAAATGTAAAAAATCAGATCTATCGTGTTAACATTTTGTTTATACGTTTAATGATCTTTACGTGGGAGCAACCTTTACGCTCTGATCGCTTACGAATTTTCGATAAAGATCAATTAATTTAGAGCATTTTTTATTATTAATATTTAATTGAAAATATTTGCGTGATCTGCGTAATTTATGAGTTGGATGTATTTTATGCATTTTTAGTTTCCATAGAAATATTCAATATAAACTGTATTTTTATATATACTTATGTGTTGCTTTGTTAGTGAAAGTGTGCCAGATTTAACATCATAGTTAGTTGGATTTGTGAAATAAGCATGTTTGATGCATAAAAGCAATAGACGTTAGCTTAAATTGGTGTTAAACTAATCCAGCTACGCTTTGCTATTGCCGAAACTACGGAACTGGCACATGAAACAATTCTAAACAATCCTATCTTACTAATATTTTGAGCTGTTCTAAATTTCATTAATTCTTATACTTTTCAAAATGCTTTTCATTTATTTTTAATGATTATATATATTACTAGCTGACACAGCAAACGTTGTCTTGCCGAAAAATAAAATTTAAAAAATAGGGGTTGATCGTAGGGGGTTGAAAATTCAGGGTTGTATGAATTTTTGTATCCCGTTTTATAAAAAAATATGAAACAGAAATATATCGAAAAATTAAAAAAAAAATATTGAGGGGTGGGCTACCCTTGTGATTTAGGGGTATAAAAAACAGATGTTGTCCTATTCTCAGACTTACCCGATATGCACACAAAAGTTCATGAGAATCGGTCAAGCCGTTTCGGGGGAGTATGGGAACGAAAACTGTGACACGAGAATTTTATATATTAGATGTATTTTACCGGTCCAGCAGGATCATTCGTACAACGTAATTTGTGGCTCTACCACTGTCAAACGTATGCCTGTTCCACAGGACGCAATAATTCATTTACGAATACATGCTGCATAACGCACTACCTTCGACTTTAATAATTCTTCTTCTTTGGATGCAGCTCCACTGCTGAAAGTCGCCTGTCAACTACCATTTTGCCTATTCATAGCAAGAGGAAACAATTGTCCCACAGTTTTAATACCGTCATACTTTCTGATGTTTGGTAACCACAAGAGTCTGCTTTTCACTTGCCCTCCACCTATCACGTCATTAGTCAATTGTTGTCGAGTTCAATCTCTACAGGTTCTTACGTAACTGTAAATCTAGTTATACCATCGTCTACGGTAGTGGACATGGGGGCTAATACTGTCAATATATCCAAAATAGTTTCACTTTAATGCCCCCCATATTCCCCGGCAACAGAGCGTAACACCACACTCTACATTAAATAGAGAAACGCGTGATTATTGCCAGTCGGTCAAGCCTGAGTGATTCAGTCTTGGATCCGACTTTTACTCAGTAGCTGACCAATATCTAGACATAGACGGTTATTGAATGACCTAGCCGTAAAAAGTTTAATATCATTAAAAAGGATTGGGTAAAATATGATTAAGGCTATAATATACCTTCTATAAATAATACTATACTAATATTATTATCTAAACATGCTCCATAGTCAGACGATTCCTCACATCAACAACACAAACACCAACCTCAGCAAGCAACAAGTTACTCACTTGGTGTAAACTCATAAGTGGCTCGTAATTTTTACCAGAAATGCTAAGATCCAAAAGGTTTTTGGATTTCTTTTTTCCGAAAGGTGTAGGCAGCGGCTGTTAAGCCTTGTCTCGCCGTTATGTTTACGTCCCAAACGGAATAGGTGGCGAACCTATTGCCATACCGGGCACAAAGTTTTATCATATTATCGATGATTATTATTTATGTTATCGATATTTATCACACATAACTTCCGAAAACAATTTCGAAAAGTCAGTGGTGTGAGCCAGTGTCAGGATTCGAACCCGGACCTCTGGATCAGAAGCTACTGGTGATCGACCACTGAACCACCGAGACTATACAGAAGAATTTCTTTCGAATTATAAAGAATGATATCTGTCTTTTAAGAAAACAACATTTTGACTTTTTCAGTGGTAGATGGGCAAGTCATACTTATTTTATGTTATTTATTGTATATGATTGTTATCTTTTTATAGTCACTTGTGTCAAAATTAAAAACCCGCAATAAGAAAAATTACAAAAAAATCTGACTGACACGACGAAACCATGAAAATTCATACCTCATATTGTTCTCACTTAGCATTGGAATGGCGGTGATATAATTAATAGTCATTATCTATATTTAATTTATGTCAAACAATTTAAGTCATTTGTCAAGCTTAAATAAACCGCGACAATCAATCTACCAGACTTCCTTTATATTAGTAGGACTGTTATTGTTTCTTTGTGGATGTATTCCTAACAGCGTGACATACTATTAAGTGAATTTATTCCATTATACCTTCCCTAACTGAATACTTGAAGGTACATGAACGATTTCTCATGTTGCCAAATGAAATATTGGATCCCATTATCCAAGGGAGTTGATGGCGAGTCCATTTGATACCAATTGTTCCAGCCATCAATAATTATTTTATGACTTCTAAAAAGTCATTGCTGATGATTCATGGAGGTCTGTTTTTGAAAGCCCCAGGATTAAACCTTAATACCAAAAAAAATTCTTAGAATCTTCTTAGCACAACAATTCGCGACACTAACACTTTTTATGTTTTATTTTATCAGTTGTGTAAATGTGATTTATAAGTATAAATTGTGTTTTAATTACTTATAATAATGGCATAGTTCGCTGTTTTGTGTGATCTCTCATGTAGAAGGTTCAAGAATTATATATATATATATATAGTTAATGTTGTACAAAGTGCAAGGACGTCATTCGTCACTGTTATGTTATTATGAATGAATTATATGTTGTTAAGTAAACTATCGAATCACGTTATTTCAGAAATAAATGCCATTCTTATAGAGAACCGCTATTACTTGAAGTAATAATGTTTAACAAAATTTACCAAAAGTATTTCGATATCATATCAAGGGTCTCACTGTTAGGTTTATATCGACTTATAAGAAGGTTGATAATGAACTTTTTCAATTAATAAATATGCCGAGTGAACATTTCTTAAACAATAATAATTTTTAATATGTATTAGCTAAAATGTTAGACGAAATTAGCAACGTGCGCTTAAGCTAACCCAAAGGTTTGTTTTACCTCAAACCAATCTGACTTCAACCGACTTCAACTAATCAAATTTTTACAATGAATCACTTAGCTTTTTGTTTTGTGCTCTCCTGGTACTACAGACTACGGAGACCAGGCACATTCCTGTAAATGGCGATGAAGTCGTTTACCCTATAATGTGAAGGATTCCAAAGAAACGTTGACTGCCCCATCGTGTATGAAAAGTGTAAAGGCACAAGATATTTTTGCGATTAGGACATAATCTTTATACTGTTACGAAATTGCCTTATTATTTTTTAAACTGAAACAAAGTTAAAAATAATACAACTATCATTCATAAATCTTTGGTTTTTGTGTTTATTTTCTTATATTTTGTTTCAGAGCGCAACATCTCAATCAAAGCACGCGGCCCGCTTCCTCCGCCTGGCGATGGCCTCAATCATGGACATCTTAAAAATCAAACCATTCGTAGAAGTGTCAGTCGGTCAATTGCTCTGGGGATACGAAGATCCACTCCTGAAGCTTGCCAAAGATGTGGTACCCAAGGAACAGAAACTACCATACGATGAATTTGGTCTTTTCTACGGGGTATGTAAACAATTTTGGAAACGGTGCATTTCACTTCTTTTTCCCATTCTAAAAGGAGTTCTTCAATGACGGTCTACTCTTTAAGAAAACCATTCACTAATCTGAAGACAAAAATTCTCCAAAGAATGCATGTCGTATATAAAATACTATGTAATCGTTGTGATAAACCCCGACAAATTAATTTATTTTAAATGCATTGAATACCTATAAGACTATTTTAAGCCAAATGGAAACTTTACAAAAATTGGTTTTCCAGAAAAACGGTACATCTGATGACGTCGTGACAATGTTTACTGGCGCGACAGACATGTCCCAATACGGCATCTTTGAACGTTATAACATGAGAGAAAAACTACAACATTGGACTACAGATCAGTGCAACAGTATCGCGGGATCGGACGGCTCAATATTCCCACCTCACATCACAAAGAACGACACTTTGGCTGTATACGACAAGGATCTGTGTAGATTGCTGCCTTTGAAGTGAGTAGAGTCTTCGGATTATCATCTATTTTATGTACAGGAGGTGTAGATACCTCTTTCTTTTTTGTTGAAAAGTTCTCCGAACGACTTATTTGAATTTAGTGAAGAGAAATAAGTTTAAAATAAAAATCCATTTGTCGCAAAATTCTACTTCTTAATGTAACAAGTGGACTTTTTCGAGACCTGAAAAAATAAATTTTAATCAAAATAGTAATAATTTTATAAACTTTTTTCACCTTAACAGGTTCCTGGAGGAAGTCCAATCGGCGGGAATAGAAGGTTACAGGTTCACACCGCCTGAGGATGTGTTCGCCAATGATGAGCACAACAGATGTTTCTGCCCTGCCGGCCCACCTTGTGCTCCCAATGGGCTGTTCAACGTGTCACTCTGCCAGTACGGTAAGTGCTCCAGTACGACTGAGTAGGTAACACAATGACTAACAAAAATTAGTTCGATTAAATAGTTGATACTTAAATATATTATATTAGGTTAATTTATCACTACCCTTAGATGAATTAGATTTACATACCCAATTAAAACTAAGCAATAATTTCCAGACAAAAATTAAGATAATATTATTGAAATCGCTCTTTATGCAAGAGGTCATGGAAGTTAATTTATTAATATGCCTTTTGTTTCTTTTTTACCAGACTCGCCTATAATGCTGTCGTTCCCCCACTTTTATCTGGCAGACCCCAGCCTAAGGGAGCGAGTGGAGGGTATCTCTCCGCCCGTGCCTGAGGATCACAGACTTTTTATCGACATTCAACCGGTTAGTATGTATGATGGTGAAGAAGTCATGAGCCATTAACGTTACTAGGTTATATAACGTGTCATGTCTCGCTAGTATTTCACTTCTAGGAAACTTATTTTATGTCTTCCTTTTTTGTGGCGTGTTCATATAAAGTTAATTAGAGAGACAACAAATTGCTTTGAATGAATAGGTCTACTAGTATTTTAAACCTCTTGGTCAATATGAACTATAACATAGTCGATGCTTATTAAGTTAGTTTACAATGTGCATACTATTACATATGTGTAAACGACTTTCACAAGGGAGTCTACTTGGACCCATGCTTACGGATAAACAAACTGAAGACTTGACACTGACTTTTCACCGACTGTCCTGTATCCAACAAGTAACACGAATATTTTTTGGTTTCTAACGATACTTTCCAAACCTTTATTTATTTCCTACGTTTTATGATTTTTATTACTTAATCGCTGCTGCTAATTCCAATGATTCGACTGAAATTTTCTATCCGTGTAGAAATTCAAAAGTCGGTTACGAATGTTACGATTCTTGTTGTTGAGGCAAGATTTCTTGCATTGGTGTGAAAACAGAACTCAACATAGAACATAGTTTAAAAGCCTAAAAATGACTAAAAGTAAAATTAGCGGTTACTATTTTAAACGGCAAGTGATATCGTTCTTCATATTTACGAGTAAGTCTTTAAAAGTCATTAATCACTTTACATTATTAGGTACTATTACGAAAGCCAAACCTTGGATCTATGTCGGTTATACAATACATACATACATACATAACTTCACGCCAAATCCCTTGCGGGGTAGGCAGAGAGAACGGAGCGCCATAAGGCACAATTCTTACACACCTCACTAGTTTCGTTGACTTTTATAACTCTTTTCATGCACGCACGTCGATTTTTGAGACTCCTGACATCACCTTTCTCCAGAACACGTTCTATTTGGTCACGGAATGTGTGTCTTGGCCGTCTTCGACAATAATGTCAAGTATTGTTAAACGAATTGAAAGTTTACACAAATTTAGTTTAGAGTAATGGCTTACGGGCTACTTTCATACCGTTAAAATGTGATTTGTAATACATATAGACGAATGTAAGTACAATTATAATACTTTGGTTCAGTAAAGTTAAACTTAGTACATAAATTAGACTCTTTACAACTGTAAGTTAAATTTAAAAGTAAATGTATAATATTTTGGACTCAATACAGACAGACAATGTCCTCTAGTTTTCAAAGATAAGCAACTAAATTCTTGTGTTATAGTAACTAGACAACGGATATTAATATATGGGCCCATCATAAATATTTGTACTCGGTTGGAGATCGAGCGACCTCTACTCCGCAGTTGGTTGTATTTCCTATGCACCACGAGGCCCGTTTATTCTTAAGGTGCTACCAAACTACGCGCGAAGCTTAAAGAAGTTAGACGAATACGAGAGTGTAGAGAGGCACTTCGGCTTGCCGCGACTAACCTTGCCTGGCCTTAGACGCCATTTGTTGTCGGTGTTTGCGCCCGAGGCTATAAAAGTAGCGCATCGCGAGAGACATTTCCGAGGAACTTCACGAGTAATTTGGAGCCGGCATTACAATATTATTACTGTCTTACAACTGTGCGAATCCCAACAATATCAACTTCAATAGGTTTCTCTCTAATTTCTTAATTTTGGTCTTTTCCAGGAGATGGGTATAGCGATGCGCGCCCGGGCTCGCATACAAATCAACTTGGCCGTGTCGCAGGTCGTGGACATCAAACAGGTCGCCAACTTCCCGGACATCGTCTTCCCCATACTGTGGTTCGAAGAGGTAAGCAGCTCTTACTACTGGAACTATCACCGGCTTATTATCTTTTGGTTAATGTTTTTATTGTGTATTTGTGTGTTTGTTTGACTATATCTGATAGATTTTTATCTGATATCATAATTGTCTACTATAGGCGGGGATCTGATCGGTTATCCTGTTTTAACCCTGTTTGTTTTGCCAAATCTTTTGTATTTAGATTATGGCACATTTCTCTGTGTCTCGTTTTACTATGACAAGTAAACTGTTTTATGAACGTGTGTTTAAACATTACCTTTTTTTAATTTTTGGACGCATTTCACATTGCGCCGTCTAGTCCTATGGTAAGTAATTAAAAAGTTTTGTTATAGGACCAGCGGGCCTATTAAGAGTTCCTAATTCCAACCAGCTTAAGCGCTGCCTTGCAAATTTGTATTTCAAACATTTGTAATTCCAGCTATTCTACGCTACTCCATCACACACACGATACTGACCATAGGGAAACAATTAATTTTTTTTCATAGTTAATATTAGGTATATTAATTATCTGTGTATTATTTGTGTTACCGTATATCTAAACTACCTAAATTATTACCTATCAATCTATATTAGGTATATATAGTGTTCGATAATAGTGCCCTATGAGAGTAACTAAGAACTTAGAGTAGGTACTCACCAAACCCTTGCAGATGCTGGTCATGGGAAGTTGAGGAATGTAGTGTACTGATAGATAGGTAGGTGATGTTATGATGTGTCCATTGTCTGAAATATGTGTGTAGATACTTCCCTGAGGATTCGAGACCGGGAGGAATAGCCGAATCCTTGCACACCACACTTAATACCAATTCAAACCAAGACCGGGCACGGTGGCCAAAATATGACCCGATTACTGATTCTAAGAACTACAACCGACGCCTAACTAAAGTCATAGGCAGAGTAAGTTTTTACGCGATAACAAACAACGTGCGAATTTATATGTTACACACGAAAACTATAGCGTTCAGACCGTTCAGACAACGCGGCCATACCATTTTTATACTACGAAAAACGCCATCTGGCGGCACACGGTCGCGACACGAACGAACTACCGAAAGAGACCGATAAATATCGAACAGTCCCCCGCCCCAGCCAGACCGTGTCTGGATGAAGGCATTCTAACGGAGGTTAATCAATCGGTAAGCGGGAGAGAGTCGCGACAGCCCGCTTCAAAACTGAATCTCCAACCTTAACTTCAGAGACTCGAGGAATACCATCCGACCCGGGAAATAATTGAAGTATCCGACCGAGCCTCCATTGCAAAGGAGGTAAGTTCGATTCCTTTAAGAGGACAAGATCGCCTACACGCGGTGGGTTAGTTTTATCTGTCCATTTAACCCGTTGCTGCAGCAAATGTAAATACTCCAAGGACCACCGACGGTGGAATGATTGCGTAATTTGCTGGAGCAGCTCAAAACGCGACAATCGATTGGCAGCGACATCAACAAGCGGATACTCTGGCAAGGAAGTCAGGGGACTGCCAATTAAGAAGTGACCTGGAGTTAAGGGTTCCAGGTCACTGGGGTCAGACGAAATAGGACAAAGAGGGCGCGAGTTCAGGACCGCTTCGACCTTACAAAATACTGTCTGCAACTCCTCAAAGGTGAGGATCGTTTCCCCAATCACACGGCGGAGATGGACCTTGGCGACCTTGACGGCAGCTTCGAATATTCCGCCCCACGAAGGATAGCCGGGAGGATCAAAAATCCAAGTCACACCACGTTTGGACAACTCCGAGCCGATGTAGGTGTGATTATCAGATAAGAATTGAACGACTTCCTTCAAGTATCGGTCTGCACCCTTAAAATTTGTTCCACAATCTGAACGGATCAAATGAGGCAATCCGCGCCGACTAACAAACCGTGACAGACATGCAATAAAGGCCTCGGTGGACAGTGCTGAAACGAGTTCCAAGTGCACAGCCTTTGAAAACAAACATACAAATACGCACAAATAAGCCTTAACATGTCTGGCATTACGAACACTTGATGTTTTAACCGAAAATGGACCCGCAAAATCTATGCCAACATTGACAAAGGGCCGAGCGGGTCTGACCCGATCCGATGGTAAGTCACCCATTAGGGGTTGAGTCAATGTGCCTTTCAATCTATAACACGGAATACATTTAAATATGACACTCCGAGCCGCTCGCCTGGCAGACAAAATCCAAAAGTCACGCTGCAGACAAGCCAGTAATGCATTCAATCCAGCATGACAATTTCGAACATGGCGGTCCTTGATAAGCAGCTCAACAAAATGACCGTGCTTCGGCAATAAAAGGGGATGTCGAGCCCCGTAAGATAATTCTGAATTACGCAGTCGGCCCCCTACTCGCAACAATTCAGACTCGTCAAGAAACAAATTAAGACGAGCAAGACTACCTCGCAGCTGTTGCTTCTCCTGACGGAGAAGTTTGATTTCCTTACCAAACGACTGAACTTGCACAATCCTAACGCAAGTGAGGAGGGCATCATGGCGTTCTTGAGGAGATAAGACTGAGGAAACTACTGGCTGTGACCGATTTCGACAGTTGTGAAGAAATCTTCTTATCCAACCGGTCACAGCAATGAGCTTGCCGAGAGTACTAAATCGGTTAAGCATCGGATCCGGCGATCCCTCTTCAGCTATCTCAGCAGCGAGTACCCTTAAACCTGAAAGAGGATCGACACACTCTGTCATTGGGGCAGGCCACATATCTTCAGAAGAGGCCAGCCAATCTGGTCCCCACCATAAGGGATGATTGATGATTTGTGAAGCAATCAGCCCACGTGATGCACAATCGGCTGGGTTGATCGGACCTGGTACATGACGCCAATCCATTGAAACCGTTGACGATCGTATTTGAGATACGCGATTGGCCACGAAGGTTTCCAAGGCATGAAGAGAAGCCTTAAGCCATGATAAGACAATTTGACTATCAGTCCAAGCTGTTACCGAATCAAATTTAATCCATTTCCCTAAGGTGTTGGTAACGACATGACTCAGAAGACGAGTGAGCAAAGCTGCTCCTGACAACTCTAACTCAGGAATTGTTAATTTGGTGCGCAAGGGCGCAACCTTACTTTTTCCTACGACTAACCGAACATGGACTTGACCGCTACTATCAACGGTGCGAAGATAAACAACAGCCGCATAACCATACTCCGATGCATCCGAGAACCCATGAAGACTGGCTCGACAGCAACTGATGGGTAGAATAGAACGAGGTAAATAGATATGCTGAAGGTCTGCGAGTGTCGCATAAAACCGTAGCCAATAGGACAGCAAATCTCCTGTCAAAGGACTATTCCAATCGAGACCAGAGATCCACAACTCCTGCAAGAAACATTTAGCCCAAAAAACCACAGGAGTTACCCAACCATTTGGATCAAATATACGTGCGACCGTGGATAAAACCAAGCGTTTAGTCCACCGTTTCATTGGCTCTGATGGCTCAACCGAATAAGTGAATATATCCTGAGCTGGCCGATACTGAACTCCTAGTACTGCGATGGAGTCCGGATTGTCAGGATTCCGAAAAAGATGAGGTTCCTGCTGGTGTTCTGGCGGCAAACCCTCCAAGACATCTGGAGAGTTAGATATCCATTTCCTTAGCTCGTAGCCACCAGCCTTAAGCAGCCCTATCAACTCATCCTTCAACACCAACGCCTCTTCCACCGACGAGGCACCTGTGCAAATATCGTCGACATATACGTCTGAGGGGAAGACGGCGGCTGCGCGCGGAAATCGCAGACGTTCGCGATCGGCTAAATGCAACAAGGAACGGATTGCAATGAACGGGCTGGACCTCAAGCCGTAAGTGTTTGTATTCAATTCGTATACTTGCAGTTGACAATTAGGATTCTCTCTCCAGAGTATCAGCTGGAAACGCCTATCATCAGGGTGGATTACTACCTGACGGAACATCATTTTAATGTCGGCTACAAAAACAACCCGATGGCGACGAAAACCAGTTAAAATATCCGCAATATCCACTTGAAGCTTGGGACCTGACATCAAGCAATCATTTAAAGAGACACCTGACGATGAAGGTGGCGAACCATCAAACACCACCCGAATCTTACCATTCTTGAACACGGCGTGATGAGGAATGAAATAATGCTCATGGTCTTTCCACTTGAACTGTGACAGCGTCATGTGGCCCAGCTCCTTGTATTCTCTCATGAATTCTGTGTACTTTATGCGGAATTCGGTATCACGACACATCCGGCGCTCCATAGACAGTAACCTCCTTTCGGCTACAGTCCAGGAGTTACCTAGACGTGGACGGGGATCCAGAAAGGGCAATCGAGTAAAAAATCTACCTGTAGCAAAACGACCAGTATTTGCCAAGAAATATGACTCACATTCGTCATCGACTGGTCGATTCCGGTACGCAGCAGGGGGCTCCTCAACTTCCCAAAAACGCTGAAGAGAATCAGCGAGAGAGAGTCCTACCTGCAACGTGGTATCCGAAACCTGAAAGGCGTGGGAATATACTGGACCCATAATGACAGATCCCAAGTTTGTTGGAATCGCGACTAAACCTCCCGACTGAAGTAAGATAGTTCTGTCCAGTTTCAGTAGACCGATGACATCTGCTCCCAGTAAGAGCTCCACAGGTCTAGGTAGGTGGAAATGAGAGTCGGCTAATGTTAAACCGGATGTAAGACGCCGTACCTCCGGTGATAAAGAAACCTGAGGATGATTACCTAAGACGTTCCTCAAAACAACAGCACTTAAATTATATTTTATACTAGGGTGGAATAAGGAAGAGAAGGAGAACGACACCTTACCTACTACGTTGTCCACCGGAACTCCGCCTACTCCAATAATTTCCTGACTCCGTGAGGACATCCTTAAACGGAGACGCCTCGCCAACCAAAATGACATGAGAGACCCCTGAGCACCGGAGTCCAAAATAGCCCGTGCCACTAACCCAGTTCCGCGAGGTGAGTGCACCATAACCTGCGCGGTGGGTAAGACAATAGTCGCTGGAGGGGATGTGGTTGGCGAGACTGCTGCTGCGAGTCAACATAAATCGGCACGCCCTGGCGACTGCTGACTCCAGGATTCCCGTTGCCGCTGTTCTTGAGGTGGACCGAAGGTCATATGGTCATACGAGTCCCACTCGGGCACCGGCGGCAGCCGATTAGCGCGCGACCTCATCGCCGAACCATGAACACTGCTGCCCGCTCGCAACTCACGAGTAACGCGAGGGCGCTCAGACGTAGGTGGCGAGAATGGCCTGTACTCGTTTATGTGTGCCCGCTCCGCGATATTAACTTGAGCGGACGGTGCACCACCATGTGAATACCTATGAGGCGCGACCACCGTCCCTATAATCTGCTATGAAAAAGACGATGAGGCCTGACGACGCACGGGAGACGAAGGTGAGTGGTGTCGATTCGAACCCCCGCCCGTGTGAGCCGGTAACAACCCACCTTGATTGCCAGTCCGGTTCGGCTGACAGAGGAGTGTGTGGTGAGGCCCACCACAATGCCGACACGGTTGCTTGTCATCACATACATTGGCCATATGTGACCCCAAACAAGTATAACAACGTCCTAGCCTACGGGCGAGAAAACGTCTTCGTGACACACTAGCTCTCAGAAACTGAGTACACTCTAAGGGTGTGTGATTTCCCCCATAACACACCCCACACCTACCTGGTCGCTCGACGGCCATAACGCGAGGCGGACGTCCTGGGCCCACGTCTCGCATAAGTTGCGGACGAGGTGGACGGGGCCTGGACGAATCAATAAGATGCGAACGCCCCGGCAATGGCACAGTGGGCAAGTTTTCTATTTTGCGACTCTGATCCTCCAAAAAACCCACTAACAAGTCAAATGTCGGTATGTCCGAGGCCGAGTCTCCACCGTGCAACTGTTCAAAACGAGATCTAATTTCCCCTGGTAACTTATTCAAAATAATATGTAATAATATAAAGGACCACTCGGTTACGGGGAAGTTCAAACCCTTAAGAGCATTTATAGCGACTAAGAGGGGGTTCAAAAGATCGAACCGCAACTGGTGAACCGATGACAGTTGAGGGATTTTTAAAATAGCCGCCACATGTAAATCAGCGATCCGTCGCGTATTTTGATAACGACGGGTTAATAAATCCCGAGCTATACCGTAATTAATATCATTAATTTCCAAATGCTTAACTAAAGAGTGAGGCTCATCTTTTAAACACGTAAGTAAATATCCAAACTTTTGCGAATCCGCCAAGTCCCGACGGCGGTGTACTACGCTTTCAAAAAGTGCTACAAAACTAGGCCATTGTTCAAGAGAACCCGTAAAGGTCGGCACATTTAAGGTCGGCAAACGCTCATGGTAAATACTATCCGACAGCACGATGGAGGGGGCAGGTGATTGGTTAACCTGCCCCGTGGCCGCTGCTTCCATCAGCTGATCAACCATCGTCATGCAATGGTCGTACTCCGAATTACCGTATTCTATTAGTTTGGGGTCATCCGACTGCAGCAATACCCGGTAGACCGAATCCAGGACATCCACCTTGATAGGCACCTTTTCAATACGGTCCTTGAGCGCAGCAACCCTATCCGCACGACCGACTAAAGAAACAGCTGACGCAAGCCAGCGAGCTATATTTGATAAACTTGCTTTAGCCTCCGCAATTGTTAATGTCGGTGCCATCTTGATAGGCACCTTTTCAATACGGTCCTTGAGCGCAGCAACCCTATCCGCACGACCGACTAAAGAAACAGCTGACGCAAGCCAGCGAGCTATATTCCATAAACTTGCTTTAGCCTCCGCAATTGTTAATGTCGGTGCCATTATTTAAAAATAATAAACGAAACGGTTACAAACGAACTGCTAAACACTCGGATACAAGTTGTAGTAAATAAGATCGATGTAACAAAAATATTATTTTATAATATAATTCAGAACGAACAGACGGTCTGAACGATATATTATGTGTATATGTTCTTCAAACGATATAATCAAATAACAAAAGATAAATAAAATAAATATCGAAAATATTTCAATAACGATATAAGAAAGTAGTCTGCCTACGACACGCAAATAACAGGCGCTATGCAAGTTACGTGAGTTATAAAGTTATAAATGTAAATACCTATTACAATCGACAAGAATAATAGTACCTAGAATACTCTTGAGAATGTTCCTCCAATGAGTCAGTAACTACCTACATTCAGAAAAAAAATATGAACACTACGTATTAAGTACAATTGAATACGATAAAAAAGTTACCCACTTATTTTAATTTTAATGCAAATAATTTTAATAATTTTCACAAAGGACTCAATAACTATTACGAAACCAATATTTTAATATATTAAACCACGCTCTGCTACCAGAATTATTCGATAATAGTGCCCTATGAGAGTAACTAAGAACTTAGAGTAGATACTCACCAAACCCTTGCAGATGCTGGTCATGGGAAGTTGAGGAATTTAGTGTACTGATAGATAGGTAGGTGATGTTATGATGTGTCCATTGTCTGAAATATGTGTGTAGATACTTCCCTGAGGATTCGAGACCGGGAGGAATAGCCGAATCCTTGCACACCACACTTAATACCAATTCAAACCAAGACCGGGCACGGTGGCCAAAATATGACCCGATTACTGATTCTAAGAACTACAACCGACGCCTAACTAAAGTCATAGGCAGAGTAAGTTTTTACGCGATAACAAACAACGTGCGAATTTATATGTTACACACGAAAACTATAGCGTTCAGACCGTTCAGACAACGCGGCCATACCATTTTTATACTACGAAAAACGCCATCTGGTGGCACACGGTCGCGACACGAACGAACTACCGAAAGAGACCGATAAATATCGAACATATAGATTGATAGGTAATAAGTTTAATCTATCATAATGTTTTATTTTCCATTATAATAAATAATGTTTCATTAATATGATATATATAATATCACATATAATATGAATTAATATGATAATGCAACATTATTTATTATAATGGAATTATTATATTATTTATTATAATAAACGTACACGTACCTAGGTAGGTATAATAATATTTCAATCTTAATATTAAATTCAAATTTTTAATATCAAATTATTACCTAATAATTTGATATTAAATCGTTTTAGTAATGAATTTATAGTTATACAAATATTAAAGTGCTTACAAAATAAATTTAATCAATTTCTCCAGGGCATCGATGAGTTACCAGAGCAAGTTACATCCCTCCTTCGCCTCGCCACGAAAGTGCCACCCATCGCTCGCACAACCTTAGGTTGGGGACTCTCGGCACTAGGAATACTTCTTATTCTCTTAGCGGTTACGTGCCTTATAAGGTGAATACTCTTTTGTGTAATTAACATAATATTTATTTAAGTATCCTCCTTGGAAATATATTATTTTCTCTGAGTCTTCCTTAGACAGTCTCTTCAGAAAAAACTTTATTATGTCAAAAAACAAATTATAGGCAATGGACAAATTATATTTGTCTATTATTTTTTTACGAATTCTTTGATTTTAATTTTATAATCTATGGTCTATACTTCCACAGATCATCTCACCGCCAAAGCACTTTAAGACTTGAAGGCCATGTGGTTGCTAAGCCACCCCCACCCAAAATACCAAGCAAGGAGAACGGTTACGAACTCAACAGTAGAAGATAATGAACATATATATATTTAATATAATAGCGCCTAGCGATTTCTGATCAGCGTGATGTAACTAATGGGGTCAACTAATCACTGTCACTTATAATAATATCAAAACTTAAAAGGCCCAATGTAATCAAAATAAACCCACGATACTCTCGTTTGGAAGCGAGTTATAAATTTACACGACAAATTTGACCAAGGTACAATAAGACCTAATTGGGGGCTGGTGATGGATCTATATAAATTCCTATGTAATATAATTTAGGGTGGTGCTATGTAGAAATTTAAGTTGTAAAAGACTTTTTTTTCTGTAAATTTATTAGACTTAAAAGTGATATTTTGTGTGTTGCCAAATAATTTTGACCCTGAATAAATGATCAGCTGTTCAGAATTGGACAATTATAAATGCTGTCTTCCAACTAAACAATTCTGTGTTTTGTATTTAAAAACAACGGACTGCAGTCATTATAGAATATTATATAAAAACGTTTATTTTAAATAGAAATGCAAATCTTATATCTTGATATTAAATACCTAATTATTTAGTTTTAGATTATAATTTAATATAATCTGTAGTCACAAAATAATTTATGAATGTTGCCACACCAAAAATTAAATTCTCCCCAAATGGCGACAGTTCTTAAGACGACATAATTGTGCATATCATTGATGTTGACGTAAATAAGTATGAATTGGGTAATGCAAATATATCTTTCTTTTCTCTATCTTTTCTAAAATATGTACTATCAGAATTTAAGAATGAATTATTTTTTATATTATCACCGTCAAAAAAATGTGTGATAAAGCTTATTATATTTGCATTACCAAAATTAACTTTAGCAATAAACGACGACAACGAATAAATTTTATAATTTTGTATGACTTTGATCTATTTTTTTTTCAATTTCGTTAGGATTTTAAAATAAAATGATTCTATGATATGTTCAGCACGTTTCTATTATATGATAGTTTGGATTGATCAAAACCGATTAACACTATTCGCTAAGCAAGGCCAGCTATATCTATAAATAGTAACTTTTTAAATCTTTCTCAATTTCTTTAAAGGCTTCATGTACTTAAATTCTTCATTAATGAAGCGATTAATTTAAAAATCGTCTGAGCGACCGACTTATTAGAATATAGACATATTAGAATTATGGTCAGTGTCTAATAAAAAAAAGTGAACTGATTGTTTTTTGTAAATAACAGTGTCTTTGTTGACACAAATAAATAATTATTCTCTTTTATATTTCGTACACGTTTGACTTATGAAGACTGTTGACATACAAGCAGCACGTTTATTAACTCCATGGGAGTACCAACAATGCCCATTCTTAGTTATGAGCTCTAAAAGTTTAGTTTCCCCATGCAGAATTTCCTTTTGTTAGTATAAAAAAATGTTAAAAATCCAGTAAAAATGGAGCAGTTTATTTTTATAAAAAGAAACGATAATTTGAATTATTTGAAAATGGAACGGGTTATTTTAAATAAAGAATTTTATTATGTTTGTAATTCTCGGAAATTACTGTTCTTAATGGATCTCTATAAAAAAAAGGCCTACCTACTCTTCTCTCTAAAATTACAAAAATAATAAAATTCGTAATTATCTAGGTAGTCATATACGTCATTAACTTGATAATAGTTTATTAATTATTAGACTGTGCGTGAATCTATTTAATTTTTATTTCTTTGGGCTTAGGGTTGCCATTACAAATTTTAGATCTTTAGTAAAATTAAAATTAAAATTTAGATACTAATTCAATAAAATATCGATTTTAAATTTTAATCACAAGATAAAGTACACTAGTACTTTATCTTGTGATTAAAATTTATGCGATATTTTATTGAATTAGTAAATTTTATTTTTCGTACTTTATTGTCATTCTATTATCACACCCAAGAAATAATGTAAGAATAAGTGCATTCGAACAATTGCATATGTTCATGCATGTACATATAAAAGTTGACTGACATTGACAATGTATAAGAAAAACAACAAGGCACAAGACTTAAATAATTTAGTTTTAAAGATTTGACATCAATTGAATAATTTTATAGATTATGTCGCAGAGTGGAAAAAAAAGTTAAATAAACATTTGCCTAGTCTTAATCTGGGTCCGTCCATAGATATGTATATTTTTATAGCAGTTTATTCTTATTGTAGGTAAATTTTTTTCTACATTGGTATTATTTTACCAATGTAAAAAAAACACACTTTAAATGGCATGGCACTAATTTAATTGCATACCTCTATCTACTTCTAATAGTTCAAAACGGGTTTGTGCCGTCAAATATTCAGAATTTCAAAAATATTTCAATTCAAAATCTTTTACTGTCATTAAATTTCATAAAGATGTAAAACAAATAGACTATTGATTCCTTAAAAAATACACATGAAAGTGCACGCTAGATGTAATTTAGTGGAACAACAAACACAAAATAGTTACTCCCCACGAACTTATATATTAATATACAGAAAGTAACGACCTAAATCATTCCTGTATTAATTACCGTCAATTGACAGATCGAGTGTTGCCAGCATTTTCATGCTGCTCACATGATGGTAAGATGTGTGAATAAATTAAACCTGTTTAGTTTTAAAGTTAATTATGCCCTGAAAAATGTTTTAACCGAATAACAGGGCATGAGTTTAGTTTGAGGCACCACGATACGATCCAAATTCCAAAATGCACATGTAATGTTATCCGTCATTTATTTCTATCAATTCTAATCAATGTATAAAGGTGTATGTAGTTTTCTAATAAATGCCAAGAATTGGTAGTCATAATAATATGAAATTTTCCAAGTCTTGCAACCAATCATAGTGTATTTATTTCATTAATCTAACTTAGATCAATCAACAATAATATAACATCTATTTTACAACTTTAATTCTGCTCTGAAACAATTACACCAATTATAGAAAATTCATTCGATTTAATTTTTTATTATTTTTTTACCAAGGCAATTTATTTTAAATTAAATATTTCAAGTGACCAATAAATAAGTAACCAGAAGATTCTACCTATAAAAGATAATACACGCGTGACGTTAATTATTCATATTTCCCTATAAATAATATTATATACAATACTTATTAATTAGGCCAAGTTACGGTTATTGCTCAAATTAAGTGATTGCTCATCCAGGGTGTATAGTTTGGGGGTAAAATAAGTACTAAAAATCAAGTCACTTTATTGTTGTCTCGAAAGAGCTCCGGTAATATGACATTTGGCTGGAGCCCCATAAGCCTTCCCCTTGGATCCTTTAATATTTAAAACATCACTTATCTGCTATTATTTAGTATTAAAATTATTTGTAATATGTAAATAAAAGGAAGGTGTAAATATATTTTGTTTTATTTTGATTTTGCCCCGTTTCATTTATATATGCGTCAGAAATTACAGTTTGGGGTCGTTCAAGTATTACGTAAGCAGATTTGTTACAATTATTTACCCCGCACCCCCCTTGTCAGCAAAAGTAAGCAAAGCTCTTACCCCCTGCTCCCTTAATAACGTAATCATTTTTAAAAAAAATAAATTTCAAGAGACCATCTACACGAAAGGTCTATCATCTAGACCCCCCCACCCTCCATGTCATCAAAAAGAAGCAAAGCAAAGACCCCCCACCCACCTACAGTGCTTACGTAACACTTAAACGGCCCCTTTGGAGCTCACCATTAGTCAATTAAGCAAGAAAAATAATAATAACTTAGTTGCCTGTTCAGCAATAGTAATAATAATAAGTGTAGGTAATAACTAACTTAAGCATACCTCGAAGGTTATTTACATAACTTAAAGCACGTACATAAAAAAAATAAAGATAAGTTTATTCAAACAGTTTTATATTTCGAGGGAATCCCCATGCAATAAATCACGTCCAAGTTGGCATGATGAAGAACTTGTTGTATGTGTGAGTTTATTTACTTTTCACATTGAACTAGGTATATTACTAGCGTACTATATATTATATTACTACGTAACTATATTACTACGTAGTAGTAGTACCTCAATGACTTTTCATCGCAATTTTGGCTGGACATAGGTATTATTACGAACCGTTCTTGTTGAAAAAAATGAAATTAATTCTGATACTATCAATTAACAAGCATATTATGTAGATTGAATGGACAACATAATTATGAGAGTGCCTTGCAACAATTTGTCTTTCTACGACTTGATATTACATTAATGTTTATCAGCAATTAAGAAGCCCTAGACAGACCACAGACAATAGGCTACATGCGGTCCATGGCTATAACTGATCTACCTACAGCCTGACATATATACTTTGGCAATTAACGTGAGCGAATATCACAGATCTATGGAAAATTTAACATTACTTCACGCCTTTTGTTGCCCGAAGGTGTAGGCAGCGGCTGTTAAGTGTTAAGCCTCGTCTCACCGTTATGTTTACGTCCCAAATGGAATAGGTGGCGAACCTATTGCCATACCGGGCACAAAGTTTTCAGTCATCGATATGTATCACTCATAACTTTCGAAATTAATTTCGAAAAGTCATTGGTGTGAGCCTAGTGTCAGGAATCGAACCCGGACCTCTGGATCAGAAGCCGTGTGCTCGACCACTGCGCCACCGATTCTTTTTAAAACTAAACTTGGAAAATTTAAGTTTTTTAAATCCAATGGCTTTGGAAACGCTAAATATTTGTCTTTAGTTCTAAATCGGGATTTGCAATTGAGGGTCTTGGACTATCTCAATCGCAACCGCGGGGCAATCAATGGAAATTTATAAGAATCAGTTAACGCCATCGCGATTGGGATCGTTGGAAAAAGTGATGACCAATCTGCTCGCTAATTGCATACAGTTGTGTGTAGGTACGAAGTTGACAATAAAACCAATATTTAATAGATGTTATTCCATCTTTATTAAATGAATTTTATTGAAATGAAAAATGAACATCAATCACAATTAAGTAACCATTAGTGTCTGACCGAAGGTCTATTTTTGGCCGAAGCCGAAGCCGATTAATCGGCAATCTCCTCAACCTTCGGCCAAAGCCGTATTAGTAATTTAATAATTTTCTTCAATATTATCCACAGCTAAAGAAGAATATCGGCGTAAAATGGCTCTTGCCCCTTTTTTCTCGGTCATAAAGGTACCCGCACTGAACTAAGTGCAGTCCGGTCCGTCAGTCACTCACTCTTTCGTAACAGTTCGTTTAATTCTGACTGTTTTCGGACCTTCGGCTTCAGCCCAGAATTTGGTCGAAGCCAAAGTCTCGCCGAAGATGGGTTTTTGGCCGAAGGTGGCTGAAGCCGAAGCCGAAGCTTCGGTCGGACACTAGTAACTATCATTACGACAGGTAGATTTTGTAGGTACATTTTATTTTTCCAAATAATAAATTTAGAGGGACACAGGCAGCTGTATTTAAAAGTTTGGAAATAAATGGTAAACGTAAGTTCATTTCAATTTAAATTACATATACATATTCTATGTTAAAGATAATTTAGAATTAAAGCCAAGGGAATGGTTGAGGTTTTATTTATTTATTCAAATGCTTCAAAGCAAATCATATGAAACTTAACTAAGTGCTCACGAAGTATTGATACATAGGAGTCCGAATATGCATTTCCATAGTGTTAATGTACACCGACTTCTAGGTTTCATTATCAGCTCTCAACATTGAACCAAACAATACATTGGACTACCACCGCATTCACCATATCTGGAACACTGATATAGCTTGTTCATAATCTTCTTTAATCATAACTAGCATTCTGCTTGTCGAAGCGATATTAACACTGTCACTCTATAATGAAATGTCTGATTAATAAATCATAAAATACCCTCAACATGAAGTTGTTTAGACTGAATAAGTAGTGCATGTTAGTTCCTATTAAGTAGATTAAATAACGAGGACTGTGCTTTTACTAAAGTAAAGTAAAGATGTCATCAAAAACATAGATAATTAATTATTTCAATATTGATAATTAATTATGAAAATTAGCTACTTTTTTTTTTAAATGTGTATAACAATACTCTGCGTTTATTTCATAAAGGTATATTGAGGCATACCAAAATTTATGACAGATAATGTATTTAATAACAAAAATAATGTAATTAATATTTTGTATTTGCCGATCGTTCACTTTCATTAAATAAAAAATAATATTGCGTGCCTCCCGTGATAGCGTGATACCGTCAAAATCAATAATTAAATAAGTATCTAACATTATATAATAACATTTCATTTTGTAAAATGCATACAATTTATTAAATATCATTATTATTTGTATTTTTCATAGTTGACTATAAAATAATATTCTTTATGAAAGACCTGCCGAGAACTTAGTAAAGTGCAACAGACAAGCCAATTCATTCAAAACGTTTCCGAAGATCTATGGAGAACATAAACAAATTTAGATGACAAAATTAAAAAAAAAACAGTAATTTACAGAATCACTAATAAATTTCATGAAAGATTGTGCACAAACCAAATAGTTTCTAATTAACATAAAATAATGGATAACAACTCCACTTCCAACACCTTATGATATTTTAGACATTAACTTAAAATTAATAACTGCCTATAAAATAATAGAACAGTATCCTCTTGTGTTTTATTAGAAAAATTTAGAATTCCGTTAGAATACAATTTATGATAATTATATTAATTACTTATAATATATGTATATTTATTAGAATAGAATAAACTTTATTGAACACCACATTCAGAAAGTTAATACTCAAGAACTTAAAAGTTAAACAAAGGCAGGTACAATCTTCGGTCTTTTAATAACTTGTAGTAGTATGGGAACTGGGTTGTACTATTTATATTTAATGATATAAATACATGGCAATGCATATATAATACACATACAAAAATACAAACTCACACATACACATTTAGAATAAAGAAACATAAATAAAATCATCCCTACAGGCAGTGCAAGACTTAATATGATGACCAAGGAGATATAGAAAGGAAAGTTAGGAGGATGAGGTTTGTTGTGTACATTCTAAAAATACTGATTAAGTTTTTCACAAAACAATCAAAATTGATGAGTTCTGATGAGATATATATTTTTAACTTGTATATTATATTGTTATATTATAAAGTACCTAATGTTTGCTGATGAGAGAATTTCATTGAGATATTATTATTAAAAAATATATTAGTAGACTCTAGCACAATTATATATGTACAGATTTTAACTATTGCGTTTAATAACTGTATAAGTTTTTTATTTGTCAGTTTTAAATTCATTAGCAGGTTGAATAACGACTTCGCTTTATTCCATACAATTTCATCAAACATTTTGAAAAATAAACACCAAATTTTCCGAAATAACAAAAGTGATTTGTGCATTAATCATTAGTATTGTTTTTACAAAACTTTTTTTTTATTAAATTTATTTTATTTCGTTCCTTTGCAGGTGTTAGTATAGTTTTTATTATCAACGGTTTGTTCAACGTAATCTGTTGCACTTTGGGTGCGTTAATTTTTGTACTGCATTTTTTCATGCTATCGTCAATATTCGCTTTCGTGATATCCGGCGTTATCAGCTTACCATCACTGGATATTTCCGATTTTATGATGATCTGACTATTCACCTCAATTTTATTTTGTTTACAAGCAGTTTTTTGTACAACCGTTTTCTTGGTCATTTTCGAAAGTTTGGGAACTGATTTCAGATTTTTTTGCATTTCTTCTAAAGTGGTAACCTTTCCGTCCTCGTCTTTAACTATGACAAATGCGTTGAGGTTTTGCGCGTTTGCGAGTATTTTGCCTTCAGAAAAGTTTCTATAAGTTAATTTATTCGCAATTAACATAGATATCTCAGCAATGTTATATTCTGCGATTAAATCATGAACATTTGCTCCAACGAAATTTGGTGTGTTAGGATCTGCGCCACATTCGACCAGAATTTCTATGGTCCTTTTGAAATGATCCACTACTTTTGATCTGTTGCCTCGTTCTGGAAAAAAAGATTCACGAAATCATTAAGTCTCTGTCTACACCCATGGTATGTATCTACTTAAATCACAAAATAAACGATGAACAAATACGGTGAATCCCCTGGGATTATGCACGTAGGGAACGTGTTATGCCAGCCTAAAGGAGAAAATAAAACATTGCATAATGTACTAGGAATAAGAAATTCGCTGGCTTAAAAAATGCTCGTAATAAATTGAAAAACAAGCAAAAATTACTAAAAAGCGATAAATTTATTTATTTGTTTCTCTAAGATTTTCGCGAATCTCACTCATTGATTAAAACAACTTTTAGGATTATATCGCGTTTATTTATTATTTATTTATATTCACTTCCCGACGTTTCGAACTCTTTACAGAGATCATTTTCACGAGTTTTTCATCGTTTTTTTCATTCATTTTCTCGTGAAAATGATCTCTGTAAAGAGTTCGAAACGTCGGGAAGTGAATATAAATAAATAATAAATAAACGCGATATAATCCTAAAAGTTGTTTTAATCGATAAATTTATTGTTGATATTTTCAGTGTATTCGATGTGGATTCAAGTTTAGTGCACTATCTATCTAAATAATAAGAGTGGTAGAGCCAAGCAGTTCGCTGCATGAATGGGCCGGCTCGACCGGTGAAATACCACCACCTCTCAGAAGATCGACGTAAAGTGGCTCATGCCGCGTTTCGTTCGGTGAGAGAGGTACCCGGAGGCCCATCCTATCCCTTCCTATCCTACTCCTTTAAAGGTTGGCAACGCAACTGTAACACTATATGTGTTGCAGGTGTCCATGGGCGGCGTTGGTCACTTAACATCAGGTGACACGCCTGCCCGTTTGCCCTCCTATCCCATAAAAAAAAAAAAAAAAAAAAAATTACGCTGTATAAATGTAACAAATATCAATATACCTGCCGAATCCATACAAGCTGAGCCCACAGCTAAGAATAAAGATGTATTTCCGCTACTCGGCATTTTGATATTGACCGTGTCCGGGGAATTATCTAATAACAGTTTCACATTTTGATAGTTGCCCAACTTACTGGCGAGCATTAGAGGTGTATAGCCTAGAAAAAATTATAGAACATATATATTATACATATATATATATATATATACTAACAATAAATGCGAATACCTGAGAGATAATTAAAAAAGAGATTGAAAAAATACACTACACGTCAAGGTGCTGAAAACCACCTAATATGAAAGTGGCAAATTCGCACCAGTTGGGATGCGATGCCAAATAGAAGAAGAGAAGAATTCTACAAAAATACTAGGAAATGAACCAGGATATGCGTCATACATTTCAACGTAACAATACGCAGCTTAGGACTGATAGTTGATGATCACTAAAACATTAATCAATTCAAATTCGTATTCAATTAAGTGAGATATTATTAAAGTAATCCATCGAAATATGTTACGACAAATATCGATAACCATGTTCATTTTCACAATGGAAATTTGTGATTATGGCTAGCATATTATGGCTGGCTATAAGTACTAGTACTTATCAAATAAAAGTGTTTATGGATGCATAAGCCATACCATTTAATTTCGTTTCTATAATGAAATTAAATGAAAAGAAATGGCTGCGCTGTCGTAATCATTTATTATAATTATGAAAATTCAATGTGGTTATCGATAGTTGTCGTAACGCATTTTGATGAATTGCGCTAATAATGCCTTAACTATTTGGAATAAATGTGTATAGAATATTTATAGAGGCTTCTTAGGGCCCTCAAAAACTAAATTACTTTATCGAATAAATAGATTCTTACCGTGACTATCAAATAATCTATTGATATGATTAAATAATATTATCGATAATTCCGTATCAGTTTTATTTGAATACTCCGGTTTCCAAAGGGCTTCGTCGTCTTCAAGAATTTTCCTAAAAATGTTAATACGTATTTTTTTTATTCTTAACAAATGTAACACTTTTATCGGATTTTATCGCGTTAATTATAACTTATTTGAGTCGACGTTTCGAACGTCTTACAGTCTCTATACTCACAGGTAACAGATGAAGACTGTATTTGTCAAAAAGCCATTAAAATATTATGGAAGTACGCATTTGCAGAATAAAATAATCTAAATAAGTAGTATAATTTTAATAATTCCATTTCACAAAATAAAAATATCGAATAAATTGTAACTGTCTAAGTTTTAAGTATTTAAAATTCCTACAGGTTCGCCATGCGCCAGGTTATGGAAAATTAGAGGTGGAAAACGTTACAATAATTATGAAAATATTATGAATATTTAAATGACAAATTGTTTAGTATATATGTACAATGAATATTCTAATCTAATCTATTGGTATTATTTATACCTGAACTCTCTTTTAAAAGTGACTCAATAGATAACTAACCTTCACGGAAAGACAGTATTGTGATAGGGCCGGGGAAATCCAATCGATTCGCTTATCTTGATGTTAATGACAATTTTCCCACAGAAATAGCATATTTTGTTGATTTGAATGTTATATAACACTTAGGAATAAATCAAAGAATTTATTTTGTTGTCAATTCCTAGCACCATTTGTGTATCGCGAGATCGTTTGCCGTAATTTTGTAAAATAAACTGAGACTCTTTTTCTATTTTATTGGCATTTTTTATTTCGGTATTATTATTTATTATGCATTAATACATGCCATTCTTCTACCATTAACCCTTATTAGTAATCACTAACCCATATCAGGCACTACGAAGTGCGCTGTGCCAGCTAGTTAAATATAAAAACTTTTAATTTGAAAATAATTTAACATTCTTATTACATTTATTACATTCAAGATTATGATATGGTGTACCTATATGTAATTATTTTTATTGTATTGATTTACCCAGTAAATCTCAATAAAATACCTCTGTAACAATGTAACGGTTTTTGGACATAATATACAGTATTCGTCTGTTACCCGTAAGTATAGAGACTGTAAGACGTTTGAAACGTCGAGTCAAATAAGTTACAACTAACGCGATAAAATCCGATAAAAGTGTTACATTTGTTAAGAATAAAAAACTTCTAATATAAAATAATAAATCATCTCGGTGGTCCAGTGGTCGAATATCCCGCTTCTAAATCAAGAAGCAGCGTGATCAACTCCGGACACACACCAATGCCTTCTCCAAAGTATTTTTATTGTCACAATTATGCCCGGTGTATGGCAATAGTTTCCTACACCTATTTCATTTAGGTGGTAACATTTCGTCGAGACGGGGCTTAACAGCTGCTGCCTACACCTTTCGGAAAGAAAAAGGCACGAAGTTAATGACAGATAAATAGTGTGTATAACTTACCTAGAGTTAGATTGGTAATGATTAACTAATGTCTGGAGATGTTCGCTGCTCAACTCGGCTGCAATGTGGAAACAGTTCCTATCATACATGTCAGTGGCAAGTGCGTCAGCATTATGTTTCAGCAATAACGAAGTTAACTGTACATTATCTTGATATAAAGACATTTTCAGCGGAGTCTGGAATAAAGAAATACTCTTGAAAAAAATGCGTCTCTCCGAGATGAAACGGTTTAGTGCCAATGAGATATCCATAAATAAAACGAATGTCTATTTCAACTCTCTGATCGTAATCAATTCTATAGATATTTGGAGGACGGTCGATGCCTAATCCCCGATAAGATGACAGTTTTAATACTTTTGGTCTAAGTGGAGGAAATTGTCTCAACACTTTCACGCCAACTGACGCCTTAAATATGAGAGAACACGTTTGTCATCAAACTTTTACTACGAGTTTAATATACCATGTAGTAACCATTTTTCACTGATCATAAATTCTTCAAGCAAAAATTTAGCGAAAAATATGACCTGACTTCGAAGTGAAACATCAAATAATTAGGCACACTGAATAATGCCAGGAATTCAATGACTAAAATGAAAAATGATTAAAAAGTAAAAAACTGTTCACTGAGGATCGTTAGCCGGTGTCAATAAAATGGCATAGGTAAGTCTTTTAACTGCAGGACTCCTGTATCTAACTCTTCAAGAAGAGAAACGCTTAAGATACACTTAATCTCGATATACCCAACTGATGAACCGGTAAATAATAAACATTGCAGGAGATAACGGGGAATATCTTTATTATCATGTAAACAAAGAAAGCGAGTACCTACCTACATGTGTGGCATAACAAATATTTATTAATCAACGGGAATCCCCTTGCGATGACGTGTACATGTATGTGTATATGCGTGTGTGTGTATTTGCAACATTGCATTATGCATTTTTGAAAGTTGGCAGAATTTTGTTGTGAAATCCATTAGAAATAAGAATAATATTTTCTGTAATTCACGTCTTTCATTTCTCTAGATAGGCAGCCGAGACAGCGACTCGAGAAAATTAATAATGAATGAAGCCAGCCTAAAAAAACTATATGACATGTATGTAAAAAGTAAGCACCGACAGGAGGAAAAAATGTTTCTCCTGATTACCGACGTGAATACACACACGTAGCATATAACTTCCTTCCTTCTTCCAGTTTCCTTCTTTTTAAAATATATATTCACAAATGCGCCAATGGAATATCCAGACAAAATACAGACTCCAAATGCCTACTTGTTAGTTAATGGCTTTTGGATTTTTATTAGTTACATTTTGGATCTGATATGTGAGTAGTGGTTTGTAGGAAAGAATGAATGGTACTCACCAAGTTCTCCGCAGCGATGTCTACTGAGATTCCCCTCATCTTGAGCACCACACATTGCCTCTTCAACAGGTCCACGTCGTTATTTAGCACAGCTATGTGTATTAGTCTGAGAAAAATAAATGTAATGCTGTACCTATGATTTGATTAATATTATGTATAGTATTCTAAAAGTGATGACTTCAAAATGGATGGATTAATTTAACGTTTGTAATAACTAAAATGTATGTATTATCTACCCAACATCACAAACAGTTTGAGGAAATAAAGGTGGTGTAGTTATACATATAGACATACATACATACAAATGTACACAGAGTAAAAATTACCTCCAGTGTAGAGCAGTCTACTAAAAATAGATACCAAGCAGTCCGCTGCATGAATGGGCCGGCTCGACCGGTGAAATACCACGACCTCTCAGGAAACCGACGTCAAATGGCTCATGCCACGTTTCGTTCGGTGAAAGAGGTACCCGGAGGCCCACCCACCCGCCTTCCCCATCCTTTCCTATTCCCTATCCCTTAAAGGCAATGCGACATTAACACTATATGTGTTGCTGGTGTCCATGGGCGGCGTTTGTTGCTTACCATCAGGTGACACGCTTGCTCGTTTGCCCTCCTATCCCATAAAAAAAAACATGGTATATCATGTATAGTGAAACCAGTGTTCTCAAGGCGGACTGGAAACTATTTACAAAAACTAGAATTAATTAGAAGTTACAGTGGTCCAGTGGTCGAGCACATGGCTTCTGAATCCACAGGTCACGGGTTCGAATCCTAACACACACCAATGACTTTTCGAAATTAATTTCGAAAGTTATGTGTGATGAAAATTGATGACTAAAAACTTTGTGCCTGGTATGGCAATAGGTTCGCCACCTATTCCATTTGGGACATAAACTAAATAACAGTGAGTCGAGGCTTAACAGCCACTACCTACTACACCTACGGGTAGAAAAAGGCGTGAAGTTATGTTACGTCACAACAAGATGAAAGATCATTTCTTTTTCATACCACATACAACTATCACAACCAAATGGAAGATGAATCTGATGAAGCAATGGCAATTTATGCAGAAATAAGTTCCTAATTTCCCACTAATGTAGACAGGGCTACTAAGTTCAACTTAAATTGACACATATGATTCATAAATATATTTCACAAGAATTTTGTGTCAATTTCTATGGAACTTGAGTAAGAGGAAAGTGTGATTCAGATTTACAAATACCTAAGAAATGTTTTGTCAGGGTACTTTCCTTATCAATGCTTTGAACTATTTCATACGAATAGCAATATGTAAATAAAAGTTATTCATAATAACTTTAATAATAATAACAGTTATTTACAAATCTAGTTTGTTTTTTAAATTAATAACTGTAGCCAGATAAATTATGATGATGATTGCGTATGATGTAAATTTATTGCTTACCCCTTTCATATAACTTAAATTTAGATTATAATATTTCACAGAAATGGGATTGCAACTTTATTGCCTTTATTGCCACTCATATGAAATAAAAGTTTCAACAATAAAATATATTAAAAACATTTTAAATTAATGAGAATCCAATAAGCATAAACTTGATGAATTAATTATGAACTTGATTTTTCCAAAGCTATACCGTTTTAAGGATAGAGGATGGAGATATTAAAATCGTATAGCTTCTGAAAAATTACCATACTTACAAATGACCACTTTCATCACGCTTCAAGCAGTTCTGGTAATCATGGAGACCTTGCTGGAGTAGCATCTTTGTACGTTGTTCTGGAGTTACATTGTGAAAGTCCTCCGTGTTGACTGATACATTATTTTTTACGTATATGTTCACCGATTTCTCTGACTGTGGTAAAACATACTCTTTGTCACTTTGAACAATTTCTGGAGCCTTCTTTGTAACTTTATCAACTAACATACCTAAAGGATTCAATAAAATATCTGGGGTGGTCTGTACTGAGAGGGATGATAACTTGCCTATGCTATTATTGGAATCATCATCGAAGAATACACCTAAATCTGGTAATATTGATTCTTCCTTGTTTGATCCTTCTTCAATAATGTCTGGAGTCTTGAGTATTTCCTCAAAATTATCTGGTGAGATAATCAATCGTTTTGGTTTTTTTGATTCCGATGTTTCCCTTACAACATATGGAGTTAAATGAGCGCGTTTAGCTCTTCGCTTCATTTTCAATTTTTTAAATGTATATATATAAGTATCATCAGTTTGACACTGTGTATTGGTTAACGTACTACTGTAATCTGACTGGCAAGCTACTGGTTTTGTGGGCCGAGGTATGGTCAATATAGAGTATATTCCACGTATCTTTAACTCCTGATTTATAACAGAACACAGAGATGCAAATAAATTATCATAATTGTTTTGCCCAATTAGTTTAGTAATCTCATCCGAAGTTTTCTCATATACTTCACCAAATTGAGACTTGCATTTAGCCACAGTGCGACAGGCATTATTCACTTTATGTAGATAGTTCACAATAGTAACCTCACTTAGATCTCCGGATAAAAAATCCCCGGACTTTGCTTCGTATAACACATCCTTTTGAAAAGTAGATTTAACTACTCTAACATTGCCTTTGAATGGTATAAAGTCCTTTTTTAAAAATATTTTCTTGTTGAGAACCAATGGTTTTCTTATTGTAATCGGTTTCACTCCGTTAGACATGTTAGCAAATCTAATTTTATCAATTAACACTGAATTAAAAATCAAAACTTTGAATAAAATACAATACAACACTCGTAAGTATACTCATGTTTAATTCAAAAATAATTAAATTTTATCAGGGTAACCCCCTTCATGTGATACTAGATTTTTATATGAAGCATTGACCATAGACATAATCAGTGTTGCTAACCCCAACAAATAAAAAAACAACAGTTCTCTCATTAAAAAACAGTAGATAGGTTCAAAAAGGCTGGTTTCATACTTTTCTCATAAATAACAATTTAAACAGTATTAGACCAAGCAGTTCGCTGCATGAATGGGCCGGGCCGACCGGTGAAATACCACGACCTCTCAGAAGATCGACGTAAAGTGGCACATGCCACGTTTCGTTTAGTGAGAGAGGTAACCGGAGGCCCACCCCCCTTCCCCAACCATCCCTATCCCATATCCCTTAAAGGTCAGCAGCGCAACAGTAACACTATTTGTGTGACACGTCTGCTCGTTTGCTATCCTGTCCCATAAATAAAAAAAAACAATAACCAATGTCAATAATACTCAATTATTTCAGTTACTAGGACACATTCACATTATTATATTTAAATAATCACAATATATGTAATAAAAAAACTACCCAAAATAAACTATGAGAGAAACTTTCCGAGAAACACTTTCCGCTGTCTGTCCCCTTATATGCTTACATCTTTGAAACTACGCAACGGATTTTGATGCGTTTTTTTAATAGCTAGAGGGTGTCAGAGTTAGAGGGTAACAGGGTGGTTTTGATCTATAATTCTTATACGATGTTGTAAAGAAAAATGATGTTGGCCATATTAAGAAGCTCAAAGTCGCTCAGCGTGCTATGGAGAGGGCTATGCTCGGTATATCTCTACGGGATGAGATCCGAAATACGGAGAACCGTAGATGTACGAGAATAAGTGACATAGCCCGTAAAGTTAGCACGCTGAAGTGGAGGTGGGCTGGCCACATCACTCGAAGAACTGACGACCGCTGGGGAAAAAAGGTTCTTGAGTGGCGACCACGGATCGGTAAGCGTAGCGTAGGCCATCCCCCCACTAGATGGACAGACGACCTAACAAAAACAGCTGGAAGTCGTTGGATGCAGCTGGCACAGGATCGGGAGTTATGGCGTGCTAAGGGTGAGGCCTACGTTCAGCAGTGGACAAATCTGGGCTCTTTATGATGATGGTGATGAAAAAAACGTAGGCTAAGAAGCTAATAAAATAATGCAAATTACCGAGGACGCATTTGCAACTATTTCTACAGAAGAATGGAACAAAGAATGCGAGCATGTCATAAAAATAGAAGATAAATACTGCGCAGTTGGTCCAGCAATAGATAGTTAAACGGAAAGGTTTTTAATCAAAGTAGGCGAAGATACTGATACTTCTGATGATAGCGACGATGAGGATAATATGTCAAGATGTAGATGAATATAATTACCTACTGTAAAAAATAATTAAATAAAAATTTCTAAAATTAAAATCATGTTCTGTTCTCATTGAACCTGTATTACAAATATAATATATTCTTATTGTAATTCTATACAAAGTCTCAGTGGTCAAGTCGTTGAGCACCCCGCTTCTGAATCAAGGAGTAGTGGGTTTGAATCCAGGCTCACATCAATGACTGTTCGAAAAATCTATCCAGAAGTTATGTGTGACAAATATCTATGACTAAAAACTTTGTAACCGGTGTATGCCAATAGCATCGCCACTTGGGGATATAAAAATAACGGCGAGACGCGCCGTAACAGCCCCTACCTTTACCTTCGGAAAGAAAAAAGGTTTGATGTTATGTTGTTAATTACATAATTATTTTACTTATCGATAGGTAATATTAATGATATTAAAAATTAAGCCCACCATTCCCCAAAAATATTTATAGAGAACTGGAATAAAAGACGAAAATTTGAGTCATATTATCTCAAGCTGTACATAAAGTCCCAGGTAAGTACTGGTAGTAGTTAATAAAGACGTGTTATATTAATTTTTGAAACTCTCTAAATTTGAGGTAAACGTATAAAGGCTAATGTTGCACTTAATTCCATCACTACCAACATGGCGGGATAGGAACTATTTGATGAAACGCTATAAAGTGTCGACGTAACGGCGCTGTCTATATCCAGGTAATTCCCAATGAAGTAGGCAACCTATGGAAATGACATGTCAACTTACAATTGAAACCTCTGTGATATATTGAGTGCGTTCCACTTATAGCCCACAAAGACCGCGACCGCGACCGCGGAAATTGCCGTTCCACTAACGTAAAAACGCCGCGGGCGTTGTGGGCGAATGTTATAAGTGGAACGCAAAACTTGAGCGCTGTGTGCTAGCAATATGGCGGCTCGGAAAATTCATCAAGTTCTGATGACATATGTCACTTTTTATTGAAAGCCCACCAAGACCTACCAATATTTTGCGGGCGAAGCGGGCGCGATGCGGTCACGAGCAGTGACGTCATCTATGACGTTGAGCGACCGCTCGCAACGACCACGGGCTTTATGTGGAGCGCTACTGTGGGCGTTACAATCGTTGTGGGCTTTATGTGGAACGCGGCCCTTGTAGCCGCATAAAATAGCGGTTTCAGTGTTGCCCCGAAGATATTTATTTATCTATAAAGGTTCTTGGCTAATTTCATTTTAAATATTATTGTGTATTAATTATTTGAATTATACTTTAATTGGAAAGTGTATTGTTTTACCGGCTGAACTGACAGCTGGAGCGCAAAGTATTGTGGATTTTCGGCTTCAATACGTATTTACCTATATTGAGATTATGTGCGCACTGAAATACTGTTAAACTGTTTCCATAGGAGTGACAGTGCTGAGTAAGAACGAGATAGCTACATGTTTATGTGTGTTGACACACATAATGGTCCATATTTGTAATGCACATATTACTAATATAGAACATTAGGTCTCGTCCTTAATATACAAGTCTATGGTAGGTAATTCCTCTTTAATAATTTGCAATCCACTATAGGTTGGTGGCTGCCCTGCTAGATATAGATAGCTTGAGTGATACGCACACCGCCGCACAGGGCAGTACATAGTCGTTATTTTGTTGGCAAAATACCATCATCCATGAAGTAAGAAAACTTGGGTAGTTAATAGGTAATTTTTGACAATCACAGATTAGCGAGCAGTTTGTTTTGTCGTTTTTTGCTACAATATCGCCAATCGCGATTATGTAAATGATAGCCGAAGAGTATCCGGAACAGTGACATATTTTCGATCAAATCCACAAGTATTTCACAGTAACGAATGTTGTGCCGGACAAGTTAAGAAATTTAAAATGGCAAAGCCACACAGTTCTCTGCATGAATGGGTTGGCTTAGCCGGTGAAATACTGTGATCTTTTAGAATATCGACGTAAAGTGGCTCAGGCCGCATTTCGTTTGTTTAGAGAGGCTCCAACCACTTCTTTCAGCCCCTCCCCACTCCACCTGCGACCTTATCCTATTTTATAGACCGGCACCGCAACTAAAAGCTAACACTGTGTTGCTGTGTCCATTAGCGGCGTAGATGCTTAATATCGGATTGTCCTTTTTTTTACGCGAGGAAATGCTTTATGCACACCCCCCGCCTGAGAACGGCAGGGGGTAGTGTGGGACTCCCAAAACAGTAAACTGCAATCCGATCCTAGGGTTACCCACTAAAACCTCGCGGCGGCCTTCCTCCGGCGTTGGGGTGGCTCAGGACAGTGCGTCAGCCCTCTGGTCCTCCCCGCCGTCGCTCCCCCTGTCACGAGGGCATGCTCATCCTCGGGGAGCCTCGGTGAGGCTTCCACGGGCGGGGCGGCTCCGACCACGCGCTGTAAAGAGGGGCTCGGCCGGCGGCGCCCCCGGCGACCCTCCCCGGCCGCACCGGGGGGTCATCCTTCCCGGGCCGCGACCCGGGCGCACCCGCGGGGTGTGCACCCTTGCGGCCCGCGATCACTGTGCTCGCCGCCGCCGCATCCGAGCGGGATCGGCTCT
The DNA here is from genome assembly GCA_905147225.2 of Euproctis similis. Lineage (NCBI taxonomy): Eukaryota > Metazoa > Arthropoda > Insecta > Lepidoptera > Erebidae > Euproctis > Euproctis similis. The sequence continues at coordinate 16,403,374 of LR990106.1, forward strand.
CTCCCAACCCCGCTCGGCGGCCTCCTTCTGAAGCATCACAACTTCGCAGAAGGAGACCACAGCCCTCTACTCCTCCTCGCCCGCCAGCATTGCCGCGACCAACGCCGGCGGGGACAAGTCTCGCCCAAACCCTTCGACCAGGACTCGGCGCTCGGCCGCCCAGGCCGGGTAGACCTCCAGCGTGTGCTGGGCCGAGTCCAGGTCGGATGCGCAATGGTGGCATCTCTCCGTCTCTTCACTTTTTATTCGACTCAGATACTCACTATCATACTATCGGATTGTCCTAGTTGCTCGTTCACCCCAAATCCCATAAAAACTAAAATTTTCTTCTAACAATATTGACATAATTGCCTAATACGTAAATTTGTTTCGGGTCAAGTCGTGAGGGAAATAAGCACGTGAAACACAAAGTGTATATTTATTAATATTTAATAATACTATAATACAAGTTTCTGTAAAGAGATCACAAAATTTAAAAAAAAATCCCAGTCTTCAGACAATACTGCATAGTAATTTAATTCAGTCGTATTAAATCTAATCGCATACAATACCTATACTGGTTGAAAATTAATCGCACCATGTTGAGTTTCTGACAATGCAGTTGTGCAATGTTATAAAGTTCATTCAACTAGACCAGAGACCTGTTTAGTGCACCAATGAAATGGAAGGTCATGTGATTTCACCCCAGTTTCAATATATTATATTGCTGACATGCAATGAAAGAGTATTTAATAAATTACCGTTTCCTCATTTAATTTAATCAAGTTTTATGTGAGATAATAATTAGCGTGAAAAGATAGCGGTAACTTAAATAGGATTTTTTACTTTCAGCTTATATTTTTTTTGACGGGTTACACTTTATTCTATTTTTTAAATCTAAGGGGTATAAAATGGTTATTTCTTTATAAACAGTTGTTTGACTCTCATTTATCTCATGTTCAGTTTGATAAACACACTGGTGCGATTTATTTTACGTCCGAGTGTATATAGGTACCACAATTTATGATAAACCAACTTATTTAGTCTATGCCGTTATGATTCACTTTTTCTTACTTAATTAACTAATTTTTAATGCATAGTTATTTATACACGTACAACGTATATAACTTTATAATAATAATATTATTACATAATAAATTTTTTTACAAGTTTACGATGAAGTTTGTTTTTCAAAATACTAAGGCACTAATTTTAAATCTATACCTCCAAAAAAAAAAAACAGCAATTTTAGGGAAAAATGCAAGATCATAATTTGCTGTTTGTCTTGGAATTTTAAACTTTAATATTTCATATAAATTGTAATACATGCTATAATTATTTGCCAAATGCTACAAATATGTAATTTTAAAGTTTGTTGCTCCAGAGAAATGTTTACATGTTATTTCAAACACTGCATCTTTGTATAAAATTAACTATATTAATTACTTAGTATAATACAAATATTCTGTAATGGAGTAAGTAAGTTAAAACATGTAGTATCTTGATACAGAATTTAAAAAAATATATAACTTCATACCTTTTTCTACCCGAAGGTGTAGGCAGTGGTTGTTAAGCCTAATAGAGATTAGTAGATTAGTACTTTGAACTGATAGTTAATTTACAATGTACTTAACATGGATTACCAAGCTAAGCTAGCGACAAAGAGTATAAATCAGCCTCTTAAATTTTACCATAATTATCCATAACTGGCACCTTTCATAATGAGACCCCTGAGCAAACTCCAGATCAATTTCTCTTAAATATCCAATAGTTATGTTTTTAAAACCGGAACACAATCTTCAGAAAGCAATATTGAGTCTTATTTGTTATTTAAAATATTTAATGGAATGTTTTAATTGAAAGTCGCCTTACCACATAACAGCAATTAGTAAATTACTTATAAATTAGGTGCGGTAACAGGAAGAAACGTTTTTGAACTAACATAAAATGAAAAATGTAAAAAAGATATTATACCAAAAAGATAACACTGTCACATTGGACCCGCAGACTGGCAAATTGTTATATTATGTAAAAACACTAGTATTAATTTAAAGGAATTATTATTATTAAATTTAAGTGTATTATTTACAAATAAACTTTATATGTATAGTTAAATAATAGAATTCGGTTTTGAAGATAGTGTTTCGGGAAAAACTTATTTTCTATTATTATGATTGTCTTGTATTTATAAATATATATAAGTGCCTAAAAAACCTCAATAAGACCATAACACACTAGTTTAGTATCAGCCTATCACTAAACTAACAGGTTTTAACTCAAAAGCTGTTTACATCTATAATATACTATACTTTAATCTAAAGCACAAGGGTCAAGTGTTAAATAAATCAAATAATTGCAACAGTTCTAAAGATTACCCCAAATATATGTATACATATATACAAATGCTCAAAATACTACCCCTTGTTCAGAATGTTTTACTAGAAATATTCATGTTTAATACTGTAACGCATTTACTCATTTCATTGCCAAATATACTAGTTATAGTAAATATATTGTTATAAATTAATATCCAAACGCAAAAGCCTCATAGGAACTTGCTTGTTCACTTTGCTATCTTCGTTTTAATAATTGTAATCATCAAAACATGACATAAATTAATGAGTTGAAATAAAAAAAAAAACATTTTGTACAAACATACAGTACAAACTTGATTTTACATAAAATAAATAGTTATTAATGTTAGCATTTTTTACCCATAGGCTATATTAGATATAATAGGATAACAAGAGGTAAGTAGTCGACATACGTGACTAGTGACTATCTATTACATATTTTTGTAATGTATATTTAAAGAGATGGGATATTAGATAGATATAGAGTATATATGAAGAGATTTTATGATAACTTATTACGTATACTGATGACGGTATTAATATTCATGCCCACCAGCTTATTAACGTCACCTCCATGATTTTCTGATCTAAATTAACAGTTTCATTTATTGGCTATTTCAGATTATTATAGAACCAGAAATCCATTCTTAGCATTAACTATAATCTATGTATCTATTCTAACAAATAACAATATTGTTATGACTTAAAGTAGAGGTGGGTTCACTATTTACAGCTTGTTAATCACGAATAGACATTATGCGGTTCAGTTTTATTGCATTACTGTTGCAATAACCTGCCTTCAATACTGAAGTTCTTATTTTTAGTTACTAATATTATATACTGTTACTTGCACAGTCATGCAATAGAGCATGTTTTAATTATTTTTATTTTAACTTTTGATTCTGGTAGAAGAACAAGCATTATAGCTTTTTACTTCTTCTAAATTTGAACACCTAAGACTAAATAGTTGCTGTGAGAGTACGCTGAAAATATTTACCATAAAGGTTAAAAATGCTGACTTGAAAAAAAAAACGGTGTCAGTCTTGTCAGCTATAATAGAGGCGGCTTAGAAAATTCAGTCAACAATCTACAAATCTTACTAATCAATGGATTTATTTTATTTTTTGTTAGTAACCATTGTTACCATTTTAGATGTTTTAAAGGTTGATTTCAATGTTAAATTGAAGTTAATAGAATATATTTATTTCTTAGATTTTCGCGAATCACATTTATGAATGTGTTTATGAAACTTTTTATGGATTATGTCGCGTTTATTTAGAGCAACTTCTATATATATCCCGACGTTTCGAACTCAATGAAAATAGCTTCTGAACGACTGCCATCTTTTTGTTCATTACTCTTGAAAATGATCTCTGTAAAGAGTTCGAAACGTCGAGAAATAAATAGAAAATAAGCTCTAAATAAACGCGATATAATGCATAAAAAGTTGTTTTAATGTTGTTAATAGAATAACTAAAAGTTCTGAAACATTGATGAAATATCAATAATTGCATTATTTGCATAGCAAAAATATAGCTAAATTAAATCTAACAGTCTCATATAATTTTCAGTAGAATCGAATAACTATAAATCCCGAAAAAACTAAGACACACTTTCATCTATGACCAAACCGGTATCATTTATATTATCACCTAAACTACTATCACAATCATCAAAATTTTCCCTACTATTAACTCTGTTTAAATAGTTATCAACACTGGAAAAACTAGCCATAAGCTGTTTATCTAAGAAATTTGATTCGAACACATTTTTGTCTACTGTGTTTTTCAACAGATTTGCCAATATCGGATTCGATTTAAGCATTTCAGGTTTTAGCGAATTGAGATCAAAGTTTTCCTTACCGCTCTGAAGGTTTACATTGCTGTGTGATCTTTTATGTAGGACAAACACATCCGGGTCTTTAAAACATTTTGAACAATCGTCACACTTATAAGATGATATCGTATTATTATCTTGAAGGTGACTGTGTCCATTTCCGTGAAAACATTGCTCAGAGTCAGTTTCATTATCCGAAACTGAAGAATTGTCTTCTGGTGAGGTTGTAGTATGTGCAGCTTGAGATGCCTGTTCTATTAAATGTTGAGGCAAGCCTGTAAAATTAATTATTTAGTTTAGTAAGAATTAATAGGATATTTTTTTAAATATGAATTGATAGTGTAATAACATCTATGTATATACATAAAAAAAATTGAAATGTCTGTTTTTAACATTGAAATAACTGCTTTCTACTATATTTATATGCATATATTATATGAATGAAATAATGTTATTTTGGTTTATTTACATACTATATACAGTAGGTACATAAACCAAAATAACAAATAATTGTAATATCTTCGGGGATAGTGCGAATTCACGAATCTACCATATGTAAAGACCGCCTATCTGCAATCGTCCAGTTTTACAGAAAAAGGTTATAACTTAATAACTTTATTAGTTTAATCATCAAGCTCATTTTGATTGGCTTCAGATTGGTTGAAATGAACTCGTGTCAAGGCAGTAGTAGCTTAGTAAGATTTATCGAGATTTGCCCGCGAAAACTTTAATTGGCTACAATTATCACATACGCGGAATTATCTAATGCTAGTTCCGCGGATTTGCACTATCCCCGACGCTATATCTGCTTACGTAATAGTTGAATGGCCCTATACTTGTTTCTGTATTTTCCAATAGATTGAGACGGTAATATGGCCTAATTGAATCAGAAATTAATAAGCATAAAAGCAATACTTTACCATTGGAGAAAGGATTACCCGCCGATTCTGTGACTCCAGCAACCTGCATTGCTAACATGGTCTGCATGTAAATAGCTTGAGCTAGATGTTGTTGTAGCTGAAATTACAGTAATCACAAATTTTAGCATTATCTTTTGACTTCTGCTATAATTTCATCAATACTATAAACGACATCTAAGTCTTTAGCATGTACTTACAGGGATTCCAACTGTAGACTATACAACAGAAGTCAAGACTATTATTGGTTTATCACATGACAGTCCAGATAGTATATCTGTATTCTAGTTCAACTAAACAATAAATAAACTTTTAAGGCAGATTAATCCTTTAGTCCCTTTTAGGCTCTTAAATCTTTACTTCCTACACTACCATTTTTCCTATCGATCAAGATATTAAAATATATCTTTAAGAAAATTATCCCTTTGCTGCATAGAAAATACATATTTTACATATTATTTTAAAAGAATATAAACATTACAAACATAAGCAAAGTATTTATATGGGTAACATCGCACCGACAATTCCACAATGCGGTCACGCCATGCCGAACCTCTCGTTTCCGGCAAAGTACTGTGCGACGCATACTGTTATCCCTGGATGTCCACAAGTCGAGTGGGCCTGACGGAATCCCAGCAATAGTGCTGAAGACGTGTGCTCCAGAGTTGGCACCGGTTCTAACGCGTCTTTTCCGGTACTCCTACTCTCTCGGCGCTGTACCAGCATCATGGAAGGTTGCTTTAGTCCATCCGATCCCTAAAAAAGGTGACGGCTCAGATCCGTCCAACTACAGACCTATCGCCATCACCTCTCTATTCTCCAAAATAATGGAAACACTCATCAACATCCAGCTTCTTAAGTATCTAGAAGAGCACCAGTTGATAAGTGACCGTCAGTACGGATTCCGTCAAGGTCGCTCAGCTGGTGATCTTTTAGCGTACTTAACCCATCGGTGGGCGGAGGCGGTTGAGAGTAAAGGAGAGGCGCTGGCCGTTAGTTTGGACGTAGCGAAGGCCTTTGATCGGGTTTGGCACAAAGCACTTCTTTCGAAGCTTCCATGTTATGGACTTCCCGAGAAATTATGAGATTGGGTTTCCAGCTTTCTCACGGCTCGAAGCATTAAAGTTGTTGTCGACGGGTCATGCTCCGACTTAAAACCTGTGAATGCTGGAGTCCCCCAGGGCTGTGTGCTATCCCCTAAGCTGTTTCTTCTGCATATCAATGACATGCTGCTTAGCAGCAATCTTCATTGTTATGCAGATGACAGTACCGGGGATGCCTTATATACCGGCCACCCGCGTATTTCTCGGGAAAACGTCGACGAGCACCGGAACAAACTTGTGTCTGAAATCGAAACTCAGCTTAGTCAGGTTTCAGACTGGGGCCGACTAAACTTAGTCCAATTCAACCCTAAGAAGACACAGGTTTGCGTGTTTACCGCTAAAAAGACACCCTTTGTCGTAGCTCGTCCGTCCTCACGTGGAATACTGTTCACATCTTTGGGCGGGGGCACCCCAGTACCAGCTTACTCCATTTGACAGCATCCAACGACGCGCGGTTCGGCTTGTCGACAATCAAGCTCTTACTGATCGGCTTGATCCTCTGGCGTTGCGGAGAGAGGTGGCATCTCTATGCATCCTCTACCGCATATACCACGGGGAGTGCTCTGAGGAATTGTTCGGATTAATACCGCCAGCTGATTTCCGCCACCGCTCGACGCGCCAACGCTACCACCCGCATTGGCTGAATGGTTGGCGATCGACAACAGTGCGTTTCAACAGGCACTTCTTGCCACGCACTGTTCCTTCATGGAACCAGTTGCCGGCGACGGTATTTCCGGACCGCTACGACCTAGGAACCTTCAAGAAACGAGCCTATTCTCATCTGAAAGGCCGGCAACGGTGATGTGATGCCCCTGGTATTGCAGACGCCATGGGCGGCTGTTCTGTTGATCTCTCATTGTTCTGAAATCTGTTGTCAGCTATGAATATCAATACAGAGTCAGCTAGTAATAAAATAAAATACCTCTGGGGCAATAACTGGTGTACTGTTGGATACATTGCCCATCCAGGTACCAGATTGCCTGCTCTGATATGTGGCTGGTACATCTGATGGTAAGTTTTGTGATGGAATTGCATCTTTGCGGAGTGTTCGCCATTGCCCTGTAAATTACCAACATATTTTTATCATGACAGCTGGAAGCATATTTCATCTTTTTTAAATGAAACGGATACATTTCACATTTAAAAACAACATGGAAGACTGTTTTATTTTGCTATTTATCACCATAAAAGTATTTTCAAGCTATTTCTTTCTACAAAAATAAAACATGTTTCATAGGCAACCTAACCATGATGGATATGTGTCAAAATAACTATTTGCCCACCGCCAGATTACTAAAATGTGTAATGAATATGCGTAAATCTATTAACTACGTAAAATTTAGATTTCAATGAGAGAGAACTGATAGATACCCTTATTTTTTCCGGCACTGGTAATCGTGTAATCTTCTGGTTTGAAATGTAGACTGCAGACTTTAGAGTATTTAGTGTACGGTTTTCCTCGTTTTAGAATATCATTCCATAGTTTGGCAAGATCTTCGTCCCTCGGAAATTGGTGAAAAGATACATTCTTAGCCTTACCAGCCATGGAGGTACATCTTGGCACCGTGCAATAATATGGCATCTTGTTAAGACTTCACTTGTTTTATTACCAAAATTATCATATCTGTTTATGAAAATATGCTATTTTTGTTAGTTTTTCTTTGAAAAGCAAACGAAATTTCGCGCACACACAAAACTCCGACATTTGACAACAAAAACAAAAACTATTTTTTTTTCTTTTGATTACTTCATTTTCTTTGGTTTGATGGCGCATTCTGACGATCAGTGCTATTATGCCAGTGTCAATATTCTTATACCGGTGATGAGTAGAATATAAAGAGCTGAAATCTATGTATATTTGGACATAATATAAAAATTCAGAAAATTCTGTTCTGCTTTTGGAAATAAAACCATGCTTGAGCATGGTTTTATTTCCAAACGCAAAACTCGTATTCGAATGCCTATTTTTTTGGTTTAAATACAAGCTTCATTCAAACTTATTATTTCGTCACTTTCTTTGGTTAACTACAGATTACCAAAGAATTGAAAAAAAATAATATTTGTTTTTAATTAAAAATATGAAAATCGACTAAAATCGATTAATTCATGTGTAAATTCCTATATCAAATGAATTGTCTATGGCAATAAAGTGTAGAATCCGCAATAGTCTGATTTAGTGGCCAAGAATGGTATGTGAGTCTGTGGGGAACTGTGAAACAGTGGGAAGGGAAAAATAGATGTCAAATATTTCAAGGCTACCTACTGTATGATGATTGAGATGATTCTATTTTTTTTTTATAAATCAACGTGATAACGATTTCAACAAATACAGTAAAAAACGTAGTATTCGGGATTACAAATTACGTTTTATTTTTGATGTGTTGTGTTTATTTCGGTGACTAAAACGTCAATTCTGAAAGATTAGTGCAGAACTAAGATGGGCTATTATTGTACGGTCCCACAGTGCACATCGTTAGCCGGCAAGACGAAAAACGTGAAATTCCACAAGTTTCCTACCGATGTAAATATGCAGGAGAAGTGGAACTTGATTTTGAAGCGGGGAAAACCAGTTACTAAGTATTCCAAAGTTTGCAGCTTGCATTTCACCCAGGCTGATTATAACGTCACGACTATGGGTAAGAATAAAGGTATTTCGGGTTTTTCCAAGACTGGTTATAAATATTATTAATATTTCCTGTGGTGATTCACATTTAAATCTTGGTTTATATATATTTTTTTGCATGTGAACTTATTAAGATTTTTATTTTACATGATAACCAAACTTTCGTTTGTCTGATATTTTGTGTTGAATTACAAGTTTATGTGATATCTATGATCTAATTATATGGTATCCATACAGCACAAAAATTTTAAACACCTGATATAATTAACCATAAAATTAAAAATGACTAATTTTCTTTAACCAATATTACTTTTTCATTAAACTTCATGATGTAACACTTTGTTTTTGACTTAGTCTTCCTAAACAACAGTTGCTGCTATGTTTCTATATGTATCTGGCCCAACAACTCATTGAAACTATTTAATTTTGATGAATTTGCCTGATTTTTACACAGCATTGTTACAGTTCCTAGTAAGGCAATATTGTAAGCCCATCTTCTTACACATTTCTTTGACCTTCACAAGTTCTGTTCACAATGTAGATATACATTTAAATCATAATTATTATGTATATGTTTATAAAATAGAGAACAATTAACCTTTGTTACAGATTTTTATAGTTAGTATGTATTTTGTATAAAAAGTAACCTATTTATAGGTAAAAACACCAACACAACACCAATACATCTGTAACTTTAATTTATTGCACACAAATACAATATTAATTAAAAGAAAATACAATATTTACAAAGGCGAGCTTAACTGTTTAATGGGTTTTCAACCAGCACTTTATGGAGTAGACATAGTGCAAGTGATAATTTATACTGTATAATAGAAAACAAATACTACATACATATAATAAAAATACTTAAATATATAAAGAAATATATAATATATGTATAAACATGACTGTACCCATACTACTAAATATGTGTAGACATAAGAATAATAACTTATTTAATGAGAGAAAATGTTGCATAATCATATTATAAAAAAACATCCAAAGAGTTGATTAGGGAAGGGAATTCTACAGCCCATCAGCTTGGACAGTGAACTGCTATTATAAAATACTGAAGATTAATAACCTTCAATAAGCATTTTAGTTAAATCTTTATTATGTAATAAAGTAATTACAGAAAACATAAAATAAAATAATTTAAATAAATTACCTATATGGGATATAAAAAAGAAACAAAATGTTAAGTGCTATCTATGTGAATTTACTTGAGAATAAAAAATAATATAGAGACATGATTTTTCATCAAGTAGTGTGCATTGAGCAAATGATAATTTCTTCTGTAACATTTTGGTACCTGGGTACACGGGTACTGTGTACTGATTTACATTGGTATTTAAATTGTCTCAATTAACAGTGGTAGAGCCAAGCAGTTCGCTGCATGAATGGGCTGGCTCAACCAGTGAAATACCATGACCTTTCAGAAGATCGACGTAAAGTGGCTCATGCCACGTTTCATTCGGTGAGAGAGGTACCCGGAGGCCCACCCCCTTCCTCATCGTTTCCTATCCTTTTCCCATAAAGGTTGGCAACGCAACTGTAACACTATATGTGTTGCAGGTGTCCATGGGCGGCGCTGGTCACTTACCATCAGGTGACAAGCCTGCACATTTGCCCTCCCATCCCTTAAAAAAAATAATTTGATTATCAGTTATCATTTCACTCGATCTTTTATTTGACCATTGTTTTACAATAAATAATAATATGTTAATTGTTTTAATCTATCACTTAGGGTTCAGCCAACGTTTGCAATTAAAGTGCTAAATCTCGAAAATTAACACTTTTTATATTCTACAGTATACATGTATTATAGATACAAACCACTCTGTTGACACTTTCTATCTATTACAATAAACCACATCATAACCCTTTGCATCCTTTTTTAGATCTAAGCATATAAGGGGACAGACAGCGGAAAGCAACTTTGTTTTATACTATGTAATGACATAAATAATGATCAGTATATTTGATACGAAATATTTTTTTTTGTGAATAATATAATATATGTTAATTTAAACCTGTGTTGGTTTAAATTAACATACATTATATTATTCACAAAAAAAAATATTTCGTCACACGAAATTTACAGGAACTGATTATAGAAAGTATAGTTAGTGTGTCTATTTACAGAAATTAACTTGTAAACAATCTGCTCAAATGAATGAAAAAGTATAAACTTAAAAATCCATTTAACGGAACTATGATTAAACTGGTTAGGCTATTTTTTTACATATGTATAATTTTTTATTGTGTTTCTGACAAATATTAATAAACACAAACAATTTGAAAACTATTTTCTTTAAATTATTATATAATTATGAAACTGTTGTTGATTTTGTATTTTTTTTTATAAAAAATCGAAATAAAATTCCTATTCTATTCCTAAAAATAATATTCATAGACATTTACCTTTTTATTTATTTTACTTCATATTATTTGTAATTTTATCCAATATGTTCAATGATGACGTCATAAACTGCATTTACAGTACATAATTTGATTGATTAATTTATTGGCATGTTTTGTAGATTAGAGGTGATTCCCCAGACACACTGTTCTAAGCGAACATAAACTCCTGGGTTTTAAAGTACGAAGTATAGGTTTAATTCATCTCTTCCCCACTGATCTTAAGTTTGTTACGGTTCCATATCTCAAAATCACAAAAATAAACAACTGACTACTTATAAGTACATTTGGCTGTCTCTCTGTCCATTTGTCCAACTATCGCCCGAATACTGAACCGCCACTCAAATCTGACAATCAATAAAGTACTACTTACTGCTCAAATTTCACGTATTCTGTCTAATGTGACAGCTACTTAAACTCTTAAGTAGCGTTTATTTACTTGAATGGCGGTTCAGTATTCGGGCGTATGAGAGTCAATATATTCCGAAATTACTGGTTTATAAATCGGCATATATATGTGTAACACATTGTCCCGAAGTTATTCTCTGAAGAACACTCTGATTCAAGGTTGTCGTAATAACTTAATCTATTCCCATATTTGAATAGAAAATATTTTTTATTTCTATAATAAAAAAGCTTTTTATACGATCAATTAGAACAGAATTACATTATCAAATTTCTAGCGAACGATAAACGTATATATATTACAACTAGTGTAAATGTTATGTAATAATTAAAATACATATTAATTAAATAATACGTAAAGCGATAAAACATAACAAGATTACATTTTAAATGATACCTAATAAGTTTTTACAACATCCAGTTACGACTGGAATGCGGCTTGCGTTCCCAGCTTACACGAGAAGAAAAGCTATTGACATAAATATTTGTAGAAAAGGTAGTTTAACTTCTTAAGAAAGTCTTACGTTGTATTTAATATGCGTTGAATGAATCCTTCTGAATTATTATCAATAAGTATCCTAAACGTGTCAGCCTATTTATTGGTAAATATAAATTTATCTATTTTGAGCCAGTACTTTGTCAAAAGAAAAACAACTTCAACAAAATATTCATACCAAAACTCACTTTTTTTTCTCAATGTCGGTTAACTCGAAGTTTTTATTATTATGTATATTATTTAGATAGTCTTATCAAGCGAGTCTTTGTGTCAAAACCACAGACTGTTTGTTATGCGGGAGCTCTATATTTAATATAAAATGTGTTTATGTACCGTAAATATATAATTATTTGATACACAGTTTTCCCGAGTGAAAAAACTACGACTCTTTGTAACTCCATTTTAGTTAAAGAAAAAACGTATCACAGATTTAGTTGCGATACAGCTTGACCAATTTCGAGGAAACCTATTTCTTATCACTCTACGTGTGCTTATCTGTAACAAATTTTTTGGACTTTTTTTCCTTTTTCGGGCTGAAAAATACATACAACCTCAATTATTCACCGTTTTTTATCACCAATCTCTATCATCACCACATAATAAGGGAAAGCCTTAAAAAAAAAAAGTTCTTGCTTTTGTAGATACTCTTAATAATTCTAAGTATAATTGCGAATCGTTCTGAAGATGTTTGGTTGTTTGTTATCCAATCAGGGGTTAACCATTCGAGACGAGACTTAAATGAAAATTGACCTATAAAACGTACGATAATCCTTGTGATGCTGATGTATTATCCTGGGATAATAGTTCCACTTTTATGTCATTCAAATGTTTCTGTTTAAGTCATGGTACATTTATGCACTATTTATATAAAATCCTAACTTTTCCTTTCGATATTTAATTTTGATCAATAATTGGACCTTGGTAGAGTTTGCAGTTCGCTGCCGGCTCAACCGTTAAGATACCACGACCTCTCGGAATATCGGCGTGAAGTAGCTAGTGCCGCGTTTCGTTCGGTGAGAGAGGTATCCGGATGCCCGATCCCCTATCCCCTCCGACTCCCTTTAAGACGGTAACGCACCATGGTGTTCATAACCGGTGAGAAGTTACTTACCATCAGGTGACCCACTTGCTAATTTGCCCTCCGATCCATAAAAAAAGGTTTGTTTCTGGTTTCAGAAAGACCTTAATCGCATAATGAAAATGGCATAAGAATCTCTTTTGAATTATCCTAGATCTCAGAATAATCCCTGGGCTGGCTTAAATGGTATTCCAAAATATTATAAGTTTGAGCGTTAGATAAATATTCGTAAATTTTGGACGTCCTGTAAGTATTTTGTAACTTTGAAAGACCACTTTTGACTTGATATGCCTACTTACGGGCAAGACAATCCTAAAATGTGTTATAGATATGGGAGTAGTAGAGTTAGACGCGATAAAGAGTCCCGATACAAGTTGTTTTACTTGTTAAATGTTTAAGACGTCGCCGTCCTATTGCCATCGCCCGTCCGATGCTGCGATGCATTCGACGAATGGTCGCGTGACCTTGCGTTCATACATGCTGTGTTGTTTGAATGTCCTATTAAAGGTCGCACGATCATTCGATGCGATCAAAATTGTCGTAATTTTTGACATACTAACATCGATACATCGCATTGGTCATCGGACGATTACCGATCGAACATAAGTGAATAGTATTTATTGGTTATCCTTATGCCGCTCGCTTGCACTGCACTGAACATTTATGTATCGGAGCGTCATCTGATCGGTACTGCACTAAAAGAACAATCAACACAGCTTGTCACATACTCCGTTATGTATGTATGTATGTATCAAGAACTCGTCATCTCGATGAATTTGTCGTTTACAACAACATACGTGGCTTATCGAATTTGGGTACACTCAAAATATATTTCATTAGAATTTGCTGCAATTTTTAGTACTTTTAGCTAACCAGAACCAGAACACTTTACAGAGATCATTTTCACGAGTGATGAACAAAAAGATAGTAGTTGTTCAAAAGCTATTTTCATTGTTACAGAGAGCACAGTTCGAAACGTCGGGAAATAAATAAAAATAAGTAATAAATAAACGCGATATAATCCTGAAAGTCGTTTTAATCTATGACAATAACTCATCTAACCTACTTACTGGGTCATTTTGTGAACTAAAGGCCTCACCAGACTCGCGTTTGTCCAGCGATACTCGTTTGACAATCTTCGCTAACGCAGCGTGCACGCCGCGACGCACGTGTCTCTCGTGTGCCCCCATTGTCTCAGAAACAAATATTGTACAAGATTGCGCAATTTCATTTACTGTTGAAATCTGGTCTCTATTACTATGATGCGATAAGGAATAGTAGCCGAGTTATCGAATACATGGGTCACGATGTTACCACCATGATGTTCGGTTCTTGATTTTCGTCACTTCTTTCAAATTGTCATGTTTTAACTACAATAGTATTTTATGTATGAATTAGTAAGTATCAATTAGTAAATTCTTTGTATTATTTAATTTAATTAAATGACGTCTGGTAATTCGGTCAAAATGACACAAAAATACTAATTTTAATTAGTGTTGCATTTTGTTTCTTCTTGTTTCAAATTTAATTTACATATTTGTATGCAGTCCAAATCCATCGTTGGCGTTTTTTTTTTATTTTCATTGAATAGACCATTCAATATGTAGTTTTTTTTAACATTTTTAAATGTACTTGCGAATGTTAATATTAAAATGTTATTTTGATATTACCCGTTCGTCAGACGAGTTGGGTCCGGAAATGCAACCGGGCATTCGTTCTAGTCTCAACTTTGATGGTATATTGATAAACTTAATTATGATGTCATATTTTAAATGACCTGTAATTATAACATTGATTATTTTTATTATTAGTATTTGCTATATTATTGTATGTTTCGTATTAAACAATTCTAAAGAGTGCTGGGTCCTCTAGGTCAGACGTTATCTTACCATGATTCTTACGTAATTATTAATCAATGTTATATAAACCCCTTGTGTAAATAAAATAAATAATAAATCACGAATAAAACTGTGAAATCAGATAATTACTTGTTCATAGATTGTCATCACAGGTCGGACGACTTTTGGTACAAAATACATGGTATAAAATAAAGTTGCTTTCCGCTGCCTGTCTCCTTGAAATCTTTAAAACTACGCAACGGATTTTGATGCGGTTTTTTTAATATATAGAGGGTGTCAACAGGGTGGTTTTTAGGTATAATTCATGAATAATGTAGTAAAGATTTAATTGTAAATGCTGTAAAAATTACTTTTGATTCGGAACAAAGTTCGCTGTGTCAGCTAGTATGTTATATGAATTGGTTTCTTCTGAGCTATGACTAATATGCTGTCCATGGTATTGGAAATGGGAATAGGTAGCCTGAACGATTTGTGGCTAACAGTTAATTTAAGAACCAATAAGACTTTTATTGAGAAAAAGATTTTTTTTTATGGGATAGGAGGGCAAACGAGCAGGCGTGTCACCTGATGTTAAGTGACCAACGCCGCCCATGGACACCTGCAACACATATAGTGTTATAGTTGCGTTGCCAACCTTTAAAGAAGTAGGATAGGAAGGGATGGGGAAGGGGGATGGACCTCCGGGTACCTCTCTCACCGAAAGAAACGCGGCATGAGCCACTTTACGTCGATTTCCGGAGAAGTGGGTGGCCCGTTAGAGCCAGCCCATTCATGCAGCGAACTGCTTGGCTCTACCACTTGCGTTTTTATTGCTTATTATGAACGAGTTTCATATTAAGTACGACATTTTTGAGCACGCAACCCACACGGCAAAATATTTACTTTCGACCAGCTTTGTTGAGGAGGTAAAGAGAACCGTCTCGGTGGTCCAGTGTTCGAGTTCGCGCTTCTGAATTGAGAACACGTAGAAACGATTCCGCAATGTCTTTTCGGAATTTATGCGTGATAAATATCGTTTATTGACAAAATTGTGCCCGTTGTATGGGAATAGGTTCTGCCACCTATTTCATTAGGGACATACAATTCAGCCAGTCGAGCCTAACAGCCGCTGTCTACTTTCGGGTAGAAAAGTGAAGAAATAAAATAAAAAGCAAAAAATATTTTTAAAAGTAAGCTCTATTATTTTTTACTTGTCAATTTATAAAACGTTAAAACTAATTTAACACAGATAAGCTTATCACTTGCTTTTGGAGCTTGAAGTTTTCATCAAAAAAAGTCTACAGAAACGTCCGCGTTGACATCGTTTCATCATCATTAGCCTATTGCAGTCCACTGCTTGATATAGGCCTCTCCCAATTTGCGTCACAACATCCGATTCTTCCGCATCCAGTCTTTTCCAGCAGCCTTTCTGAGGTCGTCTGACCATCAGGCTGGTTAGCGTCCTACACTACGCTTGCTAAGTCGCGGCCTCCACTCAATGACCTTCTTGCTCCATCTACCATCGGTCTTTCGGCAGATGTGACCAGCCAGCCCATTTCCACTTCAGCGAGCTTATTCTACTGTTCTCTGTTGGATATACTCATTTCTGAGTTTATCTTTCAGAGATATCCCAAGTGTAGTTCGCTCCATAGCTCGCTGAGCAACTTAAAATTTGTGGACTAGCCCCACCGTAAGTGTCCACGTTTCGGCAGCGTAGGTCATAACTGGTAAGACGCACTGGTTGAAGACTTTGGTTCAGGCCTTGCGGTATAGGCAAGTTGAAGACTCGACGCAGTTTGCCAAATGCGGCCCAACCCAGCTGAATCCTCCTGTCGGCTTTCTTCTCCAAGTTTCGTCTACCTTACTGGATAGTTTGGCCTAGGTAGACGTATTTGTTTACAACTTCGAGAACCGACCCTTCGACATTTATCGGTCTGGGCACAACATGTTCATTGAACATGACCTTGGTCTAGTCCAAGTTCATGCCCAAACCGACACGCCGGGAGGATTCGTCTAGGCTGCGCAACATTCCGCTTAACTGTACCAGCGACTCTGCCATTACAACGATGTCGTCGGCGAACCGAAGATGCGAGATGTACTCACCATTCACGTTGATACCCTGTCCAGTCCAAGGTCTTGAAGACGTCCTCCTGAGCGTTGATGAAGAGTTTGGGAGATATGACATCTCCCTGTCTTATACCTCGATTCAGCTCGATGGAGTTCGTCACTTGGTCCTGGATCTGGACAGCCATCGTGGCGGTGTCATACAAGCATCTCAACACCTCGATATTACGCCCGTCAATCCGCTATCGCCGCAATGCATCCAGAACTGCCCCAGTTTCGATGGAGTCGAAGGCTTTTTCGTAATCCACGAATACACAGCGGCTGATTGTACTCCTCGGTCTTCTGTACAATCTGCCGAACAGTATGGATGTGGTCCACGGTGCTAAAGCCTTTTCGAAACCCGGCCTGCTCCGGAGGCTGGAATTCGTCTAGTCTTGCAGCGAGACGATTCGTGACGAGCCTCGAGAACAACTTGTAGATATGGCTCAGGAGTGAGATGGGTCTGTAATTCTTCAGTAAGTAAGGTCTTATTACATTTTTTGAAAAACAGCACCACCGCACTCCTGCTCCAAGTCTGTGGTGTTATGCCCTGGTGTATGACGGAATTAAAAAGACTTGCTAATTCCTTTAGTACCTGAGTTCCGCCGGATTTTAGAAGTTCTGTTGTAATGCCGTCATCACTGGGTGCCTTGTTGTTCTGAAGTTGCCCGAGAGCCGCCCTAATCATTTATTATGATTGTAATTAAAATAAATAATTTAAGTAAAATGTATATTCATAATAATGACGTCATTGGAAAACTATATTAATACTATATTAAATCCTCATTATATTAAATTTGTTTGTTGCCTTTTATGGACATAATCATTCATTATCCTATATAAATTTAATGTTGTTTCTAACGTTTGAAAAAATAAATTAAGTTTTCGATATAATATAATAAAAATCTTCTGTGAATTGTAAGCAAACTCCTACCTGAAGGCTCGGTCGATGTTAATGAAATAACAGCACACAGCAGGCACAAGATAGTGAGATTACTTAGATTCGTTTTGCTTTTTTGAGCAACACAATGCTACCTGTTTTATTAAAAGGAGTTTGTTTTTTAAATAATATCCTTTCTTTATTAACTTATCTTGAACCGGAACAAAATGGTTTAAAAAACGGGGCTAAATCGACGTGTACCTGATCGATATCAATGCAATATGCAAATAAATGGTCAAATCAAATCAAGTCAAGTCACTCTCTCGGTTACATGAGTTTTGCGGAAAAAAAATCTAAAACAATATCACCATTATTCACATTAGGGAAAAGTGGATGAATAATCGTATTAAAATAAATATCAATATTTTTCCCTCTTTGAATTTAAATCTCACAAGGATTGACGTTGCTATTTAATTAGTCAGAAGTAAAATTAATATTTAGTAATAATATATTTATTTTTTAGATTTTCGCGAATCACATTCATAACATTGTAACAAACTTTTTATGGATTATATCGCGTTTATTTATAACATATTTTCTTTTATTTCCCGACGTTTCGAGCTCTTTACAGAGATCATTTTCGAGTAATGAACAAAAAGATGGTAGTCGTTCAGAAGCTATTTTCATTGATACAGAGAGTACCCACTTTTTGGAAATAAAAAACAAAAAGTTGAAGTTCCACATCAGACCAAGAAAAAAAATTTAAATATTTATTTGTAAAATATATTTACTAAAAATTTTGTTTGTAACAGGTAACAGTGTTTATTTTTAATTATTAGATAATTATCTTATTTTTTCTAAATTAGTTGAAATCAGAGTATAACTATTATTAAATATTGATTGATTTTAAATTGTTGGTTGTTAAAAAATCTACCACTGGGTCAAAAACGTCCCGAGAAAGACCCAGCAAGAAAACTCAGCGGCTGTTCTTCAAAACTGATTATTATTTTATGTTGAAGTTTAGTTTATGAGCGAAAATAATCTCTGTAAAGAGTTCGAAACGTCGGGAAATAAATAGAAAATAAGTTCTAAATAAACGCGATATAATCCATAAAAAGTTCGTTTCACTGTTAATAATATATCTATATTTCTTAGTAATTCTTATGTATTGTACATTAATAAGATAACGACGACGACGTCGACGCAGAGTATGCTGTCCCCCCACAAGGTCGACCGATGACCTGGTAAAAACCGTAGGAAATTGATCAGATCTTAAAATATATAAAATTAGCCAAGTCGTTCCAATATTCTCTATATTGGAACGACTTGGCTAATTTTATATATAGCTTTATAGCCAGTAATACCCATAATGCATCGGATTTTCCAAACGCAGAAGTTAGCCATACAAATAGGACATTCGATTTATAATTTTCCCTGGACTATTCGTCGTTTACCTCAAATATGTGACCAAACTGCACTCTGAAATTTTCCTTTGTCTTTCCTCGTCGCAAATGGTGATGATATTGCTAAAGGATGCGTGACTTATGTCTCGTACTTTGTGCATCAACTACTTTAGGTTGGAAGTATAAAGCTTATCTTAGATTAAAGTGTTCTTAGTTTCAACTTTCTTAAGTCTTCTTAAACCTTGCAAGTTAGAAAACAACTTCTTGCAACCTAGAAAAGATGCAGGTTTTTTGTCCTTGGCTTGTTCTGCGTGAAATTTTGTTCCCGCGATTCAATACCTGATGTCTCTTGCCTAGTTGGTTGATGTTTGCATTAGTTATCTTGATGCAATAATTCTATTTCTCACTTTATAGGGCAGTGGAAAACTCTCAGCAAAGACGCAGTGCCTACACAAAACCTCCCTAAACTGAATGACGACGGTACAGTCATGGTAATCAGAAAAAGTCGCACAGTTAAATACAGGGAAGGGAAGAAAAGTGAACCTCTCAATGGGTAAGTAATGGTTTCGACATGAGAATCCATGCTTTAAAATAGTTTAAAATATCCACAACGAAATAAATGTTGATGTTGATACTTGCTATTACAGAAGTCTTATTATTAAGTAAACTCCGCCTGATATGGACTCAAGTTTCTAATATGATAACATCGGTATATTGGCCCATAAGGAAATTTCGTGGGTTTAATAACTCACTAAATTTCCTCGTGTACATTTATTCTATATATTGAAACTATATATTAGGCTATTTAATAGATTCTGGCATGTTACTAAGTATGAGGATTTGGAAATGGATATGAAAACCTTTGATTTTGTTTGATAAATGAAAATTCATATTTTACACGTCTACTTCTAAATAAAGAATTGGAAGTGTGAACATAAACAGAGAAGTAAAAGCTAGTAGTCTCGGTGGCCCAGTGGTCGAGCACACGGTTTCTGATCCAGAGGTCCAGGTTCGATTCCTGACACTGGCTCACACCAAAGACTTTTCGAAATTGTTTTCGAAAGTTATGTGTGAGAAATATCGTTGACTGAAAACTTTGTGCCCGGTATGGCAATAGGTTCGCCACCTATTCCATTTGGGACGTAAACATAACGGCGAGACGAGGCTTAACAGCTGCTGCCTACACCTTCGGGTAACAAAAGGCGTGAAGTTATGTTAGTTATGTTAAAAGCTAGTATTCATGTATTAACTTCGGGGAAATGCATCAAAGTACCAGATCCGCTGACAGCATCAAAAACAGGGAATCAAGGAAAGAGGTTGTATTGAAAGAGAGTGTCGGTGTAAAAGTAAGAAAATGCATGCTCCGATGGTTCAACATGTAAAAAATGGATGATGCAAGATTAACTAAGCAGACATACAACGCAAAAGCGGATGGTTGTAGGAGTAGAGAGGACGGCCACGACAGACTTTCCAACACCAAATAGATCGAGTCCTGGTGGAAGGTGATTTCAGGAGCCTTAAAACTCCAAACTGAAAGTCAAAGAAGCGAGTAATGCGTGTAAGAATCGTGCCTTTCGACGGCATATTCTCTCTGAGTTGGCGTGAAGTTATGTACATATAATATTACAGTAATAATATTCGAATAACGATAGTGTATGTGATATTTCCAGAGTAAAGCAAGAGAAATGGTCTACTTCTGCTACACCCGGACCCAATCATAATCTGTTGCCTCCCACTTCTGATAGTCGTATGAGCTGCGCGACCCAGGACGCTGTGAGTATTCACCTTGTGTAATTTGATTTGGAGTCCTTTAGCCTTGATCAGTGTTTTGGCTGCGCAGCTAATAGTAGGAGAGCTGGCACCAAACTTCGGGTAGGTGTTTGAGGCAAGCTGAGAGTTTGTCACACACCTCTCCTGTTATATCCCAACACGGAATTGCAGACCTGGCTGCTGTGTACGCTGAGTACCGGGGCAAAATCAACCTTTCTTTTTTTTTATTCCAAAAAAAATATTTCCGGCAATACGCAATTAATATGTTGTAGTTTAATACTCAATATATACGAAAACAAATAAGCCAGACATTTTAATCGGGGCTTTAACATTGCGAGACGCGTGCAAAAATATTTTACAAAAATAATAAAATATGCATTTGAGGCAGCTTGAAATCTTGATGGAGTCTTATTTATAACTAAACAATAAGATTCCCAAAAAGACAGATAATTTAGGTGGGACATTCTACCTGCCAGGTGATCAAACAAATAATGGATAGGTACGAGCTTGAGCATGTGGTGCTCGTGCTATAGTGTGAGGGACAAGCTGTAGTGTGAGGAAGAGCTGTCTTCGTTCTTGCTAGCCGCGTTACTATTGGCTCTAGCGAGGCCACGTGACTTACAATAAATAGACATGAGGTTTCTTGACAGGATTCCGTAGTCGTTTTTTTCAGTCAATGTCAACACGTTTTAAAAGTGAAATATTTAGGAAATGTCTAGTGAAAAGTTAGTTTGTGTTATTTGTAAAAAAAATGGTGCTAAGGTTTTTTGGAGAAGAAACTTTGTAGAGAAAACTCTCAAAAAAAAAGTTAAGAGGTGCTAGAGTTCCGTAAACATCATGGGTTAACTATATTAAAATACAATGATATTAAGCTGTTAAGGGAAATTCATTTAAGTTCTTGAAACCCACCTCTAACTTTCTGTGCGATCATTGGTTGCTGAGATATCGATAATCAAACACAAAAAGATCCTTTTCCATTTGAAGACCGATATCTCAGCGAGGAGTGGACGTATCAGGGTGTTTAAAAAAAGAAATTAAAGCTAACTGAACTAAGTATCCGATCCTTATGGTGGTTAAGCTAAAAAAATTTTTTCCACGCCCGTAGACCAAAAAAAAAACTAAAAAAATTTTGAGAATTTTTATGCTGCTGGTTTTTCTACGATTACTCAGAAACCGCGGAGGCTACAAAATTTTGAAGTTCTAATCCAAAAACTAGACACTTGGAGCTACAATTTCCTTTTTTTTTTATTTCCTGTACGACCATTTCTCTCAAAGTTACGGCCTGTTGAAAACTACCGAAAAATATGCAATTTTTTTTTGATCCCTTAATTTTTTCCAGTAGTGTAGTTATTCACAATGTTTAAACTGGGTGCAAACCATAAAGGATATAATAATAAAATTTGGATGTTAGATGAAAATAATTTAAGCGCGTTTATTTTTTCCACTTTTATTGTTATCATTTTTTTCTCAATCCGTAACGTCGTTTTTTAAATAATATTTTAATAGTCAATTTGATTTTAGTTAAACAAAATTGACTTGATAATATTATTATATATTGGTGTAGGTGTTTTGAACAGTCTTTTCTCTCTACAGTAGAAACTCTTTTAACCGGCCCTCAGTTATACGGATTCGCGATTATCCGGACTACCAACCGCGACCAATTTATGTGTCGATGTACCTACCAGTCAAATTTATGCAAGTATAGACCTATCGGAACGTGCATATTGACGTGGAAACTGATACAGGAGCATCTCAGGATGTAGCATTTCATGCCCTGTATGTTTCCTGCTGTTGCTCTTTGGTGGTTTGAAAAACAAACAAGAGTGTTTACTACACCTTTATTCGTGATATAGCAGCAATGAAGAGAAAAGATTGCTTACGTCAAATGACAATTACCAAATATTTTAAACCAAATTAAACTTATTACGCACTGTATGTATGTATTTCATGATTACCAAATTCAATATTGTAAACAAATTATTCATACATACGTACAAAAATATTTTATTTCATGATTAATGCGGCAGTAGTTTAGTACATATTACGTATGTATGTAGGTAATTTTAAAAAATAACTAAGTACATACAGAAATAAGTGTGAATTTCTTTATAAACTTTGATTTTTCTTGACTTTTAGTAAGAACTTAACATTATTCTTCATGCATTCGATTATCCGAATGCCTACGGACAACAATTAGTTCGTTTAATCGAGTTTATCGATTATCGATCGAGTTTATCGATATCGAGTTATTATGTATATTAGTATCTATATTTTAAGTATTTCATTAGCCTAAGTATTAACTAAAAATTAGTTAAATAATAAGAGCTGCCTATTCACTTATATATTAATAATTACTTTGTCTTTAGCAGTTGATCTACCGTTACCCATTGGCACACATGAACCTATCTCCGCCTCAGGTACACCACAGTGCAGTAAATTTGAAACCCAAGAAACAGGACGCCATCATGCAAACGGACCCTATTCAATCTGAAGGAGATGACTCTCAACCGAATAACTCATATGCAGAGGTTTCTGATAAGTATTCATCAGATATACCCGAATATGCAGTTGCTAACTATCGAAAGGAAGAGGATTTTGAAATGAAATATGAATCAAAAGACTATATACCGCAAACGAATGAGGAATATAACAAGGAAGCAGAGAAATATGCTCTAGAGAGGAACTCCGCAAACAGTTATGAGAAATCATTGATCGATTTCCAAAAACCGTTTGATCATTATCAAAAAATATCAGAAATCTATCCGTTCAATGATAAAAATTACCAACGGAACGACTACATGAGTTATTCTTACCACGACAGTGTCGAGCATATGAGAAATCAACAGCAGAACTTGCAGATATTGCAAGAGCAACATAGGATTACTGAAAATCAAAATTTCTTTAACGAGAACCATATAAAACAGGAGATTGACATCAATGGGGAGGATGATACGAAGTTTTCTTATGATAGGAGTAAGGAACACCCAGGTATTTATATATATTGATTTAATAAAACAGTAACAGTGGTATCGCTGGACTAGAGCGGTGAAATACCATGACTTCTCAGAATATCAACGTATCACACTTGATGAGCCACTGCTCATGCCGCGTTTCTCTCGGTGAGATACGTATCCGGAGGCCTAAACCCTCTCTCTTTCCCATCCCACTTTAGACCCCTTCCCAATCTCATCTTTTCCCATAAAAAAAGTTTCTTAAATTGACATTACGAAGCTTTCTTCTCTGGCTTCTCCTAAACCAGAACTTATTAGATTGTGCTAATAAGTTCTGGATCTCTGGATATAATAAAGTTAGGGTGTTGGTAAATTCATTGTGTACCGTACCTATAAATTATTGTCATTTTTTTTGTAAAAAGAAAATCATTCTAAGTATTAGACTCACGCAGTTTGCTTTGCTGGGCCCTCTCGACCGGAGAAATACAACGACCTTTCAGAATATCTACGTGAAGTGGCTTATGCCGCGTTTTGTTTTCTTAGAGAGGTTTCTGGAGGCCTACTTTTCAAGTATGGTCTTTCAAGCATTTATGTCATTCCAAAGGTTGCCTGGAAGATATTGCTCATAGCGATAAGGCCGCCCTTTGTACTCATAGTTATAAGACCCTCTCGGTATTCTAGTTGATATTTAATGTTTATAATACAAATAAAGAGTTATCTATCTATCTACCCCTCTTCCACCCTCCTTTCCCATCATACTCCCTAAAAGTTCGGGAACGCAACTGCAACACTACTCGCTCGGTCCTTGCCCCAATAAAAAACAACGTTATAGACCAAGAATTCCTATAGTTTTGGTTAAATCTTATAGCAAAATATAAGCAGTCTATAATTACACTGGTTTCTATATTTATTGACTATTATTAACTGACAAAAAGTTTCAGATGCAGATATGTACAGTAATCGAAGAGTGATAGAACAGCAACGCGTGTTAGAGTCACTACATCATCCAGTCAAACAGGAGCCGGATACGCCCAATGGTATGTCCTTAACATACTTTGTTATAGCATACTAGTAGCAGTAACTTAAACAGTGGTAGCGCCACGCAGTTCGGTGCATGAATGGGCCGGCTCGACCGGTGAAATATCACGACCTCTCTGAATATCGACGTCATGCCGGGTCTCACTCGGTGACTGAAGTTTCCGGAGGCCCAACCCCTTCCCCTCTCGATTATCCGTGTTCAGATGTCCATGGGCGGCGTTGCTTGCTATCGAGTAACACGCATGCTCGTTTGCCCCAACATCCCATAAAAAAATGGTGGTGGTACCTAATGGTAACTTCATTTCTCAGTCACCAACAAACCAAAATTATTAATTTCATTTCTGCTAAGATTATGTGTTACAAATTGTATTTATTTTAGTATCTTAATTGCAAATTACACTTAGAAACACACTCGGTGATCCAGTGGTCGAGCACCTCGCTTCTGAATCAAGAGTTTGTCGGTTCGAATCCTGGCGAACACCAGTGACTTCGAAATTAATGTGTGATAAATATCGATGGCTGAAAGTCTTTGTCACCAATAGGCAATTGTGTTGGCAATAGGTTCGCCACCTATTCCATTTGGGACGTAATCATAACGACATATTGTCCTCAGTAGTCTCGACATTTTAGCTTTGAAAAAAAGAAATGAGACGTTTTGTTCCTATTTTTATATTTTCTAATATGTGTAGAATAGAACGGTCTCGGTGGCGCAGTGGGCGAGCGCACGGCCTCTGATCCAGAGGTCCGGGGTTCGATTCCAGACACTGGCTCACACCAATGACTTTTCGAAATTGTTTTCGGAAGTTATGTGTGATAAATATCGATGACTGACAAACTTTGTGCCCGGTATGGCAATAGGTTCGCCACCTATTCCATTTGGGACGTAAACATAACGGCGAGACGAGGCTTAACAGCCGCTGCCTACACCTTCGGGTAACAAAAGGCGTGAAGTTATGTTATGTTATGTAGAATAGATGCCAAATAAACATATATTTATATATTTTATGAGGTTTTTAACATGCAATTACGCATTGTATATTACAGGATGCGAGAATGTTATGCAGCCACAAGGCAGCCCATACTATCAATCTAACAGTCACAGTAATGTCACAGGTACGGCTCATATACGTATATTAATTTGTTACAACTATGGTTTAAATCAGTGGTTCCCAAACTTATTTTGTCTACTGCCCACTTTGAGAATAAATATTTTTTTGAGTACCATAGTACAAATCACGCCCCAGGTCTCTACACAACGCCCCCATTTTCTTTCTGGGTCTCTTACCGCCCCCCTTGAGATCTGCAGCGCCCACGAGGGTGCTATCGCCCACTTTGGGCAAGACTGGTCTAAATGTTCCGATTGTCGTCCGTGTATCACATATTTGTGATATGAATCGCGGTTGTTTGATATGCGGTGGTTAAGGAGCACACTGCCTTGTACTGTGCCTGTTATCACTACTGCTTCTGATAAGGGCCGGTTGCTGCAGTGCTATTAAATCTTTAGACTGAAATAAAAACTTTAATATAAAATTAAAACGTTTTTTAGTATTATATACTAAAGTTTTTTAATAAAATTTTAGTCTGTCTGAACTTTATTTCGTAAATAGTACCTACCTACCTACCTACGAGCGAAACCATGGGTGTAAAATTAGTCCAATATTAAAATTGTCTTATATTTTAATTTTCAGCCGGTTATTTTACCGCGTCTCGACCGGGCCCAGAGTTGCTGATTGCGAAGCAAAACGCACTCGCAGCACATACGCAACTTTGTACGTACGCTTTTTTCATATTTTACTCAATTAAATTACATGTTGTCCTTAACATTTAGCGGTCGGCAGCGTTTCTTCAACTTTATTGTCATGACCCATGGACATAATTTGTTTTGTCATCTGTAATTATTATATATACCTACAAAAAGATTTTCATAATAGTGATTTAATCACAGTTCGCTACATAATGGGCAGTCTCGATTGAAAAATTATGATAACTCCTAAGAAAATATACGTAAAGTGACTCATACTATGTTTCTTTTGGTTAGAGAGGAAAACCAAGGCACTTTCCCGCTCCCCTTATCTTTTCTATCCCATCTTAATGGCCGACAACGCAACGGTGAACCTCTCGATGTTGCATAAGTCGATTTGCTCCTTTACAAAAAATATTTAAAAAATGTGTCACCAGATAATAAGCACTAAAGCTAATTATTATATATATTACTACTGCTACACCCATACCCAGCAGTGGGGTTGGTAGCTTGAGATGTAATGATAAATTAATTCCCCACTTGTGGGAGGTGTTGGATAGATTTGTTTTTTTTTGCCTGTATACTTTTACTTGAGCGAATATAATTAAAAAAATTCAAATTTGTCCCAACTAACAGGGCAGAACACTATGAAGCGACCATTTTTCTATAGTGAAAGTACACATTACAACAGCGGCACATTACTACATAGATACGAGGCGAGTAATATTTTGAGTTATATTATTAACATAATACATAACATAACTTCACGCCCTTTTCTATCTGAAGGTGTAGGCAGCGGCTGTTGAGCCTCGAGTCGAGGAACCGTTACGTCACAAACGGACTCTCAGAGTTGTTTATGATTTAGTAACTAGCCTTATATTCGCGTTGGTTCATTTTACAGGTTAATTTTAATGGGCTTGTAGTATATATATTTAATTTTAAAAAGGCCATTTAAAATTCTGCAATATAACTTGTTTTTTTTGCCACAGGATATCACCAGAATTCTTCAGTGATGCTGGACATTCCAAGTTAACAAAAAGAAAAAAGAGTTAAGTAATATTGTATAAAAAAATATATAATTCTCTATACGACGATAATCTCTCGACGTTTAATGTTTGCTTTTGATAATTATTATTATTAAATAAGGAGATAAGGAGACGATATGATAATATATTTTTTACTAAAAGTGGAGAAATTATTAAAAAAAAATCTAAACACATGGTTCCTCGTATGATGTGAAATTACTATTTTGGTGATAAAAAAATTGTTTTTGATTATTTATTTTTTAAATTTTGTTTCTTTCATAATGTATTCCAGAGGGACCTTAGGGGTTTTTATATAATGATTATGTGATAAAGATATGTTGTTCGGAGATTTATTGAAACGATTTTATAATACAGCTTACTCCATTTTAATTCGAATTGGCAAGAGGTAGAAATATGTGTTTTGGATTAGTTTATTTTCTTATGATAATTTGAATATGCACAAGTTCTTGTCTGGTTCCATACGAGGAAAGTGCTTTTTAGTGCGTATTTAACGTACAAAATATTTTTTAAACGTGTTTGTTGTGACTGAGGCAAATTGAACATCCAAATTTAAATTTGCAATAAATACAGAATTGGGTTTTTCATTTAATACTGTTGGCACATTTTATAAATTTTGAATTAGTTGATATGAATTTATTTGTACAGATATTATATAAAAACAAGCGTGCCTCACATGCGTGCAATATATTATTTTAAAATTTTAAATTGATGTACACAGAACGGTGTTTGGTAAATTTTTTTTTTAAAAACTCATACTCATTTACATTACAAAACTTTAGAAAAAAAAAATTAGCAATCCTCCACTATAAAAAGATGTGACAAATATCTAGTCGTGTTGTATGAAAATGAAGGAAGAAATGGAACGTTTATTTTGTTTTTGGTCGTCATTGATACTGGTATTAAATAAATTAAAGTTTGATCTAAATATTAGTATTAAAAAAAAGGTTTTTTTTTTTCTATTGGCAACTAATTCAATTGAGTTCCTAAATGTATGTAATATGCGCAAAAATATTTTTTTATTAGCTTTTTATTAGCTTCACCTGTATGTTTGTTTGTAGGTTTGTATGTTTGTATGTTTGTATGTTTGTAGGTTTGTATGTTTGTATGTTTGTTTGTAACCGACTTCTTTTTTAGTTTCCGGTGATTGCCACTAGATGGTGCGATTTGTGAACTATGAAAGTTCTAGACTAGAAAACCGAACTAAAAAATAGAAAATAAATAATAGTTTAAAAAAACTAAAAAACACGCTTTTTATAGAAAACCGAACTAAAAAATAGAAAAATAAAAAAAAATATTTTATTTTAAAAAAAGCGTGGGGTGCATGGTGTGAATAGTTATAAATATTTTATTGACAGATATGAGTAGAGTGATTATCATTTCGTTAATATCTAAAAAGCACCCCACGCTTTTTTTAAAATAAAATATTTTTTTTTATTTTTCTATTTTTTAGTTCGGTTTTCTATAAAAAGCGTGTTTTTTAGTTTTTTTAAACTATTATTTATTTTTTTTATTTATGAATGGAATATGTATAATACAATCCAACAAGTGTTAAAATAACTAACTAATTTTAAAAGTCAAGGTTTCCTTGTGTTGTCCTAAAGCCTAGTGAAATTCTAAATTATTTTTACCTTTTATACCCGAAGGTGTTGGCAGTGGCATTTATGCTCAGACTCGCCTCTCCATCTAGATGATGTGATAAGGGTATTTTCTTTAAATTGTATAGCACTTGTAAGACCGTCAACTTAAGGGGTAAGCTGTATTTAAAAAAAAAACATAGCAAAATTAAAGTTCAATCTAGAAATCATAGTAATATTGCACATAATAAAAAAAATAAAATGTACAAAAGATAATATGTATTATTATAAAGTTTAAAAAAAAATATATTTTTCTGAATGTACTAAAATGAGTACATATTTATTTAATATACAAGTTAATTTTTGATTCGTATATTTCTCTTTATGTGTCATCTTGTTTTAAGGAATGTATGAATTGGTATTCACAATGTCAAATAAATCTTATTTTACCTGTATTATGGCGTAAAAAAATACTTTGGTTAGTGACAGTTCAGGCTTAATAATTCCTCTTAACTTTTAGCGGTCTGAAGAAATTTTCTAAATATAAAACAGAGGTTATAAACATTTTTTATACCTGATTATTATTTTTTAAGAATCGGTTACCGATTCAAATTTTACTTTCCCATTTAATCCGGGTATTTTATGTTACTCTTACATAAAGAGATACATACGAATTGAAACCTATTTGTTGCCATCCTCATTTATAAGGTATTTTCACGTAAGTTAAAAAAGTTTTTAAAATTTTATTTCGATAAATCAAATCTCTGATATTATATTTGCAAGTTGTTTTTTTTTTGTGTTTACTTTTGTTTTTATATTAAATATATATTCTATAATAATTTATGCATGTGTATATATATTTTATTTTCGGCTGTGTGTAAAATTATTTATGAACTACAGCGGTGGGGATAATTTAGCTAAGATTTAGCGTTTCCAGTGTTATGACTAACGATATTCTTAATTCTCAGTCATCTCAGGTCAGGAACTTATAGATGTGCTAAAATTTTTCGAGGTATGATGTTTTTTATAGCATTTTTTATACTTATTGTTTAATATCTATATATTTATGTATATTCAAAATTATACTTGTATAATTATAAAGTATATAGCTTTTAGCTCAAGACAGACCATTTTGAGGTAACATTATCTAAATAAACACTCAAAACCCAAGACCCCATATCTTCCATAGATTCTGTATATCATATCAGCATATTCTTAACAATTAAAAGCCTTTTTCATCTGTTACTCGTCGCGCTGAAGACAAATAGTAACTATAAATCTGTATTTCAGTTAAGTAAGTTTCTAGGATTTTAATAAAATTTCAGTTGAGCGTGTGAAAATATCACAAAGTGGAAAAAAACAAGCATTAGGGTAATTAAATAATTTTTCACACAACAAACTCGGATCTTTATTTTGTAAACGAATAAATAGTTTTATTATTAATAATTATTAGATGATACTTTAAAGTTACCACAATCTTGTTTTAGTCCTGTCATTTAATTTTACTTTTTTTATCTTTTATAAATATTTGTGATATTTCGACTGATTATTTTTCGCTGGCAATCGTGACCATCTTAAATTTCAGGTCAATTTAACGTCACTCCGATTTTATTATTTTATTTGAAGTTAAAAAATTTTAGAATTGTGAACGTGATTTTATCAAATTGTCTGTAGCGGTCATGTATTATATTGTTATAACATTATCCAATAGAAGTGACTAGTGATGCCAGCGATGTTATTTAATCGATTAAATGACATACCAATAAGTCAGTCAGTCGATTTATCGCATATATACGAGTAATCATAAAAATATGTACAGCTTTGGATTTAAAAAAAATGGGGAGAAGATTGGTGGTAGTTTGTGAATCCATTCAATTCAAAAATTCCTCATGTCTCTTGGACATATATATTTTAATTTATAAAGCTATGGTTAAGTCATACGCAGATTAAAGATACCATGCTTGCATTATAATATTGTACTTTTGCTTTTGCGTGATTTCATTAGATCACTTCTTATGAAGTCCTTCTGTCTATTATTAATAGCAATAAAAACAATCTGATTTGTAATGACATAGCATAATTTAGTGGATTTTTTTTTCATGTTAGTGGCATAGACAACGGAGATGTCAAGTGTCATTTGAGTGTCAAAACGAGCCATAGATGTAATTTAAAATTATGCCTGAAGTTTTAAAATTAAAAAATAAATAATCACAATAAAAAAAATATATCAAAATTAATATTTTTAAAGGTGATAATTTATCGAATTTATGTGGCAATTAATAAAATGGTGTTGAATTATAAAAATTATGGTAGTCTAATAAGAAATTAAATTTTTTCGGTCACAATCTAGGATGAAAATATACGTTTCGCTGAGAAATAAGTCTTGCCAAAGTTTTGTTTATTTTTCTTGTTTGTTTTTTTATTGTTGATTGTGAAAATGCGTGACCAATAGTCATTTTTTAAGAACTTTTAGTTGTAGTCTCGGGTCGTGGGTAAGAAAATCATGACGCTGATCCTTAATGGCTGACAATTAGTACTCGACTGGCACGTCGCGCTGAATGAAATTTAAGTTCATAACTCTTTACAATAAATGGCCAAATTCTATTTTATTACCTTGGTCTCCTCAATTTGTGATAGTATCATCTAGGACATCCATTGGCAGAATTAGGCTAACGATTTTGCTAATGGATGTCCAAGGCTAACCATAGCCAAATATAAAGAACTTTTTACATCCTTAACAGGTCTACTTAGTAAAATTGACCGGGGTTTATTAATGAGTCGCATTGGTCGATTGGTATTAATG
This sequence comes from Euproctis similis, assembly GCA_905147225.2. Lineage (NCBI taxonomy): Eukaryota > Metazoa > Arthropoda > Insecta > Lepidoptera > Erebidae > Euproctis > Euproctis similis. Next base: position 16,435,733 of record LR990106.1, read on the forward strand.
AGTCGCAATTTTTGAAAAAAATATCCGGTTCCCTAGTCTTCATAGATATATATATTATTATCTAAATATTAATATTATTTCTCAGAGTTCCAAAAAGATTCTAATCTAATTGAAATTTTAAAAAAACAGCAACTCAAGTACAAACTTTTTGAAGTATTTCAATATATTTTCCTTTCGTCGGTCGTGTACTAAATGTACGGTATTTGTTAATTTTTGGTGCTCGTAATTAGAGAACTTGAATAATTTTGCATTTTCATGTTATATGAGTACAATAATATTTCTAGACGCACAGTAGAAGAATCGCTAGAATTTTTATTGTTTTTTTTTCTAGAATACAATTTAAAGAATATTTACCATAGCGAGTAAGCATAAATAAGTAAAGGAATGGGAAGGTAGATGTAAGCGAAAGAGCGCGTCTTTTATGTTTTATTGTATGTTTTTTTTTTCTAATATATAAGAATATTTACGTGGGAGAGTTAAATTATGCGCGCTCTTCATAGACCAAAGCTGTGAAATATTGTAAAGATCGTTCAGTAAGAATAAAGTATGCTTTTACACAAATGTTTGTTTTTATTTTGTACTCAAAATCCTTTGCTTGGTTTCCAAATTCTTAGCATTTAAGGGGACAGACAGTAGAAAGCGACTTTTTTATACTATGTACTAGTTCCTAATTAGTAAGTAAAAGGGCTAATGAGCAGGCGGATCACCTGATGGTAAGTGACTAGCCGCCCATACACACCTGCAACACATAGTGAAACAGTAGCGTTGTGTTGACACCGCTACTGTTTCATTCGTTGGGATGGGTCAGGGGGATGGGCCTCTGGGTGCCTCTCTCACCGAACGAAACGCGGTATGAGGCACTTTATGACAATATTCTGAGAGGTCGTTGCCAGTCGAGCCGGCCCATTCACGCGACGAATTGCGTGACTACTACTGTAGTTCTTTGCTGAGACTGAGTTACTTGCGGTGTGTTGGATTGGCTAAGAATAGAGAGAGATGTTTTTATTAAGCGAGAGTTTAAGAAAAACTCTTGCTTGGCTTGGCTGCTTAAGTTAAAAGGTAATTTAAGCTCTTTACAGAAATATTCCAACACACTCCCAGTTTTAATACAGTACGGGTAGGCAGCAGCAATAATTAGATAATTATTGCTGCTGCTGCTGACTTTATAAGATAAAAACCAAACATTATTTTTATTAATTAGATTCTAATTAATAAAAATAATGTTTGGTTTATATCTTATAAAGTCAGATACGATATAGTGTTACTGTTGCGTTTCTGACCTTTAAGGGACAGGGGAAAGGAAATAATGGGTAAAAGGGCGGTGGGCCTCCGGGTACCTCTCTCACCGAACGAAAGGGGACATGAGCCACTTTACGTCGATCTTCTGAGAGGTCGTAGTATTTCACGAGTCGAGCCATTCATGCAGCTTAGCTCTACCACTGTGGTACACTTATGTTACACATTTATGAAGGCGAAATGTGCCTAACATTTAGGCTCATGCCGCGTTTCGTTCGGTGAGAGAGGTACCCGGAGGCCCACCCCCCTTCATCCCTTAAAGGTCGGCAACGCAACAGTTACACTATATGTGTTGCTGGTGTCCATGGGCGGCGTTGGTTGCTCCAGTCCAGTCCAGTCCATAAAAAAAGATCATCATACATCTTAGGAAATATCAATAGAGAGCAGGACGATAATATTGTAAACGATACTATTGTTTAACTTAACATAACTTCACGCCTTTTTCTATTGCCATTCATCGGGCACATAATTATCATTATGTAAAACGCAAATAGCGAATGCAGCTGCATGAAAGTACGACAAACATATTAATAAATATTTTCATTGATTTCGAAGTCCCTTCAGTGTATGTAAACTCTACCTCAACTACTCTAGCAAGTTACGCAAAATAATTAATAATAACATTAACTACGCCTTGATTTTAATGATATAGGTACCCGATTAAAGTGTTGTATATAATAGTCAGATTTCATACATATTTCTAGTGCACATTAAATAATACGTATTAGATAGGTAACCCCATAACAGCGTCGATTATCACCACCAAAAAAAAATGGGATGTAGCTACCTTAAAATCACAAAATACCCGGTCATTAATTTGATTGACTTAATAAGACAACATTAAACAAAATGAGCCATACCATCGTCTCGATCAACATTTATTACAAACATATAATTATTTGGGTGTGGCCATAACAACCTCCTCCCAAAACGTACAATTTTAACGCAAAAAATCGTATTTAGGTTGGCGCGCTGTCAAAATTATAAACACACTTTTATTGAACGTTCGAAAACTCTTATTTTTAATTTATATAAGGTCGAAAATATATTGTTATGTTTATTTTGAATGTGGAACAATAAGTTTGTATGGATATTTCGACAGTTGCATCGCAATTAAAAGCGGTTTTCTTGTTCACGGTAACGTTTAAATGTTTTCAACGGATTATTTCGTTCGGTAGCTTTTTTTGTAGTGTGCCAAATGCTTTGAGTGAATGTTTCGCTTTGGCGGGCTACACGTGTGAGGAATAGCCTCATGAAAATTAAACTCAAAAACATGAAAAGTATCATAACTTTAATGCCCTATCATTGTCGATAATCTGTATTTATTTTTCTTTGTGTGATTTTAATTGTTAGACAATCCAGATAATAAATTTGGTAATAAGGGAAAGGTCTAAGGTGGTGGTAGAAGAGGAGCTTGGAGGAAAAGTAGACTTGTAGCCAACTCTCCTTTCCATAAGTTAGTACCGCCCTGTTAATGGGGTACAGGAGTCAACCTCAACCTCTCATCTTATTGTTTCCACACGACACTCTTGGATGGCCAATGAAAGAAGTGGATGAAGGAGCGTATATGCAACAGAAATGCGAATGTTAAAATGGATGTGTTGTGACAAAAATAGATAAGATAAGAAATGAGTATAAGAAAGGAAGCATGAAAGTAGTACTAATCCTGGAAACAATTAGAAATGGTGGACTAGCGTGGTATGAACTGTGTAAAACTTCATATGAATATGAAGGGAGTCAGTCTAGTGACGACGAGTGATAGAAGAGAATAGAAAAGGATATCATGTTGTGCCGACTCCACTGTGAGTGGAAAATGATGAGTTCCAGCCCTACACCCGGTCATTGATGAAAACCGGGGCTTGAATCCGACACTTCTGATTGGTGAAACTCCAGGCCAGGTGGCCTGGAGTTTCACCAATATTTCATTGATATGCCATATAATTTCATTAATATGCCTAGCGCAGTTTTATGGGCAGATGAGGAAAAAAGAGCAAACGGGTGACCTGCTGGTAATTTACTACCGCCGACCATGGACACCTGCAACACATATAGTGTTATAGTTGCGCTGCCAGTCTTTTATATACAGGATTGGGAGTGGGTTGGCAAAGAAGGGAAAGGGTGCTGAGCCTCCGAATACTTCTCTCACCGTAACAAAAAGTGGTGTGAACTACTTTCCTACGATTTTGAAGAATGTATTTCACTGTGTGGCTCTACCAATTTTGGAGCCCATAATTGCAGTATAAGTAGAATAACAAACCCTAGTTATATCGTATCTTGAAGCCTTCTCCACACTTGTATACCATCAGTAAGAAATGTTAACTGTCCTCTCAAACTCGTTTGTCAAATTTTTCTTTATATAGCAAGAACGTCAGTTTTTCCATTTCGGTATAAATTTCACGTGGCTATATGTCGAAATGTTTTATTTGAGTTTTTCTTTTGTACGAATTGTTAAGCGTAGGTAATTATATTTTCATATTAGTATGTTAATTAAAGTTCCAATAGTCTTATGGTTGGTATATTATGTATCGTTATTAGATTGGCGTGGAATTGATTCCAGGTCTAAAATAGTTTCTCCATGCTTCTGTCCAACTTCTTCTCTCCGATTTGCAATCCAATTTCCTTCCTTACAACCTTGTTTTCAACGCGATCAGCGTTTCAGAATTAGTTTTTGGAAATACGAATTGCACTGCCTTGCAAGTAAGCTGGCTGGAATTAAGAGTTCATAAAAGGCCCGCAGGTGGCGCTAAGTTCTAAGACATTAGGCACGCACGAGTAGATACAAATAACACCATGAATATTTATAATATTTAGCTTGAGAACAAATTCGCTGATGAAAATTAACGAATATATTATAAAAATTAAATCATATTTTAATTTACACTTCATTAAATATAGCTTTAATTAATAAGTTTCAAATATCTGTATAACTTCGAGTGTTAGCAGACCAGTCTCGCATACAACTAAGGACAATATAACTTATTGGCATAATAAAATTATGTTTAAAACAGTCGTTCCCGCTGCGAATCGATATATTTCATATCGATTCTTGTACCTGTAATCGCGAAATATCTTGTATTTTGGTTTGGCAAGTAACGCCGCGGGGTACTGTAATGTCATTTGTTACTTAATTTATACATGGACGTCGCAATACAAATATTTTTGTATGCACGTTTGTTGTTTTATTTTGATATTAATGTACCTAAATTTTGTGTTTATTTTATTAAAATTGTTTCCAGAGATTTAGCACATTTGATTAAATTTGTTTTTAATAACATAACATAACTTATCATACCTTTTTCTACCCGAAGGTTTAGGCAGCGGCTGTTAAGCCTCGTCTTTTTTTTTTATGGGATATGAGGGCAAACGAGCAGGCGTGTCACTTGATGGTAAGCAACCAACGCCGCCCATGGACACCAGCAACACATATAGTGTTATTGTTGCGTTGCCGACCTTTATGGGATAGGGGATAGGAAAGGATGGGGAAGGGGGGGGGGGGGGGGGGCCTCCGGGTACCTCTCTCACCGAACGAAACGCGGCACGAGCCACTTTACGTCGGTCTTCTGAGAGGTCGTGGTATTTCACCGGTCGAGCCGGCCCATTCATGCAGCGAACTCTGCTTGGCTCTACCACTGATAAAAATTATCGTCTCGTCGTTATGTTTACGTCCCAAATGGAATAGGTGGCGAACCTATTACCATACCGGGCACAAAGTTTCCAGACATCGATATTTATCACACATAACTTCCGAAAATAATTTCGTAAAATCATTGGTGTGAGCCAGGATTCGAACCCGCGACGTCTTGATTCAGAAGCGGGGTGCTCGACCACTGGATCACCGAGACTATTTGTTTTTAATTTTTGGTTTTATTTGGTAGAGCAGGCCAGCAGCTCTCAATACAGCTATATTTGTAAATCAAGTCCAATCAATGCTATGCTGATACCCCAAACATCGACTTCCGAATAGTTCAATCACTCTTACTGTGAGAGAAGTGAGAGGAACTCTGCTAGAACGAAACAATTCTCACCGTTGATGCATCATATCTTTCATTTATCGTGTTTTTTTAAAGCAAAATACACGTTTTTATTGGAATCATTCTGCTTAATATAAGTACAAATAAAATTATATATACATATGTACAAACTATTTGTCTCCCAGTGGCACGCCAACTACATTTTATTTGTATTGAAAAAGATACAAAAAATATTAACACTCAAACTATTAGGAAATTGTCCTTGGTTCCGTATGATTATAACATAATTTTAATATACACGTTAAGTCTTTTATTTTAGTGGGAATTGAAATATTGATGCATTTTATAATAGCTCCCGTTTAAAATAGCAGCAATTAAAGTGAAGTAGTAGCAAGTAATAAAAATATGTGCACCTCTTAGTGTAACTTGCAATAATTATTACTTGAAAACTAAGTTATTTAAGGAGATAATCAAACTCAATTTATTTAGGAATGCTAGAAAATTAACCATTAGCCTTGCTCTACCACTGCAAAACTACTAAGTTTTGCAGTGGTAGAGCAAGGCAGCTCGAAAGGTGAAAGACCACGACCTGTCAGAAAATCAACATAACGGAGCGCTTGCTGAGTTTCGTTCACTGAGAGAGGTATTCAGGGCCCTCTTCCTTACTAATCCTATCCTAAAGGATGGCATCGCATCTGTGACCTTCTCGGTGTACAGATGTGCGGAGCTAGTAGCTTACCATCAGGTGGCACACAAGAAAATAATGTCCATATAGCTCGCTTTCGTTATTCTGCTCCAGAAAGAGTAAGCGTAGCTCAAACCATGTTAATGTTGGTTACTATTTAGTAAATGAAACTCAAATCTTCTACAAACTGTAATAGTATTTACTATTACAGTTTAAGTTTACTATTACTATTACAAACTGTAATAGTAAATAGTATTTACTATTACAGTTTGTAGAAGATTTGCGTTTTGATGTTATCACACCATTCCCGAGGAACCCTAAAAAGGTAAAAAAAGACCCGATACATTTTGTTTCCTGCGCGGGCGACGATTGCTCGTCCCTTTCTAGCTTTCTGAATCAAAATGAGATAGAGAATTTGGAAATAAAAATGAATATTTTGGATGTTTACATTGATATGTCTAATATTATATTTTAGAGATCCTTGTTGTTTTGTAAAATAGAATCAGTTGTGATGGTAACTAATTTATTATCTTACATATCAATACCCTAATTCGCAAACCTACTAACTCCACTTTTTTTCGAAACTGAAAATTTTGATACCGCTAGAATCTAGATAATGTCTAGTTTCTGCCGGTATCAAAATGCCATTTTCGAAAAAAAGTGGAATTATTAGGTTTGCCAATTAGGGTATCGATATATAAAAGAAAGTCGTGTTTGTTACAACACTTATAACTCAAGAACCGCCATACTGATTTGGCTGAAAATTGCTGGAGAGGTAGCTTAGAGCCAGGAATCGCACATAGGATAGGAAAATATGGATAAATTGATAGTAAAATACGAAAAAATACAATTTAATTTTCCCGTACAAACGATCTGTAACTATGGAAACTGCAAAACATTGGGATGAAATTGACATTACACTTTTAAACAAATGTCAAAATTTGTTTTGTCGTGTAATATGTTTGAAGGGTTGCAATTTTTAATTATGAACACGTGCACTGCGGCGCCAATTTTCATAGCCTTTCGGCTGGTGCGTATGAGGCGTTTTAGAGGCACAGTTTTTTTTTATGGGATGGGAGGGCAAACGAGCAGGCGTGTCACCTGATGGTAAGCAACCAACGCCAGCAACGCATATAGTGTTACTGTTGCGTTGCCAACCTTTAAGGGATAGGAAGTGATGGGGGATGATGGGGTTTTTTTTTATTTTTTTTATTTTTATTTATTTTTTTTATGAGACCTCGCCGGCCTCATAGAATATCGCTTCTCTAAAACACCTTCAAATACCCCAAATGTGACTATATTTGCTTGAAACTTCTACATCATATAAATAAATATACACTAAAATTGAATCCGGCTTCGCCCTCAGTTATGGCTTTTGAGTATTGAATAAACAACACAAATATATATGACATGTCTTCTGCCTCACATCGCACTGAAAGAAAGTATGATTTGTATCTACACTAGGGATGGGAAGTTGCAACTAAGATAAAACATATTTATTGGAATACGTTAACAAAATATTTTTTATTAAAACAGGGTAAACAAAAAGATGGACACAAAAAGTTTTTTTTATTTGCTGCCTGACTGCTATTCAAGGTACTCCTTAATTTGTCATAGCAACCTCTGCAACGCTTTCGCTGACCACCTTTTTGAAGCACATGATCAGCACATTTGCCAAGAGGAAATCCTGAAATAAACACTTGCCTTCAGCCTCCATCAGTGTAAAGATATAAATATTATGAATGTGTGCTGTGTGTAAGGATATTTGGGCAGAATAAAGAACATTTTATTGTAGTGAAATATTTAAGTCATGCTTAGTATGAAAACGGCAGCGAAAATTTGGCTAGAGGTTATTTGAAAAAATCCCTTTATCGTTATTTATCGTGACTTGTCCCAACACTAAGCTAAAATGCGCTGTGCTCGCGACGCCCGCACCCCGCTTTGTGCGTTTATGAGGCCTGCCACTTTAGAGGCGGATTAGACGTTCCTTTTTTTATGGGATAGGAGGGCCCACGAGCAGGCGTGTCACCTGATGGTAAGCAACCAACGCCGCCCATGGACACCAGCAACACATATAGTGTTACTGTTGCGTTGCCGACTTTTAAGGGATAGGGGATAGGAAAGAATGGGGAACGGGGGTGGGCCTCCGGGTACCTCTCTCACCGAACGGAACGCGGCATGAGCCACTTTACGTCGGTCTTCTGAGAGGTCGTGGTATTTCACCGGTCGAGCCGGCCCATTCATGCAGCGAACTGCTTGGCTTTACCACTGTTATTGCAGTTCCTTCGCAGTAAGCGATAATTATTTGTATTCAGTGCGTTTGGGGCCCAATTAACCTCACATTGTACTTAGTACGCCATCAGGCTAAGCTTCGTGAGAGAATCAAATATGTATATTTGTCTCTGTTATACTCGTAGAAATGTTAACGTAGCTGTCTCCCGCACAGAGTGAAAGAATGCGATTTTGTCTGCCGCACCAGCGAGAAGTCACGCATGTACCAATTCGACCTCATAACGCAGTGGACGTGTTAAAGTCATGAAAATATTTGGAAAAGTTATTTTTGAAGTAATAAAACTGTAACAAAATTTATATAACGCATTGGTTGGGAGGGAGCATCGCAGTGGCGGTAACATTATCAAGCAACGGAATGACATTTTTGTCTAAGTTGTTGAAGGTTACCACGAAGAAGGTGACGATGATTTATCAGTTCAGATGGCATCCACTATAGATGAAAAAGATGTGGTGAGTCCTCTCTCCGATCAGTCCAACTTTGTCATCGTAAAACTCAAGAACGGATCAAGAAATTACACACATTTCACACAAATTTATCAATTTGTACCGATCACGTCACTATTCTTCAATAGAAGGAACGGTACTCCTTTAGAAGTGGTGTTTTTAACATAGCAACCTGGGGATTAGGATCGACAGGATACTGGAAGAGCACCGCATAGACCACCAACTATTAGAAATGATAATAATTTATAAATATTGTTAGGCGTTGAAATACAATGATATATAAACTGTTTTATGTTGTGCCGTAGGCAAAGTAAAATTACCACAATTGATGCCACCAGCAGATCCTTTAACCTCTTTAGTTTCTGAGATTGGAAATAATTCTAAGTATTACTTGGCCAATTAATAGGTATCTATATCTATACTTTACTTTAAAATCGGAGTGTCATGTCGGTTTGTAATATCGACATAACCGCTTTAATTTGTGTGTGAAAAAGTGCACGTATTTACTGTATTCATTTAATATACATATATACGGTATATACACCAAAATTTTTTTTGTCTGTTTGTTTGCTCCGGCTAATCTCTGTAATGGCTGGACCGATTTTGACGGGACTTTTTAGTAGGTAGTTGATGTAATAAGAAGTAACTATTACTTACTTTTATTGTGGAAAAACCACAATAAAAGTAATCTTTTATTAACTCATAAAATGCTTTTCAGGCGAAACAAAGTTTGCCAGGTCAGCTAGTAATCATATATATTAAGATTTCTCTTCTCGAATATAACTTTAAATCTCGCACCTACTTTAGAATTGTTGTAAAGAATGGATCTCTTGCATAAAATGAAAAAAAAAACTTTACATTGCGTACGACGAAGCCTATGTTGTTTTCAGTAAACATTAAGAATACATAGATACTTATTACCTTCAAGTTAAATGCCTCGCGGGGTACGAAGGAGATCAGTATAGGGCGCCATAAGGCACGGTTCATATACACCTGACTCGGTTCTTTGACTTTCATAGCTGCTGTAATACACGCTTGTCGGTTTTTAAGGCTCTGGAAAGGATATATGAAGCGAATGTGAGTGGTAGGGTCGGGATCGGGAGACCAAGACGGAGCTACCACGAGCAAATAAATGGTCTGTTTAAATAAGGCAAAATGCGTAGCACCCGAAACCGACGTGAATACATGACGAGATGTATGACTGTGGATGAGGCGAAAGATGTGTGTCAGGATCGTATCTTGTGGAAAGCCAAAGTCTCTGCCTACCCCCATGGGATACAGGCGTGAGCTTATGTATGTATGGAACATTACATGTAAATGAAGTACATATAACACAATTATGTGATATCAAATCTCCGATTATATTAATACTAAACCCAGCTTTGGACTACGTTTAAATGCGACCCAGTCGATAAAACCACACATCTGAATGTCCTTGAACGGAACCCATTGAAATTTAACATTGCTCCATCATAAACCCAGTTTATAGACGAGATTAAAAAAAAAAGAAAAGGTTCCTATGACATCGTGTCCCTTCAATAAAAAAGGCAAAGGATCTTATCTCCGGTTTTTGAACGAATATGGCAGATGGAATAGTTTTAGATAATTTATTATACAAAATCGACCCCCGACTTTGCGGCAGTTTTAGAACTAAATTAATATATTTTTATCTAGTGAACGATCAGCCATTACTAATCCCAAAAGCTCTGCATGCAACGGTCATAGAAATAACAATGAATGATATACTTGATGGGTACACTGTTAGTTGAAGTTAGTTCAATATTTGAAATATATTTAAATATATCCTTTAAATTGTCTTTCATAAATGTATTGATATATTATTTTACCTAAGTTTACATGGGAAAAAAATACTGTGTAGGTATCCCCAGAGTCCATAATGTCTTAGAATAAACAAATCAATTTGAAATTAATTTAATGTCGCGCCAAATCAGTGTTTTTATTTTACTGCAAAATGAGTTATTATACGTTTTTAATGACTAAAGTGACCCATATTTTTTATGAATTAAAGAAGTCTTTTCGGAAGTTATGCGTGATAAATATCGATGACTAATAACCTTGTGCCCGGTGTATGCCAATAGTTTCGCCACTTATTCCATTGGGGACGTAACGTAACGATTCGGCGACTCGAGGCTTTAACTGCCGCTGCCTGGTGGAAAAAGGCGTGAAGGAACATTTTAAAATACAGTGAAGTCCCTGACAATCAGGCATGCAAAACACTGAATGTAGAAAGACAAACATTATCTAGGTATAGATATTAATATCCGAAGCGAAAACTTTGGGTCTCATAGCTTCGTATTAATTGAAAAGGAGCATGAAGTTTCGGTCTCAGAAGAAGTGACGAATGCAATATTTTCTTCATTTAACGTTATGCATAAAATTTAATTACTGGTACTTTCAATAAATAACACGTTACACACACTACCGTTGATTACTTTACATTTGTACCCACTCGCATAAATATTAAATGATTTTGGTATTATATTAAATATTTGGTATTATTTGTCTATAGTCTGACTGGATGGCAAATAGAAAATTATTTAAATTAATTTAAATTGCAAATGATTATTTTTGGCAATCGAACCTTATTCGACCTTGGTGGTCCAGTTCTAAATCTATGGACGCGGTTCAGATCCTCACACTGGCTCACACCAATGACTTTTCTAAGTTCTTTTCGGAAGTTATTTGTGAAAAATATCGATGAACAAAAACTTTGTGCCCGTTAAGGCAATAGGTTCGCCACCTATTCCATTTTGAGACGTAAACATAACGGCGAGACGAGGCTTAACTGCCGCTGCCTACACCTTCGGGTAGAAAAAGTGGTGAAGTTATATGTTTAGAACCTTATTAATGTTCAAAGTTATAACTTATATTAAACGTGGACGAATATCGACCACTGGGTGACCACTAGTTTTGATAAATCTTCATGCATGATTTGACATGTTGTAACTTGTATCTACTCGCTTTCTTCTGTATTGTGTTTGACAAGCTTTGTATTAGTGTTCATTACTTAGTTTATATTTTACTGTATACAATAGACGACTGATATTCATTACATATTATGTATTTTGATCAGTAATTAGTCCTAGTATATAAATCCAAAAATATCTTTAGTCCATGATTGTCTTGCAAAATGTTTGCCGGTATACTTAAATCGATTTTATCTATTATTATTTCTATGGTATAATCGATTCACTACGATGGACGAGGCGACGAAAGTTTGGCGTCAATGTACAAACATTTTATATGGACTGATATGGGGTTATCTAATCAGAAAACAATTTTATTGCATTTCTTTTTTAATGGCGTCGTATTCTAATTGATACGACTCTGTCACTTTTTGTCATAGGCAGGCAGCTGGCGGCGAGGAATCAGGATCAGTGCCGACATGATTTTTGGGTGGTTATGCTGTCGAAAAGGGAGTTGCAAAATTTTCTTCAAAGTCAACGGAGAAACAGGCATTTATTTGTAACCGAGGAAATGTGACACTAGTAAAAGTAACAACTTACTAATGTGTAAAGTAGAAAATACTCCTAGGTTTTCAAAGTGGAGAGGAGATGTATGGATCTTTGAAAGTAAATACATATTTCTTTGTGGAAAAAGAGACTGGCAGAGAGTGAAGATAAAAACATAACATAACATAACATAACTTCACGCCTTTTGTTACCCGAAGGTGTAGGCAGCGGCTGTTAAGCCTCGTCTCGCCGTTATGTTTACGTCCCAAATGGAATAGGTGGCGAACCTATTGCCATACCGGGCACAAAGTTTGTCAGTCATCGATATTTATCACACATAACTTCCGAAAACAATTTCGAAAAGTCATTGGTGTGAGCCAGTATCTGGAATCGAACCCCGGACCTCTGGATCAGAGGCCGTGCGCTCGCCCACTGCGCCACCGAGACTGTGAAGATATTCTTTTCTTATCAAGACAATAAACTTAATATATTAAAAGATATAATGATTAGTTATCTATAACTTCGTATATGTATAGTTAGGGTATTTGACACAGTTTTCTTTCCATTGTTACAAAGAACATAACTTTGTTGTAGAAACTATGTATGACCGGACCACACTATTTTACTCTATTTATTTACTTCTTATTTACTACCGATGAGACCAAAATTATTCGACAACTTCAATAATAAGTCCTTTGTCCGCCCACGGGCGAACGTCCGATTTTACTAACCTTATATTTCGTTGTCTCTGAGAAATGAATAAAAATACGGACACACATTTTAATATTATTTATGTATTTATTTAACATACAAATGTTATATATGTACCCACGTATGAAGTGGGGGGAACAAATTTCAATTATATCGCTTTGAAAAGGTTATATAAAGAATAGTATGGATATTCCGTCTGACACGTACATTGTATTTTTTGTGTATTATTATAAAAGCCGCCCTGGTGGAAAGAGACTGGCTCCGCGCACTGACATCTGCAATATCGAGAGAGTCACAGTTGCACAGACAGTCTTTAAACGAGGGATAAGCCTAGTAATAACTCTTGTAAAAACAAAACGCGGCACAATCCACATTTAGTTGATATTCATTCTGGAAGCCGGGCCATTAATGCAGAGAGCTGTGTGACTGCACTACCGCAAAACATTAAATGCAATTAAATTAAATGTAAGTAATTAAACAAAAACATTAAATGTAACATCATTAAAGCATTACTCAGTGATTAAAGAATTTAATCAGTAATACTTTGGAATTAATTTACGTAAAGAATTTTAATTTCAATAACATTATTTTCTTTATATTATAACAAATCTGTAAAACTTTTTTAATCACCTGGTTGTACTCGAATATTGCTATCTATTATTAGGCTTTTTTCCGAATACCATTAGTAGTTGTTGTATGGTGTAAGAAGTTAGTTATTTTAATTTAACCTTACTTCAGGTACAGTTAAAGATTATTTATACGAGTTTTATCGGACGAACTAACGGTGTTCAGACTCCAGGAACAGGACAGAGTCCAGGAAACATGAGGATGAAGCAAGGTCGTATATAGCAATGGAAAAATTCTTAAAGCTATATACAGGCAAGTGTTTAGCTCAGCCAAGTTATGGGTCTTTCGTCAGCAAACGTTCGCTTAATGAAAATACATTAAAAATGCGCCTTACCGTATTTGATTTATATAACCACTTACGAAGCATCACTTATGGAGGATTTAAAGTAATCTGGAAACTGCCACTGTTCTTATATCACATATGCTGGAAAAAAGTACTGGATATACTGGTTTCTAGTAGCTACTTTAAGTGCGTTGATATGATAATATTTCGCAAATAAAATAGTGTACATTATAGCTTATAGAGCTATTAATATTATTAGTATATTATCTACTTTAGAGTTATAATTGTAAACAAAGAATTAAACTAAATGATATAACAAAAGTGAATAAATAAATCATAAATCAGATACAACTTTGTCAGTCTTCGGTATTTATCACAAATATCTTCTGAAAACAAGTTACAAATTGGCTAGATTAGTTAGGTTGTAGGAAAATTTATACCAACCAAATTTCCCTAACGACTTGGATGGAGACAAAATATAAATAATTGTAAAAAATATGTTCAATATTCAAGTCTCATCCATACAATGCTAACAGCCCACATTTAAATTTATGATCTAAATTGTCAATCTGTAACTTTTCGCCAAATAAACTTTAACGCTAAAGGGATACAGCATATTTACATTCAAAACGTGAAGATGGCAAAAAAAGTGTGCAATATCTTTAAAAAATTATAAAATTTGTTTGCGAATGCGCATATCTCGAGATATATGGTCGAGATAACTGATCGTTATTTTAAATAAATAAATCGGCTATTCTGCATATCGGAATCCTCTCAATGAGTACGTAATGTAAGAATTTTTTAACTAAATGATACATTTTATATGTGAACTAATTATTGTCAATTTCAATATCTTGTTAATATTATAAATACCAAGATTGTAAAGATATTTGGGTGTTTGTTACTCAATCACGGGTCAACTGCTGAATAGAATTGATTTAAAATTTAAATATTGATAGAAACGATTTAGGCTTCTTGTTATCTCCTTAAAATTATCCTCCTGGATTATATTAGTGTTAACCAAATATAATAATCATGTTTAACAGTGGTAAAGTCAAGCAGCATGAATGGGCCGGCTCGACCGGTAAAATACCACGACCTCTCAGAAGTGTCTCATGCCGCGTTTAGTTCGGTGCGAGAGGTACCCGGAGGTACCCTTCTCCATCCTTTCGTATCCTACTACCTTAAAGGTCGGTAACGCAACCGTAGCACTATATGTGTTGCAGGTATCCGTTGTCGGCGCTGGTCACTTACCATCAGGTGACACGCCTGCTCGTTTGCCTTCCTATCCTATAAAAAAAGTGTTACCAAAATTGAACGTGAACTCTATTAGTAAATGTCATCTTATGCATGAGACGTACGATAATGTTGATGACTCATTCCCCTCGAGTAATAAGTTGCACTTTTATTTCTTTTATGAATCACACATTGACAAACAACTCAAACAAACAAACACGCGTTGCGTTATTCCTAAAATGCAATATTAAAAACGCCAAACAAATATATAGTGATGATACCTTTTTGGATTTTGGTTATTTTCTTTTTACATATGTATGTGAAATTCATGCATAAGGTTGGCCATTTGATCTTGTTATATTAAAGTACTACATCTATAAGAGCTGTAGACCGCACACAAAGTGCGGGACTTAGCTTTAGGGTAACTTCGATGCGAGGCTTGAAAAATAATAAAAATATACATGTGAACATAAGATGATAGCAATATATTTATATACGAGATTATAGTATAGGTACTATATATTTAATTTAATTTACATTACATTTATTTTTTACATTTATGTATAATAATAATTATAAACAAGAGTGAGAAGTAGTAGATTAGTTTCTGCGACTTTTGTTTGAGAGGTACCAAGTTTAAATCCACTACCGTTCGGATACTAATGTTACGAAGGTTTCATCATCATTCATCATTAGCCTTTTGAGGTCCACTGCTGGACATGGCCTCCCCCATAGAGCGCCACAACTGCCAGTCCGCTCGATTGAGCGGACTGGCAGTTATGGCGGCGTATGATTATGGGGGGTTTTTGCCATAATCGCCACTCTTGGCAGGCGGGTTGGCGATCGCAGTAGGCTGTATTTTCTTGAGAGAGAATGCTGCTGCCCGTTCTTCTAGCTTTTCCCTTAGTCGCCTTTTACGACACCCACGGGAAGAGATGGGGTGGCGGTATTCTAAGCCGGCGCCACACAGCAAACGAAGGTTTAAATTAAACCAATTTTTAAAAAAAACCTATTTCAAAAATTAACATTGTAGTATAGCTGTTTAGCTACATCTAGTTACAAAAAATAGAAAATAAACATTGTGGTATGGAAATAGGCAACGAATGAAACGTAAAGCAATGTATTACGATTACATGTTCACGCCGTTAATTTCTAATGGTATAAGCATCCGTATTGAGTCCAATAACAGAGGTGTCGTTTGATATCGGGCGCAATTTCATCAGTCATCGTTATATGGGCACAACATAACTGCCTACTCATGGCTCACACCAATATTGAATACTGCTCATCAAGACAGAAACTTAACTTTCTATGAGTCGCAGTAACTTTACTCTGTCTTCTTTAACTTGACTCTGTCTTCTTTCGTATATACAGTTGGCCGCATCTTTTCGATTCTCCTTTAAATATACAAATTCCAAGAAAAAGGATTTCCGAAATAGAATTTCGGCGAAACAGCAAATCACGAAACATGGAAGATTTTAATCAGGACATCTAATCCTGTTAACCCCACTCGGACGAAGTTTTACGATATTTCTTAGAAATAAGGAGATATTTTTTCATTTTAATCCTCATTAACTATTAATGAATAGGTTTTTATAAAAACTAAACTAGTGCTGTGTGGCGCCGGCTTAGAATACCGCCACCCCATCTCTTCCTGTGGGTGTCGTAAAAGGCGACTAAGGGAAAAACTAGAAGAATGGGCAGCAGCATTCTTTCTCAAGGAAATACAGCCTACTGCGATCGCCAACCCGCCTGCCAAGCGTGGCGATTATGGCAAAACCCCCCATGATTGAGTGGACCGGCAGTTGTGGCGCTCTATGGGGGAGGCCTATGTCCAGCAGTGGACCTCAAAAGGGCTAATGATGATGAAACTATTGTGGCAGAGCCACACAGTTCACTTCATGAATGGGCCGGCTCAACAGGTGAAATAACACAATCTCTAAGAATATCGGTGAATAGTGGCACATTTCTCGTCTCGTTCGGTGAGAAAGGAATCCGGAAGATCACACGAGTTCCCACTCCCTTTAGGTTACAGGTGTCCCTAGGCTCCGCCGGTTGCTTACCATCAAACAAGCGTGTTAGTTGGGCCCTATAAAAAACTATAGATAGAAAAAAAAACCACTAAAATAGCCCAAAAACTTCAGCCACTTACAATTTAACAACAAATTTCGAACATCAATAGATAGTTCAAGTAGATTATTGCGTGTTAGTAAATGAATGTTCAACGCTGTCCACTCTGACTAGGTACTACAACTTCGCAGCAAAAAAGATTAAAGAAACAGCCGTTAAGTTTACGACATTAACGGGTTCGGCTCTCGAGTCGTGTAAAAAAAAAATGTTTGTGAATGTGTCACTGTTGTTGGGAATATTAACCGTGTTTAGTAGAGAGCTATTTTTATTGTAGAATGGTTGATAATGTACAATGATTTAGATCTAGGTGAGTAAGCTCACTTTGATTTAACAATTTTTTTTATAGGATAGGAGGGCAAACGAGCAGGCGTGTCATCTGATGGTAAGCAACCAACGCCGCCCATGGACACCAGCAACACATATAGTGTTACTGTTGCGTTGCCGACCTTTAAGGGATAGGGGATAGGAAAGGACGGGGAAGGGGGATATGCCTCCAGGTACCTCTCTCACCGAACGAAACGCGGCATGAGCCACTTTACGTCGGTCTTCTGAGAGGTCGTGGTATTTCACCCGTCGAGCCGGCCCATTCATGCAGGGAACTGCTTGGCTCTACCACTGTAAATATCACTGTACTAATCATTTTCCCTATTCCTGTTAAATAAACACACACACGGATCATCTGATGGTAAGTGCTTACATAATAAAAGATACGGCGTCACTCATATTTTCTTCTGAATAGCCCCTCAGGCTGACCAATTTAATATCCAAGTAGTAGTACTCATGAACTAGTGGTCGGTGTTCCTTCCTTGTAAACAGAGGTAGACTAGCTCCATTCCCACCCATGAAAAAATAATTGAGTGATATAACATAACATAACTTCACGCCTTTTTCTATGCGAAGCTGTAGGCAGTGGCTATTAAGCCTCGACTTGCCGTTATGTTTACGTCCCAAATGAAAAACTGGGCACAAAGTCTGGGCACATAACTTTCGAAGTGTCATTGGTGTGAGCCAGGATTTGAACCCGCAACCTCTGGATTCAGAAGCCGTGTGCTCGACCACCGAGACTACTGAGTGAGTGATATGGATGTATGTATGCTTGATCTGTAGGTACATAGCAATTAGATTAACGTATATCAGTTCGTCTGAGCTAATTTACAATTGATACCGCGGAAATTCATCCTAATATAAAGAGGTCTATTAAAAAAAGCTCACTACACAATTCCAAATTTCATGAATTCTCTCTTATTTTTCGTGGCAATAACCATTAGACGCACAGTTCTAATAAATGGTAACTGAATTATAAAATATGTTTTACAAAATGCACGTCAGTATGTCTTTACATCAACCAGTTAAGGGGTATACGATCAGCTTTTTTATTCATGACATTTGTCAACGTCATCTAAATCAGGATGTCTTTTAACGCGACTCAGGTATCATTTAAGAAAAAGGTAAAAAATAACATTATTTTTTGTGCATTTAGTACTTTTGAGACATGGTGCAATAAAAAAAACAATGCCGCTACTAGCTACTAGACGTCTATGTACAGTTTTTAATCACGCTATGCAACTTTTTATCGTAGATCTATAAAAAACGGTTCATGTTAAAGTGTCATATATTACTTATTATACCCGCGAGGGGGCGTTTAACGCGTTAAAGGTTTGCACGAGACATTAGAAGTTCCACTTCAAAAACTATATATGGATATTTGACTATCGTTGACACATAAGTGACGCAATCCGCTGCCGTTTAGACCTGTGTTGTAACAGGACTTCTCAGAGTATTAACGTAAAGTGGCTTATTAGTATGGTCCAAAAATACCAGTTCCTCCATCACATACCTTGCCTCTATAATGACGAAACCTACCTTATCATAGCCATAATATTTCATTAGGGCGCGAACGAATCCAGTTTCTACGAAAACATTAGTAGCATACCAAAAAGACTGAAAGAATTACAATTCATGGCAATCCTCAGCGTGTTCTGAACGGTTGCGGAAGTAAGTTAAATGTTTAAACGATTCAGACATGACAAAACGCAGAGCTTAATGCAAAAACTTCTCTTTATGTGGCACACCTACAT
The DNA here is from genome assembly GCA_905147225.2 of Euproctis similis. NCBI lineage: Eukaryota > Metazoa > Arthropoda > Insecta > Lepidoptera > Erebidae > Euproctis > Euproctis similis. The sequence goes on from LR990106.1 coordinate 16,454,959, forward strand.
AACTAAGCATCTTGTATTTAAACATAACAGTGGCAGAGCCCAGCAGTTCGCTGCATGAATTGGCCGGCTCGCCCGGTGAAATATCACGACCTCTCGGAATATCGGCGTGAAGTGGCTCGTGCCGCGTTTGGTTCGGTGAAAGAGGTATCCGGAGGCCCGATACTCTTTCCCCTTCCTACTCCCATAAAGGACGGCAACGAACCACGATGTTCATGGGCGGTGAGAAGTTGCTTACCATCAGGTGACCCACTTGCTCGTTTTCCCTCCTATCCCAGAAAAAAATATTAAACCTGCACATTTAAGCATCAAAACAATATCGTCTTCTCCTTAACATAACACGCCACAAGCTTGCTCCCGCCGCTTTTGTGCTTACACTGATTTATTAAGTCCCTATATTAGGTTAAGGACATAGTCATGTGCGTCGGCGAAATTAAATATGTGTCATTAGATTCGTTTCATTTTATTGTTAATTTTAATCCTAACTATCATATTACAATCGTTAGTGTTCAGTTGGGAAAGAAGGTTTTAGATGGCAGTACGGAAGATGTAGCCGCTACAAAACTGTCCAGAGGTTGTTTATTTCTTTAACCCAATAATTCTAAAACTAAAAAAATACACGAATCTATTGTTAATCATCCCAGTGATAACAGAAACAGTAGTAAGTAAGTACCTACGGATGTATGCTCTTTTAGACTTTCTGCAAAGAATGCTTGTGAAAGATGTTCTATATTCTGAGCTTGGAAACTACCGTTAAGCGTTCGCATTTATAAGACTGAAATTGAAATATCAATAAAAAAATTACTATAAAAAAAAAGTTAAACCGACTTCTAGAAACGTAAACCACACAATCTATAAGTATATGAAAACAGTACCTCTATAACTAAAAAGCGATAAATAATGTGACTTACTCATTCGTATACTTAATACAATATACAAAACGTAATACTTTAATAAAAGTCATCTTTAACTATTATAATATTTACAAGTACGTTATTTATCGCTTTTTAGTTATAGAGGTAAAGTTTTCATATACTTATAGATTGTGTGGTTTACGTTTCTAGAAGTCGGTTTAACTTTTTTCTTAAAGTAATTTTTTCAAAAGTTTTAGTGATACTAATGAGTTGTGAATAGAAGTTAGTTCATTTACATGGCTTTCAGTTTAGTAAATATATTTTCACTAATTACAAGTCCGTTTGTTAAATGGTTGATATTTTAGGGAGCTATAATTGTCATAAATAGGTACTTAGATAAAAGAGTATGATAATACTTGCTAAGTATTTATATTTTTGTAATTATCATGGCTAGACCCGATAACACGATACAGACCGAATGAAGGCTAATCGTAGCCTGGAAACGATTGCAGAAAAAAAAACATTTTTACAGAATTATGTCGTCCTAACCGTATAACAGTTCTGTGGCTTCATCATCAGCACAGCAGTATCAGACGTTGATTTAAGCATACCTCCCAAGCAACACGTTAGTCCTATATACTACTAAATAGTTTCCATCGACTAACTGCAGTACTGTCTCCCAACTCCTAACCTTTAAAGAGTTCTGTGGCTTCTTCATCAGCATAGCGGCATCACGTGTATATTCCAGCATACTTCACCAGCAACACGCTAGCCCTGCATACTGCCAAGTAGTTTCTATCGACCAATTGCAATGCTATCTTCAAACTCCTAACCGTTGAGGAGTTTTTTGGCTTCTTCATCAGCACAGCAGCATCAAATGTTGGAACTATAAAGAATATCCCTAAGACATCAATATTTCGAATTAAAAACACCATACTCGCATACAACTTTTGGTGGATGCCTTTGATTTCTCCTGGTTCCCATCATCAGATCCTGATCTGGTGAAAATGAGACCATATCGGAAGTAAACAATAAACAACGACAAAAATTTTGAAATCGCTCCATAATTGACGAAAATATCGGTGAATATACATAAAAAAAATATTATAAATACAGACGAATTGAAAACCTCCTCCTTTTTTCGAAGTCGGTTAATAAGAATTCTTTAAATCTGTTATGTTCGTGTTTTAGTTGAATCGTGCAAAAACAAATAAGTAAACTTAAATATATAAAATTAATATCCTTAAAATCATCGTAATTCTGATTCAAAAGATAAGTATCTGCTTTGAAAAAACCGAATGCTCTTCCTCAGGTACCGTATTAGATGTATGTAAAAAATCGCTCACGCTCATCGCTACTCCTCTAACTAAATATCGACCCTAACGAGAAATGTCCACTATCCTTCTAGGGTTTTTTTTTCTATATCGTTTATCATAATATATAGTTATCTATTTTGTACCCATTGGCTATTCGGAGTGACTCATTTTTTTTCGGGTCCCCCGGGCGTTTGGGAATTTTTGACCTTAACATTTTACGAGTACAGATTTCTTAATATATTTTGTTTAGATGTTATATGATATGGTTAAGTTAATAGTAGAGATTCCTTTTTATTCATACGAATAGATATGTACCTATATTATTTGGATACGGTCCTTATGGGGAACGAGTATTGTGTTAGAAATGATCTACTATAATTTTAACTGTATTTGTGGAGAAGGCAACTAATAAATATAATGGGTAAATATACGGAACTATTAAGAATAAACTCCTTTTCATGCTTTGCTTTTCTGTTCTTTTTTTGTTGTGTACAAGATTAGAGCAGGTCAGTTTATGATATGACTTTTGTTCACCGATAGTTGTCCTTTTCTGTTACCAACATTTAATCCTGTCCTCTTGTCACTATGATGACTCAACTGTGCCCACGTAAAAAACTCTCTCATGTTTACATATCTATGGTAGTTTGTCTATGGTATTTGTGGATGATTTTGTATAGAAGTAGTAAATGTAACTAAATGAGGCCGTAAAAAACTTCTAGAGACGAGTGAATCTATGGAAAGTTCCTAGGAAAGTCAAAGTTTAGTGAAATCAGTTACTAAAAGTAGTGAATAGATTTTTAGATGTTTTGAAAACAGACGCCAGTGTGTTTCCCAGGGAATTGGTGAAAAAAAAAGATTTTTAAAAGAGAAGTGAAATGAAGAAAATGCTATGAAAACAAAAATACAATAGTGAATTGTTATTATTAATTAGGTACTGCAATGGACAAACATTGTTATTTGAACTTGAGGTATGTCTAATTCTCATGAAAGTAATAAAACAAAAACATCGAATTCTATTCAATATTTTTTAGCGGATCGTCGGTCCAGACAAACAAACATAATACCAGACTTAAATTCCTGTATTTTTTTTAACCAAAAGATATGTTTAAATGCTTAGACAAAACGAGATAACAATCTGAGAGGTGCGTTTGAGATTTTTTTGTTGTTGAAATGATTAAAGGACCGAGGTTCGAGTCCGGTCGTGATACATTGTAAAGGAATGTTGGTATGAGAAGGGCAGTAGTTATTTCTGAAAAATGTCAATTGAAATTATTAGCTCTATGCCGATAAAATAACCTATTTTTAATACTGACTACTGTAAATATAATTAATGATTTCTACTTAGAATCTTTAAATTAAATTAATAATTATTATATTCTAAGGAATTATTAGTAGTCTCGATTGTTGGAAGGTTGAGCACCCCGTTTCTGAATAAGGAAGTCGTGGGATCGAACCTTAGCTCACACCAATGACTTCTCGCTATTCTTTTCGTAAGTTAAGTGTGATAAATATCGATGACTGAAAAGTTTGCCCCCGGTATGGCAATAGGATCCCAACCATTTAGGATGCAAACATATCGGCAAGTCAAGGCTTACTCTAGGTCTGGTCGGCATACTATGGCATTTTTTCGAACTATCCAAGTCTTCAAAAGATCAGCAGATTCAGCAGAAAATCCCACAAAAATGCTAATGCAAAATTATTTTTTCAATAGTAATTAAGTAGGCAATAAATAGTCCAGTGAGAGTAGTTAGGTACTACGAGGGTGTGATTTATTCATTACTAGCTGACCCCGGCGAACTTTATTCCGCATCAAAATTAACAAATGAGTAAATTTTGGATATCATGAGGTTCATTCAGGTTGTGCTATTTATCGGCTTTAACTGCTGCCCTCCTATGTTAATACAGATGTATTCGTTTAAACTGCATGCTGTAAAGGGCCAGGATCATCTATATTACATGCACAATCTACTTAAGTCACTTTATTGAATGGAAATTAATGCTGTAATGTTTAAAATGTCTTCGTAAATAAGCCATTATTTCTTGTAAAAAGTAAAAGAATAGTAATGGTCATTGTGGGTTATCCCTAAGAGATAGACATATGCTCTTGAGGATTTTTTTGTAGGCCTTTGGAAGGTTTTTAATAATGTAGAACATTGTTTTGATCTATCACTTACGGTTCAGCCAGCGTTTGCAATTAACGTGCTAAATCTCGAAAATTATCATTTTTTCTTAGAACATCATATATGAATTATAGATCAAAACCACCCCGTTGACATCCTCTAGCTATTAAAAACCGCATCAAAATCTATTGCGCAATTTTAAAGATATAAGTATATAAGGGGACAGACAGCGGAAAGTGACTTTGTTTTATACTAAGTTAATGTTATCGTTTCTAAATATCCGTATCGAGCCCCGAGGCAAGTTTGTTTTGCAATTAAACATCAAATAACACTTGACTAACATCAGCCCCGGATCTAGGGGGGGCAAGCCGGGGCCCATACTCCGGGCGGCAAGTTCAGGGGGCGGCAAGTTTAGGGGGCGGCCAAATTACTATAAAGTTACATAACTTTGACGGACAGAATAAATAACAGTACAAGTACAAAAAATGACTGACCATAAACGGTCTCTCTAGCAATCAGGCTGTGTTATTAGCAGAAAATCACCCCAAAAAGATTGAATTTAGATCTACTGAAAGCAGTGGCAGACATTTAACATCGTCTATGGGGTACAGGTTGTGGGTTATTAGCAAAACGGTTACAAGATCTTGGCATATATTTTCCAAGACAAAAACTCTGTGCTGCAAGATTTACCAACTGTCTTCTACCGTCCTTTTATTTTGGTACACTGGGAAAAAATGCTGTGGGCATACGCCTCCCACCGGGAGGTGGAAGGGTTATGAAGGGCTCCCGGGAGATGGTATTTCGGTGTAAACAACCCAGCGCCGTTCCCGCTTCGTCATGTTAGAGAATAATGGAACACCGCTTTCAGCCGGTCCTCCCCGATGAATTGCCGCCCTTACGGCAGGCTCCGCGCGCCCCTCGCGATGTTGAGAGGCTCGGGAACAGCCGAGAATCGGTGTCGGTAAATACAATGCGCGTGAGGGCGCCCCACGCCAGTCAACCGCCCGACCCCCGGAAGGAGTTGTTGTCGGCGATCGAAATGTCGCCTAAGCTCCTTCCTCCCCTTCTTCTCCTGTGGAGCGGAGGCCGCGAGAAGATTGTCCTCCCTCACCCGCTCAGTCGCCTCCTTCTCTGTAATCACCTCCTCGCAGAAGGAGGCGAACATACTCCGAGCCGCACCTCCGGCCAGCATGGCAGCTACCACGTTGGGGAGCGACATAGTTCGCTGTCCTAACGGTAAATTGTTGTAAATTGTTGAACGACCCACCGCGCTGAAAAGGCCTGTTTAAGGCCTGCTAACTGAGCTAGCTGACACTTCAATAAGTGCAGATTAGCCGGCTACCAGTATCCAGTTGGTTCCGGAGCTGTAAAGCACGCTCATATCACGTTGCGAATCCATGCAGCTACTCAGATAGTCAGCCAGGAGCCGCCGTAGATAGAGAGTGGATCGTTTCTAAGATCGTCGAATGGGGGACGGAGTCAAAGGCGTTGGCGATGCCGAATGACACCGCCTGAACCTTTAGACGGGCCAACGCGTCAATGGTCGAACGCCCTTTTCGGAATCCGAATCCACCCCGTCTAAAGGTACCAGTATCCGTCCCTTCGTGAGGACGGCCTGGACCGCTGCGACCAGGCACTCGAGGCGCATCGCGCCCATGCTGCTGCGGTCGGGTCAAATAGGGCGGCACTTGACCGCCCTGACCTCGCAGCATCCGATGTTCGCGATCGCCGTTTCCGCTTCCTCCTTGGCGACCGAATCGTGTAGATTGGTCACCACCAACGCCGCCAGTTTTACCGGCCGCACTACGCTTGCCACGTCCGCGATTGCCTCCCGCAGGTTGGAAGCGTAAAGATCCGCGTGAATGCCTGGGCTGTGGCTTAGGTCCGGCGGCACGACACCAATGTGATCCCCAGCTGGGCCCCAACTGACGGAATAGTCATACGAGATGGTCGGCAAAACATGTTGCTGTGAATGCCCTATTAAATAATTTGCTGTTCAAGCCTTAGAAGAAGTTTTCTTTATGGTATACCGGATACGCGGCCTGAGTAGTAGTAGAGGACAGCGGCAAACGGTAAAATAAATGTTAGTGGGCGGGGGCGGCATTTTTCAGTTTTTGCCCCGCCTAAAAAAAATTTAAGATCCGGGGCTGAATAACATATAGATTCATGAGAAAATAACAGTCAAAAAGATGGATTTATAAATACATACGTATTTAAAAAAGTGTCAACTTATCATATAATGTTTTTAAGCCAGAGTAACTACTGAGGATTGTTATTAAATTATAGTAGCAATATTTAATTAGTGAGGTATATATTATGGCATATTATTATATGTTTTTTTTTTATATTTTGAAGTACTTGCTATATACTACACCAAGATATAGGCGGTGGTAGCTTCACCTCGACTCACCGAAGTTTTGCGTCCCGAATAAAATAGTTGGCAGAATCTATTGCTACACATCGGGCTCAATTTTATCAGTGACAGAGCCATGTAGTTCGCTACATAAATGTGCCCAACCGTTAAAATACCACGATCTTGACATAAAGTAGTTCAAGCTGCATTTCCCCTCTTCCCCCCACCCTTCCTATTCCTCTCCCTTAAACATCGACAACGCAACTACGGCACGATCTGTGTTGCATCTGTTTGATAGTAAGCAACCAGCGCTACCCATGAACGGGTAGCGCTGGTTGCTTACTGTCAGGCGATACGCTTACTCGTTTGCCATCTCTTCTGTAAAAAATTAAATTAAAAAAGACATCGAAATTTGTCTCACGTAATTTCCGAAAAGTCAATAAAATTAACCAAAAATATTTTCATTTCTAAGTCAACAATAAGTATTTTATTATATTAGTATATTTTATATATTTAGGTATATTAAAATAACATGTAGGTAATATTTTATCAAGCCGGTGGTAAACTTTCGCCTTCCAAATTTGTCAAAGCACAGCTCGTTGATGTCTTTTTTATGTAAATGTTTAATAGTATCGAATATAAAATCAAACAAGACATTATACAATGAAATTTTTTGCGAATTTAATTTTAATATATTAAGAAAACTCACTGTCGTTTCTCGATATTTAATATTTAACATTGTCATAGTTTCTGGCCAATCAATCATAATATAATCAATACTAGTTGACCCGGTAAACTTTGTTCCGCAACAAAAGTCATAAATAAGTAAATTTAGGATTTATCACTTTTTTTAACTATCTCATACATGAATTATAGATAAAAACCAGCCCGTTAATACTCTCTAGTTATTAATAAAACCGAATGATAGGCTTTAAGATGCGAAGGCGTTGATCTTTCTGATACCTCTCTCACCGAGAGAAACGCGGCATGAGCCACTTTAAGTTGATATTCTGAGAGTTTGTGGTATTCCACCGATCTAGCTCGCCCATTGAGATAGCGAACTGCGTGGTCCTACTAATGTTATTTGTATCAGACGAGAGGTCTCTTTCAATGGAAAACTATTTAATAAAGCGTAAAAAAATAATGTGTAGTTTACCTTCACGGTATCCTATCGGAAGGCTATAGTTCAAAGTTTACTTCCGTTTTCATATTTTTTATTATAAAAGTCCCATTTTTCTGGTCTACATTTAAAGCTTTATTATTCTCAATTTTCGAAATGTAACGAATAAAATGAATGTAATTTGTTAGGCGAGTATACAATAATTGACAAATCGAAAAATATGTTTTTAATTAATTTAAAAATCGCATATTATTACATATTTGTTTGAAACTTCAGAAGTCAGACATTAATTTCTGCTTCCGAAAGTACTTATTTAGTCGTGTAAAAATGTGAATTATTAAATCGACATACATAGATAGAAATTACTATATATTAGACTGTGAAAAGTAATTACTATTGGATAAATATCATTTTATATTCAATATTTCATATTGATATAATCAGTACCGCTCAATATAATTATTCTCAAGGAAATCTCTTCAATACATAACCAATTAAGTGCTCACAAATAATCCTAATTTAATAAACACACAACCCTTCCTTCCAATTTTTAAAAACAAACATAAAAAAAAAACAATATCCTTTAATATCGTACTCAATGGATACGCAACAGGGGCATAACTCACGGCTGTAAAGAAAGATCTATAGATCATATAGATCTTTCAAAGAAATTAAAAAAAAAACTGTCCACTTCTACCATAATGCATGCCTTTATATCTATCCCTCTTTATCATTCATTTTGTATAGAGTGTGAATGAGATATCTATATATCTTTATTCATGCTGTTAAAAGTTGCGGTTCTTAGTTTGAAATGAATCGTCGTGAAGGTAGCACGCGTTGTTCGTTTCTCAATCATTCTTTTTTTCCGTTTTGAAAGTTGACGATTTTGTTTTGTAAAATATAGTTAGTGATTTGAATAACTGTGTTAGTGAAAATAGTGACGATTTGTTGTTAGAAAAGCTGTTGTTGGAATTCGTTTTTCATTCATAGAGGTTTGTCTCTTTTTTTATTTTTTTTTATTCATATTCTGTTTAGAAATTTTGTAACATTTGTTGAATCAAAAGGAAGGAAATATTTAAAAGTTATATAATCTGAAAAATGAAAGAAAGGGATTAAACTCTTCGTGAAACTAAATTATTTTCAACTGTTTTTTTTTTTCTAAAAGCATGAAATAAGTTTTATATAAGGGTTTTATATCACAAATATTAAAAAACTGATCACAAATAGATTTTGATAAATAAAATCAATGATTACCATAAATCTCAAAAAACAATTTGTTACTCTTAGAGATATTTTTACTGTAACCGTTTTAGTAATTCTATTAAAATCAAAAATAGTCAATATTCACCAATAATTTTAGTTAAAATGTGTCCTATAATAAATAAACCTGAAAAACCATCAAAACAAAAATTCATCTAAACGTTTAGGCTAGACGACTTACCAGAGAAATATTGTCTTTAAAACGACACGAAAAGCATAACCCTCGTTTCTAGCGTAGCCGGATAAAAAGGCACATAAAAAAAAACACTTTTGCATTTATAATACAAGTGTTACTTTTTGTAGGTTAATACGGGGTTATGGGTTATATGATTCTTATTTATCGCCACATTATAACTTATATGACATCAATAAATTTATATATTCTCGACATTATCTTGTTACAAGACGACGGTTGATGCGTCAAAATATTTCCTCTTCAATATATTAACGGTTACTTTGTACGGACTGGAAAATATTATTAATAGAAACTTATAGCTTTGATCAGAGCAACGTTCTTTTCGATCATATAATCTTTTTTTATGAGATAGAAGGGGAAATGGGCAAGCGTGTCACATGATGGTAAGTGACCAGCGCCGCCCATGAACACCTGCAACACATATAATTTTACAGTTGCGTTACCGACCTTTAAGGGAGTAGGATAGAAAAGGATGGGGAATGGTGGGTGGGCCTCCGGGTGCCTCTCTCACCGAACGATACGCGGCATGAGCCACTTTATGCCCATCTTCTGCGAGGTCGTGGTATTTCATGCAGCGAACTGCATGGCTCTACCACTGTTACAATCGATATGATTATCGGTCGATGATCGGTGATAAAACATGATGAGCATGTTTCAAGAACGACTATTAATCCAGAAGGTTATAAAATTCCTTCATACTTTCATGAGATCTTAAAAATAATGGCTAATATATTGTATGAAATTATTATTTACCGCTTAGTATATGCATCGTCATAGATGTTCATGAATCCAACTCTCACCAATAACTTCAATCGTGAATTCTTAAATATACATAAAACATTTTATGTATATTTAAGAATTCATGTGGTGTCGATCTAGGAATTAGTTGTGTTTAGAAATATATTTCTTCCCGTGGGTGTCGTAAGGCGTATAAAGGATAACCTGATGCGGACCTTATCTACTATCATAAGTCACGCATGATGGCTTAGCGGTTCAGCATTCCGATTTGTTGTTCAAAGATCCCGAGTGTTTTAGTATTTGTGATAAATATTGATGACTAATAAGACTTGCCCATACATTTGGAACTAGTAAATTAATCAGGCGCTGTCACTGTCTACACTTTTGATTATTCAGAGCGTAAAGATGCAAATAATAATATAATATATATATAAAATATATACTTAACTTTCGTGTTGCAGAAAGTATTTAACAATATAATATAGAAATTAGAAAATATCTCTCACAGTCAAGATAATGGAAAAGAGTTTAAAGTTGTTCAATGTAATCTAATTTAACGCCTCCCATCCATCGGGTGCGTATTTTCGTCAACGATAACACCGTTATTACAGCTATGAGATTTGCACCCGAGACTTTTGGTAGAGAATCTTTTGATAGGGTGTGTTCAACCTCTAGGCTACCATGATAATCAAAATTGAAAGTTTTGATCCATAATACATTCGCATATTTTCTACAAATGAAAAGAAGGCGAGGAGGAATTAGAGATTCCATAATTTTGAATTCGGTCTCAATAGTGAATTTAAATAGTAACCGGCACTATAAGTAAAATATTATGTAATCCAATGTCTAGACGCAGCCATGAGCAATCGTTCTGGTATCTGTACTTCTATTATTATAAAGTTTTATTCTATTAAATCGCAGTTCTCAATAAAGTATCACAGATTGATGGAGTTCTTGTATCGGTGATATCAAGGTTCGGACAAAATCTATAACAGTGTCCTTGGTAAGTCTTGGTTGTGGACTTGACACAAAAACAAAGGCATAAATAATACATTTTAAAGGTTTAAATTTCAAACATAAGTTTCAATAATTTAATAGAAATTGTACGTAGTAGCATAGGAACCAATTGACAGCAATATTTAATTACACTCATCATATTTTTTTTTTCATTTGTCCAGTTTTGGACAGGCTATATGTTGCCTTATCTGATGTGTAAATTTTTAAGAAGTAACAAACTTAAAACTAACCTAAACTAACTTACATACATACATACATAAGCTCACGCCTGTATCCCATGGGGGTAGGCAGAGACTTTGGCTTTCCACAAGCTACGATCCTGACACACATCTTTCGCCTCATCCACAGTCATACATCTCGTCATGCATTTACGTCGGTTTCGGGTGCTACGCATTTTGCCTTTTTTAAACAGACCACTTATTTGGTCGTGGTAGCTCCGTCTTGGTCTCCCGATCCCGACCCTGCCACTCACATTCGCTTCGTATACTCTTTTAGTCATTCGGCTTTCATCCATTCTTGCAATATGACCAAACCATCTTAACATACTTCTCTCCACTTTGGTCACCACATCATCCTTCAACTTGCATTTCTCCCTTATCACGCTATTTTTTATTCGATCCGCAATGGTGACTCCACACATACTTCTCAGAGAACGCATTTCCACTGCATTCACCTTACTTTCATGCTTCGTCTGCCACACCCAACACTCACTCCCGTACGTCAGAGTTGGTACCAACACACCATTGTGAATCGTCAAGCGTGCCTTTTCAGACACAGCCTGACTACGCATCAAGGCATGCAGTGCACCATTAACTCTGTTACTAACTACCTTAATCTACCTTAAACTAACTTAATCTAAGTTAACCTAATCATCCATAAATTCGTGGCACTTTATGCATGATGTTCCGAGGGTGTTTTGACGACAATGTAGGAGAGCACACTAAACACGATATTAACACCATTCCCCACATTTGAACTCATATACGGACACTTATTAAATAAAACGCCACGAATTTTATAAAATAATATCCATTGAAACAGAAATTTAAAAAAATAATGCAAAGAACGGACATGACTCTTCCACAGTCCCGCCAAAACTCCCTTCATTATTTAAGTTATTTGACATTTATATTCTATTTTATCGACATCATCTCGATTGTATAGACAATCGAGATGATGTCGATAAAATAGAATATAAATGTGAATAAAAGTGTGCATACCATAGGGTATGCACACTTTTATTCACTATACACAGGAAAATGGCAAGCTGCATCCCCCTTACCTTACGAGAAGAATATTTTAATTAGGGTGACGAAATAACATTCTTTTTTATGATATTGACGATGGATTCCTATTAATTTTCTATAACATTTCAATGGGCATATTCCGCATAGAAAGGAATTTGCGAAGTAAAGAAATGATCCCGCTTTTTTCGTTTTTGTACCCCTACATCTTCGGGTACGAAATGAAAAAAAAGCAACACCTGTCTAACCCCGATTCACCGAATTTTACGCCCCAAATGGATTAGGTGGCGGTACCTATTGCCAAACACTGGGCACAATGTTATCAGTCAAAGAAATTTATCACACATAACTTTCGAAAAGTATTTCAATATGTCGAGCAGAACACAGAAATGGCACGATTCTTGACTCAAATGACAAATCAAATGCAATATTTGACTGAAGAAGACGAACCGGCTTGAATATATATTAATATCATGTAACTAACGTTACGGGGTGTACCTACTACTAAAGAAAAAAAATAATAATTAATCAGGACAATCAAAACTGGTATAATGTTATTCAAAGCATAATTTTTTCGCCTCAAGAACGGGAGAGACACACGGCTCGTTCAGCGATCGGAATCTCGTGTGACGTGTGTCGTTGTAGAGAATTGTTTTATTGCTATCGGAGCCTTCATTATTAGTCCCACATATCTTTTATACATCATATCAAAAAATATCATTAATTCTATTTAAGTTCTTAAAACACAATTAATATTTTTGTATATTTCTTTTAAACATCATATCAAAAAATATAATTCATTATATTTAGTTTTTAACACATATACAAACGAATACGGTAGATCACTGTTCGCTGCATGAATGGTGAAATACCACGAACTCTCAGAATATCCACGTAAAGTGATTCAAGCCGTGTTTTACTTGATGAGAGAGGTATTGGGAGGGCCAAGCCTTTAACCACTCTCCTTTTCATCTCACTTTCGACCCTATCCATATCCCATTGTAAGCGCCGGCAATGCAACTGTAACACTATCTGTGTTCAGATGTCCATGGGCGGCGTTTGTTGCTTGCCATCGGGTGCCTGCTCGTTAACCCCTAAAAAAGAACATAATAACATAAAAACATTACTTCACGCCTTTTGTTACCAGAAGGTGTAGGCAGCGGCTGTTAAGTCTCGCCTCGCCGTTATGTTTACGTCCCAAATGGAATAGGCGTCGAAACTATTTCCATACCGGGCACAAAGTTTTCAATCATCGATATTTATCACACATAACTTCCGAAAACAATTTCGAAAAGTCATTGGTGTGAGCCAGTGTCAGGAATCGAACCCGGACCTCTGGATCAGAACCCGTGAGCTCAACCACTGGGCCACCGAGACTATTTATTCAAAAATAATACATCTGTCTCAAATTAGTAAGCTTAGTGTAGAAGACCAATTAATATGTTAGGTATTTAAAATAATAAGCATTATACATATTCCCCCCTGTAACACGCCTACAAAATATAATTAATTTATGTGACTTAATGTTATATCAACAGATGATCGTGCTTATAATTAGTTGTAGGACTCTTTTAAAAGATCTTATCTGAACCCACCAGTTGAGAGAATTAATTAATGTGTAGATTATTACTGGATAAACATTATATCTTCCACTTGTTTTTATAAAATAAATTGAATGAAAGAATGCGACTTCACTTATAAGGTGCCATTCTCAACATAACTCCGTCTGTATCTAACCATTTGTTGGACGTTTAAAAGTGCTGTACTTTATTTCAATTTCTTGCTGTATAAGTGTTAGGTTATATAACTGTAGGAGAAAACTGAATCGAATCGAAACTGAATTTGTGAAAATTGTCTATGATTAATGAAAATGGGTTTGATCTATGTTAAGGTGTTTTAGAAGTGGTTGAGCCACGTAGTTCGCTGCATGAATGGGCCCGGCTCGACTGGTGGCTACCACGACATCTCAGAATATCGATCTAAAGTGGCTCATTCTACGTTTCGTTGCGTGAATTAAGTTTTTGGTTGACCACATCTGCTCTCCATATCTTATTCCCTACCCATCTCTATATCTCAAAGGCCAGCAACGCATCTGTGTCATCCATGGGCGGCGTTAGTCACTTACCACCAGGTGAACCGCTTGCCTGTTTGCCTCCTATTCTATAAAATAACTTGTTTCAACCACTACTCAATACGCATTCATTGTTAATGGAGGTTCTAGTAAATTATATATTAAAGGTATTATTTAATACGTATTATTATTTTAATATTAATAAACATTCTTTCAGCCTCTTCCTTTTAACCTCAGATAACAAAAAAATACTCTTTCTATATAACAGTTTCAATTTACTGCAGCACCGAACGTGGGACATCACGATCGAAAACCAATCGGTTACAGAGCATTTTTTAAATAATATCTTTGTATTAATAATGTCGTTTCGTGGCTTGACAATGCTTCGTATCCAACCTTAAAACCCTTTAGGTCACGACCTATCACAAAGGAAAAACGTGTGATGTCAACTATGGCATTTCTAACAACTACATGCCCTTTTGACACGGTCGGGTTAAAGAATTAAAGTAATAAAGTACGAGTACCTAGATGAAAAATCTTCAATATCCCGATCTTAAATATATGATACAAGCACGAATTAGCAATTGTAAATGTTACTGAAATTTTAGTTAGTATACAGTTGAAAAGATACTAGTTGAAATACTGTTACAATAATAATAATATATAATAATAATATCTTGGACACAATACACACAGCGCCCTCTAGTTCCAAGCTAAGCAACTAAATGCTTGTGTTATGGATACTAGATAACGGATATTAATACATATATACTTTTCTTTTGTAAATACATACTTATAATAATTTAGGTAAGCTACCCTGGGACCACAAACTTGAGAGTTTCGAGAAATAATTTCTGCTGTATCGTGGTATGTCCATCGTTTTATAAGTACGTATATTAGTTGACCCAGCAAATTTTGTTTCGTCTCAGAAAAAAAAAATATTTTAAATATTTAAAAATCGTATTTGTGGGTTAATCCCTAAGAGATAGACATATGTTATCACGGACTTTTTTTACACCTTCTATAAGGCAATATAGTGTTTTGATCTATCACTTAGGGTTAAGCCAGCGTTTGCAATTAAAGTACTAAATCTCAATTATATACATAAATACCATCCCGTTGACATCTATTATATAAACCGTATAAAAATCCGTGGCGTAGGCTCAAAATTCTAAGCATATAAAGGGAAAGACAGCGGAAAGGGAATTTGTTTTATATTTTGTAATGATAACTAGTTGACTCGGCAAACTTCGTTCCGCATCAAAAGTAATTAATAAGTAAATTTTGGATTTATCACTTTTACTTTACTTCATTGTACTTTACTTTATTAGCCATATAGATCCTTTAGCATCGAATATTAAAGAAGTAATGTACAGAAGCAGCCCATGTTTAACACTGGATGAAATAATGCTCCGAGGTCGTAATGTCAGCCTTTGGAAACGATGGTTGTCGCGAATAATCTCCACTCAAATTTTTATTGATGCGACATCAAAATCTTGTTTTCAAACACGCGATAAATATCTTGTATTTATAAGTAATATGATACAAACTATAGCTAATTTTTATCTTAACAATAATAAAGTATACATTTATTGGACAAATTTTATTTAATTTTAAGGTTGATTTATGTTCAATACGAAGGAGACCATGAGATTTTATAAAAAACGGACAAGTCTGTAGTGGTCCGAGTATTATTTATGATTAGTGATGTACACGATGAAAAGTGAAAGATTATACCTATAAAAAAGTTTGTTATAAAAATGTTTTGGTATTTAAAATAAGGACAAATATTTGAGGAAATGATAAATAAGGGTGATGGAAAAAGTATGACTTATACGTAGATACAAAAATAGGCTAAATTCATATTTACTATGCGTTCTTGTGGTATTTCTGAGTAAGTAGATATTATGTGCACTTCATATACCTACAAGAGAAAATGTAACATAACTTCACGCCTTTTTCTACCCGAAGGTGTAGGCAGTGGCTGTTAAGCATCGACTGGACGTTATGTGGACGTCCCAAATGGAATAGCTGACGAACCTACTGCCATACCGGGCACAAAGTTTTCAGTCCAAAAAGAAAAATTAATTCCAAAAAGTCATTGGTGTGAGCAACTATAAAATGTACAGGGTTCAAATGTCTGGTACCATCTATTAAAATTTGTCGTATTGGTAAAAAAAATATTATTATCATCTTTAATTAAGAAATAAATCGTTCTTAAGTTAAAGTCAAAATCTACAGCTATTAAAAAAACTCAGTTAAATAACATGATGACAAAAGCAAGTACCTTCTGTGTGTACTGAAAAAAAACTAAGACATAAGGATTAGCATGCAGTAATGAAAAAAAATACCCTATCATAGAAATAGGTTTTATTTTTTTATACAGTCACATCACTAAAGAACAACCGGATTTTTCGACATTTCAATATAAGAATCCGACCATTATTACCATGTGAATTTTAACTTTAAGAATTGATTGAGATTTTATTTTAAATATATGTATATATATATATATATATATATACATATATATATTTCATATCAAATTATTATTCAATAAAACTCACTTTATTTATTTAAAAGGAGAATGATAATGACTTATGTCACCTTACCGACCTAACTGTCTGCTATTATTTTACTATTAATTCCTACTACTTTTCTTGTTTTCACTTTTAAATCTATGACATATTCTACATAATTTTTCTGTATTTATCCCACTTTAAGTAGGATCGACACAACATCATCCTTTCGAACTATTCATGTTGTCACAGAATTTAACTGTGGTTTTATCACCAGGCGGCCTGACGTCAACCCTCCTCTGACAGGTTTTCGTTGGTGGGATAGTGAAAGGATTGGAAGTGGGGAAGAGGGAGGGTTGGGCCTCCGGATACCGCTCTCACTGACCGAAACGCAGCATGAGCCAGTTTATGCTGATATTCTCAGAAGCACTGGTACATCGACATCACCGTAAAGGTGGGGTGGGTGATCTGGGAGGGTCAGATGGGTGGTAACATGATGAGGGAAATACTCTTAAACATAGACTTACAGGGTACCTTATCTAAACTAAACTATCTAGCAGGCAATGTATTGAAGATATGTAGTGTGCACTGAAAAAGACTGATTAGCCTTATCACGCTTATAACATTTAAGAAAAATATTATGAAATTTGTCTGGCAGGTCTACATTAAAAAAAAAATCTTAAAAACACTGTTGGCACTCAGGTCAATTATCAAAGACAGTTTCTATCCAAATGGTTTATAGATAATTTGTTAATTTTTAGTATAAGTTTAATACTAAAAAAATACTGAAAACTTTGTGCCCGGTGTGGCAAAAGGTTCGCCACCTATTCCATTTGGGACGTAAACATAACGGCGAGACGAGGCTTAACAGCCGCTGTTAGCTTCCAGTAGAAAAAGGTGTGAAGTTATGTTATGTTATAAATTTAATAATATCACTTAATTATTAACTGCGGACTGTACTGTACAGCCGTATTCTTTGAGCGTTTCATCTATTATTAAACTAAATTTTTAATAGGCATGTAATATTTATGCTAAAATTATTTTAATATTTTTTGGGAAAACTATAGTCTGTCTTTATAATATATACTTATATATATACAAACCTACAATGTTTCAGAACTATTTTTTATATCTATTTTCGTTTAATAAATAAAAAATAAAATAATATATATTTTTGATTTATTAAACATTGTTTTTTGACTTATTAATAAATTTCAATGACGGGAGGATATAAATCGAGTAAAATATCGATATATTTCTTAATCATGATGAACAGATACATTTTCGCTTACAAATATATATGTAGTGATCTTTTTTGCTTACAACTTTTATAGATATATACCTAAATATATACATAATTTGATATACTCTCGAGAGCAATGAATCCGGGTCACTTAAAGAATGTTAAAAATCTCGGAAACTAAAAATGATAGGTTAATGCAATAAATTGTATTTAATAGACAATGTAATACTCCTTAAATGAAAGTAAAAAAAATATGAGTCACCATACATTTTATTAACACAAAATTACATAAAGAAAAAATCTGCTGATCTCTCCTTAAAACAAAAATAGGAAACATGAAATTTTTGAACTTTATTACGATTTTCTTGAATTTTAATACTTCGTATTGCCTCCTCGTGCTTCCATTACTGCGTTTACGCGGTTTGGCATGCTGTACACCAAGTTCCTTATACGATTTTGGGGAATATTCTCCCATTCCTCTGTGAGAGCAATTTTGAGCTCACGAAGCGTGATTGGGGGAGGGTTTCGTTGTTTTACGCATCTGCCTAGCTCGTCCCAAGCATGCTCGATCGGGTTGATATCCGGGCTGCGCGCTGGCCACTCCATACGAGTAATGTTCATCTCTTGAAGGTAGTCATTCACAATCCTACCTGTATGAGGTCGGGCATTGTCATGCATAAATATAGCATCCTCACCTAAATTGACCATAAATGGACCAACGTGATCATTGAGGATTTCTTCCACATATCTTACGCTAGTTAAAGAGCCGTTTTCTATGATCACCAGCTCTGTGCGACTTTCAGAAGAAATTCCGGCCCACACAAGTACAGACCCACCACCGTAGGCTACTTTTTCCTCGATGCATGCTTGCTTGAATCTTTCCCCTGGTCTTCGATACACTCTGTGTCTTCCATCGTGCTTGTAGAGCATAAATTTTGATTCGTCGGAGAACATAACTTTTGACCAATCTTCAATACTCCAATTTACGTGGCTCTGGGCATATCTTAGTCTTGAAATACGATGCCCACGCTCCAGTTTAGGGCCGTTTGCAGGTCTAAGGGGTTTTAAGTTAGATTCAGCAAGCCGACGTCTTACTGTCCATGCACTTGGGTTACTTCCTCCGAGGCGTCGAAACTGATTGGTGAGTTCAGTTCCTGTGAGAAAGCGATTTCGAAGCATGGTGTTCACCAAGTATCGGTCTTCTCGTGCTGTGGTATACCTGGTTCTGCCCGTTCCTGGTCTGCGTAGGTTAGAACCAGTTTCTTCGTAACGTCGGAGAACTCTTTGTACTGTTGACAGCGACACACCAACAGTCCTGGCTGTATCGCGCTGACTCCGGCCGGTTTCCAGCATTGTAAGTATTCTGGTGCATTCTTCAGGCGTAAGCGACATAATTTCAGCTTGAATAATGAATATAGAGCACTATCAACATGGTTTATGTACCCACATAAATGACAGATTACAAACAAAAGCAAAACCAAATGCTGTAATTTCGTAGTTCCATCTTCGAAAGTGGCCCTTTTTCAAATTTGATTTTTTTATGATATAACTTTACAATAACTAAGAAGTTTTAATACCTTCATTTAAGGAGTATTACATTGTCTATTAAATACAATTTATTGCATTAACCTAGCATTTTTAGTTTCCGAGATTTTTAGGATTCTTTAAGTGACCCGGATTCATTGCTCTCGAGTGTATATGCAAATAAAGAAAACTAAAGTGTCTGTCTACGATTATTAATAGAAGATATATATGTATATATATATACACCGTGAATTTAAGGTCGTTTTGGAAACGAAAAATTTGAATTATATATCAATAAGAGAAGCTATATATAACGTTAATTTCATAAAATAAAAATACTTTATTTTATCAACATCGAGATTCATATCTCTTATAGTGAAAAAGTGAGAAACGGTAGTAACGCTACTCAATCTCACGTAAATCAAATACTATGTATTTTACTATCGATGTCATTCACAATTTTTCACACAAAATCAAATTCACCATTAAAGACACCGACAGTCCACCGCTATGTCGGCGCCGCCAGCCAATCACGCACCTACCACCACTCTTGCGCATCCCCGCACTTCCGCACAACAGGCGTCCTTTCTTCCTTCTCTTTAGTACTGTGTGACAATCCCGTGTTGACACGCTTGTATTGTTTACGTTCCGCGCGAAAATGAGTCGTCAGTACGAATACTCAAATGTGGAGTACTTGGCAATGGTACAGCTGTATGCTATTGCCAACTACAATCTAGAAGAGGCCCGGCGTTTGTATTCCCAGCCAGAGCACTTGGATGCGCTACGGCTGCGAGGAATTGAAAGTCCTCAAGTTCCCTCTACGCCCACCATCTTAGCTGTAACCCAGCGCCTTCTCGACCATGGACAATTCCGTGCGCCGACTCATGCGCAAGGCCGAGGAAGTTTAAATTATTCGCCGGAGATTGAAGAAGATATTCTGGAGTACTTCGAGCGCGATCCGCGGCGAAGCACGAGAATGGCGGCACGAGAATTTGATGTTAGCCAATATTTTGTATGGAAAATATTAAATACTCACGGACTACACCCGTACCATTTCCGTAAGGCTCACGTAATTAACAACAGTGATGCACCAGCAAGAATCGCCTTTTGTCAGTGGTTTTTAAATAATACAAACGCCAACATACTGTGGACGGATGAATCACTGTTTACTCGAGTGGGACTGTACAATGTGCATAATGAACATTACTGGGCTCTTATTAACCCCCTTTTGATCCGAGAAGACCACCATCAGGTTCGTTTCAGTGTAAATGTTTGGGCCGGTATTATTAACGACCAATTAATAGGGCCTATTTTTATCGAAGGTCATCTAACCGGCAACTCGTACTTAGAGATGTTACAAACAGTCATATCTGAGTTACTAGAGGATGTGCCGTTAGCGTACACAAGAGGTATGTACTACCAACACGACGGCTGTCCGGCTCATTACGCAAGTGCAGTGCGTACATACTTAAATAATCAGTTTAGTGATCGGTGGATAGGCCGGGGCGGGCCTGTGACTTGGCCACCGAGAAGCCCGGACTTAACACCCCTGGATTTTTTCTTGTGGTCGGAAATAAAGAGACTCGTTTACACACGTGAACACGAAAGCCGTGATGAGTTACGCAGAGCGATAGTGGACGCATTTGATAAAGTTAAAAGCAATAGAAATACATTGAGAAAACTAAAAGACAACAGTGTAAAACGTGCACGTTTGTGTATTGAACGCGGGGGACTCCATTTCGAGCAGTTGCTTCGATACAGAGAAATGTAAACAAACTGTTAGAGGTATGTAAAAGTTGATTGAAACCGTGGGTGTGTAATACACCTCTACCTACTCTTTCAGGAATACAGGCGTGATGCTATGTTTTTTTTTCCTATTTTAAAAGTTGATTATTCTGTGCTGAGGGACTAGTGTATTGAATTAATTCCTTTTTTAAATATTTCTATCATACATCACATTTAAATATTTCTACTTAAAACTTGAACCTACTTTATGTATTTTATTTTAAATAATAACTTTGAAATACGATAGGTAAGTACTCGCTCGCTCGTTCTGTCGCGCCGCCGTAGGTAGGTAGGTAGGTATCAGCTGAGCTGCGGTGCGTTGTCCTTTCTTATGGCGTGCTTCATTCACAATGTGTTTGAATAAAATGGCGATGCGTTACTATTTCCTAACTCGAACGAGTGAAAATATTTATTAAAATTAAAACTTTTTAATATTAAGTATTAAAATTAATTTATCCATTCATAATAGTTCTATGAGTTATTCCAAATTCACCTGTTTCGTTTCCAAAACGACTATAAATTCACGGTGTATATATATATTTAAATACCTATATAGATTTATATTATTTTGTGGTCCACGCGTTACCAAAGACTCAACTCAAAGGATTTTTTTTTTATCTATCTGTCAATCTGATTATCTTTCCGCACTTGATACAGAGGAATTTCATGTGAACAATGTTAGCTACTTTTAATTTCCACACAATTGTATGTTCATTATATTCTGAGATCTTTACTTACATAAAGCATTAAGTAAGTCTCGGTGGTCCAGTGTTCGAGCACACGGTTTCTGAATCCAGAGGTCGCGGGTTCGAATCCTGGCACACGCCAATGATTTTTCGCAATTAATTTCGAAAGTGTGTATTAATATCGATGATTAAAAACTTTGTGCCCGGTATGGCAATAGGTTCGTCACCAATTCCATTTGGGACGTAAACATAACGGCGAGTCGAGGCTTAATAGCCACTGCCTACACGTTCGGGTAGAAAAAGGCGTGAAGTTACGTTATGTTATGTTATAAAGCATTAATTTATTTTAAAATTATGTATACAGAGATTGGGCAATTAAACTTCCTCCTACAATTGGCCACTAACAGTGAAACAGCCATGCAGTTGGCTGCATGAGTAGGTGACTCGACGGATGAAATACGAGGACCTCTCAGAATATCCACATAAACTGGTTCATACCGCGTTTTGCTCGGTGAGAAAATTATCAGAAGCCCAACCCCGACCCATTCCCCTCCTCATCCGATTTCCGACGCCTTTCCTATCCCATTTTGGAAGCCGGCAACGTAACTGTAACACTGTCTGTGTTGCAGGTGTCCATGGGTGGCGTTAGTAGCTTATCACCAGGTGACTCACTTGCTGGTTTACTCTCCTAAAATTAATAATGATCTAGGCAAAGGTACAAATAGTAATCCACTAGAATACTCTAAATACAGGGAGGACTCTAAATACCGACGTAGACGGAAAATCATCTATGTATTACCCACAAAAATGTTTTATTGGTCGTCTCCTATTACGTCTACAAATATATTAATATATTATGAATAAATTATATAAACACATACATATAAAAATTATATATAGTTATAAATATAAATTTGTTGTCCGTGTAATCTCATTAGTTGTTCTTTTTTTTTTAATTTGAAAGTGATATTTTGAAACGGTCCCGTATTTATTATACTTCATGAAATCCGTTTAAAACTCATAATTATTAACGAGTTCGAGTGACTCCGATGTGAACTTTGTTAATTTTATAAAGTGTAAAGTCTGAATTGTAGTAACTCTGTATAACTATATTTAGTTGGTGATTTATGGGATAGGGGCAACAGTGGTACACGCAGTTCGCTGCATGAATGGCCTGGCTCGAACGGTGAAATGCCATTACCTACTATCACCGAGCGAAACGCGGTTCATGTTACGTTTCACTCGGTGAGAGAGGTATCCGGAGAGAGAAAGAAAAAAGCTGTATTTTCTTTTCTCCCTTTTCCGTCCCATTATCCCACTTCCAACCCCTTCCCTAATCTATTTAAGAGGCCGGCAATGCAACTGTAACACTATCTATGTTTCAAGTGTCCATGGGCTGCGTTGGTTGTTTAGCATCGGGGTCAGATCGCCTGCACATTTAAAAAAAAAATAAAAAACTCGAGCACGTTCACATAGTGGTAAATATCTAACACCACCATGGACATCTGGATACCTCTCACACCGAACGAAACGCGGCATGAACCAATTCATGGATCAAGCTGCGAGGTTCTACCACTACCTGACTGCTAACCTAACCTAACCGTGCTACCTCATAACCGTAACGATGCGCAGCTTCATACTTTTAGATAGTAGGTATTTCTTTTATTATTTATCTCTACTTTAACTCCTCTGCCATTTCAATATTTTCTTTCGTTTATTCATATGTTCAATCGATCCAAATCCTTGGATCATCCTTGGATTTATTTCGGATAGGCTAAGAAAATATATCGAATGCTGTTTTTTTTAGTACACCAGTTTGCAAATTTTATGGTGATAAAATGTCGTAAAAGAATCTCGTTAAGAAAAATAATAATTGCCATGACCAATAAACACCTAATATCTTGGCTAGCCATGACATCTGAAGAGCATTGGCAAGAAGCCCTTTCAGAAATCTATATATATATATAAGTTAATAATATACAAACCATTTATATTCAATAAAAATAGTCAGAGAGTCGTAATATATTAAACGTGTCTCGTTTTCAAACAAGTATTAAATAAGTCCGTATGAGGCTGCATGCTTGCTGGAGCGAAGCGGAGTGGAGTGAAGGAGAGATCTATGAATGTATTGTGGCCTATAAACTAGAAGATTGACTTAAAGATTACACTTTTAAAATAACATTTAATATCACGCGGAGTCAGTGTCCCAACATATTTTGTGCGTATCACAATTTAAAGCTTTCAATTCCTAGTTCTATTATTATTGATTGATAGTCTGGATTATATGTAGAGTATATTGTAAAATATTTGACTTCTGACGAAATTGAAAAGTTATTGTCAATTGCAGATATTGTTCGGTATAAAAACTTTTTTTAAGAATCGTCATCAAATAATTGCAACTTTGATTGTCGCTTACAAAAGTTTGCTGCCAATGTGTTTGCTAACTTTTGAAATTGTTTTTTTATTAATTTTGTTTTGTTTTCTTTTTCACTCTAGGAATTTTCAAACTGTGAAGTAACTCTTTTTTTTTAAATTGAAAATGAATATGAAACTATTAAATACTGTGATAATATATTCTTTCTATTCCTTTTTTCATTTTAAAGTCCACTCCGCTCTGTTCCTCTGTGAACGTGGCCTTATTAATGCTGTTTATCAAGACAAACGTGTCGTAATTACACCAGTCGTTAATATTTATGGTTTTATTTAAATATAATTGTTTATTTTATGTCTAGGTATCTGTTTGCTTCGGCTTTACTCGCTTATAGAATTATCTTAATAATTAGTTAACGACTTTTTCTTACATTTTAAATCGCCTTGTACTAACAATAATGATTAATTCTGATGTGATATCATTATAGTCTAAGAGTATGTTGATATATTATCTATAACAGCACTTTAAATATTGCCATGGCCTCTCAGAATATCAACGTAAAGTGGCTCTTGCCGTGTTTCGTTTGGTGGGAGATGCATGGTGGGAGGCCCAACCAAGTTTCTCCCACCCTACCTTACCTCATTTTTAAACTTTTTCCAATCTTATCTTTAAACCCTGCAACGCAAATGTAAGACTATCGGCGGCGCTAGTTGCTAACCTCTTACTTGTTTACCTTATCCAATAAAATAAGGTTTTAAAACTCTTATTAGTTGGAAAAAAGACCCTATAATTTATATTTAAAGATCATAGAAAATCCATACATATACCGAAACGTTCCGACATTCGATTCTCGGCCGCATACCAATATGTAGTTCGCAAAAAAACATATAAACTGGACCCTAATGACCGAAGTATTTCATTGTTTCTTGTGTATGTCCCGACCGTTCTTAGAAACGGCGCGACAATTAAACGTTTTGTCCAACTGAAAACTGGAACATTGGACTCTGCACAATTTCATTGTTAGCTTTTTAATTGATACGAATTATTTTATATAGGTTTTTGGTTAAATGTCAAATATTTCAACGTGAAGCGATTCTCGTTGCGTAAGTATCGACAATCGATAACAATGCATTATGATAATTCCACAGAAAATCGATGTTTTCATTTTACAAAAATTATAATTATTCAATAAATATTAAAATAAAAAAATGTTTAGAAATCATTATCTCGATGACCTACTTTGGCAGCTTCCGTTTTCCTTTGTTAAGTAAGTCCGATAACACAGGCAATACTTTCACTTATTAACTTTACCCCATGTCCCTTGCAGCGTAGGCAGAAATGAACTGAGTTATTACACACCTCACTCGATTCTCTGACTTTCTAATGGACTGTAAATGATTTTAATTTTGTAAAAACCAGAAATCGTTTGAATATTTTTTTTAAAGAAGAAATGGAAGTCCGTCGGAAACGAGTCTATAACATTATGCACTATAATATTTCACTGTCTACCCCCCTAGGAGAAGTATCGAATAGTTTACGAGATAGACCGTCCCCGAACATAAACAAAAAAAGCGAGGCATTAAGGTTATCGGTGTGTATGTAAATTTATTTTTTATTTTTGAAATGTCGTTGAATATTGACTATTTTCTAATTTATTTCATTTATTTTGATAGCTACTGAATGAAGAACATATAATCATTATTATTAGACTACAATACAAATTAATTGTCGGTCTCAAGTTCGTATCGTGGCTCACAACAATGACTGTCCGGAAGTATATTGTAATGTATTATATTATTTCGCCATCAATTATATTCCGCAATAGAAAGTTATTCCGCACTGTACAAACAAAATGGTTCGAAAGAAGATCTTTTGCAAACAATTCATTTTTATAAACTAATCTTTCAAACACATTAGTATATAAATTACATCACAAGACGTACACACTTATCAAAGAATCAAACGGAAAAAAAGTATAACATACGTTATAGAGATGTCTATGGACCGGTCCGGGAATCGAAGCGGAGTACCTTTCGGTAGATAGCATCGGGACTGGGGCGGTATTCAAAAAATTTCCAACAGAAACATCGATGTACTGTTGGCAAAAAAATTAACCGCCAGTTTTTATTTTCAAACTGTTTGTGGGTAATACAATAAGTACTTTTCAACTTCTTTTTTCAATACATCTTAGCCGACATCCTAGCAAGATAATAATGAATTATAAGGCATGATAAAAAAATCAAAATGAATCATTATTGTTTGACTTTGGCTTTAGAGAACTGAATATTCTGTAAAGATACTGGGAAACAAACTGTTGAAAACAAGGTTGTAAGGAAGGAAGTTGGTTTGAAAGAGAGTGTTGGTGTAAAAGTAAGAAAGGGCATGCTCCGATGGTTCGGACATGTAGAAAGAATGGTTAATGCAAGACTGACTAAGCAGATATACAATGCAAAAGCGGATGGATGTAGGAGTCGAGGACGGCCAAGACACACATTACATGACCAAATAGACCGTGTTCTGGAGGAAGGTGATGTTAGGAGCCTCAAAAACCGACGCGCGTGCATGAAAAGAGTTATGAAAGTCAACGAAGCGAGTGAGGTGTGTAAGAATCGTGCATTGTGGCGCTCTGTTCTCTCTGCCTACCTCGCAAAGGATTTGGCGTGAAGTTATGTGTATGTGTATATACTTAAACTGAACAATGGAGTTACAAAAGATACAGTTTTCACAAATGTTTCAATCATATGTATTAGGATTTATACCAAAAACTAAATGGAAAAACTTTCTTGCTATCACGATCATTCTGTTCAATTGGACAAGTCACTCAAAGTAACGTTACAAATACAAACATTTAATTAATATTTGACAATCGTTAGTTTTTTTTGCAGACCATATCGAAAATGCGTCAAGCAAGACAAAATAACTCATGGTCATATGTTCAACCGTTTTTTTTTCGGACCGCCATAAGGCAACTGAGTTATACAGCCAATGTTATAATATATGTATATTATAACTACACTTATATTATACAATTAGGCGATTTCGCGAAATTTTGTAGCGGCCTTTCGAGATTCTAGGCCGATTGGGGGGTAATATGCATGTATAGACTTCCTCTGGTTATTTTGGGACTATATAATTAGCTGATCGTAATTTTTGAAATATTATGAGTAAATTTAAATTTTAAAAGTAGGCAGTAAAACACAACTCGATGATATCGACTTGAAAAGTAAATGTAATCGAAAGTTTATTTGATAAATCACATTACAAACCATAAACATTTTTTTTAAATATTTATTAAAATGATTGAAAATAGAACAAGTAAGTTCCATAAACCTTTTCAGATACACCAGGTCAATGTTTGTCAGAGGAGCAAAGATGGCGGAATCGTTCACTATATTTCTGTATGATTGAACAAAAATATATAACCGTCACCGTGACTCGAGCGTGCGAGCCTTAATTCTCGTGATTGATGATATAGATCAATACTACATAGATTATACACCTTGTAGATGTGACATTCTATTTATTTTCCGTTGTGTTTCTGAACATTTGTTTATATTTGTATTACTTATGCGTCTGTGGCTATAACTATAACGTAGAATCAATAATTGTATGATTCATAATCAAAATATATGGAATATTTTTCTTAAATGCACACTGTGAGTATTTCCTACCACGTATGAATAGTAAACAAATATATATTATATATAGTAATATTTTATGAAAAGTTCACGAAAGGAATATCTGAAAATTGCTAATGTGTATTTATTGTAATTTTCACAGACCGAAAAAGATTTCGAAGAAAAAGTACTTGCATATATTATTATTACTATAGTGATAGTGTTGTACGTATCATTTTTACCTAATATACTTTTTCTATTTTATATTAGGTACATACTCTTTGATACTTGGGGATCAGACCACAGATAATATCATTGTTACCAACCTTTTTGTTCAATTCTTTCTTTTTTTTGCTGCCATTACAGTTTGTAGTATTTATAAGATATGGAGTTGATTTTTAAAAATAATCGTTTCATTGCTTATTTTTCGTCTTCTATTATAAACTGATATAAAGTAGGTTGTTATACCAATATTGTGATTTTTTTATAAACAATTATTTGGTCATTATTTGCGATTTGTTTGCGTTAATGAAGAGAAATCATTACTGATTAGTTCCAAATATAAATGTTTGATCTTTGAGTTTCAACAATAATATTAATAATTGACTTTTATATAACCCCAAAAAAGTTTTCAACCATTTAAATAATTCACAAACACAGTTATACTTAGTACTTCTATATTTTTGGTATTTATTGTTATTTAGTGCTCAAGACTGTTTATTACATTACCCATAAATAGGTACTATATTTGACAAAATAGGGAAACAAACAGTATATTATACTTACGGGGAAAGTGTGGGCGCATGACAGAATCTATTGTGCAAAGTATAAGGTTCTGTCTTAAGTTATTATCCAGATTTCAGACTAGTACCTAGACTATGCAACTGCTTACCAATGTCTCTGCAATATTTCCAGTGGCGCCTATGAAGTTGACAATTTTAAAAATCCACGTTCCGAGTTGAATTTTAGCAAATTATTACGCCCACAAATTCGTACCAGTATAAAACTCTTAAGAATTAAAAATATTATTACATTTGAAAGCGCCAATTTAAGTAGGTACATAGTATACGAAATGATTAATTATTTTTAATTGCTCATAAGTCTACGTTGTGATATTGAAATAATCATTATAACCAATGATAGAGCATTTTCCTACCGCAGCTCGTAGACTATGAATAGTTGACAGTTCTTAAAAAAAATAACTTGACCTAAAATCACAACTGAATGTTTAATTTCTTTTTGTACCTAATTGGCTGTTTGTATTCTATGATTCGTGTGGTTTTTGGTATACCATCAGAACATCATCATCTCGTTCCAGCCAAGTTCTAAGTTGCCATGAGAAACAAGTTTGAGAGACAATGATTCACATTTGGCCAATCAATACTTAGATATATATAGGTACTTCATTTGTCTCCATGTCCTATCGGTTTATCGCTTATACTTTTTGGAACTTTTCACTTTACTTTTTAATTTGGTTTCATATTTGAATCCCGCTTCACGCAGTACGCTGCATTGCTATTGCCGCGTTTCGCTCGGTGAGAAAGGTATCCGGAGGCTCAACTCCTTTCCCATCCCCTACCCATCCCATCCCGACCCAGTCCATATCCTACTGTAGGGGCCGCCGGCATCGCAACTGTAACACTATATGTGTTCAGGTGTCCATGGGCGGCGTTTGTTGCTCACCATCAGGTGACACGCCTGCTCGTTTGCCCCCGATACCATAAAAAATTCACGAAAGGTCTTGCTTGATGCTCGGCTTCTATTAATCTAAATGCTGACTACCGCTTCAGGCATTAAAGCGTGAAGAAATAATAGGAATACACATTGCTAAAATAAAACGTTTATTTAACCATTTTCTAAAGTCTATTTGAATTGATCAAGCAATTATTATGTATATTGATTTATGAAATTAATTCAGCAAGCTGCTACTTTCGTTGCTAAAGGTGGCTTCAAGCGCAATGGAACGAGCGCCCGCTGCGAAGATCTGGTTCACATCTCCAATAAGATAGATTTACGACTACACAGATCTTTGTTTATGAGTATAACTTTTAAAAACCTAATAACTTACAATAAACATTTTTATGTTTCAATTAATCTATGAATGGTAGAATTAAAAATTTTCGGGTGTATGTTTGTGTAATAATTACGAAACATTGTGGAAATGTTGTATTTCTAGTTTTAATTTGAATTTCGGTAACACCTTTGGCGTTTTTGTTTACTCAATATAAAATCAGTAACATTTAAAACTGCGTAGACAAGTAATATTTGAAAAGAATTCACAATATGTACCTAATTGTTACATTGACAATTTATTTATGCGTAGGTATTAAATAACACAATTTCGCGCCAATCTCTCGTTGGATTGGCAAAAAAAGCTAAACGCTATAAGATACCTGAATATTAATGAATGATTAACATTGTGCCAGGTGTATGGCAATAGGTACCGTCACCTTTTCCAATTGTTCGGACATGTAGCAGATATACAATCCAAAAGCGGATGGATATAGGAGTCGTGGACGGCTAAGACTCACATTTCATGACCAAATAGAACGTGTTCTGGAGGAAGGTGATGTTAGGAGCCTCAAAAATCGACGCGCGTGCATGAGAACAGTTATGAAAGTCAACGAAGCGAGTGAGGTGTGTAAGGATCGTGCCTAATGGCGCTCTGTTATCTCTGCCTACCCCGCAAGGGATTTGGGCTGAAGTTATGCATGAGTATGTTCCTTATCCAATTGTGACGTGAAAATATTGTGTGTCTAAGATTAACAAAAGCCGCTGCTATCACCATCGGGTGGATAAAGTAGTGAAGTTATAAAAAACGTTCGGCATTGTTGATCTATTTCATATTTGAATATCGAATGTAAACACGACTGAAGATTTACCGATTGGGTTTTATCGCATACACTCAAATCAATTCTTGTATCGTAATTCGTATCGAGAATCGAATAGACAGATCGGCATCGATTGCACAAAACGTGATTTAGAATGTTATTGTTTGTAAGATTTACAAATATCCGGGTTCGGGTCAAATACGGGTTAACTTTAAGAACTGTCAATGTATGATTTTAGATTTGTTGATGTTAGCACAAAATATAGATGGCGTTGTAAAACAGGTCACTGTATACAAACTGTGTTTTTTATATATTAGTTATCAGAAGTTAGAAGAAGTTGAAGTTATGTTAACTTCACACCTTTTTCTACCCGAAGGTGCAGGCAGCGGCTGTTAAGCCTCGACTCGTATATTCTTTATGATACGTCCCAAATGGAATAGGTAGCGAACCTATTGGCAAACTGGGCACAAAGTGCTCAGTCGATATGTATCACACATAACTAACATAACATCCTAAAATAATTCTAAAAATCATTGGTGTGAGCACGAAATCGATCCCATGAATTCTGACTCAGAAGCAGGGATTTAACAAATAGGTGTCAGGTTTATCGTAAAATGTTGACTGCAATGTTCCACAAAATAATGCCATTCTTAATGCTTGTTCATAAAACAAGTACACGTTAATTAAAACGCCACAACTTTTGTTCAATAGGCAGCTAACTAACAGTTGATTAAATGGAGTTAGGTATTGCTCACAACGCCGCAGTTCCAGAGTCCCAAGAGGACATATAGCAATGCAGACAGGCAAGGCAGACAGAAAAAAAGTTCCTTTTTTCATCTGTCACTGTTTTTAGCAGACTAGATTAATATGCTAATTTCTAGATATCTCTAAAATAAAAATATACCATACGGCATGATCATTTGGGATATTACAGGAATTTTATAGGTTTATTGTTTGCGTTTTATAAAAAAAGGTCCCGTATGAATCTAAATACAGTTTTTTTAGTGAGATGGTATTGCAAATTCGTAGATATCTTATTCTCCTAACAGGATGTCGATATAGATATTTAGATTTTTAAATGTGGCCTCCTGAATTCACTCTTCAAAAACAAAATAGACGTCGCGCATAAGACGTGACTGACAAAAGTTCATGTTGAAAGTAATTAAAATAATAACCAAATACTAAGTTAAAGGTGTACTATGTTATACTTATCATTATTATATTAATGTTTGTAAAATACATTTCTTTGCTTTTATAAACACTATCTACCCTATAAACAAGTATAAGTATAAAATTAATATATAAATTAAATTCAAAAGTTATGTGCGATATCAATGACTAAAAACTTTGTGCCCACCTTCGCCACCTATTCCATTTGGGACGTAAACATAACGGCGAGACGAGGCCTAACAGAAGCTGCCTACACCTTCGGGTAGAAAAAGGCCCGAAGTTATGTAAGTATAGTATAACAGTGGAAGAGTCTTGCCGTTCGCTGCATGAATGAGCCTACTAGACCAGTGAAATACCACGAACTCTCGGAATATCGTAGCGTATCGTAGTGGAATAGCGATGCTGAGAGAGGTATCCGGAGGCCTAATCCGCTTGCCCCTTTCTTTGCCCTCCTACTCCCTTAAAGGACGGCAACGCACCACGGTGTTCATGGGCGGTGAGTAGTTGCTTACCATCACATCACTTGCCCGTTTGTCCTCCTATCACATAAAAAAAAACTAGTAAATAAGAATCATTCTACAGTCTTTTGAACACGAGATAAACAGCACTTTAAACTAATAAAACCCAACAAATTGCTATGTAAATAAGCCACTTTTTGCCACATACCTACTGTTTAATACAACACATACTTACATATAGATATAATAATGATTCATTAGATGAAAAGATAATTGTGAGTGACGGCTCGTTCAAGCAGCAAGTATTGCGTGCTAAGCTGCTACTAAAATATCCGATCAATATTTTACTTAACGTTAAAAATACAGGCAAAAAATAATCATACTTAGTATCCTTTTATAATATTAAAACGTGTCATAAAGTCATAACAGTATGACATATCCACGACGAGGTAAAAATTTTAAACGGCGATTCATTTGTTTCTTTTTTTAGTTTGACAGTAACATGGCAGCAGAATATTCGGTCCTATGGAAACTATAAATTTTAAAACAATTAATTTAATCATAAGACCTAACGTAACTACATAATATTATGTAATAATAATTAAATAAAATTAATTGCTAACGTCATGAAATGTCATAATCGATTCAATATGTAAAACTGTTCATATAATTATAATCGAATAACACGTCTAAAGTGGTTTGATTTTAGAGTATAACTTTTTTAATGACAATAAAAAAGAACTACACTACTCGATGTCACAGAGACGTGTGTTTTACAGAATTCCAACAAAATGGTTGGACGACATAAAAAGCTCGGCTTATTTGTCAAAGTCATAAATAAAATGTAGATGGGTTCCGTATGTTAATATCGCTCGAGATGATTGTCGCATTATATTATCATCATCGCTGTACTAGACTAGAAACAGAATTAAAACTGTTTTTATAAATAGGTTCAAATATAAAATAAATACTGCAATTAGTATCAGAAGTTTTCATAATTACTTGGCCATAACAAATACTAAATATCTGTTCGAAAAATTTGCAAATGTACACATTAAACAAACACAACGTAAATTTAAGTTTATTTATCACACGGATTAGTTATGAAAACAGAACCTTTTCCAAAGGATCCCTGCTTAAAGCGTACCACAAAAAAGGTACAAAAAACCCTTCCTCCCGGTTGGTCCCAATGAATAACAAAAATACCTTGTTAACCAAGTATTTATACAGAGTTGTTTGTCAAACATAATTAATTTTAACAAAAGTGTGACAAATTATGTTCTTAAAAATTTCATTTAAGTTACAAAAACGATCACATATAAACCCGCTTATAAAAGTATATTTTTCTGCTTATTTTACGATTAATTTTATAATTCTCAATTCTATGTCCCAACATGTTAAATTCATTAGACAAGTTGCGTCGTGATAAATGAGTATAATTTAAATAGACACGTTTAAGTACGTTTCATAAAATATTTGAAAAAATTTACGAGACAAAATCGTATATATTCTTTGTATTTTGCCCATATATGCATATCTGTAGAGTAATGCTACAATAAACAATCAATCAGTCCTCTATATGTGATCAAAGCACTCATATTCTGAAATGCAATTGAAATTGCATAGGTAAGTATTTCCAATGTTATAGAAGATTTATTATCTATCTTATAAAACAAAAATTGACAGGTGTCAAGGGACACCCGGATGGAACGAAGTTCCTTTCGATTAATTAGTGAAGGAATTGTAATAAAATTTTAGAACTAAAAAAAAACATATGAAAATATATGAAATAATATGAAAACATGGAAAATAAAACTTCAAAAAGAGTTCCGATACCGGGATTCGTACCCGAGCCCCCTGTATGAGAGCCAGGTATCCCAGCCTCTAGACCATTTGGGTAGTTATTCATTCATTTTAATTAAGCCGATATTTGAAAGTGCAGTTTGGCATGCAAAAAGTGTCGTGACAATTTTTTCCGTCTAGCCCCCTTTCACAACGCGCAATAAGGAACTTCGTTCCAAAAAATATATCATCTTTCAAATACAAAATCTTAATTATATTAATTAGTATAATAGACTATCAATATTATATTATTATAGGTATTATACAGGGTCGATAGTTAGGACAAAAAACATAGAAGTAACAGGCGTTTTAACAACTCTATAACGTCAGAAGTTAAGGTTTTGTTGTAACTTGTAATTATTTGTGTGAACGGTCGCACAGGATAAATATCTGAGGTAGAAAAAAAACATAGCTTTTGAAGTTGCTTATGGTTGCTGGTTGAAGGGTCATTCATCATTTATATCGCATCGCATAAGGGTGGCATTCCATGAGTTCCAATATGATAAAATGAAACTAAGAAAAAAAAAACGATATAGTCGTTGCTGGTAAACCAAAGTATCTATTTTTTTAAACTAAAAATTAAATAATCACTTTCTGTTAAAGTATTTACTAAACGTAGTTAATAATGCTGACTAATTTCCATTGGAAAAGTTTTGATACACTAGCCTTAGCAATATATATTCTTTAAAATAGCTTTGAAGTATTATAGAGCTAGGGTGATTGTAAAATGAACATAATACAAAATCTATAAGTAAATATTACATTGCTGCATGCATAGGAGCTGCTAATTTCAACGTAACTTATGCATGGAAGTGTGTGATATGGTATATATAATATTATTTATAGCCAGGTGTATAAGGATTAATAAAATAATATAGTTTAAGTAGAGTTGAAATTTGTCAATCATTTTTGCTTAAACAACCACCATAAAACTAGATCAGATGAGCAATAATGGATCGGAAGAATGAAGTTGATGAAAAAGAATGAAATGATCTAGATATAAGATTGTTCTGTATTAGAGGCCCCGAAACATAATTCTAATATTTCCTTTATATTGTTACAGGAAAATAAAGAAAATGTCCGCGTTCAGCAGATAGAAGATATGAAAATGGAAACTGTAGGAGAAAAAATTGATTCATCAAAATACCCAAACAGATTACCAACATTAAAGGATATAGAAAATTCTGAAATAATGAAAATTTCAATAGATCTCCGACAAAAACCAATATTATTTAAAGATGTTACCAAAAAGTATGGTAAAAAGAATGGCCTCACTTGCTGTTTTGTGAGCGTTGTAATAAGTTTTATATTTGGTTTAACTATTGGAATCGTAATAATGGGTGGAAGATATAAAAGTATAGTTAAATTTGAAGAGAAACTTAGCCATCAAAGAAATATGGAGGTGTATAAACAAAGTATAACAGAAACGAGCAAGTTTGCTGCCGTATCTTTTACTTTAGATAACAAATTTACTAAAGATATATATCCTAAAGGATTAACGGAAGATATGAAAGATATTTTAAAAGATACTAAGACTAACAAACGTGTTGCAA
The DNA here is from genome assembly GCA_905147225.2 of Euproctis similis. Taxonomy (NCBI): domain Eukaryota; kingdom Metazoa; phylum Arthropoda; class Insecta; order Lepidoptera; family Erebidae; genus Euproctis; species Euproctis similis. The sequence continues at coordinate 16,490,844 of LR990106.1, forward strand.
ATACACACATTAATAAAACTTTTATACCCGACGATGTTACAGTACTATATGATAATATCTTTTGGGGTCCTCAAATAGAAAACTCTATGCCACAAGGATACAGCGAGAGTTCTACAGAAATATGGGAGAAATACATAGAAGAAACCGAAGTTATAAAAATGGAACCTGGATGTGGGCGAATGCAAAACAGATTAGTGACGTTTAAAGATGGATTACAAGCTTGTGTTAGATATAGACAGAACACTGATCAAATACAAGGGGAAATATTTAGTTTTTATGTGAGCAGGTTGTTAAATTTGACGAATTTAGCACCATCTGTGGTGAAAATTGTTGATTTAAAAGATAAACTATGGAAAAATGTTGCTGATGATATTGCTACAGCACAGTGGAACACTAATAGGGCCGTAGTATTAACGCAATACGTACCTAGCTTAGAATCAGCTTCCATACCAGAGATATTCAGACCAACCAACAGACATTTGAATAAATTAGATGTTTTAAAAATGACTATGAAAGAAAATGACACAATGATCAACAAACAAATTTTGATCGATAAACTACGAACAAGAGATTTGAAGTCTGAGCCGGAATTGAAAAATTTCACTCATATAGATTCAAAATTGAATAAGAAAACGATAGATAAGTTTTTAGAATTAGCCCAATGGTCAGATTTGATAATATTCGATTATTTAACAGCAAATTTAGACAGAATAGTGAATAATCTTTTTAATTTCCAATGGAATGTAAATATTATGGACGGACCTGCACACAATTTGGCGAGGAAAATGGACAGCGGTCTTTTGGTATTTCTCGATAATGAATCAGGACTTCTACATGGTTATAGACTTTTAAAAAAATATAACGTGTATCATAGTTTAATGTTAGACAATTTGTGTGTATTTAGAAAAAGAACTGTGGACGCATTGAAAAGGATTTATTCCAAAAATATAGGTACAATTTTAAGTAATATGTTTCGTAAGAAGAACTCTATAATTATAAGGGACATTCTTCCCTCGTTGCCGGAGAAGAATGGCAAAGTATTACACGAGCGGATAGGGAAAGTTTTGAACCAAATAGAAAAATGTGAAATAAATTTTAGATAAGTTTTGGATTATGAATATAGTTCTTGGAAATATGTGTTTTATTAAAGTAAATCCATGTTTTTATATACGCTAGTAAAACACATTATTTATAAAAAGAAGAGATCTCGCACTATCTGTAACTATTTTCATATTTAAAACGCTAATGTTTGTCTAAATAATATTTAAAATATTTCCAAACATATGTATAATTAAATATTTTTTTTGTTTTTCTTTGTGTTTATATGAATCTTATTTTTGAATGATTTTGAAATTATGATATATATAAGACATTACGTTTGATTTTTTCTTTCTATTTCGAAATATTATTGTCACAATTTAATAGTTAGTAATTTACGAATGTATTTGACATTATGTAGGGTGACAAAGTGGTTAATTTAAAATGACACGTTATAATCAAACGTTAAAATTTACTAATTCTTATCTTGAAAAGTGCGAGTAGAAAAGTGATAATTATTGTAAATTTATTTGATGCCAAATAATTATTATTTATTGTATAAAAATAATTTATTAGTTTAATGTAGTGTAAGATATTGTAAAAAAATGTTTACGTTCCAATATATCGTATAACTGTACTATACATCGATTTGAATTTGTAATATTGTATAAAAATATAGATGATACCAATTGTTTAATAGAATATAAAAATAAAATGTTTGTAAATAAAATTGTGAATAATGTGAAAATGTAAAAATAATATACAAAAATTATGAGGTAATTAGTTTGTTTTTTTTTTATTCTGACTTGATTTTTTCGCATGTACCTACGCTAGAAAAAGCAAAAAGAACATGTATTGCCATAAGACGAGTGGCGATAGAGAATAGCGTAAATGGAGCGTTGGACAGATTCCTGGGCGCAAAAAATATTACCACGAAAGCCCAGTTAGCTATCCACAATGCAGTCCTGATCCCAACGCTAACTTATGGAAGCGAGAGCTGGGTATGGCAGAGAGTGCATGAAAGTAGGATAAACGCGGTAGAAATGAGGGCACTGCGAAAAATCTGCGGAGTGACTCTCGCTGACCGCGTCGTTGGATTAAAAAAGAGTGTCGTTGTAAAAGTAAGAAAGGGCATGCTCCGATGGTTCGGACATGTAGAAAGAATGAATGATGCAAGACTGACTAAGCAGATAGGTATACAATGCAAAAGCGGATGGATGTAGGAGTCGAGGACGGCCAAGACACACATTCCATGACCAAATAGAACGTGCTCTGGAGGAAGGTGATGTTAGGAGCCTCAAAATTCGACGCGCGTGCATGAAAAGAGTTATGAAAGTCAACGAAGAGAGTGAGGTGTGTAAGAATCGTGCCTTATGGCGCTCCGTTCTCTCTGCCAACCCGGCAAGGGATTTGGCATGAAGTTATGTATGTATGTATTTCCATAATAATTGTAAAAGGGTAAACAAAACAAAACCACTAACATAACAGAAAAAAAAACTGTTTTATACCCTTTTATGCATGCATTTACACACACATACTCAATATTGTAGTGTTTTAACATGCTGTTTGTACCGTGCAAGGTTCCCTATAAGTTGGGTCTATTATCAGTAGTAAACGTCAGCGCTGCTTTTAAGAAATTAAGTTCTGAGCACCAAAAAGAGTTTCGTAGATTCAAATTTGAAATTTTTATAATTAAATATGGGAAACAATAATATAAGGTAATTGGAGTACGATTAAATAAACATCATGCCCAAAATATCGGAACGCAGTAGCGCACTTTTTTATAGTCCTATGTTACAAGTCGTCCATTGCCTGGCCTAAACTATTATCAGTAAAATATTACTTCAGTATGTAATGATGATTATATTAAATCAAATGCAATAAAGCTTTTTATATCTTCAAACCTTTTTCTACCCAAAGGTCCGGCTGTTCATGGTCGACTAGCCGAATTGTTACGTCCCAAATATGGATGGTGATGGAACCTGTTGTCATGTTTATACCGGCCACAATGTTTTCAGTCATCGAAATATATCAACTACATAATTAACTTTCGGAAAAAATCTGAGAAATCATTAGTGTAAACCCGGAATCAAACTCCATCTTGATTCAAAAGCGGGGAATTTGACCAAAATTGATTGGTGCAATGTAGTTAAGTGACTAATAATAAGTCCGGTTATGGTTAAAAAAAACCGAAACATCAAATTGTAAGCTAATCAATTTATTGCAATCTTAATGCCTTCAACTCTTTGACATATGTCACATATGTCAAAATATATGATTATGCTTTTATTTCTGATCCGGCTACTGGGAAATTATCGTTCGTCTTAAAATGACAGTCAATACGTTAAATAGACAGGAATTCCATTTCAGAACGATGTTCATTATGTATAAGTACTGTGGCAGACTTGTAATATCGTTAATTAATAATCGAGACTCGATTTTTGTTTGTATGTGTGGACTGCAGTCACTTCATTGGTAGTGAATAGTGCATTTCAGTCCTTATGAGGTTTCAGTGGCGGGTTCCAGCTCAACCAGAATAGAGAGATTTGTGTGATGAATATAGATGTTAGAATGGTACGGGGTGTTTTTTACATATTGTAAGTATATATTATAAAACATGGTAAATAATTTAGTTTGAAACTTAATTAAGCCCAGTTGTTTCAAAGATTACACAGTACCGATGATTGTGTGATCGACACTTTTTGATAGGGTTAAGAGAATTTTAATAATTATTTTACAGTATTACAAATTTTTTTTAATCAGTGTGCAATTTGAAATGTTAAAATGAAGGGGCCGAATATTAAATTTTTAGAGGACAAATTTATTCTTGGGATATGTGGGGGTGTGGTGGTTATATGTGTGCAAAAATGGTGTCTGCGCATCCCTTTCTACAAGATGTCAGCCGGGGAGAAAGGGTTACAACCCCGAAAACTTGGGGTTAAGATGCCGTCCAGATATACCAATAATAAAATTGTGTCCTCGTCTCTTTTCAATGGACTATATCTTCGTAAAGTAAATTCAAGTCATAAACTTGTGACTATTAAATTGGCGATTTGATCACCTCCATTTTTTATAATATAAATTTTAACATACCTTCACGCCTTTTTCTATCCGAAGGTGTAGGCAGCGGCTGTTAAGCCTCGTCTGGCCGTTATGTTTACGTCCCAAATGGAATAGGTGGCGAACCTAATGCCATACCGGGCGCAAAGTTTTTAGTCATCGATATCACACATAGCTTTCGAAATTAATTTCGAAAAGTCATTGGTGTGAGCCAATGTGAGGATTCGAATCCACGACCTCTGGATTAAGAAGCGGGATGCTCGACCACTGGTCCACCGAGACTAAACTGAGTAAATTTTATCTCTCGATAAAATTAACCCGTCTAGATATACAAGACATTAGATAGAAATCAGTTATACAAATAATGAGGTTTATTGCTGCAAAGTTTTTTTTTTGTCATTGGACGTCTCCAGACACCTTTTTTGTATTTTTCAATATATTTTGCGCATTATGTTCTGGAATAAAGTATGTGTATGTTCAAGGGATATTCTTTACGGGCCACTTAAAAGGTGAATGACCGATTAAAAGGGACTCGAGTTATGTACGACCAAGCTGAAATGTATGGTTCCGTAGGAATAAATCGTAAACAAAAGGTTTATTTATAGATGAAATATTCTCGATATTAAAGTTTCGGAAAGCCAATGTCTTTCCGAAACTATGAATGTGTGTGATCCACGTACAGGTCAGAACACGAATTGAGAACATTTCAAGAAGAACTTCATTTACTACGGCATCAAAGTTCTTTTGAAACTTAGACAAGACCATGTCGTGATTTTCGACAGAGATAGGTAGGTAACGCATGTTGCCAATTCATAAAATAATTTATTTATTTATTCCAAAAAAATTATTTATTCCAAAAAAATTACAACTTTAGAAATAGTTTATTAAAAACATACAATTTTAACTTTACCTTATTTGAAATTGACAAAAAAAAATATAAGAAATGCATAAAAACATTAAAACGTACATATCGCGTTTATTTAGAACTTATTTTTATTTATTTCCCGACGTTTCGAACTCTTTACAGAGATCATTTTCACGAGAAAAAAATGTAAGAAATGCTTTAACAGGTTTTCTTTCTTTCTTCATTTTCCTCGGCATATTTACTGTTGATGCTCACTGAACTCCAAACCTGTCACCCACTAGGACACAACTAATGGCAATACCATTAACTAAAAAGAAACCCTAATGTTATGAATCATCCCGTATCTCGATGTTAAAGCTTTTGATAGTGGATCGTCAAAGATTAAAGAAATGAAGATGCAGCACATGTCAGATGAGCAACACTTCTTGCCGAATATTTTCATGATGCCCTATAAAATAGATCATCTTTATTTCATTTTGACATATATTTATTTATTGCACCTATAACTGAGAAGATAAGAGGAAATCGCCTTGCGTGGTATGGGCATGTAATGAGAAGAGATGATGCACATGTCGTGAAAAGAATGATGAATCTGAGTGTGGAAGGAAACAAGAGAAGAGGGAGACCGTAGAAAACATGGATGAATTGTGTGAATGATGATATGATTAGGAAGGGTGTTGTGGTGGAGGAAGTGAATGATAGGGAAGCATGGAAAAGAAAAACCTGTTGTGCCGACCCCACATGATGGGAGAAGGGCAGGAAGATGACGATGATATATGTATTTATTAAGCTGATGAAAGAGACTTTATCTTCATCTTATCTTTTAAAAAAAATATAAATATACTAACGCAATATGTTTTTCCTTTGTTCATTTCATCATACTTTCATACGTTATAACACAGCTCGGTGACAACATAATTTCTTAAAATTATTTATATTTCACTTACATTTACGTCAGAGAAGAGCAATAAAAATATGGTTTACGACGATTTTATTGTTCTCAATTCTTTAGAGCTTGCCCGTATGTCACTCTTGTGGGAATAAATCAATTCTTCAATAGCAAACGCAGAATACAGTAGGCATTATACGGGCTAGATCACTCTTTCCCAAAGTGGGCGATAACACCCCCTTGTGGGCTTTGCAGGTTCGAAGGGGGGGGTGGTATTCGGTAAGAGACCTAGAAAAAAAATGGGGGCGTTGTGTAGAGGCCTGGGGGGTGATTTGTAATTTTATTTAGCTAGAAGGCCTCTTAGATAACGACTCTTAAACTTATTAAACAGCATCAGATTCATCCTTCACATTAGTTTTTATATAAGGATCGATTATTTTAGTTTTATTTTTAATAAAAGATACATACATACATAACTTCACGCCAAATCCCTTGCGGGATAGGCAGAGAGAACAGAGCGCCATAGGGCACGATTCTTACACGCCTCACTCACTTCGTTGACTTTCATAACTCTTTTCATGCACGCGCGTCGGTTTTTGAGGCTCTTAACATTAAATAAAAAATAAAACTTTAATAAAAGATACTCAGTTTTAATACTATAAAGTTGCGTTTCAATAATTGCGGGTTATAGTAAAAATTTCGTTTAGAATTCTCCGTTAATATACATATATAGGTCGCAATAATTAATTAATTTAATTTGAAGTTTTAATGGTTTTTAAATAGGTGAAAAATGGGGGCGCTAAAAAAATATTTATTCTCAAAGTGGGCAGTGGACAAAATACGTTTGGGAACCACTGGGCTAGATACATATATAAATATAAATTGTATACGCCAGACTTGGCAGAATTTAATTATTAAGATATAATAAGAATTATTGATTTAAACTATTACGTTTAATAGTTTCGACATAAAGAGAATAATACTTTTAGTTTTGTGGTATGATAGAGAGAAGTTCATAGTGATTTCTTTACGTTTAACCACTGAAACTTCTTTTTCTATTTAAGTCACATCTTCTATCAAGCACAGTAGGCACAATACTAAAGTTGATTGATGTCATATCTACGTTAATAAGGTACATATACAATCTGTGCCGCTCCTGCAAGGTAGTGGGAGGTCTTTAAGTGACAGACGTTCGCTTCGAAATCACAACTTAGTTAAGTGGCCACGAGACACTTATGTCACTGGAGATATAGCGATATATTATATGCAAGTATGTCCTGCAATCACACCAGTATCTACAATATTATAGGCTCTCTACAATTTTTAAAGGCGTACAACTATGTGCTGTAAATATCTATATAACGACTGGTACAATATATATAACTTACCTTTATGTATGATAACTTTTAAATATGACACATTTTCCATGAGCAAATAGATCGAGTCCTGGTGGGAGGTGATGTCAAGTTCCATATAAATCTCAAGGAAGCGAGTGAGGCGTGTATGAATCCTTCCTTATGGCGCTCTGTTCTCTCTGTCTATCCCGCAAAGGATTTAGTCTGAAGCTATGTATGTATATATTACGCACATAGGCTGAAATAGAAAAGTTAATAAACCCATAATCAATAACAAATTGCAATGGTGGAGCCACGCAGCTCGCTGAAAGAATGCGCCGACACGACCGGTGAAATACCAGGATCTCTCAGAATATAGATTTAAAGTGGCTCATGCCGTTTTGCAGCGAACTTTCGGTGTCCGACCGAAAGTTCGGTTATGGACTATGGTACTAATAATTATATAGTCTCATTCCATAAAACATATTGCGCTGTTTTTATATTGGAAAAAATAAATTAATAACTATACAGGCTCTACTTAGGACTTTCTCTGAAATTTAACATGTAGCTTTACTAAGTAAAAGTACAATGCTTATGATTGTTTGTAAGTAAATAAATGTATGTACCTATATAACTATATTTATGTATATCCTACTAAGAAATGATTGACTGTTCACTTTAAGCACACTTCATTAATTAAATTTAATTTGGACTGAGCAGTTTTGATACTTGAAGTCGAGTCTATGCGACCATAATTACTTTTCAACAGTGGTAGAGCCAAGCAGTTCACTGCATGAATGTGAAATACCACGACCTCTCAGAAGATCGCCGTAAAGTGGCATATGCGGCGTTTCGTTCGGTGAGAGAGGTACCCAGAGCCCCCCTTCCCCATCCTTTCCTACTCCCTTATAGGTCGGCAACGCAACTGTCACAAAATTCAAATTCAAAATATCTTTATTCCTTAGACTTAACAAAGTGTTTACTTAGAATCGTCATAAAAAATTACTAGCAGAAATCCGCGGGGCTTAAATTCCCTTTCATCACACTGTATTGGATATGAAAGCGAATCTAAGTGCCTTCCGGCGTCAAGGCTTCTTGAGAAGAACTGGCAAGAAACTCAAGGCCAACTCTTTTCAACTACGACCGTTTTAAGGGGATTGGATGGGAAAGAAGGAGCGTACCGCTCCCAAAGAAAGAAACGCGGTATGAACCACTTTACATTCATATTCTGAGAGGCCGTGGTATTTCCGTGGCCGAACTGGCCCATTGATGCAGCGAAAAGCGTGGTTCTACCAATCTGTCCAATCTTAAGAAGATTTAGGCAGTGGCAATAATAACACGATACGCACAATGAACTCACCGTTGTTAACCAATATGGACAACGCCATTTGAAATAAAAATAAATCTACTTAGTCACCCTTATAGTCCCTCAGTCTCTATACACTTACATATAATTTCGGCTAGATATAAAATACAAACTAAATGCCAAAAGATAATCAAATTGGGATTTTTTTTATGCTGGAAGTTGAATATTCCCTACATTCCTAAATTTTAAACTCATGACTTTTTAAATCAAGGTTTTTAAGTCAAGAACTTTTTAATAAGTTGTCGATATTTTGAATTCTCTTGCAATCACTATTACTATCTGTCTAAAATACAATAATATAATGGACGGAATATGTATAGATAAACGTAGTATCTCTAATAAAAAAAAAGTTGGAATGATGTGATGAAAAAACCTTTATTAAATTACACTTTTCGCACAAATCCATGTACTTGAACGGACTTTTTGTAAATTTATTGATGATAATATCAAACATATTATTCCTTACTAATGTTTGGTTACAATTATATTGATTAATCACTAGCGACTGACTAATATGGCATCTTTTAGTTTGAAGCGTCGCAGCGGGACCATAGGCAGTTGGACTTTTTTTTGAATTAAGGTTCCCGCTTAGTTGGTATAGAAACCGTTAACTTACCCGCATTCAGTATTTTATTTATATAAATAAATACTATTTATATAAATAGTATACTATTTATATAAATAGTATTTACCAAACATTTATGTAATAACGTCATGCCCTTATATCCGAAAATGCTTTCAACTTCGGATCGCCAAATTTTTTTCACGAGTAATCTCGATCTCTGTAAAGAGTTCGAACCGCCGGGAAATAAATAGAAAATAAGTTCTAAATAAACGCGATATAATCCATAAAGAGTTGTTCAAATGTCATGAATGTGATTCGCGAAAATCTAAGAAATAAATATGACTGAACCTATTACCATACGACAGGCAGTATTCGTCGATTGGCGCACTAAAACTTCAAGCCATCAAGACAACACACTATGGATATCAGCAAAATATCAAATAAGGGGCTATTCAAGTATTACGTCTGTAATATTTGAATGGCCAAAAAGTAAGCAAAGCTCTTATCCCCTCTCCTCATCATATTATTAACTAAGATTGTATAATTAAGGTTATACAATTATAGTTATTAGTAGTCCTGATTGAAATGCTTAGTTCAATACTAGCTAATGAATTCTAGTGTTCAATTAACATACAAACTTCTCTACTTATTATCTACTTATTAGGTTTTTATTGAAAACTAATTTGTGTGAGTTTTTCACAAACAAACATCTTTTCACATTTCTTTTGTGTTATCAATATAAAGTTTCTGTAGAAATATTACAGAACCCATTGCATTAGTAACAGTTGACGCTTGACCGTTATGATAAATGTGAAGATATTACTAGCACGGTCACATGTTACAAAACTATAATAATGTTATTTATCATAATAGATACAGCCTCAAATTGTTTTATATTATTCAAATATAGCATGGATAATGTGGTGTAGCTATTCATTTGTAAACCAGCTACATAAACCAAGAGATCAACTCTTGTTAAATAAATGTTGGAACTCGAATGATCGTGCGTCTGACAGAAATACTAGTAGTTACTACTTTCAACTTTTTTTATGGGATAGGAGGGCAAACGAGCAGGCGTGTCACCTGATGGTAAGTAACCTACGCCGCCCATGGACACCAGCAACACATATAGTATTACCGTTGCGGTGCCGACCTTTAAGGGAGTAGGATAAGACAACACCCGGTTACCTCTCTCACCAAACGAAACCCGGCATGAGCCACTTTACGTGTATCTTCTGAGAGGTCGTGGTATTTATTTATTTAGCCGGCCCATTTATGCAGCAAACTGCTTGGCTCTACTACTGTTGACTACGGTCAGCAGTGGTCGAGCATAGCATAGGTAAAGCATAGGTAGACATGGCTATGTGCAATTGGAATTGTGTTTCTTGTAAGCATAGAAGATTTTATTTTTTTGCATACAAAAAATATTGTAATGTTAATTTAAATATGTAAATATAATATTATTTAAAAGAGAAAAGTCAAAATGTGTTTATTTTATCTACAAATTGGGATATAATTAAATACTTTAAGTTATCATAAACTGTAATAAAAATAGGTAAATATAATAAAGGTCCCGGTGGTTCAGGGGTCAAGAACCCCGCATCTGAATCAAGAAGTCGCGCATTCGAATCCTGACTCACACCAATGACTTTTCGAAATTGTTTTCGGAAGTTATGTGTGATAAATATCGATGACTGACAACCTTGTGTGTGCCTATTTGGCACCTAAACATTACGTCGAGACGAGGCCTAACGGCCGCTGCCTACACCTTCGAGTAAAAAAAGACGTGAGGTTATTCATACATACATAACTTCACGCCAAATCCCTTGCGGGGTAGGCAGAGAGAACAGCGCGCCTAACTCGCTTCGTTGACTTTCATAACTCTTTTCATGCACGCGCGTCGGTTTTTGAGGCTCCTTAACATCACCTTCTTCCAGAACACGTTCTATTTGGTCTTCGAATGTGTGTCTTGGCCGTCCTCGACTCCTACATCCATCCGCTTTTGCATTGTATATCTGCTTAGTCAGTCTTGCATCAACCATTCTTTCTACATGTCCGAACCATCGGAGCATGGCCTTTCTTACTTTTAAACCGACACTCTCTTTCAAACCAACTTCCTTCCTTACAACCCTGTTTTCTACGCGGTCAGCGAGAGTCATTCCGCAGATTTTGCGCAGTGCCTTCATTTCTACCGCGTTTATTCTACTTTCATGCACACTCTGCCATACCCAGCTCTCGCTTCCATAAGTTAGCGTTGGGATCAGGACTACATTGTGGATACTATATGAGGTTATACTATATTAAATTTAGTAACATTCTGAATTTATACAAAAATTTTCCGATAGTTCTTGTAATATTCTATAATGTTGAGATCTCTTCCACGGTTTATCTACCACTAAAATCCATGGGATCCCACCAATCAAAGATAATAAGAATAAGAAATAAGAATTCCATAAAAAAATCCCTGTGACTGCTCCTAACTAACCGAATTCAAATCTCTTTTGTCATATATTGAGTACAAAAAAATACACTATTGAAATAACCTAACGTGAAACGACCAGTCTCAGTAGACACATCGCGCTTTACATTTTTTTTAAATTTGACTTTCTCGCATAGACCATGTTAACATTGCCTATACAGCCAAATATATCTTGGACTGTTAGTTCATTAAAATTTGAACAAAAAAGGTTTGGATCAAGAAGTCATGTTAAGATGGTGGTTTAAAAAAATCACCTCCCTTACCTATGTTTAGGTCAATGGTGTACAATTTGAATTGCTTCGTATGGGGTCGATCGATTTCCGCTATTTAGTTCAATTTCTTAAAATTTGTATAAGTAGCCAAACTGTATTTTGTGTGGTTATATAGAAACCGACGACTTCCAACAACTCATAGAGAAATTGTTCGTCACTAACATAACCACGTGTTCTGCTCATGACCGCGTCGAAGCCTGCTGTCAAAATAAATTAGAACATCATAAATCTTTTGTAGGTCTCGTTGGTTCAGTGGTCGAGCTTCCCGCTTCTGAATCTAGAAGTCGCGAGTTTCAATCCTGGCTCACGCCGAGGACTTTTCGAAATTGTTTTCGGGAATTATGTGTGATAAATATCGATGACTGGAAAATTTGTGCCCGCTATGGCAATAGGTTCGTCAAATATTCCATTTGGGACTTAAAATTCGCGGTGAGACAAAGCTTAACAGCTGCTGCCTACATCTTCGGGTAGAAAACTGCGTGAAGTTATGTTATGTTATTAATATTTTTGTCGTCTTTCGGATGGCCCAGTATTAGAACCTTCAGTGAAATCTATAATATAGCGATAGGTTAACCCACCTATTTCGTTGAATGAGCAATAATTGCCACTTTGCACATTTGCACTTTGCACATTGCTTAAAATTTGGCGTTTTATTTAATAAGTATTCGTATAAGTATGTCAGGAAATGTGAAAAATAGTGTATCATTGGCAAACCTGGCAATAAAAGTACCATCAAAATCGGTCCAGCCATTTCAGAGATTACCTGGAACAAACAGACATAGACAAAAATTGAAGAAAATGTTTTTTTTTTGTGTATACCCTATTTCAATATTATAAACAGATATTTTAATTTTATATAAATGTGTATAGATTATTGATTAAGTTAAATATTATTATTTTAGAAAAAGGCAGTATGGCTGCTAAGTTTTAGGCTGTCTAAATCGGACGGATGATGAAAAAAAGATAAGAGAGTGAATTTAAATTAAAATTAAAAAATAGACGAGATTTAAGACGGATAAATTATTTGGTACGGTACGGAACAAATGTTATTTAAAGATATTTCCAATCAAGTTTCCAATTTCATACAAATGCGTGAATTTAATCTGTAAACCCAAGAATTATGACAATACATTGCTAAAATTTTAAATAGATTAAGGACCTGGGTAGAAAATAAAAATGGATCCTTATAAGAAGTGTTATAAAGGTAAATTTAGGATCAACATTTTACTCTATACAAAATCATAGAATTGTTAAACTCGTCTTTGAAATTACAAAGCATCGCCTCCTTAAGCTATCTGACATTTTTACATTTGCGTGGGATTAAGTTCAGATGGACTCTATCTATCTGATCATAGAGTTTACTTTGAGCAATAAATATTTTTATAACAAAACATTTCTGTAACACTGTGCTATTGTAGTTTTTAATCCGCAGAGAATGTACTTTTTTTAAATTCATTTGTGATCTGGGTCGATATTTTGAAATTGGAACTGGGATTACCACGCAGATGTGTCTATGGAATTTGTGACGCGAATAATAGAGAAATAATATTTGTGTTATTTTTATTACTACTAGCGACATATTAGATGTACAAGGTAATTGGATACTTCTTTTATATTTTAGAATTTAGCCGATGCCATTAAAAATTACGTTATTTTACAGAATTGCAGCGTTAAAGATGGATAGGGCCTGCTCAATTTACATAGAGAAGAGACGTTTTGAATTAATTTAATTAGGTATATTTTATATACTGATATAACATGACAATAGTGTATAATTTTTATTCTGCTTTCAAAATAAACGAATGAGATAAATAAAATTCTAAAAACAATTGATTAAATGTAGCTTTAAGCAGTTTGTTTTAGTTAAAGCGGCCCGCTAATTTTCAAAAGTAATGTCATCTTTAAAAAACTTCACGAGTACACTAGCAGGTTCAAGTCTCATATAATCTTAATATTAGGCTAACATGTGAATTTATTCAAAATTATTCATCGACAGTCAATAACAGCTAAAGAGTTTTGTTTTTAATATCAATTAGGGCGAGTTCTCGTAGCTGCGTTGTTTGTTCACAAATGTCGCACATCCCAGTCGACAGTGCAAACATAGCCTTATATTTATATAGGATGTGTCATTTTTAAATTTGAACCTCCACGATATTGAACGTTTTTATTGCAGGTGGCGTGCTTATGTAATTAATCATGTCTCCACAATTTTGACATACGTCACAAATCACTAGTCATTTCCAACAAGTCTTAATCAAACCTATCATGCCAGTGAGCATTTTGTTCTAAGTATGTATATTATGGTAACTACGTACCATAAGCCTTAGGTGGTAAGACAAATGGTTTAATTGTAAACTGATTATTGTGAGGACAATACAATATTTAAAGTCAATTAGTGGTAAGAAGGTGAAAATATTTTTTTTTAGACCGCATGCATAAGCTTTTGTCTATGCGTGAAGAGTGTTTCAAAAAATGGTACTGGATATACCACCTACAATAACCCATATATTTCGCAGAGTATCGTATATTTTAGCTGAGTAAGTTAGCCAGCGGTCCTTCTTCTGGCAGAGTCGAATAAAAATTAGAACTTCTACTTCTCTTTATTCATAAGAAAATCTAAATTCACCCCGTCATCTATTCTTATTGCTACACTCATGTTCGTATAAAACTTTGCCGGTGCAGTAGGTAGTTAATTATTTATCCATAAAATGACTACATCCTTTATAACATCACACCTATGTGTTGGTGGTCTCTTTTTTGTTTTACGACTAGGCATAATCCACTTGTTGCCTTTGCGCATTCCGCTTGTATAATCTGGCTCTGTTTGTTTTGGCTATGGTTGAGATATGGCGGGAAAGTGACACGATTTGGTAGTTTAATGGCAGATTGTACTTTGACTTTGTTCTTGGTAACCAACTTTTAATATTACGACTACTCGTCAATAGTTTATCTAATTAACTAAACTAAAATTAAACAATAAGGTTTGATTCTAACGCAGAGTTAAAACATTTTAAATTAGCAAACGTGCCTTGATATAAATTAGTGTTCTGCCTTAGTAGATTTACTGTAATATACCTATTCAAACATAAACTAGTCTTTATTAATATACTACCTATTTACTTGGGTTGGTATTTTATTTTTGTAGTCTAAACAAAAACTAGCCTAGAAGTTATAGCATTAGGTTCACCCAGTACACCAACAACAATTTTTGTATGTAAGTGAAGATTTAATATATTACAGAATGCAATATATCATATTCCAAAGAGAGAAAAGACTTGAAACTACCCATAGACGTCCATTACATCATTTATCAATCATTTTAACAGTTATTCTTCGACGAAATCTGTCGCTTTTGGGATCAATAATCTGATAAAAGCTGAGCCTGGATTACAATCCCACCAAGCGACTGTAATCTTTTTTTTGCCATTTTTCCTGTTCTATTTCTTCCCTGATGAGTAGTGTGAATGTTGATATCAATATACGATCAATAACCATACTCTTTTTTCTCCTTTCTCTTTCTCTTCTCTTTCTCCTTTTTTAAGTCACGAAATCCCTCCAATTTATGATATTGCCTACCATGACATGCTTCGTCAAGTCTCGGTAGCTCAGTGGTCGAGCACACAGCTTCTGATCCAGAGGTCCGGGTTCGATTCCTGACACTGGCTCACATCAATGACTTTTCGAAATTGTTTTCAGAAGTTATTTTTTTTTTTAGGGGATAGGAGGGCAAACGAGCAGGCGTGTCACCTGATGGTAAGCAAGCAAGTTATGTGTGATAAATATCGGTGACTGAAAACTTCGTGCCCGGTATGCCGATAGGTTCGCTACGTAAACATAACGGCGAGACGAGGCTTAACAGCCGCTGCCTACACCTTCGGGTAACAAAAGGTGTGAAGTTATGTTTTGTTATGACATGCTTGAAAGTAGCACCAATCACCGAAAAAAATAGTAGTGGTGGATTAGCATGGTATGAACATGTTAAGGAAGGTAAACATATCTTAATACCAGGAT
Organism: Euproctis similis; assembly: GCA_905147225.2. Classification (NCBI taxonomy): domain Eukaryota; kingdom Metazoa; phylum Arthropoda; class Insecta; order Lepidoptera; family Erebidae; genus Euproctis; species Euproctis similis. The sequence goes on from LR990106.1 coordinate 16,506,723, forward strand.
AGTGATGGGAATTACCGTGGATGAACATATCGGCTGATGAAGGATGAAAAAGAGATGGATGGACTGCGTGGATGACGAGCGATTGAAGAGAATGGAAAAGGATGACATCATAACATGTTGTGCCAATCATACTTAGAGTGGGATAAGGGCAGAAAATAATGGACTACCATGATATTTCTAGACACCCAGATTTCATGATGGTGTCTTCAGTTCTCTCATTTCTGTCTTCTATCCAATGGCAGTAGAGTACCGAACGGTTAAAGTTTTTAGGGCTATTTTTATCTGCACTACCGCTAACTCTACACTCAGAGACTAATGTCGGACGGGAACATTCCGTGCGCTGTTGTTTTTGCCGCCATGCGACGTGAACAATCTCGTCTAAGGTCGATACAAGATGGGTGTCTTGAAACCAACTTTAGTCAAGGCAAGACGATCTTGGGTGAAAGATACGTCAGGTAGTATATCGGATAGACTATATTATTTATATTAACTAACAGGACAGTTCAAAATGCGTATTACGTTGCGCTTGAATTAATAACTGATTGATTTAATTGAGTAATTGCATTCCTTTTTACTTATTTTACTTAAACTTACGGAAACTTAAAGAAATTAGTTTTTTATGGGATAGGAGGGCAAACGAGCCAGTGTGTCACCTGATGGTAAGCAACCAACGTTGCCCATGAACACCAGCAACACATTTAGTGTTGCTGTTGCGTTGCCAACCTTTAAGAGATATGGGATAGGGAAGGATGGGGAAGTGGGTGGGACTCCGGGTACCTCTCTCATCGAACGAAACGCGGCATAAGCCACTTTACATCGATCTTCTGAGAGGTCGTGGTATTTCACCGATCGAGCCGGCCCATTCAGGCAGCGAACTGCTTGATTCTACCATTTTAGGACATGTTTAATACTAAAATACTAATAAGGCATCTCTTCTATTCTAAATACAGTTTCTATTGGCGAGAGAACAATTGATAACGCTTCAATAATATGTATTAAACGTTAAATTAAGTCTCTCTGACTGCGCACTAGTTCACCGAAGTCACAAATTAGAATACTACCCCATGCAACATAAGTCATAGGATCCATAATATAGTCTTATAGTCGTAACGGGCAGTAGGTTTGGACAAGCAGCAACTGACTTTCTATCTGTCTGCTTTCCGGAAACGTATCTCAAACAAAATGAGACAGTATAAATAGGAGTGAATGACTATGTATTTATTGTGTATGAGTGAGTCCAACATTCTGTAGCAGAGGCGTCTGAACAAACAGTAGGTGGACTATACTGGCGAGCGAATGGGACATCAATTAAAACAGTAAGGTACATTATTAATTTTAATGTTATGCAATCGCTGATCGGTTCATATTATACCTAACCTAACCACATAGAAAGTTTAAAATAGGTAGTGTTCTTAGTATACAAAATTGGGATGTAGAGACAACAAGGCCGCTGGTTATAATATCATCGCTATAATATGTAAGTCACCCGTTAGATGGCCAGTTTTATTTCTTTTTAAAGCTTCTCTTACCACTAAGCTTGATTGGATATACCTAGATATTATTGTGTTATATTTTCTTACTTCTCCATTCCACTAGATTAAATTGATAATTCTACTCTAAACTAAATTGATAGGTATACTCTCTTTGTATAACTACTGTAATATTTAATTTGAACATAAACACCTATTTATAAAAGTAGGTGGTTATTAAATAAAACTTAGTAGGAATACAGATGACCCATTAGCGGCTATGTACGGACCATGAAAACAAGGTGCGCTTCAACAATACAACGCAAATGAACCGCCATTTTGAAAAACAAACAAAAAAAAACAACACAGGGCCACTATGATTATAATGTCGCACCCTTTCACGTCAATATTATCCAAATTTATGTATCCGATCAGGCTTGTTAATAACAATATTGTAGGATGAATATAATCTTAATTGATATATCATAATTATTATTCTACTCTCACTTAAAAACAACAATATAACCTAATTTATGAAATTATAAAATTCACGCTATGTTTTATCCAACCAATATTTGAATATTTGGTATGAAAAATTAAGGTTTCGTTTAACAAAACACAGGAGTAAAGGGTGTTGTCTACTAATGGTAATCGTATTCTTGCCGACGATGACGATATAGATACTGAATCGAATAAACAAGAATTAGGGTGCCACTTTTTTTCTAAACGGATCATTTGTCGCTTAATATGTCGACATAATGATTATATTTTCCGTGCCGATAGAGTAAGCACCTATTCATGTAAGCTACATTTTAGCCACGTGATACCGGTCATAAAATCGGAAGTATAGTCGTATTTTTAATTAAACAAAGCTAGCTGACAGTGGTTAATGCCACTTTGTAAAATAATGTTGCCAAATTTAAAGTAATAGTGATGCATTCAGTTCTTATTCAATCAGATGAATGAACAATGAGTGAAATAGTTAATCATCTCAAATTATACTAAACACTCTAAAACTTATACTACTCAATTTAATAAATAATTTGATTCACCAACAATATTTTTAAATACTATATAACAAAGTTTCTAAAACTATATGTAACAAATTATTTTCTTTCTCAGAATTTTTGAAAACTGTACAAATATTTAAGTCTTAAAAATGTCATTATGGTGAAAATTACTCCATCAGAAGATGAATATAACAAAAAATATGTAAAGAACGGTGTTTATTTTTATTACGTACCTATAATTGTTATATTCTATACATCTTTAGTTTCAATTACGTTACGTATTGAAAATGGGACAATCTTACAAGTTTCCGAACTACGATAGTCTAATTATTCCCAAGCTAAACAATCGTGGCAATTTTATTCATTCAAGAGTTTTTTTTATCAAAAACTGACAACACCGTAATCGTCAGTGGTTGTTGTTTAAATAAAAATCCGACTATAATTCTTTGCACCACTTTTTTTCTTTCTTAGAAATTTGGTGATTATTCTTCTCAAAAGTTTTTGCTTAATGTTCATAATCCACATTATGAACATTAAGCAAAAACTTTTAACTAACTTAACTTTTATCGCAATTATTTAACTCCTTTTATTTATTTATTTCAAATTTTCGAATGCTTTCCGGCTTCCATTTTCACTAGAAGGCAATTCGCGAAAGCCTATGAGATAACTAAATTGATTTTAGTAAAGAATTTCTATTAGGTCGGGGAAAAAGTCTTTTCGCATAACGTAGGTATAAACTTATTATAAAATTTCTTTGACTGTACTATTTGTGTCTGGCTGGTTTTGGTAACATTAAAAAGGTTACATTATAAAGAAAAGAAAAAAATAAAAAAAAGTTGTTTCCCGCTATTTTTCATTTGTTTTTCTCTCCGTAAAAATGAGTGAATCTAATGAAGAAATTCGATACATTTTAAAATTTTATTATAAAAAAGGCAAAAATGCAACTCAAGCAGTGAAAAAAATTTGTGATGTTTATGGACCTGATGCAGTGTCAGTAAGAGTAGCACAAATTTGGTTCAAACGTTTTCAGTCCGGAAATTTTGATGTTAAAGATGCACCTCGCTCTGGTCGCCCTGTTACGAATAAAGTGGACGCCATTTTTGAAAGAGTGGAGCAAGATCGGCATATTAGTAGTTACGATGTAGCTGAAGAACTGGGAATTGACCACAAAACAGTTTTGACCCATTTGAAGAAAGCTGGTTATACAAAAAAGCTCGATATTTGGGTGCCACACAAGCTCACTCAAAGAAACTTAATGAACCGTGTACTCATTTGCGATTCATTATTGAGACGTAATGAAACCGAGCCGTTTTTGAAGAGATTGATAACTGGCGATGAAAAGTGGATCACGTACGACAAGAACGTGCGAAAAAGGTCGTGGTCGAAAGTTGGCCAGGCTTCACAGACTGTGGCCAAACCTGGCCTAACACGAAATAAGGTGATGCTGTGTGTATGGTGGGATTGGAAGGACATTGTTCATTATGAGCTTTTACCGTCCGGCAAAACCATCGATTCTGATCTTTTCTGCCAGCAACTGATGAGATTAAAGGAAGCAGTCGAGAGAAAACGGCCGGAATTGATCAACAGGAAGGGTGTGGTCTTTCATCACGATAACGCTAGACCACACACATCTTTAGCCACTCAGCAAAAATTAAGAGAGTTCGACTGGGAGGTCCTAGTGCAACCACCATATAGCCCTGACCTTGCGCCTTCAGATTTTCACCTGTTTCGGTCTCTTCAGAATTCTTTAGGTTCTGTAAGGTTGACCTCAAGAGAGGACTGCCAAAACTATTTGTCCCGTTTTTTTGATCAGAAGTCCCAAAGTTTCTACAGTAACGGGATAATGTCTCTGCCCTCAAAATGGCAGAAAGTTATTCAACAAAACGGTACATATATATTGTAAATAAATGTAAATAAACTTTGAAAAAAATGTCTTGACTTTTCATACAAAAATACGAAAATACTTTTTCCCCAACCTATTATTATCTGTGTGAGCATGGAAAAAAACTTTTTATATAATGCGCTTATGTAAATTACAACCGTATCCGGGTCAAAAGCATAGCAATAAATCTTCATACTAGTCATTTAAGGTATATGAAGTAATGAATACGTTAATATACTAAGATTTTAATATTTCAGTTTTAGAAATTTCTCAGAAAGTTATATGCATACATATTATTATATAGTAGCACTTCACGCCAAGTCTCTTGCGGGATAGGCAAAGGGAACAGAGCATTATTAGGTATGATTATTACACACCTCACTAGTTTCTTTGACTTTTCTAGCTCTTCATACACCGACTTCGGTTTTTAAGGCTCCTACGACATACCCGTGGCTTTTCCAATTAATTTCAAATTCGCCTATAAGTATTGTGTGACATTCGTGTGCTATATAGCATAGCAAAGTGTATGTGTATAGCAATACCTTAGCTGTTTAACAATGAAAGACTGCGCCCGCGCAGGAAATAGCAATATTTTTTGTCATGACTTTTGTTAATACGATGCCCTTTGCAAATGTATAGATGTCAAATATACCTGAAAGGAAAGAGCGATGAATGAATACATTTGTATGTACAAAAAGGAACCAACAAATAAATGCAGAGATTTACACCTTTTTTTAACTTTAAGTTGCCCACAACAAAATTAAATAATAGCGACGGAAATATTTTGAATTCCTATTGAACTAGTAATTCTATAGTAGTGATAGGTACGGGTGAAAAATATTTGGAGTAACAACTTTTTATCATACATTTGTGTTGGTTCGTTTTGGAGAGCCGTTAATTAGTTCAGTCTACTCTAGACTGAACTATTAATTGCACATTGTACAATTGTGTACGCCAGGTCTGAAAGGGTTAATATCTATTAAAAGTATTTATTTAAGTCTCTGTGGTGGAGCTACCCACTTCTGACTTAAAAGTCTTGGGAACGATTCCGGGCTCAGACTAATAATGTCTCAGACATCGATAACTGACAACCTGTGGCCATACATTCCGTCACCACGTTGGGACGTAACGATTCGCTGCTGGCTAGATGCCTTTGGGTAGAAGAAAGCGTGAAGTTATTTAACATATATATTGGTCAATATGTCTTTATATTGCAGCTATTATTAAGTCAAACTTATGGAAATAATTTTAATAAGTTGTAGAATTGGGGAAAGAAAGATCGTCTATCCTGATGAGAACATTATTTGGACCTCATTCAACTTATCGTGAGAAGCTTAGGTAGTCTAGGTACTTAGTTTTTCAGTATCATATCTAAACTATGCTATTGGTATGGGATCTATCTATAGGCTGTGTTGGTATTTGTTTTTTTTCCACAATTCTGCACAAAAAGTTAAAAATCCCTGTTCTTGTTTATAATATACATAATTACATAATGTAAGAAAAGTATTAAAACATGTATTAAATATGACATTAAAACAACTTTTAGGATTATATCGCGTTTATTTATTACTAATTTTATTTATTTCCCGACGTTTCGAACTCTTTACAGAGATCATTTTCGAGTTCGAAACGTCGGGAAATAAATAAAATTAGTAATAAATAAACGCGATATTATCCTAAAAGTTGTTTTAATGAACGTGATTCGCGAAAGTCTTTGAGATAAATATTTATTAAATAATTTAAATACATGATTATTTTAAGAATTACTTAATTAAGTCTCGGTGGTCCAGTGATCGAGTTCGCAATTATGAATTGAGAAGTTGTGCAAAAATGCATTACCTAGACATTAATAAACACTTACTTTCTTAACTTCCTTTGTATGACCTAAACCTTATTTTGGTTTTATTTTATAGAATTTGGGGCAAACGAGCAAATGGCTCACATGATGATAAGCAACTAGCGCCGCTTAAGGACACCTCCAACACAAATAGTGTTACAGTTAACGCAACTGTCGGCATTTAAAGGAGTGGGATGGGAAGGTAAGGAGAAAGGGTATGGGCCTCCAGATACCGAAAGAACTGAGTGAACTTTACGTTGATATTCTGAGATCTTCGTAGTATTTCGTCATAGTTAAGGCGGCCCATTCATGCAGCGAACTGCGTGGCAAATGATTTTTTCAATTTTCAACAGTGGTAACTGTTGAAAATTGAAAAAATCATTACTGTTCTTTACGTAAATGGTAATGAAATTTTCCGTCTTTCTATTTTTATTTTACTCCGATTTTAGAATGTAGGTAATAAAATATTAAAGTTACAATAAATGTCCAAATATTTCGCATAAGTACGTACCTACCTACCGTGAATATAACTAACTACAGCCATCTTTATTCCTGAATTTTTAATTACAAAGTATACTTGTTCATCCGTCGCTCTGATTGGTTGAGACGAGGTATCGACAGGTATGCCAGCTTTTTGTACAGTTGACTTCTAAGTAATGAATTAAGGTAAATACTTATACTTAATTTTAAAATGCTCCGGTAATGTTTCGGGAACGATTGTACTGTACATTGTATTCGTACACAAATTCCTTTCTTGGAAAAGAAAATTCAGAGAACTAGAGACTTGAGTGGATTTAGATAGTTTGTATTTTAACTGGTTCATTATTATTATTTCTGCTTAAATTAAGCTTAGATCGTGAAAATTTGACATGGAATTTTCACCCCATTTTCACCGTAGAATATGTAGGTATATATGTGTGTATGTTTACCTAGACATATATATGTGTGTATACGCAACTTCATGGCTTTTTCTACCGAAAGTGTAGGCAGCGGCTGCTTAAACATTAACTCGCCGAATCGTTCAAAATGAAATATGGTGGCGAGCCCATTGCCGAATTCCGAGAAATCATTAGTGTGAGTCCCGAATTCTAACCCATGATTTCTGATTCAGAAGTGAGTAGCACCATCACTGGAATGACACTACCACCAATGAATAAAAATGATGATTCTTGTTAACATGATACGGGATATATCTGTGATAGCTGTTCTGTAGACGATGCATTAGCTTTTGCGTTCATACAAAAATACCAAAAGTTCATCATTTCTTAAAGTGCTTGTTTGTATCTTTCTTATCAATTACAAAAAAATATTGTTAAATTAAATTATTTTTACTCAATCATATAAAAAATTAAGTCTATGCGAGTTCAGAATGAAATATCTAACAAAGTTTTAATTCATTTTATTAGCTTTTATGGGGATAATTAACCGGCTGCGTCCTATTTATTCCCTTGGAAATCCTAGTCGAGAGATATTCTCGTCATAAAACCGTACCATTCTACGGTAGTTCTCATTTACCTTTGATCACCGCGCACTCTAAACATTTCTAAAACTGCACTGTAATTCTGTATCAATCAATCAATCGTAAATGAACATTTAGGGACCATTCGACTCGGTCACATATATTGATGGCATCGTTGGGATATATCACCTGTCACTGGCAGAAGGTATTTGTTAATAAATTAAGGAATCCGTGTCAGATGGACGGATTAAGAAAATAGACCGTATATATAGAGACTGCAAGTCGGCAGGTCCGATCTCAACCCGAGTATAAATATCGTTGTCATCATTACACAGTATAAAGCAAAGTCGCTTTCCGCTGTCTGTCCCCTTTTAAGTAAATATCTATGAAAACTGTGTGATAAATATCGATGACTGAAAAACTTTGCGCCCGGTATGGCAATAGATTCGCCACCTATTCCATTTGGGACGTAAAAATAACGACGAGACGAGGCTTAACAGCCGCTGCCTACACCTTCGGATAACAAAAGGCGTGAAGTTATGTTATCTGTGAAACCACACAACGGATTTTGATGTGGTGTTTAGGAGGTGTCAACGGGGGGTAGTTTGGTAGTAGCAGTATGTATAATTCATGTACCTATAAATAATGTGAAAAAGTGATATTTTTTTGATTTAGCACCATAATTACAAACCCTGGCTGACCTCTAAGTGATGGATCAAAACAGTGTACTACATTATTAAACATCTTTCAAAGGTCTACAAAAAAGACTACAATAATATATGTCTATCTCTGAGGGATAACACACAATGACCATTTTTGCTTTTGAGCCGAAACAAAGTTCGCTGCGTCAACTAGTTTATTTTAAGTTGATAGGGTGTTCTATATTGTACCAATGGATTTACAAAAAAAAGAGTATAAATTAAATTATGTATTAATATTCGCCGGCTTAGAATACCGCCACCCCATCTCTTCCCGTGGGTGTCGTAAAAGGCGACTAAGGAAAAAGGCTGGAAGAATGGGCAGCAGCATGCTCTCTCAACAAAATACAGCCTACTGCGATCGCCAACCCGCCTGCCAAGCGTGGCGATTATGGCAAAAATCCCCCATGAGTGAACGGACCGGCAGTTGTGGCGCTCTATGGGGGAGGCCTGTCCAGCAGTGGACCACAAAAGGCAAATGATGAAATGATTCAGTACTCAAAACACAAGCAGTTTTTTGCTTGACTAGAAACTAGACGGCGCTGAGTGTATTGTGTCCAAAATGTTAGGTATTATAATGGTATAGAGTAATATAGATGCAGTCACTCGTCTTTCTACAAATTTAAAGATTTTAACACCTAAATGCCAAAAGGGAGTAACTGAACCATGTAATAAAGAACCCTGAATCCACTTACGATTCCAAAGGGTCTTGTCTCCAAACTTATTTGTTGATAGCTTAGAAAGCTGTGGGATAGTTATAGGGTACGCTTTTGACTACTGCATCGGAATTTATATTTTCTTTTTCATGTTAACCAGCAAGATAGCAAATTCAGATAAAATGAAATTTTATCAATGGTCATTAAGTGTAGGCACATTGTAACCTATAAACATACTGTACATTGTCTCATACAATAAAATTTAATCAACAGGTTGGGGCCGCCACCCTTCACGCAGCGCCAAACCTGGCGTGACGAGGAGAGGGGAGTGCCGTATAGGCACGTGAAATGTTAGAGGTAGCATGATAAGAAAGATGAATGAAATGATGGACGTAATAAATGAGAGATGCCTGGATGCCTCATGTTTGACGGAAACAAAGCGGAAGGGGACTGAGGCCGAGGGATGGAAGGTACGGTACACCTCGGATGTAGAAAGACTAGTGGCGATAGGGAACAGCGTAAATGGAGCGTTGGGCAGATGGGCGAAAAAAACATTAGCAAAAAAGCCCAGCTAGCTATCCACAATGCAGTCCTGATCCCAACGCTAACTTATGGAAGCGGGAGCTGGGTATGAAAGAGAGTGTCGGTGTAAAAGTAAGAAAATATATGCTCCGATGGTTCGGACATGTAGAAAGAATGAATAATGCAAGACTGACTAAGCAGATATACAATGCAAAAGCGGATGGATGTAGGAGTCGAGGACGGCCAAGACACACATTCCATGACCAAATAGAACGTGTTCTGGAGGAAGGTGCTGTTAGGAGCCTCAAAAATCGACGCGCGCGCATGAAAAGAGTTATGAAAGTCAACGAAGCGAGTGAGGCGTCACGCCAAATCCCTTGCGGGGTGCAAGGGATTTGGCGTGAAGTTATGTATGTAAATTTAATCATTATCAAGCTATACAGTATCTATATTAATAAAAAGTGCTTTCAAATTTATAAATTATAAAAATTAATAAATAAAGAAAACAACATGCAACATAATCAGTCAACTCTAATTTATTTATTTACTATAAAACAAGCTAATTTAAATAAATATATTTTAATTAAAATTTTATCTCCAACGAAATAAATTTAATAATACATTCAGCTTTTAGTAATATACAATAATATACATTCGCTTTTGGTATATGCTATGCGTTCATAAATTTGGAACATTTCGGAACGATTATTTATAAATAAATATATATGAAATAATAATTTTCATTCACAAGAATTTAATTTTATTAACACTAGCTCTACAAAATCTTGACCGAAAACAAGAATTTTCAGCATAATTTATTTTTTAAAACAATATTATTTAGTTACTGAGTGTCATAATCCTACACCAATGTAGTACCGGGTCATAATGATTAACAAAATTATCAATAGAATAATAAACATAGATATGTTCTGTTTGTCTGTCTGTTCCTAAATACGCGATGGTATTGACTAAGCTAAAATAAGCTACATTCATTAAAATAAAACATGTATAATATAGAGTTTAAAATAGTATGCCATAAAATTAGTGCACAGCTATAATGGCTCCAACACCCTAAAAAAACATCAACAAATCTTTTATTGTTTTCATACAAGCAATGTTCATCAAAGTGTTTTTTTTTTATTGTAATCAGATACAAGTCCTTTCAGACACTTTGTATACTGTACCTATAAAATGCGTATAACCAGCCAGTATTATTATTTTACATTAAATGCAAGAACAAACAAATCTTGTTACTTATGTTTTTTTTTTTTAAATTACTTCATCACAAACCCAATAGATATGATTATATAAGTTCACCCTGTACCCATTTACAAACATTGAATACCATGTGACATGGGTTTTAATAACATCACTATGTATCAATTCAAGTTAAGTCCCCCCATAAGCACTATATAATGCAATAAATAAATACAAATACAATATGATCACTACATAACACTACACTGTGAAGCGTCTGCTGCTGGTGCTGCGAACCCTTGTGGGGGAACTCCAATGTCTCCCACCAGTTCTGTGGGTGGTTGACCCAGATCTTGCATCTAGAAAGAAATAATACTAGCTATAGTAGTATATATAATATAAGCCAAAATAAATTTATGCATTTGAGAGTGTTTCCCTTCTAATATTATCATTCATACATCATTGTTGCAAGTTGGTGTGGCTTCAGTGTCTTATTACACCGTCTCCTTGTTTCATTAATTTTATTTCGTTACCTGAGGCATTGGTTTAGGCTTTTACAGTTCAATATAGCATATTATAAAAAAATATTTGTAAATGAAATCACACACTCATATAAAATGTCGGTTCTTAATGCAATAGCAGAATTGTTCGAGTTTAAAAATGATATGTAGTAATGGCGGGCTAATTATATATAAAATGGTTACCTTCTGCATGAGCTCCAGCACAGTTTCGAATCTCTTTCTCTTCACATCGTCAGGGTCGGTTTCTTGTTCATTTTCTAATTCGCTACAAACTTGTTGCATTAATTGCTGTTGTTTTTCAAACCTAGAAAAATAAAACAGAATAAAAACTAGAATATTTTTTTAGGAGGGTAAACAAGCAATTACCGCCGCCCATGAACACCAACATAGATAGTTCTACAGTAGCGTCAATTGTGTCAACTTTCCTTGACTATTCGAAATTATTTTCGGTAGTTATGTGTAATAAATACCGATTACTGAAAACTTTGTGTCCGGTATGGCAATAGGTTCGCCACCTATTCCATTTGGGACGTAATAATAACGGCGAGTCAAAGCTAAATACCCGCTGCCTTCGGGTAGAAAACGGCGTAAGTTATGTTACCTTGTAAATGAATTATTTGTGTTATAAGTAAATTAATGTTTGTTCATCTTTGTTAAGACCTAAATAACAGATTGTAGGCATTTTGGTGTTGTAATGTATAGTTTAGTAAGGAAAATTATTATACCTGGCGCGTTACCATTAGACTGGATAATGCTTAGTAATATAGAATAAATTAACTCACCTTTCATATTCACTAGCTTCAATTTTCGCCTTGTTTTCTGCAAGCCAATTTGGATATTTTTCTAATAGTTCCTTCAGAGATGGATAGAGAACATCTTTGGAAAGTAGGGACTGCATCATGCCTTGCATGAATGGTATGAACATGTTGTTATCCTGAAAAAGCAATAATTTGAAAAATTAAAATTATTTCAAGTAAAAAATAATAATGTTGCCTCAAAAGCTTCAACATATATAAAATATGGATCAATTATAAGTTTATAGAATCTTTATATATTGACTAAGCAGATATACAATGCAAAAGCGGATGGATGTGGTAGTTTACGACGGCCAAGACACACATTCCATGACCAAATAGAATGTGTTCTGGAAGAAGGTGTTGTTAGGAGCCTCAAAGATCGACGTGTGTGCATGAAAAGAGTTATGAAAGTCAATGAAGTGAGAGAGGTGTGTTAGAATCGTACCTTATGGTGCTCTGTTCTCTCTGCCTACCCTGCAAGGGATTTGGCGTGAAGTTATGTATGTATGTAATCTTTATATAAGATAAAAATAATATTTACCTGTCCGCCACCCTCTCCAATATTGAAATTATTAAACATATTGGCAAGGTCTACATCAGAGAACGGGGTTTGAAGATTTTCTGTATTGGTGTTCAAGTTCTTAAGGGTCTGTGAAATAGCAGCTGAAACCTGAAAATATAGTTAAATTTTGTTATTTGCAATATAGGATTGTTTGTTTTTACTTGTTAAAATTAACCATGAACACTGATTATTATAGATATGTATATACAGTTTATTTCACATATGTACATGATGATGATGACGACAAAATATGTACCTCATCAATTTTTTCCTGTACTGCAGGATCTTCAGTGGGAGCTGAGGCCTCTTCTACAGCACCTTCTGGTTTTAATACATGAGCAGCAGCTTCTGATAATAAATACAAAATCTATTAGAATTAGGAACTATTTAAGTTATTTTAAAAGTGACTACTTTGGCAAATATAGTACTTTTGTTGCATTTGACATATCAAATGGTATGGTATGGTAGGGTAATGGTAGGGTATGGTACATATACCATACCAGCATAATAGTAGAGTTATATTGGTCATTGATGTAATTATATGGTAATTAACTCATTACAAAGATCAATTGTGATAATAAATATTTTATGTAAATACTGTTTCATATCATCTATTTACTTGTTCTAGCATATGTATGTATACTATGCATGCATTTGTTATTTCTTTTGTCATAATAAATTTAGCAGAATGGAAAGCAGTAACACATTTTATTTTGCATTTTTTTTTTAATATAAATTAATTACATTATTAACAATATATACAATTAAAACACAAATTCTCCGCATCTCAGTCTACTCGCAGCTCGCCCAGAAGATGCTAATCCTCTGCGTGAAGAATAAATTAATAATAATTATAGAAATAATCCATACCTGCCATTTTTGAGAAAGTTTGTGCAATTTGCTCTTGAGTTATTTGCTCCTCTGGAAACATAATTACTTATATTAATAACTAAATTTAAATAGATACCAAAACCTACAGGCAGAAAATCAATTCAGATTTCCCATATAAAACATTATTGTACCCTCATTGCAACACTATAGCTGTGTTATGTGCTAATGAGAGAAAGCTTTAAGGCTGTTTTCATTTTTGCTATTTTTAATGAGTGGAATATTAAAAATATTGTTAGGTTATAGATAGAAATACGTAAGTATATTCACAACAAATCATTTTTAGAGCATGCAAAAAGAATTGAGAATCGTGATATGCATTTATCCATAGCAAATGTTCCCTTTTTCTTATCTGGAAACCTAAGAATAAATAAATATGTGACTGGCAAAATAAGAATATGTATTTCTCTTACCTGGTACTCCACTAAAACTGCTCAATATAGCAGACATATTGCTTTCAAATTGAGCTGCAGCTTCTTTAATAAATTCCTCACTCCACATGTTTTGTGGAATCTCTTCAGAACCTGCAGGTTTTTCCACTTCTGTCTTTGTCATATCTTGCAAAGCACCTGAAATAGTAAGTAGATAAATCTGTTATTTCGGTTAAGAGCAATTAGCAGAAATAATATAGTTATGCAATAACTTTTCATTTGAAAACATATAGTATGAGAGAGTGAGTAATGAGTTTCGGTAGTCTAGTGGTAGAGCACCGTACTTCTGAATCAAAAAGTCGCAGTTTCGAATCTGAATCGGCTCACACTAATGATTTTTCAAAATTATTTTCGAAAGTTTTGTGTGATAAATATTGGTGACTGAAAACTGGTAAAACTGCCTGGCAATATGTTTGCTACCGTCGCTGCCTACACCCTCAGGTATATAAAGGCGTGAAGCTATGTAATATTCATAAGTTGTTTGGAAATGTATAAATTAGTGACCTTCACTTGATATGTTTGTTCACTTACAAAGAATGTTTGAAGGTCAAAATCAAAATTTATTAAGTGAATATATATTTGTATAACCCACAGTTTTATGGTCTAAATGATGATTTATTTATTATTCTTCAACTAGCTGACCTGGTGAATTTTATTCTCCATCAAAAGATTTTTTAATAGTGTTTGCAATTAAAGTGCAAAATCTCTAATATTATCACTTTTTCTTTACTACATCATACATGAATTATAGATAAAAACCACCCCAAAAAAATATTAGTCTGGTAGTAGTAGTTCAACTATTACAAAGCAGTATCCGCAATTTGTGGCTATATCAGTTAAACATAAAGTGCAATTAACTTAATCGCATTTTCTAATTACATAAATAAATTTAAAAAATATATATTTAAATGCATGCTTAGAGTACAGCTTGTACTTTGGCTGAATTTATAAATTTTCATTTTGAAAATTGTTTAATATGCGACCTATAAAATTTATTACTCAATTAAAATAAAATCACAAATTTTTATTGAAATAAATAAATATCATCAGAATAACTATAAAGAATATAATATATTCACATATATACAGAATATAATATAACTATAATATCATATGAAAGCATGACATTTTTTTCAGATGACCAGAATAATTGTGTCGCATTAACATAGTTCAAACTAAACATTTTGTTTAGAATTTAAATTCAAATGTAATGAGGTTAGGTGTTGTGTAATATGACCATGATTAAATTTCATAAATGTATTTCGACTTACTATCCAATAAATCGTCCAGTTCTGGGTCGCTTGATTTATCCATATTCTTGTTTTCTGACATATTTATTAAAATACAGGAATATATATTTACAAAAAAAATACGAACAGAATTTTAGGAAACTATCAATTTTATTTGACACTGACAGTTGACACCTAGCCTTACCTAGGGATAAGAAACGACAAAAGTATCGATACTCTATGCGATTGAGTCGACCTCTTAATACCGTTTGATTGGACTCGATTCACGAACACTATATCTTTATTTATACTTCAGTCATGCCATAAATAATATAACAAAGAAAAAATTTTTTTTTAACTGCAAATAACATTTATTACTTTTACAGTGTGTTACTTTAATACATAAATAAAAAACGATATAAAATATAAAAAGCTCATTCGAAGTGGTATCCATTGGCTGCATTGACCTATATGTTCTAGACATGTAGTAACCTTCTCAAAGCGTGACCACTGGCCATAAGCCTACAGGCTTATGCGAAGCATAGGTCAATTCAGTCATCTGTCAGACGCGAACCGAATAACAATAGGTACAAAATGGGTAAATGCGTAGTAAAAGAGTGCGATTCAAGATCGGAAACCCTTAGGAAATTAACCGGAATTACTTTCCACACGTAATATTAATGTTTACATTAATATTAAAATACAGTAAAATAGATAAAATGTTGAATTTTCATAATTAGCTTCAGTGATACCATTAAAAACTTAGTTTTAGTTTCCCACATTTGTGGGAGAGTTATTAATTTATGAAAAAGGCGATCTTAAATATTTTTTGTTATAATAATAACGCTGCAGGGTGCCTAAAGATGCAGCACGCCGTGACAAGTGGGTGAAAATTATCCGATTGCTGAGAAAAGAAACTGACTGGCTACCTGCACCCGGGAGATCATTTATCGTCAATTCAAGTTGATCATTCGCTTTTATTAATAAATGCCATAATTAATAAATACTTAGAAATAAGATTGTATCACGAAAGCAAATTATTCACTCAGACTTATAAAAAAGAGACTAAAAGGCAATTTTATACAAAACGTTACACAGCGGTGTATGATCAATAATTCATCTGCCTAGCTTTTTCCCAATTATGTTCGGGTCGGCTTCCAGTCTAACCGGGTGGAGCCCAGTACTAGTGTTTTACATGGAGCGACTGCCTATCTGACCTCCACAACCCAGTTGCGTGGGCAACACAATCCCCCTTGGTAAGTCTGGTTGTTAGACTTTCTGGCTTCTGACTACCCGTAACGACTACCAAAGATGTTCAAATGACAGCCGGGAGCCACCAATTTAACGTGCCTTCCGAAACACGGAGGAACTCGTCATGATAAGATGGTCACCCATCCACGGACCGACCGCGCCAAGCGTTGCTTAACTTTATGATCGATCGACCCGTGCGGCTGTTAGGCCCTGTCCACGTTAAATAAAATAATTCCCTTTTAATATAATGAATGTAAGTACATTATTTTACTACTCAAGCGTTTTCACTATTTTGTGTATCTGTACCTAATTGTGTACACCTTACCTACAGCGATTTAAATCGCTGCTATGAGGCAGGTGTACACAATTAGGACAGATGAGTGTGATCCAATTTTTTTCGGAACAGCCGATCTAGTACGGAGTACACAGAGATCGTTGATCCATTCATTATTTCAGTTATCTTCTAATACATCTGATAAGAAATTAATAAGTAATAGTAAAATATTGAATTTATATTTATTAAATATTTTTACGAGTGGCTTTTTACATGGCTTGAAAAAGTTGGGTAAAATTTCGCATGGGCAGGCCACCCCACACCGCCATTGCAAATTTATATTGCCATCTTTGTCTAATCAAAGTGACGGCAATGTATTTGCGATTTGTGTGGCTGAGATAGATATATGTTTCATTTTAAATGTCTAGTGGTTTCAAAGCTACGTCATTCCATCTTAAAGGTGGACACACATTTTGTGACGCATTTGAATGAGGTTTGCTCCTCTTGTATATTGAACTCAGTGATTGGCTGCAATACAGGCCTTTAAACGTTGAGGCCAGTTATCAATAGAAACACGCACTCTTTCCATGGGAAAATTCTTCACTGCAATCGTATGGATTATTTTAGGGACTCTAAATTATTATGACGTTTACAAATCATAATCCAGTGGATTAAGATCGGGACTAGACGACGACCAGTCTTCAGCTCTAATGAAGTCTGAAACGTTCGCTTCCAACCAAGATTGCGTGGACCGAGCTTTATGACCCGGTGCCGAGTCTTGCTGGAAGGACCATACTTCGTTATTGAACATGGTGTTGTTATGGGGCTTGACTACCTTTTCAAGAATGGTATCTTGATACATTTGTCCCGATGTTTTGATACCTTTTTCACAAAAATATGGCTCAATCACTCCTTCGTAGCTAACACCCCACCAAACCATCACTGAAGTCGGATAATGCCCACGTTGCACTCTGTCAACTAATTGGGAAGCTTCCTTAGAGCTTTGAGCATAAATACGGTCATTTTGTTTGTTAAAATGTTGCTCAATTGTAAAAACTTTTTCATCCGTAAACAATATTTTTCTGAGACCTCCCTTTGCGTACCGCTTCAGTAGTTGTTTAGATTTTAACACCCTATTCTTTTTTAAATTATCAGTTAGTAAATGACCAGTGCGCCTCTTATAGGCTGCAAGTCCTAAGTCATCTTTTAAAATACGCGACATTGTTCTGGGTGCTATCTTCATCTCCCGAGATAAATATATTATTATGTATTTATCCTACTTTCGTGCACACTCTGCCATACCCAGCTCTCACTTCCATAAGTTAGCGTTGGGATCAATATTGCATTGTGGATTGCTAGCTGAGCTTTCCTGCTAACATTTTTTGCGCCCAGGAATCTGCCTAACGCTCCATTTACGCTATTTCCTAACGCCACTATTCTTTCTACATCCGCGGTGTACCTTCCATCCCTGCTAAATACGCATCCAAGATATACAATTTCATTCACCTGTTCCAGCACTACATCGTCGTCAACCATTATCCTTGCATCCGTTCTGGATTCCTCCCTTTCAAACACCATAACTTTGGTTTTCATCACATTCAATTGTAAGCCTTTCATCGAACAGTCATCTTTTATATTAGTGACTAGTGTTTGAAGGTCAACAAAGTTTTGAAGTGTTTGTTAATTAAGTTATGTATACATATATGTACATACTAGCTGACCCGGCGAACTTTGTTCCGCATCAAAAGTAATAACTGCTGTCCCGCTATGTTAATACTGCAATATCCTTGAAAATATTCGTTTAAATTTAATCCTGTAAAAGGCCAGGATCATCTATATTACATGCACAATCTATTTAAGACTCTTAATTGGGGGAAAATTAATGCTGTAATTTTTAAAATCGCTTCGTAAATAGGCCATTATTTCTCGTAAAAAGTAAAAAAATAAAATGGTCATTGTGGGTTATCCCTAAGAGATAGACATATGCCCTCGCTAAAACTTGCTAAATCTTGAAAATTATCATTTTTTCTTTACAACATCATATATAAATTATAGATTAAAACCACCCAGTTGACACCCTCTAACTATTAAAAAAACCGCATCGAAATCCGTTGCGTAGATTTAAAGATATATAAGGGGACAGACAGCGGAAAGTGACTTTGTTTTATACTATGTAATGATATACTTAACTTAATTAACAAACACTTCAAAACTTTGTATGTATTGATTTGACTGTTAGAGTAGAAAAACGAAAAAAAGTACTAAAAATACATCACTGATATAATAAATATAAAAGATACGACTCCCATAGATAATACTTACTAATACATAATAAAAGACTCCTTCTGTCGCAGTACTCGCAGTAGGATAAAAAGTTGATATTGGCAGGAATTAAAAGTTATATTTAATCATTTGTCAAAGCGCATTTAAACATAAAAAAAATAAAAATCTAGCAGTCGCGATGACAATGTGTACATCAATTTGAAAAAAACACAAAAATTATATTAAAAAAAATCGATAAAGGTAAGTTCAATTGTTGTAATATTAGGATATCACAGAATTTAGGTGTACATATTGGTAGTCATTTCAAATGATTCTTAAAAACGTTGCGGACATCAGTATTTTGGAAGCCTTCCAAAATAATGATGTCTTCGCACCAAAGTTTAAAAAAAAATTGTTTATGAATTTCGGCTGCCTACTTTCAAATGTTGAGGCCATAAAGTTATATTATTGTAAAAAGTGTCTATTTAGTTTACTTTAAGTGTGCAGGGCATACGAAATAGAACAGTACCTAACAGTTATCTATCTATTTATTTGGGCAAACCGGCTTTGTTCGATTCTCATCAGGTTACAAGAAAGGGGTGGTCATTATTGATGTATGGTGTCTGGGTGTTATTTACGTATTTATATGTACCTAGTACCTACTTAATGAAGGGAACGAAAGGCACGATTCTTACAATCCTCACTCGCTTCTTTGACTTTCATAACTTTTTTCATACACGCGCGTCGATTTTTAAGATCACCTTCCTCCAGAACTCGTCCTATCTGGTCGTAGAAGGTGTATCATGGTCGTCCTCGACTCCTACATCCATCCGCAAGTGCATTGTATATCTGCTTGATAAATTTTGCATCACCCATTCTAAATGTCCGAACCATTGGAGCATTTCTTACTTTTACATTTAATTTCAGATAAAAACAGTTACAGACAAAATTTCATGTTAAACTAATTGATCACTTCAAAAAGAGTTTAGCGGATTTAATCTACGCAAATTATGTCAAATAAAAAGTAAGTATATACCTAGAGGAAGTACTTAATTTCATGGAGTATTTGTAGAATTTTAACTGTGGTAGAGCCACGCAGTTTGCTGCATGAATGGGCCAGCTCGACCTGTGAAATACCACGGCCCCACAGAGTATCGACGTAAAGTGGCTCATGCCGCGTTTCGTTTGGTGTGAAAGGTATCCGGAGGCCACCTACATTCCCCCTCCTCTCTCATCCTACTCCTTTAGAGGCTGGCAACGCAACTGTAACATTACCTGTGTTGCAGCTGTACATGGGCGACGGTAGTTACTTGTCATCAAGTGGCCCACTTGGTCGTTTGTTCTCCTATTCCATAAAAAATAATGAGTGTAATATTAACTAAACCATTGGCGCCTATTACCGCGTTCGGATACTAAACAACTTATCAAGAACAAGGTCACGAAACAACTTTTTTCTTTGGACACCTTTGGGCAAGTTTTGGGATAATTGTTTCTTTCTTACAATAATTACCACTACGAATATCTATCACCACGGACTAACTTATCACTAAAGTTATTTTATTGCCAGATGGTAGGTATTATGGAGTGTTCCAGCTTCTGTAACTTACTTTCGATTTTCCAACTGTATCTTTATTCAAGGAGTATGGCAGCTGGCGGTGATGCACCAACAGATAAGAAAGATGATAAGAAAAAGGAAGAGAAGATTGTTGAGAAAAAGGCTGACAAACCAAAGTTAGGGAAAGGGGGGAAAGAAGAAGCTCCACCCGAGCCCGAGGAGATACCAAAAACTGCTTCAGAAATTGAAAGAGAGTAAGGCTTACCCGGTCTTTTATAATATTCTTTTTTTATACTAAGCACATAGTAACCTAATAAAGAAGCAATTATTAGTTATTATATAGCCTTTTTTTAGCTGTTCGATTAATATTCTAGAGAAATTGAATATCGTGCGATGTTAAGAAAACAACGCTTCAAGAGACGATGGCCGGAGATAACGAAAGTGAAGATAGCTACGAGACCATGGCATCCACCTGCACCACCACGAAGACCACCTCCAATTGTTAGTCCTTTAGTCATAGTTTATTATTGTCAAACGTGCCGATGGATTTTGCTCTAAGCTTTTGCGGCAGGCGAGCTGAGCCATCGTGAATGCTTTATCTACCATTGACTATGTTTTCAATATCTGTTTGATATTGGTGAGTTACCAATATCATATAGGATCATCATCAGCCCAGATTACTCCACTACTGAAAGTAGGCCTCCCCCAAGTATGCCATGCCAACTCCCGGTTTCCCCGGACTCGCCTTTATGTTTACGTACCAAATGGAATAGGTGGCGAAGCTATTGCCTTATACTGGGCAGAAAGTTGTCACTCATCGATATTTACCACACGTAACTTTAGAAAAGGATTTTTAAAAGTCATTGGAAAAGTCAGTCGTTTCGATGCAGAAGCGGGATGCTCGACTACTGGAGCAACTGGCTTAATGTACATTTTTAAAAATATTTTCTAATAGGAGATAGAACGTCCAGAGTTTAAAACACGACGTTGGGTTCCACCATATCTGAGGAAACGTAGGAGGAGGCCTAGAAAAATGAGAATACCATTGGAAGAAATCAATCAACCTTTACATGAGCAGCACAAGCTGAGGAAGGTGAGATATTTTTTTAATGAAATGCATTTTTTGAAATAAGCATCGGAGTATGTACGACTATCTCTTAAATTAATTTCTAAACACCTAAAATGATGTTATGAACAATGCTAACTTAAATGCAAGTCCCTTGCAAGGTAGGGTTCAAGCACGGTTGGTTTTAATAAATAACTTTTTAAATAAATTCGTTGGTTTTATGGCAAACATCAACATCCGATATGATGTAGTCCACTTTCTTCTACTCGTTACTTCTGCTTCTGACCTGTGTATTTATACTTAGTCATTAATTTATCTTGTTATATCCAAGAACCCCTGATCATCTCTGGAACTTATGTTTGTTTTTTTTCCTCCTTAATTCTCCTTTTGTACGGTATTGGAGGGCAATCGAGCAGGCGTTTCACCTGATGGTAAGTGACCACAGCTGCCCAAGAACACCTGCAACACATAAAGTGTTACGTTACTTTAAGGGAGTAAGATGGGAAAGACTAGAGAAGAGGGGTGGGTCTCCGGGTACCGCTCTCACCGAACGAAACGCGGCATGAGCCATTTTACGTCGATCTTCTGAGAGGTCATAGTATTTCACCGGTGGATCCAGCCCATTCATGCAGCGAACTACTTGGATCTACTACTCCATAATTCGTTATTTTCCTCCATGAACGTTAATTAATGCAACTAATATGCATAAGTACCTAAATATATCACACAATTTGAGTACCTAAATAATATGCTGTTTAAAAAAATTTATGGCTTAACCAATGTATTTTTTCAGATTTGGCATAATTTTTGTTTAGTTGACAAGAACAAGATGATCTTGCAAGGCAGTATCGCTTGTAATTCTAAGAAATACTCTTCGACGGCTTGTGGTTTGTGTTCTCGAAGTTTTCATCATCAACAACAACAATAAGAGTTATCAATCGTCCACTTAAAACAATATTTAAAAATATTCATTAAAAGTTTTGATGAAGCATAACTAGATAAGTAGTGATTAAAAAATGAAGGACCTAAGTAATCCTGAAGGAAACTGATTCAAAGGAAGATAATATTGTGATCGCCACCCAAACCCACGCCATAACCCTCTAAGATATCAAAGAATATTGTCTTTTCATAGAAGTTTGATTTATATTTTACTGGAATTTTAATTCAGATATATGTATTATATGTATTTCGTGCCGTATATTTACACGTTGACTTTCATAACTCTTTTCATGCACGCCCGTCGATTTTTAATAATTTTTGACTCAATGAAGCGAGTGAGGCGTGTAATAATCGCGTGTAATAATCGTGACTTATGGCGCTCTGATCTCTCTGCCTACACCGCAAGGGATTTGGCGTGAAGTTATCTATGTATGATTTACACGTAAATAATCTAGTCTAGTTAGAAAAAATAACGGAGAAACAACTAATCATTTGTATTTTTTTTTATCTTTCAGTAAAGTAATTATTAACGATTAATTTTACTCAGGTGCCCAGACCGGTTGTATAGCAATAGCTTGTCGCGCTCTTCTAGAAGAAAAATCTCCAGCAGAACTGGTGAGAAGGGACGTGGACGAATTGATAGAATGTGGTGACAGATATTATAGGGAATGTTACAAGTGTTTAAAATGTTATAAGGGTGAGTCGATTTCACACTGGACTAAGGATACGTGTCTATAACTCACGGTTGTCCAGTGGTCAGACACCTCGCTTCTGAATCAGGAAGTCATAGGTTCGAATCTTGGCTTACACCAATGACTTTTTGAAATTCTTTTCGGAAGTTATGTGTGATAAATATTGATTACAGGCAACTTTGTGCCCCGGTATATGGCAATAGGTTCGCCACCTACTCCATCTGGGACATAAACATAACGGCGAGTCGAGGATAACAGCCACTGCTTACATCTTCAGGTAGAAATAGGCGTGAAGTTATGTTATGTTAAACAGTGTCAGGATTCGAAACCGCGATTTCCGCATTTAGAAGCGGGGAGCTCGACCACCGAGACATTTTTTTTATTAACTTACATTGGGAGGCAAACGAGGCGTGTTATCTGATGGTGAGCGTGGACACCTGAATTCAAATAGTGTTACAATTGCGTTGCTGGCCCTCGCAATATGAAATGGAAGGGGTCGGTAATGGGATGGGAAAGGGATGGAAAGGGGATGGGAAGGGGATGGGGAAAGGGTTTGGGCCTCCTAAAACTTCTCTCACCGAGTGTATCGTAGCAAGAGCCACTTTACCTCGATATTCTAAGATGTCGTAGTATTTCACCGTGGTCGAGCCGGCATATTTATGCAGCGAACTGCGTGGCTCTACTGTTGTTATTTTTTTTTATTATCTCACATACAATCTATTTTGAAATCCACGATCAGAGGTTCCATAATCATCCGATTAGATTGCCTTAGCGGAAAACTTAGAATTAGGTATATTTCATTCATTGTAATTATACTCATTATTAGGTAATCCCCAACTACAACTGCACCAGCTGTTGACCTCGTTCTTCCTTCACGACAAGAAGTATACAGTGAAGATGGTTGAAGTTGACAGAGGTTTGCTGGCGAAACACCCTGACAACATACAAGCGGAGTCAGATCTTATGAAGTGAGCTTTTTGTTATACTTAGAAAAAAACCCTAAGCTAAACTAGTCTCTCTGTCTGATTGCTGAAATTTTGTTTTGCCAGTCGGCCAGTACATAGTGAGGATATATTTTCTATTAATCATCAAATATTTATTAGATATATTTATAAAAAAATACTTGAAGTTGGTCGAGTTCCCCGCTTCTAATTCAGAAGTTGCTGGACTCACACAAATGATTTTTCGGAACTCTAAAAACTCACAAATGTATAGAATTTCAGATAAATTTTAACTGTTTTCTTTTTAAGCTTAATGGAGAAACGCGCTGGAAGCACTTATATGATGATACTGTCCATTGGGAACATTCGTCATTTTCTGATCTGGGGCCACCCTCCGGCACCTGAGGCGGGAAGCTCTGTCAAGACTGTCTGCTACATCTTCGACCCTCACATGCTCAACAATGTGGGGCAAGTTGATAACGTCATGTAAGCATCTTCTATAATATCAAATCACATCGCCTTTTGTTTCTTTTGTGTATTTATTTACTTACTTATTTATAGGTGATTGTAACTCAAGTTTTCTATTATATTGTCGTTGAAATAACACTAGTTAACATATTACGTGTAGTGATTATAAAAGTTAACATAAAAATACTGCAGTGGTAGAGCCCCGCAGTTCGCTGCATGAATGGCCCCGGCTTGACCGGTGAAAACCTTTTGAGTCCAGCCAGTCGCTAATCGTAAGCATATTTTTTTATCTATGAAAACTTATAATATATAATATCAACAACAATTATAATATCTTGGCTTACTTAATATTTCGGTATATAGGTTTATTCCGTTAGAAAAGACAGACAGCTCTGTCTTAAATAATCCGCCCTAGTGCTCTTGCTACTCGTAGAATTTGGGACCGTCGAGTCTCCCTGACAGACTGCTATCTTTCGCTAGCTTTCGCTTTTGCCAGGTTTAATTAAACCCACACTTGAAATGATATTATGATATATTGTATTGTTTTCGCAAAAAATACTTTGGATTATAATTACATACTTCTTTTACAGTACTGGTGCGGGGGCTTTTCTTCGTTATGCCGGAGTCACATCATTTGTGCTCGATTTTCTATCAAACTATGGAGATTTAGACGCTGCTAAGAGAGGAAATCCTAAACCACCAATTACTTTGACTAACATCGACGTAAGGACATTTATTCACAAATATTTAATGACTGAAATTGTATGTGAGCTAAGAATGACTTACAATATGTAATCGGTGTAGTTGAAGAATTGGAAAGCAATGAACGTAGCTTTGATTTTGAAATCTAGAATATATTAATTATGTAAAAATAAATATATCACACTATTTTTTTAGTTCAATTAAAATACTAATTTCCAGCTATAGTATTGATTTCAACAGATAGTGCAGAAGGAACCCTTGATCCGAGAGCCTACATACGCCCTAGATCTTAAGGCCCTGAAGACTCATTGTCGCAGCGAGTGGATCAGCATGAATGTAAATGCACTAATTGACAAAAAGATACGCGAAGTAAGTGGGATTATTTTAAAGATACATACACATACATACATAACTTCACGCCAAATCCCTTGCGGGGTAGGCAGAGAGAACAGAGCGCCATAGGGCACGATTCTTACACACCTCACTCGCTTCGTTGACTTTCATAACTCTTTTCATGCACGCGCGTCGGTTTTTGAGGCTCTTAACATCACCTTCCTCCAGAACACGTTCTATTTGGTCTTGGAATGTGTGTCTTGGCTGTCCTCGACTCCTACATCCGTCCGCTTTTGCATTGTATATCTGCTTAGTCAGTCTTGCGTCAACCATTCTTTCTACATGTCCGAACCATCGGAGCATGCCCTTTCTTACTTTTACACCGACACTCTCTTTCAAACCAACTTCCTTCCTTACAACCTTGTTTTCTACGCGGTCAGCGAGAGTCACTCCGCAGATTTTGCGTAGAGCCTTCATTTCTACCGCGTTTATTCTACTTTCATGCACACTCGCAACGTTTTATGTTATATATTTTATTTTTGTTATTGTTGTATATTTTATTTATATTGTTTTTGTCTGGACCGATTTAGACGGAATTTTTTGGCATGTAGCTGACGTAGATGTGATTGCATTTTAAAGATTTTATTTATAACCATAGATTTTTGCGTCCTGTTTCATATAATTACATACTCTGAGATGGGATAAAAAGCAAGTAGAGTAATTCTGCGCAGACGATATGCTTGATGCCTAACAAAGTTCGCCGGGTCAAGCTAGTTAAATTATAAACAATAAATACAACGCTAACTTGTTTCCAAGTTTTCCAAACTAGTGACGCTCTTGTTATGGAATCTATACAACAAGGGAAATTTAATCAAAAATCTCATTTCATTCTAAAAAATATTTTGTATCGCTGTAGCATTTTTTTTATTTTTTTTATGGGGTAGGAGGGCAAACGAGCAGACGTGTCACCTGATGGTAAGCAACCAACGCCGCCCATGGACACCAGCAACACATATAGTGTTACTGTTGCGTTGCTAACCTTTAAGGGATAGGAAAGGATGGGGAAGGGGGTGGGCCTCCGGGTACCTCTCTCACCGAACGAAACGCGGCATGAGCCACTTTACGTCGGTCTTCTGAGAGGTCGTGGTATTTCACCGGTCGAGCCGGCCAATTCATGCAGCGAACTGCTCGGCGCTACCACTATTTTACAGCAGTTTAGGAGATTACTATGGGAAGTTAATTGTTCTCATAATATTAGAAAATGAATATTCGCGCAAGAGTAAATGAATTCTTCTGACTTCTGGTACAATTTTGAACAAAGCTTTTAAATTTTCTTGGATTACCTAATACCTATGTATATATGGAACAGGGGAGCATTCTTGACAGTTTCTTTATTTAAATACTAACATTAGAATATTAGGATAAACATTAACATGTCGATATAACCCTTTCCAATAACAGGGTCAATACCCTATGGGCTCTCTCAGTATGGTCAGCCTGGCCACTTCCAGAGGTACGTCGAGGAAAAAGGTTCGAGACTTCTACCAAAAACAACCTAAAGAGGTGAGAAATTGAAACTATTTGCCTTATTATAGGCGTTAGGGGCACGCAATTCTTGCATAATGTTATCTTAAAGCATAAATAAAATTGGGAGTGTCTGCATTTGTGAATGCAAATGAATTTAATGTACGTACACGAAAAAAAACATTTAATAATAATAATAATAAATTTATTGTTCTCCTCCACAAAGGTGACTTATACATTCTAGGTACATTAAAATTACATAGTTACATTCTCAATCCTTTGTGGGGGACTGGGGGACTGGCATCTGAACTAGGATTCCCTGTCATACAGCATACCTGCATACCAGCATTACCAGCTAGTTTGTGTGTGGTAGGTTTCCCAGCGTGTGTGTTTCTATGTGTAGGTTGGTTAAACGTTTTATGTTATATATTTTATTTTTGTTATTGTTGTATATTTTATTTATATTGTTTTTGTCTGGACCGATTTAGACGGAATTTTTTGGCATGTAGCTGACGTAGATGTAAAATATGCTACTTATTTTAGAAAAAATATTCTCAGTACACATTTATTACTTCTGAGTCGAAACAAAGTTCTTTGGGTCAGTTAGTATAAGAATCAAACAAAAGCAACTACGATTATTTTAATAAAATGGCGTCCATTGCTGTATATTTTACTATATTTAGAGTGTAAGTTCACGAACAATGTCCAACGATTGAAGTTGAACACTAATATAGTAAAAAAAATGCATTTAAAACACAATAAAGCATGCTTTTGCTGTCACTGTTTTTTTATGAGAGTCTTTGGCTTGCAAAAGTATTTTAAAAATTTAATAACGCTATTTTATAACTAATTTGTACTTAAAGGCGTTTACTAGTACTAATGATTATTATTGCAATTTGTACTTAGATACCACCAGTTCTCCCACTAGCACCTGAGAAAGCTCCAGCCAACCCAACGATGGAGCAAATAATGTCATTGAAGGGTGAAGATTTCTTCTTAAACTGCCCTAAGCTAGATGGACATACGTATGGAAGGTAAGGTTCTGCAGAATCAATCAAGCCATAAATTTTCAAAGTTTTTACTTTTCGCGAGTAAAGTGCGTGAAGCAACATAAAGAGATATTCCACTCCAAACTGCAACGTCCAGCTGATATTTAGTATTTGGGCAACGTTATAGCGACTTAAACACATTGTTTATATTGCTACATACATATTATAAAAATTAGTTGCACCCGATATATTTACGTTTAGATCTTTTAAACTACGCAAGCAGTAACAGCATAGCAATAGAGAGTTATAAATCTTTTCTATATTTGCGAAAAATCTAGATTAAATTGAAAAAAATCTTCTGATCAGCTACTAATGTTTATAATAAAATCACTCCCGTAAGAGATGATATGGTACCACTTCCGAAGGAGGAAGCCGTTCTTCATAGTCCTGTGGATATAGCTGCCAAAAATTTCCACTCGCAGTATCGCAAGTTCGGCGACGACAAGTGGATCTTGAGTGCGACCAGGCACATGGCTAGTTATAGGTATGTAAGTTTATTTATTTTTATGGGTCAAGTGCCCTGATAAATTGATATTGGTACATGCATATTTAATTTCGCGCCAAGTCCCTTGCGGGGTAGGCAGAGAGAATAGAGCGCCATAAGGCTCGATTAGTAACTCTTTCCATGTACGATTTTTAAGGCCCCTAACATCACTTCCGTCAACGACAATTATTCTTTTTGGTCATGGAAAGTGTGTCGTGCCGTCCTTGACTCCTACATCCATCCTTTTGCACTGTATATTTGCTTTCCACGTGTCTGAACCGTCAGAGCATGCCTCTCTTACTGCACTGACACTCTCTTTCAATCCAACTTCCTTCATTACAACCTTGTTACAAAATTTGCCAAGTGACGCAGTCAGCGAGAGCGCTGACTGCGTCACTTGGCAAATTTTGTACAGAGCCCTCGTTTCGACCACGTTTGTCTTACTTAGAGCTTACTGGTAGAGCCACGCTGCATGAATGGGCCGGCTCGACTGGTGAAATACCACGACCTCTCAGAATATCGACATAAAGTGACTCTTGCCGCGTTTCGCTCGGTGAGAGAGGTATCCGGAGGCGGTTGGGCTTCCGGGTCCTTCCTCCTCCCCCTTTCAGAACGTAACTGCAACACTATATGTTCGGGTGTCCATGGGCGGCTTGCTCGTCCATTTGTCACCATCAAGTCTCACGCTTGCTCGTTTGCCCCACTAAAGCACAAAACAAAATTACCAACACTCTGCTATGGCCCAATTTTCGCTACCAAAAGTTAGTGTTAGCTTCAGTGCCGCATTGTAAATAGCTATAAATATGTATAGGTTTGTATAAATATTTGTGTCTATAGTCAAAAGTATATGTTTTTTATTTTTATTAAAAATACATCTTAATTTCATTAGATATCAAACTTTCAAATCATACACTGGCGTGCCATGTTGCGTGGCTGCACTGGCCATGTTGCATAGGTACAGAGCGAGGGCCTGGAACGAAGACACATTGGACGAAACCCTCGATATTGGATACAATCTATACAGAGTATGTATTACTGCAATATATCATCATCATATTTGTTTCATTTGTGATTGATCACTAGTGATGTCATAGTTTAACATATCATAACTTCACGTCTCTTTCTACCTGAAGGTGAAGGAAGCGACTATTAAGCCTAGACTCGCCGAATCGCTACGTCCCAAAGTGACGAAGCTATTGCCATACACCGGGAATAAAGTTTTCAGTCATCGATATTTATCACACATAACTTCCGCAAAGAATTCCGAGAAATCAATGGTGTGAGCCCAGAATCGATCCCACGACTTTCGAATCAGAAGCTCGACCACTTGACCACCGTCAGATTATGTTTATTAAACTTTACTTTTAACTTTGGCAGGACGAAATCTGTCCGGGCACAAGGTTTATCTATATGTTTTAGTATTTTCACATAACTCAATCACCCATTCTGTTTAAAAATGGATGACTTTTTTTTATTCCAGGAATCACTATTGGAACGTGCTGGCCCTATCCGTCGCCTGGTACTAGGAGAGCTGAAAGAGAGTTTTAGAATAAGAGACCGAGAGTATAAACATAAGGTAAGTCAAAGAATCTCATCTCCATAATATTCCAAGGCAAGTTTTCTTGGACACTTTGTCTATAATATTTTGATATTCACCAGGAACGTGGTATTGCCGTATGGGGCAAGCTGTTGTCCTCTGATCCCAAGGTTTTCGACTTGTATAGAGGTGTTAGTGCATTCTTCAAGGAAGCTGACTCCGGATTATTACAAGTTGGTATTTACATTTAAATTATTCTTCTACTTCTACTATCTTTTAGATCTCACTACTGACATAAACTGACTAACTTAAACTCTTTTTATTTAGATAGTTATGATTACCATTATATTTAGCATCCCTTTTGCAGATCCCCGGGGAGTTAGAAGTTGCTATTTGGTACGAAGGTGGGCGATATTACATATACCACCCCTGGCCGGCTGATAGGAATGGGATCAGAGTAAGTTAACAAACTAAATGAAGCCTAAACTTGTGCTTGCTAACTTATTTATGTTACCCCTAACCGGATACCGTATTTTGAAAATGTTAACTATTTCTTGTGTATGTACGGTACGGTAAAATTTGAACATCATTGGGTCGATACACTATTGTTAATATAGTTTGTTATTTTGCAGGTAGGTCTGCGCGACGGCGGCAAGGCATGTCTGATGTACTTTACTAACTTGTCGCAGCTCTGTGAACATTTCATGGAAAGTGTTGGAGACCTGAAAAAGAAACCGTTCAGTATATCTGACATACAAGTATCCGAGAGGAAATCTGAACTGCCTGAGCCTGTGAATAAGTTGAAACGTATGATCTGATAATTTCAACCTCCACAGCATTACTTGCAGTCTGATTGCTGGACATAAAACGATTAGCCCTAGAATAGGTGGCAAACCTATTGCCATACAGCGGGCACAAAGTTGTCAGTCATCAATATTTATCACACATAACTTCCGCAAAGTATATCGGAAAGACATTGCTGTGAGCCCGGATTCGCCTACAACTTCTTTATTCAGGAGCGGGTGCTTGACCACTGGACTACCTTGTCTGCACCTACCAACTGAGTTATTATAATTGTCCCACAGCTGTAGCTCCTGGACGTTGGGTAGTGCGTGGTAGTTTCCACGAGGCAGACGCCCGCTTTCAGGAAGAACACCGCGGCCGCCAGGCCACACCCACATCTATTGTAGCGCTTGCCATGGCGCATGTTGTGGATCCGTCTGATTGGACTAGCGACGATGTTGATGAGGTGATTATCTATAAAACTACTAAAACTAATATAAACAAAGCAAAGGCAAACTTGTATCGTAATAAATATTTTACAGTATAATTGAAGTAACATTGAAACAAGTTTTTATGGATTATATCGCGTTTATTTATAACTTATTTTCTATTTATTTCCTGACTTTCGAACTCACACAGATAATTTTTACTCGTGAAAATGATCTCTGTAAAGAGTTGTTTCAATGTTATGAATGTGATTCGTGAAAATCTAAGAAAGAAATATAATTAAAGTAATCAAATAAGAGTCTCATGCTCTACCGACTGAGCTAGCCGGGCCTAGCTCTCAGTCAGCCGGGAGCGAAAGAAAAACATATGGCTGACAAGCTTACACAGCACAACACCGAAAAATGGCGGGATAACCATTCTAAAATATGGGTCAACCGAAATGTTCCTGGTAGGGGCGGGCAGCAGCGTCCCTATCTACAAGAGGTTTAGCCCTGCGGTCTCCAACCCGTTTGCCCAGCGTTGCCACAATTTATAATTCAAATTATAGGCCGTAGTACGAGGCGATTCTCTGTATGGAAACACTATTGAACATTTGGAGAAAATGGGCATTAGTTTGGATTCTGCAAAAACGGGCGAAGAAGCAGAAGGTGAAGAGGCTGAAGAAGATAAAACATCAGGAACTCTTGCTGCGGCCGACGTTATGAACAGATTCAACGTTTCAGATTATGATTGTATTGAGACAGACGTTATGGACAGTACCTTTAATGGTAAGAAATTATATTTTATATATGAAATAGTTCCAGATACAGGACTTAGTATTTTTTAGGCACCAGTGTGTCTGAAACAAATAACTTCAGCTAAATACCTCATGGTGTTTACAAATGTATTTTTTTGTTTTTATGATTAAAAATAAACAAAGGTGTAATAAGTGTAATGTGAAATATTAAAATAATCTGCAGAGAGATAAAAGGCACTCGTATGTTCACCGATTATTTGAAGAAGTCTGATCCGAATTGAAAAAACTTAATGATATTTGCCATAGAAGAATTTGGAATAAAGATTTTTGTAATATTTGCTTATTCACAGGCAACTTGAACCCGCAGAATGCTAACGGATTACCGAGTCTTAAGGTTGTATTGAAAAACTTTTTCAAGGAGAACACACACGGTGTGTTTACGGCTCGTGGTAACTCTACAGCTATATGGAAGCAAGGTGGATATTTCTACTTCTTCGATCCACATGGTTGTGATGAAAATGGTAATTTAAAAATATTATTATTTAATCATAATTAAATCACTCATTAAATAATCACTCAGATATCCGAATTAGTATCTTAAGCAGTAGAAACTAATAAACTCTATAAAAATATCACAGAGAGAGCATATATATTTTCTTTGTCTTGTCACTCTTACTCAATTTTCAATTAGACATATATAAATCTAGGCATGCCAATTCTATGTTACTACCTTAATAAAAATAGCTTGTCTAATTTAAACAATAGCAGTCATACAAAAAAAAATACACACCGATTACATATGTACTTCGCCAAATATAACGCCAAATAGTAGATCTCTTCCAGGTAGGATCGTGCTAGCATTGGAACACAACATCTAAAGACGAGTCAACTGCTAGTGTCAAAAACGTAACAATATTTTCCAGGTCTCCCTTCGGAGGAGCCGCGAGCAGCGGCTTGTCTGACGCGCATCACGGGTAAAGTGGACGAACTAGCCAACGTGCTTCTTAGTAACATTCCCCCTGGCTCCGACGACAGCTTCAACATATCAGCCGTGTCCATCACTGCTACTAAACTGAATCTGGATATCAATGCACCAGAGACAAAGTTGGAGGTTAAAAGTCTATACTTTTAAAATTTTACCCTTTATCCTAATTTACTTTCACTCAATAACTATACATATCCCATTCTGAAGCCCCCCTAACCGAATGAATGGCATTGCCGGTGTTGTATAAGACTAAGCCAAGCCTTATAAGAAAGTTAAGTATCAGTTTTACCTCACATTTTTCAGGAATTCTGTGTGTAAAGAATAGCTTCAATGTTTCCCATTTTATTATTTCACTGTGTAGAGCAAAGCTTTCGAGTGGATAAAGAAAGGCACCGCCGCTATCATGATGGGACCTCGCGGTGAGAACTCTGCCATTGGCAAAGTTGCGGAAAAGGCTGGCATTGGTAAAGTAAGTGCTTTCAGATTATTTGTGTCATCATGACCCTTCTTACCAATATTATAAATGCGTTAGTTGCTATGGATGTTTCATGTTACGAAAATTTCTAGCTCTTACACGTGTCAACCATTAAAGAGATTTAGATGAAAATTGACGAATCGGCAGCTGCGAGAGATGTGTTCTTTCTTTCTTAAAAACCACGCACAAGCCATTGTAGTAATAAGTTAGTTAACGACCCACGAGTGGTACCCACTAGTAAGTCGTTAACTACTACAATGTACTTTAAGCAATATAGCTTATGATGTTAGCAGAGTTTTCTATGTTTTAGTGCTACTTTAATGTTCATGTATGTATCTATCTATTTTAGTACTCAACTGCAAATTATGGGAAACTGTATTGAGTGATTGATTAAGAAACATTGGTTAAAAGGAAATATTTTCTTGTGACAAATTGTTTTAATATTACACGTGTAGGATGACATGGCTGGCAGGACACTAGCTCTACCTGCTGCAGCGGCATTCGTCGCAGCGGCTACATCTGTACCTCCAGCGCATATGCATCAGGATCATATGTACAACTTTTTAGGTTAGTGTATATTATATTATTCATTATTGCTTGACTATGAATAAATAAATATGGAGTTTGCTGAACCGCAGACAAGGCGCGAAATAAGGTTGTAAGTTTTATGTTTTATTATTTTAGAACCGATAAGTATTGTAATTTTAAAATGAAATTAATACATTTTTTGAGTAGTTTAATATAAGAATGGGTACAATAGAGAGTGATTGATGATGATAATTAAGGACAGAATAATATTCTTGGCGAGATGCTATTACAGTGCATCCATAATTCTAAGAGTTCTTTACAAGATGGTTATTATGGGATAGGCGGACAAACAAGCAAGCGTGTCACCTGATGGTAAGTAATTAACGCCGCCCAACAACACAGATAGCGTTACAGTTGCGTTGCCGGCCTTTGAAATGGGTATAGGGAAGGAGTCAGAAGTGAGATAGGAAGGGGAGCGGAGAACGGATTGGGCCTCCGGATACCTCTCGCAACGGGCGAAACGCGGCTTGAGCCACTAAACGTCGATATTCTGCAGCCCATTGAGGTAGCGAACTGCGTGGCTCTACTACTGCTGCACAAAAATAATCTCAATTTGAAAACTAACAGACGTTGGCGCCAATTATTATCTGAACCATATCAAGAAGACAGGCAAGACTAACATTATGCCAGAAGATCTTACTGACAAGTTTGAAATGGGCGCGAACACATACACCATTGAGTTGGAACCTTCTGTACGGTTGCCGCTACGCTTACCCGACGAACCAGCTGGTGTAAGTTATATTAAAACTCGTAGGTCGGTACTATAGTTCCCTAAGATTCTGTTGCTGGTTGCTGTCCTCTTTAATGCAATGCAAGCGTTTGTGTACAAGTGCAGGCTGTAATTTCTATTATGCTATACAGGAAGGTGAAGAAGGTGGTGGTGACAAAGAAGAATTGCTTGAAGAAGAACAGCCAGAAGTTATGAAGCGTAAGTGGTTGCACCTATAATTTATTCATGAATCACAACCAACATGATGATCACAACTGAATTGATAAACGAATCACTCACTTTATGAAGACATAAATAACACAATTGCTTTTAATTTGAGTGCGAGTAAAAATTTTAATTATATTTCCAGAAATGAAAGACCTCCTATTTAAGATGTGGTACGACCAAACGAAACCAACTACCGTATCTTTGCTGGTGGGTGATTATCACCAGCTAGGTTTGTGGATGCAAGCTGGCGGCAAAGTGGTGGCTTTTGATCCAGCTCCTACACTACATAAAGGAATTCTGACATCCAACAGAATTAAGAAAGGTCGGTCATACTAAATTACTTATAAATTTTTATTATTAAATTAATTATGCGAAGTAGCACCTGAGTGAGAATGTTAATATTTATTTTATAAAAGGGGATGAGCTTCGCCTGCAGCGCATTAAAGACGAAATGGCTGGAGAAGACGCCGGTGAGCCTGAAGAGGAAGAAGATGAAGCTGGTGGAGGTAAAGTCCCTAATTAGTAATAAGTTAGTTGGTAGAATAGCAATTAGCTTTTTCTCTGAAGTAAAAAGATTTTCAAACTACATTATTTAAGTACATTCAACACTTTATGTATAATGAGCGTCAAGACATACAGAATGAAAGTGCAAGATCTTTGTATTGAAGCATATTTTTTTCTTTATCATATGCAATGTATCACGCTATAACAAATTTATTATAAATACTTAGTAAATTTGTTAATATTTATATTACAGAAGGCGAGGAGAAGCCCGAACCGGAGCCAGAGTTCGTTCCTCCGGAGTCTTGTCCGGTACTCATAGTGGCTGCCAGTCCTGGAGAATTCATTGACAAACTTAGTATGTGACTACAATACCTACCTATTGAGGATATTATTTATACAGCTAGTAATATTAATTTCTTCTCTGATAGCCGCTCAGGGTGGTCTGGATAGAAAGCAGTGTTTGGCTCCATATTGGCTATATCCAGCTAAAGTCACCAATGAATTAACTCAGACACTGAAAGAGAAGAAGGGCGCCCCTAAGAACGAAGGACAGGAAGGTGGTGACGAAGAAGGTACATTTCTACTTATTATTTTTTTCTTAATCAGTAATATAATTCGTACCCAGATACTGTAGGCCTTTTATGGTAATTATTCAATATATTTGTGGCAGTATTAAAACCAAACACAACACAACCACAACACAAAACAACCTAGATAAGCCAGCGGATCATAGCAATAAAGTTGATACGTGGTAATATTTCTAGGTGAATCTGAAGAAGCTCTCGTTGCAGCGTTGGATGATGCCTGCATTGGAAATTATTTCACCAGACTGACCAGGACTACGGCATCTGTTCGGGGTCAAGTCGCCCAGGGAGAAAGTTACTTCTTGGATAATCCTAATAGAAATAACCAGGTACAAAAACGAAAACAAAAACTCATGTTTCAATCAAAGAAAGTTTATTTTGCATTTATTGTGTTGACAAATTTAAATCATTTCGTATTTTTTATCATCAGGACGCTGCCAATTCTGTAATGGGTATCGTGGTGGATAACATTGAGCCACTCATTCATTGGAAACCTGAACTTATAGATGGCATCTTGAAATACGGTGATAGGCTCTACACTTTATCATTGCCCAAAGCTAAGAGTCCGCCCCTGTTGCACCCCAGTGAACTAGTCGACGAATTTCATGTCACCAGTTTTAATGTAAGTCTTAACATAGAATTAACAAAATGTCACGTTTGTCTAAAATTTTTAGCCAGCTTTCGTTAACTTATTGTGATGGTTGTTTGGGAATCGTAGACACCAAATTAATGTTCCAGGATGCTAAATAGATTTATCCCTGGTAGGTATACCTGTTCAGTTTTAATTTTTTAATATGCTCTTAGGTGAAGTTAGAGATAACACCAGATGTAGTGCAGGGTGACATAAAAGCTGGTGAGACAGGAAGAGTGCTCAGTCTGGCTAAAGCTATCACCAATTTCTTTGCTGAGGTAAAACTGTCCATATATGTATGAATTAATTACTTTTGAATTACTAACAAAAATATTACTATTACAAAACACAAATTATCATAACATAACTTCACGTCTTTTGTTACCCGAAGGTGTAGGCAGCGGCTGTTAAGCCTCGTCTCGCCGTTATGTTTACGTCCCAAATGGAATAGGTGGCGAACCTATTGCCATACCGGGCACAAAGTTTTTCAGTCATCGATATTTATCACACATAACTTCCGAAAACAATTTCGAAAAGTCATTGGTGTGAGCTGGTATCTGGAATCGAACCCGGACCTCTGGATCAGAAGCCGTGTGCTCGACCACTGCGCCACCGAGACTATTTTACACACAAATTATAGTTACAATATTTACAATGGTAGAGGCACGCCGTTCGCTGATGCGGCGCCGGCTCTGCCGGTGGTATACCACAACCAATTTAAATGTTTACGATAACTAAATATAGATAATGTTGCGTTTTGTTCGGTAAAAGGTGTCCAGAGGAGTCCACTCACTTCCGACCCCATCCTTAATCTATCTGTAACAATGCAATTATTGTAATACTATCTGCCGCCGGATATATAACGTAGTGTTACAATTGCATTGCCGGCCTTAAATATCTTCCGGATACCTCTTGATACTTTGTACTTGGTCCCAGTGGTGACCTTCTTGGCCGTTTGTTCCATATCACAAAAAAAAATCGGCGTTGTACTTCAATAAAATTGATCCATTTTCGTTATCATTTCAGAACCAACATGGAGTACTATGCTCTAAGGGTTACTGTGTAGGTATTTGGTCCGTAAATGGTTGTGTAGTATTATGGGAGCCGCATGCAGTAGGCCCAACAGGCAGGTCCTCTCCAGCAGGGGCAGCTACAGCAGTGGTCTTTTCCACTATCGAAGAACTCGCTAATACATTCAAGGCCAACGTTGAAGAGATTGAAGTTGAGAGACCTGGGAACAATACGTAAGTACTGTGCCGACCAGTTATGATTGTAGATGAATTTGTGCTGAATATTGAATGTGAAGTATTTTTCCAATGTTTTTTGTCCAGGTTTTCCATATCTGCCGTGAAAGTGAGATGGGAGTTTGCTAAAACTCCTGGTGCTGTGCCTGTTCCGGGTGCTGTTCCCGACGAAGGTTATGAATGGAAGGTGTTAACTGCCTATGTCGAGTCGGCCAAAGGCAGGACTATACTCAGGGGAACAAGGCCTCCTGATTTGGTTAAGTTAGTACCTCGCAATTTTTTATGAATTTTCTTTTTGTATGAATATTTTCATTCATTTCTCACAATAGATTTTATATTTTTTAGGTATTTTTGTATTTATTTGAATCCCAGCGCTATGTTATTTGTATTTTTGTGTTAGAATCTTGCAGTTCACTGCATGAATAGGCCGGCTTGTCTGGTGAAATACTACGACCTTCCGGAATATCGGCGTGAATTGGCTTCTGCTGCGTTTGGTTCGGTAAGAGTGGTATCCAGAGGCCCCATTCCCTTCCTTTCCCGTCCTACTGCCTTAAATGACAGCAACGCACCACGGTATGTATCATGGCCGTTGAGAAGTTGCTTACCATCAGGTGAGCCACTTCTGCTCTCCTATCCCATAAAAAAGCTAGATTTCAAGAATTTTCGAAATTACCAAGGTTTACACGTGACGCTCTCCTACAATCTTCGTGCGGCGCTATTGTTGGTGCTGCAATGTCGCACATTAGACGTCCTCAATTATGGACTAGGAGAACCGTGGATGAGGTGATGAAGGCGGCTGGACAACTGTTCTCTATATCATTGGGAGCACTTGGATATGAGTTCAGGCCGGGTGATGATGTACTACTGCCGTTACAGGTATTTAATGTTTCATATTTCTAGGTCCTGAAATAAACGCCTATTAGAATAAAAACTTTGTGCTTGATATGGCAATAGGTTCGCCACCTATTCCATTTAGGGCGTAAACATAACAGTGAGTCCAGGCTTAACAGCCGCTACCTACGCCTTCCGTTAGAAAAAGGCGTGAATTTATCTTATGTAACTATTTCCAGGTGATAAAGAGGTTTGTTTTGGGGGTGAATTACGTAAGATACGATTTGCAAGAAGTATTCAGCGGGAAGCTGGAGCAGAAAGATCCATCTCAAATCACTGTCAGGTACAATTTAATAATATAAGAAGTTTTTTATATTCCCCATCAGCTCTCGATAATATATATTGCGTTACCTAGTCATATTTAGTTCCATGGAGGTGGGACCTGCCTGTGTGTTCACATAGGATACTTTTAAACTATTTAATTAATCGACGATAATTATAATATTTAAAAGTAGAAAAGGCTTATGAAATGACATCCTTAAGCACGAATACTGAACCGCCACTCAAATATATAAGCGCTACTTAAGCGTTTAAGTAGCTGTCACATTAGACAGAATACGGGAAATTTGAGCAGTAAGTAGCACTTTATTGATTGTAAGATTTGAGTGGCGGTTCAGTATTCGGGCGTTAATCTCTCAAAAAAAATATCGACACAGCTTTTTGGATTCTATTGAACAGCGAGCTTTGAAGCAGGCAACTTGATAGTTGATTCTAATAACATTTTTATAATAGGATACCTGCGCATATTCTGGATTTGTCTTATGATCGCTTTAGGCGGGCTGTGAAGGGTCATCTCATTGGTGGTGCATACTACACCATCAACGACTTCATGACTGACAAGTCGGAGTGGGACCGACAAATTGCTTGCTCAACGCGGATTTTGTAGTTTGTGTATTGGAATTTGTTCACTTTTTCGGAGTGGAGGCGTTCTGTAATAATTTCTGATAGCTTTTTAATTGTAAATTTGCCTCGATGTTGTGTTCAATATGTGATACTTAAATTTTATTATTCGCCACAATTTTTTCACAACGTTACCACTCTAATTAAAAGATGTGGCGTCAGTTGTGCTCGACTACTGTGATCGCATAGAATTTCTTGTTAACATGTAGAACGTTGGTTTTATTTTGGTTGGATCTTATTTGTGATTGTCGAGTATTCTGTTTGCTACACCTTTTATTCACCAACCTACTGATTTGTTTTCAGTAGTTATAATGATATTGTTATTTGTTTCAAATGGTTTCAAAAGAGTATTTGGCACATGAGTTTCTTGCCCGATTCTTCTCATGATAGCCCCTACACTCGGAATCGGGCCGCTCGTGGCGATTGCGTCCGTGTCTTTTTTTGTTCCACGGAGGCACTTTCCACAAGCGCTCGTGTTTGTATTTAATTTTAAATAATATGTTATCTGTACTTGTTGACTATTTTTAAGTGTCTGTGAAGACCTATAAAAATAAAGTTATTTTGACTTTGACTTTGACAGGCAATATTAGAATCCGAGGAGATCAGCGGACCTATTATGTCGAGCTCTTAACTCCAGCTAGTCTAAGCGCAGCCTTGCAATTCATATTTCTAACGACAAATTCCAGCTACATACACCAAAATAAACATTTTTATAATTTTTGTCTGTCTTTCTGTCTGTCTGTTGTCCGGATAATCTCTGAAATGGCTGGACCGATTTCATAATGAGACTTTTATTGTCAGGCTGGTGTAATAACGAGTAACTTAGGCTACTTTTTTGATAGATTATTTTATTAATTGCTTCCCAGGCGAAACAAAATTCGCCGGTTCAGCTAGTTTGATATTCATCAATAATTGATGATGTTACTCAGGTGTGCTCTGGAGCGCTTCTTTGAGAGTCACACGCACGGTATCTTGTGGTCGGTGCCTCACGCGGTGGCGGTGTGGCGCGTTATTGGTGCGCCGTCGTTCTACATGATGGAGCCCCACGCCTGTGGCCCTACTGGACTCAGAATTGATGCTCATGTGCGTGAATACAATTAAATAGATAAATGGATAATTTATAAGAATTTCGTATCACTTGTGGACATCTGAAAGTATTTTTATGAAAGAGGACGTTACAAGAAACTGTACGGTGAGAGAAGTATCCGCAGGCCCACTGCTGCTCCTGTGGCAGCGCAACTGTGACACTATCTGTGTAGCAGGTAGCCATGGGCGGCGGTAGTTGCTTACCAACAAGTAAAAATCGGCAACGCAACTGTGAACCTCTCAGTGTCGCAGAAGTCTATGGACGGCGCTAGTCATCTTACCACCAACCAGTTTACCCACTTTTTGTATGGAATAGGAGGAGTCCATGGACGTCCATGGACGGCCATAGTCGTCTGAGAAACTACAAAATCGCAACAAGAGCCAATTTTCATAGATTTTCTGAAAGGTACTACTATTTCACCTACCGAATGGACCATTCATGCAGAGATTGAATTAATTGTTTCCGTTTTAAATTTCAATATTAATTTTAATCCTGCAGGATGACGGCGCCGCTTGCGTCCTTACGTTCTCATCAGCCAAACTAATGGCGTTTGCGTAAGTAAAACTTTATTGTCATCAGCGTTCAGGAAAAGTTTTCTAATTAGTTTCCATGTGGGCTTAAATAGAGAATCACCTTAAATCTAAAGTATTTATTTGCCTGAAATACCATATAAAAAAATAAGTTTGATTAGTTCAATGCTTGTCCAAAATATTATTATTATTACTAAGGATATCTTAAAAGGTTTTAATGATTATAATAAGGCACTAGAGATGTCAGATTTGCGATTGATACATAATTATTATTTTCCACTAAACAGCTACCTTCAGAACGTGCCAGCAGAAGAACGTCTCAAACATGACTTCCAACTGTACAGCATGTCAATAACAGTACAGCCTATAAAGAAGCTTGGTGGCGTTCAACCCCCCATAGTCCGTCAGAACGTGGCGCCATCTGGTGTGCGCTTAGTGCCCGCTACTAGTAAGGTAAAATAGTTTTCTTTTCATCGTTGGTTATCGACGTCATAAAGTTGAAGAATCGAAATGTGTATTTGTGTTGTTTTTTTCCGTAAACTATTGAAACAATTTTAATAAAATATCGCTCGCTGTATGCTCTATTAATCAACTTGAAAGAGAATACAGTTTATATCTCATATTTATTCTGTTGTTACTAAAAAAGTTTTCACATCAAAGGACGACCGAAATCTACCTTTGTATAGTTGATATGCTGTGGTTTATCCTTACAGGTCAATGTGGACGGTTACAAGAGAAGAGCTTCGGAGAGAGACCGCAAACATCCACCTGGCAGCGCCACATGTCTGGATGCACAGCGTGCCACCGACAGGGCGGATAAAGAGCAAGAGAAACTTAAAGGTTCATTTGCATATTCTAGGATTACTGCCATACTTATGATTAACAAAATTTCCATTTCCATATTTCGGTAGGTCCAAGTAGGTCCTGCATGCATGTCTGATATTTTTTTAGTTTTAAGTGCACTCCAAGTACAGACTAGGAGAGTGGTGTCCAAGGCAAAACTCTACACATGAACTGTGTGTTGTCTAGACAGAATTTCCATAGATTATGTATTTCCGCTGCCGCTACAACAATTCGCTAAAAACGTACAACTCTCGTTCTAAAAACGTTATTATTTTCCGTTTATGGAACCCATCGTTTGCATGCCCGACTCTATTTCCAAACGCTTCAGATGTAGGTACACTCTTCGAGAAATATAAAATTAATAAGTAATTAACAATAACAATTTATTAAAGAAAACGAGTTGTTAAAGATGAAATGTTAATGTTAATATCTTGTTATTTTTGCCGCATTATGCAGCTTTTTAATGGATTAAAAATATATCTACATAACAATTTTATGTTTGTTCATTGCCAGGTATACGTAACGCTAGTGGTTGGCTGGTGCTCCCTGATGGCAGCCAGTTCATGTCTGCATGTCATTCAATCGCTTGCAAGAAGTTCCCATATGCTTCGAGAGGAAACCAGGTATACTTACTTGTTAAACTTTTTTTGTTTTATAGAAATATAATATTTAGAATTGAAAAGGCAGCCAATTGGAGCAGGCCAATTTATATTAACAGGGATATTTTCTTGGGATATAAAATATGGCTTCAAATTTTTTCTTATGAAACTGAATGACTATGAAACCACTTGATATTGTAATTACTATATCTTTATGACTATCTTAGTTTTGACGAGCCTTGTGATGCATTGGTGAAACTACCAACTGCATAATTGAGGTTGGCGGGTTCGAGTCTCACCCGAGTACAAATATTTACGAGTATGATAAGCAAGACGCTCAGACGCCAAGTTTCTATGGCGTCTGAGTGTTTTTCTTTATAGTATATTTGTATTAATATCCGTAACCTGGTTTCCATAAAACAAGCATTTAGTTGCTTAGCTTGGAACTAGAGGGCGCTGTGTGTATTATGTCTAAGGTGTTATTATTATTTATCCAGGCCCTCGCATGCTCCGTGATGGCTATAGCTATGTCTAAAGTGGAAGACGTGTGCCGCTGGTGCTCCGGGACTCTAGATCAGATATTGGAGAGTGGCGATCAACTGTATCAGGACAGTTACCTACACTTCAAGA
Source organism: Euproctis similis (assembly GCA_905147225.2). Lineage (NCBI taxonomy): Eukaryota > Metazoa > Arthropoda > Insecta > Lepidoptera > Erebidae > Euproctis > Euproctis similis. The sequence goes on from LR990106.1 coordinate 16,550,352, forward strand.
CTCCAAACAGGATACTGACATTAGAACAGGTGAACTATAATATTAATATATAGGTAGTAATATATTCTACCTAAATTAATGTCGCGGATATTAAAATTACTTGACATTTTAGACCCAAGTCATCGAGATTATTTCTTTAAATATTAGCTCATTTCATTTAAATTTAATTTCATATTCCTATTTATCTTAAATACTTTCTTACTAATTGCTGTTCGCATCATTCCACGCTGAAAATTGCATAGATGTTGTATGTTAATTTCTGTGTCTTAGCCCCGGTGTCCATAGTAGATAGTATTGGACCTCTTGGACTAGTTGGACCTCTTTATATGGACTAATACGGAGTGGTATCAATCAGTTCGACAGTTAGGTTTTATAAGCTTACGATTTTATCAACTTTAAACGACTATGTGACTTTGTCTAGGCCAGTCACGGAATAACGTTAAAACAGTTATAAGTATCAATTAGATATAAGATTTGCAAATTCTTTACAAATTAAATATAATTTGTTTAAATATATATATAAATATATGTATTTATTTATTTTATTATATTTTTATTTAAAATAAATTTAGGATTTTTAGAATCTGTAACAAACATACAGACATGTGTGTTTGTTACGGATAAACTTTAATTGTATTGCATGCTAAATATAGCCAAGAGGTCGGGTCAACACATATCAACACGCTATCACTAATTGGGGGTGAGCGGTATTTTTGCTTTCCACGCAGACGAAGTTACGGGGAACAGCTAGTTAATTCATATGGGTAAACAAATAGGGAGTGTCAAGACATAGATAATTGACACTTGCTTTTTTGTTTTCTTTAGATCCTTCGCAAATTCTACACGCCGGGCAACTGTGTATGTCGTGTGGTGGTGTACAAGGATCGTCACAGCGGCAAAGTGGATATAGACCTCTTAGAACAAGTACGAACTTGTTATTAGATTATTTTTAAATAATAATAATACTAACAGTCATTTTAACAGTGGCAGAACCACGCAGTTCACTGTATGAATGGACCGGCTCGACTGATATCACGTCCTCTCAGATTAAATAGGCTAAAATAAAATAGGATATTAATTAAATAGGATTAAATAGGCTCAGGCCACGTTTTGTTCGATGAGAGATGTATCCGGAATCTACTCGCATTCCCCATCTCCACCCATCCCATATCGAGATATGGAGAGGGCCTATCCTAATCAAAAGCTGGCAAAAACCAATTGTAACAGCCTGGGTGTAAGTCGCTTACCACCAGGTGATTTCTTCACTCGTTTGCTCCCTTCTCTTAAAAAGACACATAACATCCTTAACATAACTTCACGCCTATTCTACCCGAAGGTGTAGGCAGCGGCTGTTAAGCCTCGTCTCGCCATTATGTTTACACCCCAAATGGAATAGGTGGCGAACGGACACAAAGTTTTCAGTCATCGATATTTGTGACACAAAGTTTCCGAAAAGAACTTCAAAAAGTCATTGGTGTGAGCCAAGATTCGAACGTGCAACCTCTAGATTCAGAAGCGGGGAGCTCGACCACTGGACTACCGAGACCTTAAAAAAGGATAAATATATCTCTCTATATTAAAGATAGTAAAGATACTCTTATTAGGGAACATTTTATCATGTGTTAGTTAGGGAACCAGTGAAATGAAGTCAATTCTGTACTAATAAAATTCAATGTATACAGATGACAGAGTTCTTCCGAGAGGAGAGGTCTGGAGTGTTCGTAGCCGGCAGAGGAGACTTTGCTGTCGGCTTGTTTAGGACGCCACGTGGTGAGACATAGAACTAATAACTCAATTTACTTTTGATCTGGTCATTTATATACTCGGCAATGACAGGTCCCATCACTTACGCACTTGTTTCCTATTTTGTCTGATTCTATGGCATGGAGGAAAAGTGCGAGAAATTGTAGAGAATTAGACCTTTGCACCCTGCATTTTCAGTTTTGTTTAGACCTAATATAAAATTTTAGCTATGACCAAATGAAACTCAAAAAGCAAGGTAGGCCGATAGATGTGTCTAGAAGTGTATTTTATACTAACCTTTTTTTTCGCGAGGAAATGCTTTATACAGCCCACAACAGGAAACTGCAATCCGATCCTAGGGTTACCCACTAAAACCTCGCGGCGGCCTTCCTCCGGCGTTCGGGTGGCCCAGGACAGCCCACTGGTCCACCCCGCCGTCGCCCCCCCTCTGTCACGGGGGAGAGCTCATCCTCGGGGGGCCTCGGTGAAGCTCCCCCGGGCGGGGCGGCTCTGACCGCGCGCTGTAAGAGAGTGACGTGCAGAGGGGGACGCAATCTTGACCGAAACGATTACAGCCGCGCAGGCTGCTAGAGCGTGCCCCGACAGCGCCGGGCACCGATAAGCCCCCGTCGGTGCGGCTGCCTGCTCATGCGGCGGAGTGGGCCGCCACCCTTCACGCAGTTCCAAACCTGGCGGGACGGGTTATCCCCATGTTTATCAAAGTACTTATTAAAATTGTAAATGTAATTATTGCAGGCTATTACATGTTCGATCCTGCAGACAGGGACAGGTATGGCAGAGCCGTGGCGCCGCCGTGCATCGGTAGAGCGAGGGCCTGTTTCTCACAGTATCCTAATGTATGATCGTTATTTTACTACGTCACCTTTTTGTACCAAATACCAATCTGATACTGTAGTTGCTGTCAGCAATAGTCCATCCTCGGAGAGCCTCGGCGTGAGGCTCCCCAGGGCGGGGCGGCTCCGACCGCACGCTGTAAAGAGGCGCGCGGCCGGCAGCACCCGCGACGACCCTCCCCGGCAGCACCGGGGGGTCATCTTTCCCGGGCCGCGACCCGGGCGGTGCACCCTCGGGGTGACTAAATAGTACCTAGGTATTATTTATTTTATTGGAGTACATAGATTCAGTAACATTTAAAATATTTGGTAATAGGTACGATCTCTTTGTGAAAAACTGGGTCCCAACATACCGCCTGTGCCAACTGAAGATCAGGAAGAAGTAAGCGATATAAATTAATAATTTCCTCTTGTTTAGATTTAACACCATTTGCCAGTTTAATGATCTCTTGGGCCTTAATATTGTCAAGTATCGGTGGTCCAGTGCTCGAGCACCCCGCTTCTGAATGAAAAAGTCGTGGGTTCGAATCCTGGCTCACGCCAATGACTTTAATTTTTAATTTCAAAAGTTATGTGCGATAAATATCGATGACTGAAAACTTTGTCCAGTATAGCAATAGGTTCCCCACAATCGCCACCTATTCCATTTGGGACGTAACATAACGGCGACATATGACATAGAAAAGTATTAATAATAAATGTTTTTAATATTTTTGCTAGCCGCGGACTTGGATAGTATACAAAACTCTTATTAAAAGCTCCTATTTACTATTCTAGAACATGAACTAAGTTCGACTACCTGCTTCACGCAGAGTGGAAGTCATTAATAGTTCAATCAATTAGCAATTAAAGTGTTACAACATGTAAGTCTCGGTAGACCGGTGGTCGACCACCCTGATCCTGAATTAAGAGGTCGCGGGTTCGAATCCTGGCTCACATCAATGACTTAATTTCAAAAGTTATGTGTAATATATATCTATTACTGAGTACTTTGTGCCCGGAATGGCAATAGGTTCGCCATCTATTCCATTTGGGACATAAACAACGGCGAGTCGAGTCTTAACAGCCACTGCCTACACCTTCGGGTAGAAAGAGGCGTGAAGTTATGTTATGTTTTTTTAAAGTTATGCTACAATATAGGCGTTTTAAAAAAACTCTTCATTTATTTCTTGCTTTGCATTAGGTGAAAGTAATACAAGCGCCAACAAAACAATCGTCAAAAGGCGATCAGAAAGACAAAGAGAAACCTGCAGATGAAAAGGAGGTTAGTTAAAGTACCTACCTACTAAGGGTTATAAAAAAATGGTAGATTTACTTTATCTATTAGGAGAGAGACCTAACTAACTAGATAGACAAAAAATTTGCGTAGACGTGTAGAGTGAAAAGGTCAACAACAAGTCATTTAAAGTTGTCTGTCTGTCTAGTTTCTCTACTTCGATATATTTCTAGAGAACTTGTCTAAAGTGGAAGGTAACGGATCTATGAATAAAAAAATATTCTGATTTGATTTTATATATAGAATCATCATTCATTATCATCATTACATAGTATCAAAGTCACTTCCCGCTGTCTGTCCCCTTATATGCGCATATCTTTAAAACTACGCAACGGATATTGATGCGGTTTTTTTAATAGTTAGAGGGTGTCAACGGGGTAGTTTTGATCTATAATTCATGTATAGTGTAGCAAAAAAAGTGATAATTTTCAAGATTTAGAACTTTAATGGCAAACGCTGCCTGAACCCTAAGTGATAAATCAAAACAACGTACTACATTATTATACACCTTTAAAAGGTCTACAAAATATTCCGCGAGAGCATATGTCTATCTCTTAGTGATAACCCACAATGACCATTTTTATTTTTTTACTTTTTACGAGAAATAATGGACTATTTACGAAGCGATTTTAAACATTACAGCATTAACTTTCATCCAATTAAGTGTCTTAAATAGATTGTGCATGTAATATAGATGATCCTGGCCCTTTACAGCATGCAATTTAAACGAATATTTTCGAAGATATTGCAGTATTAACATAGCGGGACAGCAGTTAGTACTTTAGATGCGGAACAAAGTTCGCCGGGTCAACTAGTTACATGTATAAAACAAAGTCGCTTGCCGCTGTCTGTCCCCATAAATACTTAGCTCTTTGAAACTACGTATCGGATTTTTAATAGATACGGTTTTTTAGAGGGTGTCGACGGGGTTGTTTGTTTGTATATTCATGTATATTGTAGTAAAGAAAAATTTATAACTTTCGAGACTTAGCACTTTAATTTTAAAGGTGTATAAACTGCAGGTACACTTCGAAGAGCCGGCCAGCTTTTCCATTTACGGCATGGACGTCACCAGTTTGCGGAGATTAAACCGGCACGAGCGATAAATTTTATTCGGAAAATGAAAAAAAAAACATTGAACAAAGTTGTGTAATAAAATTGTAATATGTCTTCAATTTAAAATTTCCTTGTTAAAATTGTAATTTCTAAATCCTATTTAACTCGTACTAGAGAACGATAATGTAACATTTGTGCTGTAGAGTCTTGATAAAATAAAAAATAATTAAATACATATTTTTTTAAGTATCTTGAGTAATTATTATTTTCCTGTGTTAATTCTGATTGCAGTGTAGTAAAGTAAGATCCCAGGCCCACCAGACGTCACGTATATTCTGTCGAAGAAAATGTGGACGATTAAGTAGAGATAGATAGATATCTCTTTATTTGCACCATAAATATAAAATTTCATATAAATTAAATTACAGATTGTATACACACATAGTATACTGTAGTAGGTATGTTAAATATTAATAAGTATTATCTATGCCATAGATAATAATACCATAGATTCTATGGTATGTACTAAGAACGCATGCCTACCTGGACGGCCTATTTTTAGGTATCGGGTAATCAAGGTACGTAAAGACATTACTTACCTCACGTGAATTCTCCAAGCTGATTTATAGGTATATTCTAGTCAATATCCTTAAAAATAAGTCGCCAATACTCCCAGACTCTTCCCGTCGGCAGTATTGCTTTGCAGACGCTTTAAAGCTCCCAAAATAATTACTTATCTTCACGTAAATTCTGATGCTCCATTTTATATATGTCCACTAGACAACTATTTTAAAACATTTTACAAGAAGACAGACCGATCCAAGGGGCCAATCATCCCCTAAATTCAATTTTAATGCCTCTATGGGCATGAGACTGAGTGAGTCATCCATTAGAATATATTGACCTCTCTCTCTTTCACTCTCTTACAGTTTACTCATATCAATTAATTATTAATATTAAAAAAAATCAGCCTATCAGCCACGTCTATGATAATTTTCGTAAACTGTTTCTTCCATCTCTGCACAGGGAGGACCAGGCCTTCCTTAGCACGATGTGAACATGCCATGCCACAGATTTGTTTCCGGCAAAGTACTGTATCGAGGGGTGAAGGGCTATTTGTTTTAAGCGACATTTTTGCAACTTTACAGGAGAGCCATTTAAAGTTTGAAATTTTGAAAAAAAAATCATAACTTAAAAACTTCTTGAGCTATTTGAACGGGGTAAACTTTGTTGAAATTCAATGAAAAATATCTAGATGCTGATGCTAATATTAAATTAAACCGACCTGTAATGACAAAAATACGTGTCGCTTAATTCAAAATGCCCTAAGCCCTTATTTTTCAGGGAATAGAAAAATTATATAAGTGACTTTAAAACTACAATTAGCTTCAGGAAAAACAAATAAGCGACAATGCTTTATGTTTTCAGCGTAAGTCTATAAGAATGAAATGACATGACCCGGAATTAATAGTAGAAAGCTATTTATGTCAACCACCACTTTAGACTAAAATGAGTAGGCGGCTTATTAAATTATGTAACATATAAAATTTAAAATATAACGTTTTGTGTTCCATTTATTAACATATAAGGCTATAAACGGCTGTTAAAACAACCTGGATATAGCGCAATTGCCGAAAATCTCACGTTCTTTTATTAAAATTAAAATTCAAATTACTAACGCAACATCAGTTAAAGTGTTTGTTTAGTATAATAATTATAAATTAGAACAGTCTCAATTAGAACTTTATTAAACTTATGCCTTTTTTCATCTAAATGTTCTTTCAATTTTTTACAATCCTCTGGCTTCTGTTCTTCAAAATACATTGGTATAAGCGACGTTTCATGTCTTATTTGGGTGAAGACTAAATGGTTTAAGCGACATTACACGGTATAATTGGTGGAAGTGCAAATGATTCAAATCCGTACCTAATAAATTTTAGAAACAGGAAAAATGTTTTAAGTCTTATTGACTTATTTACCTGGGAAAGGCTAATTGGTTTATCTCTCAGTTTTTAATATGAGTATATGGCTCAAGTAACTAATTTAAAAAAAAATGCAAAATCCATCCGCTTAAAACACTGCTACTATGGAAACTTCCCAAAAACAGGGATGTTTTAAGCGCCAAAAAAGTGCTCCGATTTAAATGAAACTCGTATCAGTCGACGCAGAAAAATTTGCTGATTCCAAATATGTATATAACTCAATATCGCCCAAAATGTCGCTTAAAGCAAATAGCCTTTCGCCCCTCGGTACGGTGAGCCTGATGGAATCTCAGCAATCGTGCTAAATATGTGTACTCTAGAGTTGGCACCGATTATAACGCGTCTTTTCTCTTACCTACTTCTACTCTCTCGGCGCTGTGCGAGTAGGTATCATGGAACGTAGCTTTATTCCACCCGATCCCTAAAAAAGCTAACCGCCAGATCCGTCCAACTACAGACCTTTAGTTATCACCTATTTGTTTTCCAAGATCATGGAAACAATCATCAACTGCCAGCCCCTTTATTATGTAGGGAAGCACCAGTTTAGTGACCGCTTGTCGATAGTTCATGCTCCGTGTTGCTACAGCATTCACGGGTTTAGATACAATCTAGTCCCCCAGTGTTGTATGCCAAATTAACGTCAACAGGCTCGTCAAAAATACTGTTTCTTTCATGGGGGTACCCCGGTACAACTCCTTCCATTTGAGTGCATCCAACGCCACTCGGTTCGGCTTGTCCACAACCAAGCTCTTTCAGATCGGCTTGATCCTTTGGCGTTGCGGAGAGATGTTTGTCTCTATGTATCATGCATACCTATACCACGGGGAGAGCTCTGAGGAATTGTCGGATTAATTCTTTCAGCTGCTTTTCGCCATCGCTCGACGATGTGTATCCATGGTGTTTCAGATGTCCTTGGGCGGCGGTAATCTCTTTCCATTAGGTGACCCGCAAGCTAGTTTGCCCACTTATACCATAAAAAACATAAAATAATGCTTTTCGTAAAAACGTATTTTTAGTTGCACCCGGCAACAACGGCGGACGGCGATAACTTACTTCCAGCAGAACCACACAACTTTACCATTAATAAATAAGCTTATTCAATCCATCAATAAGCTCATCCATCCCTAAAGCGTCTCTCGTTCATTTTTTTCTAATACCATCCAATTTAGAAACTTTATAACATAACTACTGGTAAACTGGGCCATCCCAGCTAGTTACTTAAGAGAGGGTAGGACAAAACTGTAAGTCAGCAGACATTGTTTTTAAAGAGATAAAAAAGGCAACTTTGCTTTCCCTAAACAGTCATAAATCATGATTAAAGTTTATTACTATTATAAATTGGTTAGAAACAAAATAAAACAACAAATTTCTTTGCATGCATTTAATACTAAAACCAGAAATAAATGTTCAACTGATTCAGATGCCAGTCAGATACAGTGCCGTTAATATCACAACTGAGCTTTTAATTCACTTAATTGTGTTTATAAATTGTGAAAAACAGTGGCACCTCATCTGTTGTCTACATTACACAACCTGTTTAACTTTCTATATATAAATTTTTGTGTATACACTTGGAAATACAAAATATTTAATTAAACAGAAAATGAGATTACAATATCAATAATATATGTTCAAGTACAAATAATGGGTACCATAGTACCATTCATTTTATTTTTATTCATCGACAATATTCTTAACACTATTAAGGCAAGCTCAGATACGAATTTCAAATGAAATCCGTGTTACGAAAAGAAACTTCCATTCCGAAATTAATTCCTATAATTCAATGTAATGTACTAAACTTGTTTGAGTGATGTAGTTTTTTCTTTTGATAGATAACAAATATAACAATAGACTCTATTTACACTATTTATTTATTATTTATTTAGACTTATTTACTTTATTTTAACTTTTGGCATAATAAGTTAAGTATTGTGTGATATGGATTTTCTTATCATATTATTTCAACCCGTATTTAACTAATGAAATCAACTTGACTAATACTGTCATCTTATAACAAAACATTTACGACAGAAGGACGCACTATTTGTACTAATATTGTATTATAATTTGATTGTCCAACAATAAATATTATCTATACATTGTAGAAAATGAGTGTATTATTAGCTAAAACAAATTTGATAAAAATATTCTTAAATCCCAAAATAATAAAATGCAATTTTAGTTACTATAACTGTTTAGTTTTAATATAAACTGTCACAAAAATATTACTTTAAAACACTCCTATTTACATCATCAACTTACATAACGCTGGCTGATCTTAACGGATTCCACAGAAAATATATTAGATTTATTTAATAATCAATCCATATATTTTCTGGGGAATCATAAAACCATATATACTATACCAAACTTATACTAATGTATGTGGTTGGTATAGTATATATATATATATAGGTTTTACTATTAGTATATAGAGAATTTATTACAGACACTTATTCATTGTTTACTTAAAACTAAAAAAAAATATTGATTTCTTTCTATCGTTTATATCACAGCCTTATGCAGTTTCAGAAAATGAACACATAGCAGGTGTTAAAATTATGCTCGCGAATTGAGCACCTAAACATTACCGAATAATCCACTCTTTATACTTAAATTTCATATGAAATTGTGTAATCAAATTAATAACTAATATAAATTGTAATAATTTTTGTGTATAAAAATAAATGTGATTTTTTTTTCGGTAATCTTATGTACATTTGAGAAAAAAATAGGAACATGTCTCCAAATCATTTAACATAATATGAGATAAGACCAGACTTTAAAAAATTGTGCTCGCGAATAGCACTAGCACTTACAACACTTTATAGAACATTTCACATGAAATTAAAAGTCACTGTGTAATCAATTTAATAACTAAGATGAATTATAATCATATAACACTTGTTTGTGTATAAAAATAAAAGTGTCTTTTTTGTCAGTCTTATGTCCATTTGAGAAAGTAGCGATATGTTTGCAAATAATCTAATTTCATGACAGCAGCTAGGGTATTATGAACTCTTAATTCCAACCAGCTTACGCGCTGCCTTGCAAATTCTTATTTTAAACGACTAATTTCAGCTAGTCGGTGACAAGTAGTCACTGTCAAATTCACTCTAAATTCGATTTGTCAACGACTAATTCCAGACAGTCTAGACTAGCAGAAATTAGTCGTTGGAAATACGAATTCGCTAGGCAGCGCGTAAGCTGGCTGGAATTAAGAGCTCATAATAGGCCCCCTGGTTTGTCTGAACTTTAAAAACTTGGTTTCCTTGTGCACTAGATATATATTATTTTCTAAATTCATAAACACTTAAAAAACAATATTATTATTCAGTGACAAATTATAATATGAATTATTTAGTAAATATATCTCTAAAACACCAGTCACATAATCTTACAAATATAACCATCATACACAAAAATAGATTATTGTACAGCAAATTATTAACAAACACAAATTTAAAAGTTATTTTAGTAATATTAGTATAAGTTTTACATTTATTCATACTATATTAATCAGTCTCCATTTTCATCAATACTGAAATCATTATACAAACTATTTTTAATTTATACTTAAGTCTTTTTACTTTAAAATTAAGAGGAACTGTGATTATTACAAACAAAAAGGTGACATTACTGAATTAGTAAGAAATTGAAAATACCCGTATTCAATAAATTTCTAAAATATAGTTAAGAAAAATAAAACATTCAGCTGAATAAGATCTACAGTGCAGTTAACAAGATTACTGTTAACCTTTAAATTCATATTATTCTTTATAAACTAAAATAAAGTGGCACCTCATCTGTTGTCTATATTACACATCCTTTTTGTTGCTATATTTTTTTTTGTTGTAAATATACTTGGAAACACAAAACATTCAAAAATAGGAGATTACAATGTAAATAATGTATGTTCAAGAACAAATAATAGATTCAAACTCCGAATTTTTTTGATACAAGCATTTGGTAATATGGATACTTGAAACAACTACTTAAGTTGAAAAGGAACCCCCACCATATCTTCAACTGGAGAGATCACAAAACAATATAAGCAAACCAGAAGAAAGTGACAATTAAAAACACCTAGATACAATGAGGACATTAAATTTCAAACTAGCACTTTCAAAGAGCAATTATTTTTTTTAGTTTCAAAGACAATATTCCTAACAGTACTTATTTAACTAATAAAAACGCGAAACAGCTGTTTATTACAACACTAATATGGCAAGATTACAAATGTAAGAACATCTTACAAGAATTTCAATAGAAATTCGTTTTAAAAAGATACTTTTACAAATATTATTAATAAATTTACATACAAATACGTTAGCTTAACATTTGGTATAGGTATACAAGTATTGAGTGATGTGGATTTTCTTGTGTATTATTATTTCTATTACCCGTATTTAATCATTGAAATTGACCTGACTAATAATGTAAAAATTACCGACAGAAGGGCACACAATTTGTACCAACATTAATGTATTATAATTATTTTTTTATTTCATTTATTTATTCAACAATGAATTTGTAGAAAATGAGTATTCTGGGTTTAAAACAAACTTGATAAAAAATATATTTAAATCTCAAAATAATAAAATGCAATTATAATTATAAAATTGGAAACAAACCAATATGTTGCACTAAAAAATATATAATATTTATTACTTTCTATCATTTATATCACAGCCTTATGCTGTTTCAGGAAATGAACACATACCAGGTGTTAAAATTATGCTCGCGAATTGAGCACCTAAACATTATTGAATAACCTAGCTCTTTATGCTTACATTTCATATGAAATTAAAATTAATTGAGTAATCAACTTCATAACTAAAAGATCAATTATAATCATTTGACCCTCTTTTTTTGTATAAAAATAAATGTATTTTTTTTCGTCAGTCTTATGTACATTTGAGAAAATAGGAACATGTTTGCAAATCATTTAATATCTCCAGGTTATTCTGGATGTTAAAAATTGGTTTCCGTGTGCACTAGATATATATAATTTTTAAGTCTTAATAACTTGATTTATATAATAAATATATATATCTAAAACACCAGTCCCACAAGTTTACAAATATAACCATGATACACAAAAATAGATTATTGTAGAGTAAATTATTAACAAACACAATTTATGTAGTTAGTATAAGTTTTAAATTTATTCTATATTAATATAGATAGTAGCTCATTGATTAGGGGCAGATCAAGTAATATGTAAGCACTATTCTTTACTTTGCTTATTTTTGATGGCATGGGGTTAGGTGGCTCAAGATGATGATTACGTCATCAGTAGCTATTCAATTTTACAAAAAAACCTTAGACCAACCTTTTAGATAGTCTCTTGAAAATATTTTTTTTTTAAAATGATTACGTAATTATGGAGGAGGGGGTAAGAGCTTTGCTTACTTTTGCTGACAAGGGGACTAATACTTGATCGGTCCCTTAAGATAAATCAGTCTTCATTTCGTAATACAATTTAGGAAATAGTCTATTGTAAATCTATCTAGGGCCAATATGTCTATTCTCAACTTTTGGGTGGCAGATCTCAGCACTTTAGCACTTTATGATGTTATTCAAAAATAACCTGTAGTACATTATTTTAAGAATAATAATCATCATGTATGGCCTGAATGATGAATATGAATATGTTATAAAACTTTTAATATTATGTACATGACAGCAAAAGTTCTTATCCATATTCACAAGAATATTATACCCATTCTATTAATTGTGATGACTATGTTTATTAGAATCTTCTTTTATTACATCCTTAACATCTAAAAATCAGTCAATTTGAATATCAGTAGGTGTACTTTCTTTAGAATTAGTGTGTGCATTTATTTTTAGAACTACAACAGCCGGGCTTTCTTTCTTTTCATCTGCCTCTGAAATATAAGAGGAAGTAGTTGTTATGGTCTGTACACCATCGTCATTTAATTGGACTCACACTCTTTGATCATCGATTTCTCATTTTCTTCTGCTTCTCTTTTCTTATTGTCGGTGATTTCTTGTGGCTTTTGCGCATTCCACCAAGGCATGAACCTCTGAAACATAACCTGAGAGCGATGTTGTGGCTTCAGGACCCAGGATACTGCCATGTCTACATCATTAATCCTGGAATTTTGGATTATTATGTTAGGTATTGGTTATATACGCTTAGTTAGTTATAAACTACTCTCGACGGATAAAAATTAAATTTGTGCCTAGCTTAACGTGAAAACTTTAATTTATTTAAAGCATGATAGAAGTAAAATTTTCGATGAAAATTTATCTCTAATTTTAATGTTCATTATTAACATGGCATATTCACCATCATGCGGTCGGCCTTGAGCTTCTTGCCAGTTCTTCGCAAGAAGTCCTGACGCCGAAATTGGCACTTAGATTTGTTTTCAGATTCAAGTCAGTGTGATGAAAGGTAATCTAAGCTCCGCGGATTATAGATTAGTACTTATAGTTTTGTATGACGATTCTCAGTGCTTTTTGTTCCAAAGAATAAAGATATGTATTTTGATTTTAAAAACAGATATTGATAGGTAATGTAGTAATTTAATAATAATAATACAGTGTAATTGAACTAATTTTATCTACATATGGAGAAATGAAAGTTAATTAGTATTAGCTGCTGATTTTTTGGCTATAGCTAAAATTGTAAGGGTAAATAAATACCTTCGCTTAAATCTCTCCCTGTCCACGACAAAGTGTTCCCAGTACCTCTGGCGTGTTTGTTTAGCAGCGAAAAGCCAGACCCGCATCACATGCACCTTCGGAGGCTCCGTCGAGAAATGAACCTGGAAGACGAAGTTACGAATTAGTACCAATACTAGTATTCGTAGTCGGTATAACAAATAGATTATATTACCCAGTCTGGCACTGACTGCAAAAATAACTGAAAAATGTTTTTATAAGTTTAAGATGAATTTATTGAAGCATAGAGCAGAAAAATTAGTTACGTTATTTATCGCTTTTTAATTATGGAGGTACAGTTTTATTCTACTTAAAGATTTTGTGGTTTGTAGTTCTAGCAGTCTCTCTTCTTTTTTTTTCTTTCCATTTTACTTTCATTTCTGTAGCTGTAGTTATCATAGTTACCGAGATATAAATTGTAAAAACTTGCGTATTTGATGCTATGAGAGTATTACCTAATAGGCATAACTACATAAATAGGCTCATACAAGGGAGACGAGAAATTTCGACGCAGTCTTCAGCCGATTGGTCCAAACTCAGGTAGCTAAATAGGCAGATTTCGAAAAGCATACGACGCGATATTAGCAAATATAATATTGAGGGGATACAAGAAGCTATAGAGCGAAACCAAGGCTCTAAAGTATTTGCAAAAGATCTGTCTAATGGGCAGAACCAATTGACTAAATTGAAGAAGGATAACGGCGTCGTTGTTTCTTCCAAAGATGAGATTCCGGAAGAGGGACAAACTCCTGTTGTCCGCTTGGCTCGAGTTCCCAGATCTAAGCTAATTCAACACAACACAACAGCGCAGACATCCCGGACGTCAGACTGTACGAGATCAGAATGGCTCTCAAGCAGTTAAAAACCGGAGAGGCACCAGGTTACGATGGAATTACTACCGAACTTCTGAAGGCGGGTGGTACACCGATGCTTAAGGCCCTTCAGAAACTTTGTAATTCTGTCGTGCTCGGGGGCGATGTTCCAGAGGAGGACCAGGAGCGGAGTGGAGTTATTTTTTAAAAAGGGTGATCCAACCCGCTCGAAAAATTATAGACCCATCTCGCTTTTGAGCCATGTCTTGTTCTCGAGGGTCATTACAAATCAACTCTCGCGCACGCTTGACAACTTCCAGCATCCCGAACAAGTCGCTTTCCGAAAAGGCTTAGGTACCATAGACTACATACACACATTACGCCAAATTTTACAACAGACCGAGGAGTATAATCAGCCTTTGTGCCTGGCGTTTGTGGACTTTGGCTTTGAAAGGCTTTGATTCCATCGAAACTTGGGCAGTGCTGCAGTCCCTCCAGAGATGCCAAATTGACTATCAGTATATCGAAATGTTGCAGTGTTTGTATAGAAACGCCACCATCAATCCAGATTGGGTCTGGGAGTACGAATCCAAGTCCATTGCAGAAAGGTGTCCGATAAGAGGATAATTTTGGGGAGGGTAATTTTCGTTCATCCTTGCATTGGGGGACATATTCAAGCTCCTGGATTGGTCTGGACAAGGCATCGACATCAATGGCGAATACATCACTCACCTTCGATTAGCCGACGTCGCCGATATTGTTGTTATGGCAGAGTTACTGGAGAACCTTGGTACAATGCTCAATGATCTCAGCAGATTTTCCCAACAAGTCTCAAGGTCTCAAAATGAACATGGACAAGGCGAAAGTAATTTTTAATGCATATGTCATTCAAGCACAGGTTACTGTTGGCGATGCGATCATCGAAGTTATCGACCACTATGTTTACCTGGGACAAACAGTCCAACTAGATTGAGCCAACTTCGAGAAAGAGCCAAACCGACGGATTCAACTGTGATGATGACCAGTGTGTGTTACCAGTGATGATTTACGGTCTCTGAATGTGGGCCTCATGACGAAGCTCAAGTTTGCACAGCGTGCTATAGAACGGGCTATGCTTGGAATCTCTCTGCGAGATAAAAACCGTAATACGGAGATACGCAAGTTATCTGGCGTAACCGACATAGCCCGTACAATTAGCACGCTGAAGTGGAGATGGGCAAGCTCCATCGCTCGACGAACCGATTACCGCTGGGGTAAAAAGGTTCTCGAGTGGCGACCACGAATTGGTCGACGCGGAGTCGGCTGTCTCCCCACTAGGTGGACTGAAGACCTGGTAAAATCTGCGGGAAGCCAACAGATGCAAGTTGCACAGGACCGGCAATTGTGGCACTCTATGGGGTAGCAGGTATGGGTCCAGCAGTGGACTTCAAAAGGCTAATGATGATTACCTAAATTAGTTATTTATTCACTTTCAAGAGACATAAAAATAATTTACAATTAGTTATTTTTCTCTTGATATAATTTGTATGCCTTCGCAGTTGGAAATCACTAAATCAATTTAGTTAAATTTTAATTAGTCTGACCAAAACTGGTTTTCTGGCGGAAACTTAAGTGTCAGCCAGACATTCGGACTCAGAAACCGAAACTTACATGCTCAAATACCTTTAAAATACTAAAATTTGATGCATTTTCCACATTTTATTTTCTATAATAATTGGCATTCATTCTTACGATTCCTACAATGGCCAATTTTTAAGTTTGGATCATGGTTGCATGGCAGGTATGGAGTACCACCTGCCATCATTCTCAGCTGTATAGAAAGATGGAAAAATAATTCTACTTTCATAATTTCATAAAGGTTGAGTTTTTGATATAACCTCCAGAATATTATAATAAAACAGGATTTTAATTGCTGGATACTTAGCATGGTTACAAACCCTTGCCGGACAACCTTTATGTTCATGAAGATCACCACCAGGTGACTTACTTGGGCACTTTATTATACGAAACAAATACATCAGTACTCACCCGCTTGGATGACAAATGCTTCTGCATAATTTTTTTGTTCTCATTATGCAGAAGTCCCTTTGCATCACAAGAATTGTCATTTGCATTGTCACATGTTCTAATCCCAGAAACATTTGAACAATCAACTTCATCTCGACTTTGGTCCACGTAAAGAATGTCATTAGCCAGGTTATTAACACTCTTTAAAAGAGAACCAGTTAATTTAAACAATCCACAACCTGGATCACTCATATCTGACTCACTATCACAGTCTTCCGAATCTGTACTGCTGTTGCTGTCCTCAGTATCATTAATATCCTCAAACACATCATTAGATGTATAGCAGCTGTCTGCAGAATCTTCAAAAACAATAAAAGAGTCTTCAGATTCACAATCGGACTGTCTGCTATATCGTGGACTATCATTGAAGACGATTTCGACGGAATCATCGCTATCTACCGGTCTGCAAGGGAACGCTCGTTGTGAAAGCCACACACTCTCACTTAAAGACATTTCGTTCTCTCTGTCGGTTTTACACACTGTTGAAGATTTAGCACTGAACATCAACACATCTGCGATTGAGGAATCAATTGTACGATCGTTTTTGTTGAAGTAATCTTTGTTGTTGGGCTCCATAATGACAAAAACTTGAACACAATAACACACGTGAATGAAGATTAATGAAGTATTTAACTATCATTTATTAATTTAATTTGTTGTGCACATATTTGTTAAAAACATCACTTCACAGTTCACAACAGGTTCACAATTCACATGTCGTTTTTGTCTTTTTCACTTCACTTCTTATTATTGGCTTTGCATACTAGCTAATGCGACTTAGCCACTCTCTTCAAGTCTCTTCATTTTCTTTTTGTCTATTTGTTACTGGCTTCACTACTTGACAGTTGAATGGTTTTTTTTTAATATGTCCATTATTGGACAGGCTAAAGCTTTTAAGCCATACTGCCTTGCCTGACGTTATTTTTTACTATATTATCAAGTAATGATGATGAAGATGATGATGAAACTTAAAACTAACCTAAACTAACTTAACCTAATCTCACCTAATCATACACGCGAACGCGGAACAAGTCTGTGCTGCTTTTCAACAGCAAAGACAGCGAAACCCAATTTACCCAAGCATGCTCTGTACTGTTCAGCATAGCGGATGCTACCAAGGAGGCCACCACACCGAGAATAATCAGCGTAGACGCTATGTTGGTGGGCTTTGATAGAGGAGAAGTCGCAGACTAACTGGGGTGTATCAAAGCCTCAAACCACCACGAGGTTGTAGTATACGAAAACAGAGGTCAAGATCTCAGTTTTCTAAGAGCCACCAGGCTACCAACATCCACCGCGAACACAAGTTACACAGCGGATCTCAACCCAACAAGTGGTTCTGAACGGCTACAGCACATGCAAGAGGAAAGGCGCTCTGAATTTAAATAAATTTTCGCTAGTAATAATATTATTTGTTAAAAAAATCATAGCTTTCGCTCCGTTGTAGTTTTTTGAAAATAATAAAAGTTAATTCAACGTGTGTTAAAAAAAGTAATATAAATATAGATGAAGGTACAAGCATTGACTTTTTTTATTCATATTTAATGTGAACACTGAACTTAGCGCACTCTACTGGCGCATTTTAACACCAATTCGCGGTCCAATTAGACTTCAGCACAATTCGGCATTGTGCGGCACTGAGTCACATCTCTCTGTAATTGAAAAACTAGGAATATCTTTTACTGACTAGGTCTACATACATATTCCGTGCACTTTTATATTCTAATTTCTCTCACTTTATTATCCTTTCAAGCTCTCCGAAATGGGGCGCACCCATTTCAGAGGGGAGATTCCCAGGGGAGTGCCGAGCGGCAGCTCGGCACTCCCCTCTACTCATCCCGCCAGGTTTAGCGCTGCGTGAAGGGTGGCGGCCAGATAATGAAATTTCAGCTAGATATGCATCCATTAAAATAACAATGGTAAAGGCACGCAGTTCGCTGTATCAATGGGCCGACTCTACTGGTGAAATGCTACGGCCTCTCAAAATATTGACGTAAAGTGGCTTATACCGTGTAACATTCGATGAGTGAGGTATCCGAAGGCCTCACCTTCGCATCCTTTCCTATCCTATTACGTCAATGGCTAGCAAGGCAACAGTAACACTATAAGTGTTGCAGGTGACCATGAGCGGCGATAGTTACTTACCAACAGGTTCCTCGCTTGCTCGTTTGCCCTCCTATTCCATAAACATAATAAAAAAATAATAAGGAAATCCTTATAGAAAATAAAGAAAAAACAAAGGAGTTGTTTTTTATCACTTGCAGCCTTTAAGCAGATCTCGGGAAAATGTTTACTTACAAAGTCAACTAAGAGTCTACTGAGCATACGCAACCACTTCTGTATGATAACAGGTATGTAGGAAATCCACAAATTAAAAAAAAGTGAAATATTGTTATATAACATTCTCTCCCGTTAATATTTCAATATTGATCAGAGGTAATATCGATTTCAAATTAACTATTAACATTATATGAACATAAAACATACTTAAAACATTTCACGAACTCATGATATCGACAGTAGGTACTACTGATAGTTTCTAAATCAAGAAGTCGCTCACACCAATGACTTTTCGAAATTCTTTTCGAAAGAAAGTGTGTTAAATATCGGTGTCTGAAAATTTGTGCCCGGTATGGCAATAGGTTCGCCACCTATTATTCCATTTGTGACGTAAAAACAGCGGCGAGACGAGCCGCTGCCTACACCTTCGTGTAGAAAAAGGCGTTAAGATATAAAAAAAGCTTTAATTGGTAACCAGCATTGGGTACATGAGCTCCCTGAATGACCGGAACTCCTCCGCTACTTTGGCCACAGTCTCCTTGGCTTGTCCTCCTCCTTGTAATTGCACTTCTAGTTTCATCATCTTTTTCGTAAAAAATACCTCCAAAAATTTCTGTGCAGATTCAATGCGTGCTAACTGAGACATTTTAGTAGAAGTAGATTGTTGTAGAAGTTGAAGATGGTAGCGGGCAGTGTTGTTTCAATAATATCCTTGCATGTGAATCACACAAACATTAAATCTAATCCAATACGCAATTGTACTTTATTTTAATTTTAATTCAATGATGCACACTGGGTGTAGACTGTAGGTACGTGTTCACTTTTCCTTCACCTACCCTAATTTTCTTGAAGACTTAAGCATAGCACAGACCATTTCCGACATTAACTACTTTAATGTGACTTAAACAAAGTTCTATAACTGTGACATCGTATTATGTTAGAAAGGATTAGAAATATCAATGTTTCAATTATTGTACATAATAGACGCACGATTTTGGCATATCCACATTATTTTTTCGCAAGTTATTGCACAGGTACAAAACGAAAAATGAAAAATATATTTAATTTAAAAAAAAATTGACAGAACTAAAGAAAAAATGGCAACTTAAACTTCATAAAAAGCAATTACGGAGTCAGAAAAAAAGAGAACATGCAGTTAGATAACTCACCATTATCAGATATTACAAATTCCTTTCCTGGGGTTCTGAATGTGACTTCTAATGCCATGTTTAGCCGACGGAAAACTGATAACAGTGAGCTTGGCGACTCTTGTCCCAACTGTAGTCCAGAGATGTTGTTATCGTCGATATAACATGGCGCCAAAATTACGGATGAAAATTAAATTTTATATGACGAAATTTCCAACGATTTGTCTAGTGATATTTCGCTCCAGAATTGGGTGGTTATCGATCAAATGCCACTTAATATCAGAAGAAACCAATGTTCGTTAACTCCTCGGTAGACTACTACCCAAGGCACTTGCTTACTGAAGCGCCTTGTTCTTCAAGAGTTAGAAAACGTCAAAAAAAAATCTTTGATGAACCGAACTGTTCGGAAGAGTGTTTTGTAGATGCATTCTCTACTGATGATTTTTAAAATCCTGCTAATGACTCATATAATTAGTACTCAAGTCCTGTCTGGATGTCTGGTCCTGGATGACTTACTGGTAGGTTATAAATTACAAATAGTCTAAGAGGGTAGGTGCAATTTGAATAAAATGAATTCTAAATATTCTTAATATAACATACTTAAAATTAACTGCTAGTGGTTAACTGCAGGTATTAATATTACCTAGTTAAGATAATTTATCAAATTATTCGATAGGTAGGGTCTAACCTTATCAACGTATTGAACTAAATTAATATTATTTGTTTCTAAGATTTTCGCGAATCTCACTCATTGATTAAAACAACTTTTAGGATTATATCGCGTTTATTTATTATTTATATTCATTTCCCGACGCTGCGAACTCTTTACAGAGATCAAACTCGTGAAAATGATCTCTGTAAAGAGTTCGAAACGTCGGGAAATAAATATAAATAAATAATAAATAAACGCGATATAATCCTAAAAGTTGTTTTAATCAATAAATTAATATTACCTAAAAATAATAATTTGTACTCTGAGTAACAATAACACCAGGAACACTATAATTTTGCTCATGAACAACCTCGAGTATCTTCAAAATCTTCAATATTCCACATCAAACTCACGGTGACCTTAGGACTTGCTCCGGGCAGCTCCAGCAAATTCGTATTGTGCAATTCCAATATAAATAATTATTGAATATCGCTAATTTCAACTATATATCAGATATCCGATTCTCATTAGGACCATGATTTAGTAAATTTCAGAGCACTAAAATAAAATAGCCGTTTTCCTTCGCGGTTAGAAGTCGTATAAATTTGATCGACACAAAATTAAAAATTGTAAAATTAAAAAAACTTTGAGGGTACCTATAAAATGTGGCAGTAGAATGATTAACATAATCAATCTATCATATCAATCAATTTTTGCGGCGATAACTTGTCCCAATTATTGGGAGAAGTTATCGCCGCAACGTGACCTTGAGCACTGCCAGGAGGCGTTCGTTACTAGGCCATAAATGGCCTAGTAAAACTTGCCTCACTTGCTGAGCGTGAACTCGGTTTCTATGCGTTATTATTCTAAGTAACGAACATACATTCTTACTCACAAACAATCGCATTTATATTAATAAAAGGATAGGATATAATTACGTATTTTATTATAACAAGATGCACAAGACACTAAAAAAGAACAAATAATATTGAAGGTAGTTAGATTATGTTAATCATTCTACTGCCACATTTTATAGGTACCCTCAAAGTTTTTTTAATTTTACAATTTTTAATTTTGTGTCGATCAAATTTATACGACTTCTAACCGCGAAGGAAAACGGCTATTTTATTTTAGTGCTCTGAAATTTACTAAATCATGGTCCTAATGAGAATCGGATATCTGATATATAGTTGAAATTAGCGATATTCAATAATTATTTATATTGGAATTGCACAATACGAATTTGCTGGAGCTGCCCGGAGCAAGTCCTAAGGTCACCGTGAGTTTGATGTGGAATATTGAAGATTTTGAAGATACTCGAGGTTGTTCATGAGCAAAATTATAGTGTTCCTGGTGTTATTGTTACTCAGAGTACAAATTATTATTTTTAGGTAATATTAATTTATTGATTAAAACAACTTTTAGGATTATATCGCGTTTATTTATTATTTATTTATATTTATTTCCCGACGTTTCGAACTCTTTACAGAGATCATTTTCACGAGTTTGATCTCTGTAAAGAGTTCGCAGCGTCGGGAAATGAATATAAATAATAAATAAACGCGATATAATCCTAAAAGTTGTTTTAATCAATGAGTGAGATTCGCGAAAATCTTAGAAACAAATAATATTAATTTAGTTCAATACGTTGATAAGGTTAGACCCTACCTATCGAATAATTTGATAAATTATCTTAACTAGGTAATATTAATACCTGCAGTTAACCACTAGCAGTTAATTTTAAGTATGTTATATTAAGAATATTTAGAATTCATTTTATTCAAATTGCACCTACCCTCTTAGACTATTTGTAATTTATAACCTACCAGTAAGTCATCCAGGACCAGACATCCAGACAGGACTTGAGTACTAATTATATGAGTCATTAGCAGGATTTTAAAAATCATCAGTAGAGAATGCATCTACAAAACACTCTTCCGAACAGTTCGGTTCATCAAAGATTTTTTTTTGACGTTTTCTAACTCTTGAAGAACAAGGCGCTTCAGTAAGCAAGTGCCTTGGGTAGTAGTCTACCGAGGAGTTAACGAACATTGGTTTCTTCTGATATTAAGTGGCATTTGATCGATAACCACCCAATTCTGGAGCGAAATATCACTAGACAAATCGTTGGAAATTTCGTCATATAAAATTTAATTTTCATCCGTAATTTTGGCGCCATGTTATATCGACGATAACAACATCTCTGGACTACAGTTGGGACAAGAGTCGCCAAGCTCACTGTTATCAGTTTTCCGTCGGCTAAACATGGCATTAGAAGTCACATTCAGAACCCCAGGAAAGGAATTTGTAATATCTGATAATGGTGAGTTATCTAACTGCATGTTCTCTTTTTTTCTGACTCCGTAATTGCTTTTTATGAAGTTTAAGTTGCCATTTTTTCTTTAGTTCTGTCAATTTTTTTTTAAATTAAATATATTTTTCATTTTTCGTTTTGTACCTGTGCAATAACTTGCGAAAAAATAATGTGGATATGCCAAAATCGTGCGTCTATTATGTACAATAATTGAAACATTGATATTTCTAATCCTTTCTAACATAATACGATGTCACAGTTATAGAACTTTGTTTAAGTCACATTAAAGTAGTTAATGTCGGAAATGGTCTGTGCTATGCTTAAGTCTTCAAGAAAATTAGGGTAGGTGAAGGAAAAGTGAACACGTACCTACAGTCTACACCCAGTGTGCATCATTGAATTAAAATTAAAATAAAGTACAATTGCGTATTGGATTAGATTTAATGTTTGTGTGATTCACATGCAAGGATATTATTGAAACAACACTGCCCGCTACCATCTTCAACTTCTACAACAATCTACTTCTACTAAAATGTCTCAGTTAGCACGCATTGAATCTGCACAGAAATTTTTGGAGGTATTTTTTACGAAAAAGATGATGAAACTAGAAGTGCAATTACAAGGAGGAGGACAAGCCAAGGAGACTGTGGCCAAAGTAGCGGAGGAGTTCCGGTCATTCAGGGAGCTCATGTACCCAATGCTGGTTACCAATTAAAGCTTTTTTTATATCTTAACGCCTTTTTCTACACGAAGGTGTAGGCAGCGGCTCGTCTCGCCGCTGTTTTTACGTCACAAATGGAATAATAGGTGGCGAACCTATTGCCATACCGGGCACAAATTTTCAGACACCGATATTTAACACACTTTCTTTCGAAAAGAATTTCGAAAAGTCATTGGTGTGAGCGAGAATGATTAACATAATCTAACTACCTTCAATATTATTTGTTCTTTTTTAGTGTCTTGTGCATCTTGTTATAATAAAATACGTAATTATATCTTATCCTTTTATTAATATAAATGCGATTGTTTGTGAGTAAGAATGTTACTTAGAATAATAACGCATAGAAACCGAGTTCACGCTCAGCAAGTGAGGCAAGTTTTACTAGGCCATTTATGGCCTAGTAACGAACGCCTCCTGGCAGTGCTCAAGGTCACGTTGCGGCGATAACTTCTCCCAATAATTGGGACAAGTTATCGCCGCAACGTGATCTTAAAAATTATTTTTTTTCGAAAATGACGGTTTGTACAAAATAAAATCAAAATGGTGTTACAACACAGCGGGAAGACTTCAGAAAGATTCCAATAAAGCATTTCATGTGTAAATATTGCGATTAATTTCGTATTTTATTCTAAAACTGAAATCGAAAATTATTATTCAATCAGTTTGCATTCTCCACTAAGTATTGCCAGATTTAGAAAATAATTTACCGATGTTAAAATTATATTACTGAAGTTCGAAATACATTCATATTCATTCATAAATTAATTAAATTCAAAATACATAGTGAATTTGCCAATCAAATTTAGTCAATTGATAATGTTATTTTAATCGCAATAGCTTAAGGGTATATTACTAAATTGATATATCTGTACATCATTCTGTAAGACCACATACGTAATTTACTCAAAAGTTACGAGGCCGAGGCAAGTATGTTCCAATTACCCCATTTTTGGGGTAATATAACTTCACTACCAACATTATTTTGACGCATTTGTTTGTGTGTTGTATCGTGTAACGACACATAGTTCACGCCAATTGATTTTGTGCCTCACTTTTGCCAGTTTGTAGGTATGGGACTATCCTTCTATGCGTTATTATTCTAAGATTTGTTACTCTTTCACGTAAAAACTACTGAATAGGTGTTGTTGAATCTTTACAAAATAATATAGTTTATACATCAGAATAACACATTCGTGTCACAGTCGTGGGCTCGTGGGTCGTAACGTCTTTTGTTTGCGCGTAACCGTTATACGTAGTTTCGTATATATGAGTAAGTAGTTTCAAAACCGCTTATTTTGTAACTAATTACTTCTGTATATAGACAGTAGGTTATGTGTTATTCCAAAATTCCATATTAAAGTTATTTTTGCATGTTTTTCTGCAAGACACAAAGCAGGCGTATTAAAAAGTTCATTTGATTTTATATACAATTTCTGTTCTATGTTTAACAGTGGTAGAGCTAAGCAGTTCGCTGCATGACTGGGCCAGCTCGACCGGTAAAATACCATGACCTCTCAGAAGATCGATGTAAAGTGGCTCATGCCGCGTTTCGTTCGGTGAGAGAGGTACTACCCCCTTCCCTATCCCTTAAAGGTCGGCAACGCTACAGTAACACTATGTGTCATGTCACCTTACGGTAAGCAACCAACGCCACCCGCGTTGGTTGTTACCGTAAGGTGACACGCCTACTTGTTTGCCCTCCTATCCGTGCACCAGCCGTTGTGTGAGTGGAACTACGTATATAAAATAATCGTTACATTCGTGTCTACGAAACTACGTATACGATTATAAGCCCCGTAACTAGTTATTGTAACCGATTACGTTAAATAACGCTCACGCCTAAATATAGGCATACATATTTACAAAAAAAGATACATAATAAGGCGGTACGAGGTACGAACTAGTACGAAGTTCGCGGGGTCTACTGGTTTATTGTAAATTAAAGATATTATTTATATATATTACGATATATAATTATGTATATTTTCTCTTGGTGGTCCATTGGTCGAGCAGCCCGCGAAGAAGGAAGGCGCGGGTTCGAATCCTGGCTCACATCAATGACTTTCGAATGAGTAGTCGAGCTCCTGGCTTCCAATTCAGAAGTCGTGGGATCGATCGGAACTTACACCAATGATATCGCAGGTAATTCTCCTCGGAAGTTATGTGTGATTAATATCGATGAGTAACAATTTCCTGCCTGGTGTAATGGCAATAGGTTCGCAACAATTTAGGACCTAACGAAACGATTAGAGGCTTTAACACCCGCTGCCTATACCTTCGGGCAAAAAACAGATAACTTACTTCCAGTAGAACAACATAACTTTATTAATTAAATCTAGATAAAATTTGCTAGTACTTAATTACCTATTAATAAATAATAGAAGCTTATCCACTCATTACCTAAAGCAAAGCTTTCTTAGACATTTTTTACCAATACCCAATCCAATTTAGAAACTTTACATACAACATAACTACTGCTAAACTGAGCCATCCCAGCTAGTTTCTTAGGGAAGAGTAGGACTGGGTATAACAGGAAAACCATAGGTCAGTAGACATTGTTTTTAAAGAGATATTATAGGCAACTTTTGCTTTACCTAAACAATGATAAACCATATTATCGTCGTTTACGACTGTTATAAATTGCTTTTAAACAAAATAAAACAACATATATGTTTGCATGCATTTAATACCAAAACCATTATACAAACTATTTTTAATTTATACATAAGTCTAAATTTAATAGAAGGAGGAACAGTGATTATTACAACCAAAAAGGTGGCATTACTGAATTAGTAAGAAATTGAAGATACAACCCATATTAAATTTCTAAAATATAAATTAGATTAAAAAGAAAACGTTTAGACGTCCAGTGCTGTTAATAACATGAACTGCTGATAAGTTTTCAATTTATAATATTCGTCATTATATATGAAAAACAAGAAAGTAATGAAGTGCACCTTAACTGTTGTACATTGCACAACCTGTTTATTACTACTACTTATTATTTTTTTGCGAATACACTTGGAATTACAGAACATTTAAACAGGAAATAAGAGATTACAATATAAATAATATAATATGTTCAAGTACAAACAATAGATACCATTTGGTTTTTCTCAATTCAAACTCAAGGTTTTATTTATTTCAAATATTTGGAAATATCCATACTTAGAGCCCAGTACATCTTAAATCAGAGAAATCACAAAACAATATGAGCAAACTAAAAGCACATTCAATAACTTTTTGTGATGAAGCTAGCAACTTTATTAAATTCAAAGACAACATTCTTAACACTATTAAGGCAAGCTCAGAAAGAAATTTTAAATGAAATCCTTGTTACAAAAGAAACTTCTTCCATTCCGAAATGAATTCTTATAATTCAATGTAATGTATGTCTTTGAGTGATGTAGTTTTTTCTTGTAATAGATAACAAAAATAATAATTGAATTATTAACAAATACATTACTTTAACATTTGGCATATAAAGTATTGTGTGATATGGGTTTTCTTATGTTATTTCTACCCGTATTTAACCCATGAAATCTACTTCACTAATAATGTCATCATATTATAAAACATTTACGACAGAAGGACACACCATTTATACCAATATTGCATTATAATTTTACATTGTAAAAAGGAGTATTTTGAGCTAGAACAAATTGGATAAAAATATTGTTAAAACAAAATAATGAAATACAATTTTAGTTACAAATTTAAAAATAAAACAATATTTAAAACTGTCACAAATATTTTACAAGACTTCTCTTTTTACTTTACATAGTTAAACTTAATGCGGGCTGAGCTCTCAGAATCCATCAGGATCCCTAAGAAAATATACTGTTTTTATTATTAGTATATAGAGAATTTCATTACAAAAGAATAAGTAACGTTTAAACTAAGAAAAATATATAATAATATTTATTTTTTTCTAACGTTTATATCACAGCCTTATGCTGTTTCAGGAAATGAACACATACCAGGTGTTAAAATTATGCTCGCGAATTGAGCACCTAAACATTACCGAATAATCTATATAAATATACTTAAATTTTATATGAAATTAAAAATCATTGTGAAATCAATCTAATAACTAAGATAAATTATAATCATTTAACACTCTTTTTGTGTATAAAAATAAATGTGTTTTTCTTTTCGTTAGTCTTATGTACATTTGAGAAAATAGGAATATGTTTGCAAATCATTTAATGTAATGACTTCAGGTTAGTCTGGATGTTAAATATTGGTTTCCTTGTGCACTAAATATATAATTTTCTAAAGTTTTAATAATTTAAAAAAACAATATTATTATTCAGTGACAAATTATTATGTGATTTATATAATAAATATACATCTAAAACACCAGTCACACAAGCTTTCAAATATAACCATGATATACAAAAATAGATTATTGTACAGCAAATTATTAACAAACACAATATGTTATTAGTATAAGTTTTAAATTTATTCTATATTAATATAGATAGTAGCATATTGATTAACATAAATCAGTCTCCAGTTCGTAATATAATTTAGAAATTAATCTATTTTAAAATATAGGCCCAAAATTTCTATAAATTATCGACTTTTGTGTGTGAATAATAATCATCATGTTCATTATGTACTGAATTGACCTCTTTACATTTTAAAAGCTCCTCTTTATTATTTTAGTACCATCAATTTTACTTGAAATTTTATTACAAAGTCAAAAGTCCAAGTCAAAAGAATGGAGGCAAGTTTTTTTACAAGTCATCTGCATAGTTTATAGTACTGCATATGTACTGTAATATAATTCATGTATTGCACCAGCCAGTTACATAGGTCGCAACTTCCGAGTTCATATCGTCATTCGACACTGCCCGAGGAAAGTGGCGCAAGGTTAACTAATCACTTTAATTTTGTCAATCCAATACTATCCGTGTGAAAGAGTATTAAATATAAGAGCAGTAAATATTAATTAATCTTGTTGATAAGGACTACTGACCAGGTTGAAGAAGGCAACGCAGAAGTGTATCATGAATACAGCTGTACAGTTAATTCTGTTATGGAGTGGACTGGTAATGAAATTAATCGCAATAAGTATTGCAGCGCTTCAATGATGAAAAAATATTATAATTTAAGCAATATAAACGCGACATAGCCAGAAGCGCTTAATATACTTAAACTATAAAATTTACTTTCAATATATATTTTTTTGTTAATTTCTCCATTTTCGACTTGGCCCTACATATTGCTTGGATTATTTTCTATAACATAAAAACTAAATCTTAAAGTTAACTACTATTCGACTAAGGAGGCAATAGGTGTGAAATGTATTTTAGGTTACTTCTTTTTTATGTTTTTGAAAATTTTGAGCCTAATTTTGAAACTAACTTATAAATATACATTATACCTATATGGTTAAATATTTTTCAAGGTATGAAATTTAACTATAGATTTTGTTAAAACAAAAATATGATTGCGTTTTCGCCCAATGAAAATAATTCTAATAAAAGAAATATTATACAGAAAATTATATCATCAATAAAAAATGCTTACTCATTCTCGATTTAATTATAAAGGTACCATTTTGACTAAGATTTAAATAAAACTTTTGATGATTTCTATATCAAGTCTTTCTTTTCTTCTCCTGAACTTTTCTTTTTCAAAAAACAATCATTCTTTTTATTATCCATCTTCGTAATAATATTATACCCATTATTTTAATTGCGATCACTATTTTTATTAGAATCTTTTCTTACATCCTTAACATCTAAAATATCAGTAGGTGCACTTTCTTTAGAATCAGTGTGTGCATTTACTTTTTCAACTACGACAACCGGGCTTCCTTTCTTTTCATCTGCCTCTGAAATATCAGTGGAAGTACTTGTTACAGTCTGTACACCATCGTCATTCGATTCGACTTTTCCCGTATCACACTCTTTGATCATCGTTTTCTCCTTCTCTTCAGCTTCTCTTTTCTTCTTGTCGGCGATTTCTTGTCGCTTTTGCGCATTCCACCACGGCATGAACCTCTGAAACATGACCCGAGAGCGATGTTGGGGCTTCAGGACCCAGGATACTGCCATGTCTACGTCATTAATCCTGGAATTTTGGATTATCATATTAGATAAAGATTATATAAGCTAAACGACTCTAACTGATAATTTTTAAATTGAGCCTAGTTTGGTGTGAAAACTTGAATTTGTTTAAAGTATGATAGAGGTAAAATGTTACTGTATTCAATATCAAAAATGCATATTCACTATTATATAGATATTGATAGGTAATATAGATATAGTAATAAATAAAAGTTACTTAGTAGCTAACTGCTGATTTTTTAGCTATAGCTCTAAAACTGTAAGGATAAATACCTTCGCTTAAATCTCTCCCTGTCCACGACAAATTGTTCCCAATACCGCTGGCGTGTTTGTTTAGCGGCGAAAAGCCAGACCCGCATCACATGCACCTTCGGAGGCTCCGTCGAAAAATGGACCTAAAGAAAAAAAAAATAGGAATTAGTTACTATCAATAATAACAAAAGCAAAACTCCTTAGGCAAAGGTACCTCTCTGACTATCAATAATCGTATGGGTTAAATTATAAATTTGGTATAGTAAGTATTTTTGTTTCGTTTTCACCAGAGTTATGATTAATTTAACAAGCTGTCCCAAGCTAGAATTCATACAGCCGTTTAGGCTCCAGGCCACCTCAAGTGAATATTGGGCTTATTTACATGTCTACATAAAAATCACCCTCTTCCTGTGCTGTCGGTTAAAAACGTGATTTAGAAATATCTGTTGTTATAAATAAAATGTGATCTTACGACCTTGTCGCGTGATAAATATATCTTGTATAATGGCGAAAGCGTGAATATTGTATGCTTCAAAAGCGCTAACAGGTTTTCTATAATAGTTATATCAAATTATTGTATAACACGAAAACCACGAAATACGCCGTGATAAGAACATTAGTGGTTGAATTTGACAGCCACTTGACTTACTTTGCCTACCCGTCAACCAGTATATGATATATCTATTGTTACCTAACATTCAATTTTATCTTGTCAGCAATAAGTTTTTTTTATACAAAACTTTGTGATACAGACTTAATGATATTATAATCAATTGAATTAGGAAACAGCATAGGTAAATAGAACGTTGGCTTGTAGCTAGCGCTAAAAAATGAAGCTGAAAAGGCCAGCTTGCTATTCACCAGGGCTGTCCAAATCCTCTGAGGTACCGGCAAGGGAAATGAGGAAAAATGACCAAGAATGATCGAAAAGGTACATATACGCAACATGCAAAATTCGTCGTGAGAAAAATTATTAATTATTTAATGTATTTAAACACTTACAATAGTGGTACTACACAAATAGACAACTTACTTTAATAATAAAGAATGATACCATGAAAATAGTAAACTGCAAATTAATATCAGGAGAAGGAGCAGTAAGAGATACCGACTACTGCGGATAGAAATCAAATTAACTATAAAATTTACTACATATAAGCCCAAAGCCCCACAAACAATAAGTAGTAATATGCTGCAACAATCCTCTTTTTCCATAGAAAAACGAAGGAAAAAGAGGATTACGCGAAAAAGTTACATGAAAAAGAAGAAAAGGGATGCCTGGGAAGTATGTCAAGACTTGTGAAAGCGACGACGTATGCTTGCGTAGGCATCCAGCAGTGCATTAAGCCCTTACTTCTTCCTGCTAATCGATGCTCCAACATCGGACATCCAGGAGTATGGACACTGATGCACGGTCTTTGCGAACAAAACGGTCTGTTCTAGTAGGTAATAAAGCGGACAAGGTAGACAACATGAAACAGGCAGGAGAGCTCGAGAGATTTGATTTAAAAATCAACCGCAGTAAAACTGAGGTTTGTTTTGTGGACATGTTATGAGTAGAAGAGGACTCTCTTCTACTCATGTTAAAAGTAAAGTTTTGAGAATTACTGTGGATGGACATATCGGTATAAAAATTGATAGGAGTATTAAGGGAAGTAAGTGTGGAGACGACGAATGATAGAAGAGAACAGAAAAGGAAGACATATTGCATGCGGCCCGCGGGCCATAATTTGGACAGCCCTGCTATGCAATGCGTTACTGATGCCAACGCTAACTTATGGAAGCGAAAGTTGGATATGGCAGACAGATTGCTCATGAAAGTAGGATTAATACGGACGAAAGCACACTTTACAGAATTTGCGCGAATTAAACGCGTCGAAACGATGGTTTTAAATTTCAAGTGCGAGGGTGTAAAAGTAAGGAAATGCACGCTTCAGTGGTTCGAACAGGTAGAAAGAATGGATGATGCAAGATTGCCTAAGCTAATATACAGTGCAAGAGCGCAAGATACGAGTCGAGGGCGGCCACGACGCACTTTCCGTGAAATTCACGTCCAAATTGAACGTATCCTTGCAGAAGTCGTAATACTTAAAGCCTTAAAAACAGTCGAGGGACTTGGCTTGAAGAATGTACGCATGTAATTTAAGTTGTATTGAATTGATATTTGTTTTTTGTTCATAACTTTACTTCACTATTGCTATATAATAAATGTGTAACGAATTATGTACAAAAAAATAACAACAACAGTCACTTCATAGGTAAAAGACCAATGAACTTACAACTACAAAGATTATTCCATTACTCATCCTATGACTGTCATTTTAGATAGACATTGCATTCAACATAATAATATTTCGTTTTGTCTCACTACTTTATCAGTTTGTGAGAGCGGGAAAATACCTTCGCTATTTCATCACAATGGACTCACCCTTGAATGAAATATGGCACATCTGACGTGTTACTAATTTATTTGCTAGTGTTAAAATAAAATAAATGACTGTAGAGTTATTAATGAAAATAAAATCAGCTGCTACCAACTTTTTGGAAGTACCACGCAAGGCCGAAGTTAAAATTTTGTCAATTCTCATAATAATTATAGGAACATTAGGGACATAAGGGAAAAGCTAGAAGAATGGGCAGCAGCATTCTCTCTCAAGAAAATACAGCCTACTGCGATCGCCAACCCGCCTGCCAAGCGTGGCGATTATGGCAAAAACCCCCCATGATTGAGCGGACCGGCAGTTGTGGCGCTCTATGGGGGAGGCCTATGTCCAGCAGTGGACCTCAAAAAGGCTAATGATGAAATGATGATGATAGTACTAGTATTATTAGCACTAGTTTTGGGCATTGGGCAGTCTCATAGTACATTTGTTTGGAGCAGAAATGATCCAGTTGGCTGATAGAGTTCACTAACATAACAACCCAGTCATTTTACAATATCATGACGTAATTGGATCGTCATCAAGTGAATCACGTTTATATGGAATCGTTTATATGGAATTTTCTTATACTCCAGTGATGCACAGTTCATGCGTCATTATGTTTATTTACATGTATGTTACTATACTGAGAGTACTGACTAAGTTTTAAATCTTTGAACCTCGCCCCCATACACGGAGTTACCTGAATAGGGTGATGAGAAATTTCGTGAATATTCTACCGGTATATTTTAATGCTTCAGCAGCTCTGGCCTAAAGTTACTTGAATAGTTTGGAGGGGGACTTGAAGCCAACGAGAAATCTATCACAATAGCTGTACAAGTCTGATTCTAAATTTAAAAAAAAAAACACGTTAAATTACCCATCTTTTTCGTTTACCCGATTGTAAGGAAAAAAATGTTAAAATGTGTTTCGGGACCTTTTTTCGTCACAAATCTAAATGCAAAAAAGATAGCTGTACATATTAGAAAAACTTTTAGTTATGCGTAGTGATGAATCAAGTTGACTTAGGGAGATACATGTAGATCGCTTGGCCAGTAGACAAAAATAATGTATATTTATTTCTTAGTGCATGTGCCTGACTAAGTTTACTATTAGTTTTAGAATACTGTGGCTTTGGTAGATAACCGGTAACTAAAGTGAACCGTATATCAAGCAAGATTCAAGAACAAAGTTCGCAAATGGCGAACGTTTTGATAATAATAATTACACATTTCGTTATCAGGATGGCGTGTCAATTTTGGTAGTGAACGAATGGCAAACAAAAAGAATTTCCTATCCAAGATTTTGTCAAGTCTGGACACTGGTTTTATTGTGTTTTATATATATTTCGGTAACTAAAGAAAACAGTAGCGAAGCAGAACGCATTAATTGGGAGACTACTGTGTGAATAAACATACTTTTA
Source organism: Euproctis similis (assembly GCA_905147225.2). Taxonomy (NCBI): domain Eukaryota; kingdom Metazoa; phylum Arthropoda; class Insecta; order Lepidoptera; family Erebidae; genus Euproctis; species Euproctis similis. The sequence goes on from LR990106.1 coordinate 16,584,128, forward strand.
ATATTGTGACAGGTATATTTCTTGGCAGTGATTTCATAATATTTTATATAGGTTCCAATTTTTGCGTTCGTCTTTCAATATTCAACATACAAACGACGAAGATATAGACAACAAGCCAATCATTCACACATATAGGAATCACTATATTTATACATATAGATAAAAAACCGGAAAGCCAGCCAAGGGCATACTTTTAATGTAGGCAATCGTTTTCACTCATGGAGCAGAACAGATTAATAACACGCTCTCTCTATTTTGATCTCAACTACATTTGGTACCACACAGTAAACCAATTTCACATGGTTACGTTATCCAATATCACTTTGTTCAAATTTATTATCAGAGGAAATAAATAATGAAAGAGTTATCATAGGTAAGTGATAAGATTGGATCAAGCTCTAAATGAATATGGAGTTATCTTTATGCATAGGACAATACATTTGTGATTATTCTTAATTTATGCACTTGAAAATAATACTTGTGACTTCCTAAAGAACAATATAATATATTTTAATTATGACATTATAATAACTTTAAATTAAGCCATAGATGCTAATTAAATGATTTAACGTGTCTTATCTAGACGACTTGTATAGTTTCATACGTTTCGTGGTACACTCTTTAATATCTCGCATGTGAAATACGATTATAGCTGGCAAAAAAATAAAGTTAGCGCGAGATCATTGCAATTTTAGAAAAAAAAAATCATTATTTACTTCAATAATGAAACGATGCGAAATGTTGTACAATCATAGCATTCATGTGGCGAATAAATACATCAGAAAAACAAAGTTGAAAAAATTAAATTAAAGAGTGGAATGGGAGAACATCTGATTTGAACGAGTGTTATTAAGCTTTGGAACGCCATGGCAGTCTGTCCTGTCCCATTTTGGTTGGACGAGGAATACAGCACAATTGTTTCGTTAATCGATAATTATCAGTTTACGATTATTAGTCACACAAAAGAGAAGAACATTTCAAAACAATTTTGAAATAGGGTTCAAACAAATAAGGCAGCCAGCTGGGCTGGCGTGTCGCCAATAAAATTGTAAGCATGTATCAGATATGGACACAATATAATGGAGGAGATCTATTGTTTTGTTTTGAATTGTCCAACAAAACAGACAATGAAAATGTCTGTATATATTGAGTATTTCAAAATTAACAGCATTATCATTTGGTAAGATACAACTTGGGTAGTCTCTGCTTTTCCGAGTTTTGACCAGTTTCTGATCGACTCAATCGTTGTGTTGCAATAGGCATTTGCACGTGTGGGTAGTTCGTGCTTTATTATTATTACTGTGTAATCGTGTATTTGAAAATCGTTCCTTTTCGTGACAACTCGGGTATTTTCCACATGAGATATGACGGTCGTTGAATATTTCTTAAGTACACAAAACATTTGCTTATCTACAGTTGGTAATGGGTGCGTTCCAGTTCTAGTCATGGACAATGTACCTAATAAGTACATACAGACAATTTAATTGTTTCCGATTGATAACGAATGTGTTCTGTACTATAGTACAGAAATTGATGTAATAAAGTATGACAACTGTGCAAGCTGCTTTGCTACACAAGCTGACCATTATCAGAAGAATACGCGCTTGCGTAACGTATGTTGTAACTAAGCAGGCTATGTGCAAGTGTGTGTGGCAAGGAATGTTTCGTGATATTTTTTATTCTATAAATTATAAATGTTTAGTTAGTTACAATTTGGAATAAGAATATTGTATAAGAATTAAAACATTATAATAATATGAAAGTACGAGTCTATAATCTTATAATTACGAGTCTACATATAAAATTATGCAATGAAAGACAAAAGATTCCGCTTCGTGTCAAAGAAAGATATGTAATAAGCCAAATCAGAAAATATTAGAATTGTACTGCAGATAACCAGATTTGAACGACTGTAAATAAACTACAGGCTACCCTAACATGAGATGACAATAGATCTTGTTTGCAAAGGTATCAGTTCATAGCCAGAGATCAAAAGACAAAGCTGTTTGTCATACTCTGAAACTAGCAAAAATCAAACTTTCATCCAGACAACCCAATTGGTGTTAATAAGTTGATAGGCAATCAATTCATAGAATATTTTACTGTCTACTTTTATACCTATTGCGCAAGAGTGGCTGCTGAGTATGGTAGATCACTCTATTGTTTATAGTGAAGAAGTTTTGTTAACAATGATGCAAGACTAAAATTTATTTCTAAGACTTTCGCGAATCTCTCTCACAGATTAAAGCAACTTTCAGGACTATATCGCGTTTATTTATTATTTCTATTCATTTCCCGACGCTGCAAACTCTTTACAGAGATCAAACTCCTGAAAATGATCTCTGTCCTAAAAGTTGTTTTAATCTAAGATTAAAATTATTCAGGTTTATTTACACAAAGCTCCCATAAATTATAGTGTATTAATTAATATATATGCACATATTTTACTGTTTAGAAATTGCGTTAATGCTGCAATTAAAACATACATAACTATTTCTAGCACACACTCTCTAAGAATATTTTGGGCACATTTTCGACAACAACGGAATTGAATTTAATGTAAAACGCTAAAGCTAGTTCTTCCGCCATATAAACTATTATACAAACGAAAATAAAACAAATTAAATTACATGTTATTTTTCTTTAAAAATTTTGTACCACTTTTTAAGTAGTTTATTTGTTCGATTTTTATTTGTTCCGACAAAAGTACAAAGTTTATAAAAACATTATGTTATGAGATAAGAATTTAGAATGGATAATGGAATTTAGAAATGTCTGTAAGGATGTCAGTAATGGTTAAATAAAATTTTATAACAGTAGGTTTTATATTTCAGGTGTATAATGTCACCCATCAATTTTGATGATTTCTGGAACATATTTATATAAATAATCTATAGATGATTATGTACTTATGATCCATTGATTGTATAGTATGATACCTATGCCTAGGCAGATAAAATTACTGTGCTACCCTCAAAAATACCCTCAATAGTTGTCTCTGTTGACTATACAACAAAGCTGTATGCAGTAGGTAGTGAATATGTATTTATCACATAAGGTTATCAAGTTTGTAACCTTCAAAGTTACAAACACAATAAGTTAGTAGTGAGTAGAAGTAAATAGCAAGGAAATAGTGCATTATACTGAATTATTCCATATAAGTATGCATATTTGGTTCAAGGTTTATTCCAATAAACTTCAGAGAATTACAGAGTATTTACACATATAATAGTATTTTGTGGTATCAAGGACAAAATATATAGTGAGATACAACAATCTCCCAGAACTTTGGCAAAAGTCATACATGCTGTGTTTTGTTTGATGAGAGGTATCCGGAGCAACTGTAAGATTAACAGTGTTGCATGTGTCCATGGCTAGTCATTTGCACACAATGCAACATTCAAAACAAATACATCATTCATTAACCAAAACAACTTTTAGGATTATATCGCATTTATTTTTTACTTATTTATATTTATTTCCCCACGTTTCGAACTGTTTACAGAGTTCGCGAAAGTCTTAGAAACAAATACATCATTACTCACCCGCTTGGCCGGCAATTGCTTCCGCATTAACTTCTTATTCTCATTGAGCAGCAGTCCCTTTGTATCACAGGAATTGTTATTATTTGCATTGTCACACATAGTTAATCCAGGAACATTTGCACAATCAACTTCATCCTCACTTTGGTCCACATAAAGACTGTCATCGGCAAGGTTACTGACACTCTTTGAAAGAGATCCAGTTAATTTAAACATCCCACAGCCTGAATCACTCATATCAGACTCACTATCACAGTCTTCAGAATCAGTACCACTATTGCTGTCCTCAGAATCGCTACTGTCCCCAAACACATCATTAGATGTATAGCAGCTGTCTGGAAAATCTTCAAATACAATAAAAGAGTCTTCAGATTCACAATCTGACTGTCTGCGATATCGGGGAGTGTCATTGAAGACAATTTGGAAGGAATCATCACTATCTACTGATGAGGGCTGAAATCGCCCACTTACTTCATTAAAATATTCCTTACATGACACATCATTCTGCTGCGACAAACTCTTTAGAGCTGGTTTTTGTAGGTTTGGGCAGTTCTTCATGTTACTTTTAGATGGAGAATTCTCTACACTTGATAACTCCTCAGAATGAATTTCATTAGCAAACATCATATCATCATCAATTTTCTTCTTCATGGTTGATTTTTTCCTTTTATCAATGCAGCGTTTTGGATTTTTAAATTTTTTATCTTTGATTTTATATACATTTTGTTTAGGGGGTAACATATGCGGTGGAGCAATGACGGTTTCTTTATTTGGTTTCTTACATCTATCTTTATTGTTAATTTCAGGTACATCCAAGATAATTTCAGTAGATTCAGAGACTAGAAGTTCTTCTTTATTATTTGTAGTATGCTCATCCAACTTTGGAGGAACAACCACACTGTTGTGATTGTTCTTCCAAAGTTGGTTTGGTTCTTGCTTTGTTGTAACACTTAATGTATCATCATGGACATCATTTTTTTCTGTTACAAAACCAGGAGTTTTAGATGACAAATCAACTGAATCACTGGATTCATTTGAGATTAACATAAGATTAGCTGTCTGAAGTTGGACATTGGGGCACTCAATTTCGTCAAATACCTGATTTTGATAACACATAGGACTGAAGTACTCAATATGCGTGTCACTGGCAAGATTTTCAAAATCTTCAGGAGAGAAAGCATCAACAAAACACTCTTCAACACCATTTGGTTCAATAAAGACCTTTTTTGGACGTTTTCTCATCCTTGAAGAAGTAGGCACTGTTTTACTGCTGCCAAGCAGTAAACGAACATGATCGAGTTTGTTCTGACATTGTGTGGCAGCTGATCGACAGTCACTCATTTCGGAATCAAAAATTTCACTAGACAAATCATTGGAGTAGAAATCATCGTCCTGTAAAATTTTATTTTCATCTGCAACTTTGGCGCCATGCCACATCGACGGTAACGACATCTCTGGACAGTTGGGACAAAAGTCATCAAGATCAGTTTTCCGTCGGGTGAACATAGCATTTGAGATTACATTCAAAACTCCAGAAAAGAAATTAGTAATGCCTGATAATGGCGAGTAATATAACTGAATGTTACCTTTTTTTTCTGTTTCCGTAATTGTTTTTTCATCAAGTTTGCTTTTGGTCGCCATCTTTTCTTTGGGTAGTTGGTCTGCCAAATTTTTCCTCAATGGATCAGACCCTAAATAAAAATTATTTAAAATCAGCTCACTGGTATAAGTGTTCTTCATTTCTCGCTTTGTGTCGGTACAATAACTTGCGAAAGAATAAGGCGGAGGTGCCAAAATAGTGCGCCTATCGCGCAAATTACTTGAAATATTCATATTTTTTAACACTTTCCTATTACAGATAAAGCACTACAATCAAACGCACTTTGTTGTTGTCACAATAAAGTCCTTATTGACGTCTGGGAATGGTCTATGCATAAGTCTGCAAGGGAACGCTCGAGGGGAAATCCACACACTGTCACGAGAGGAACTTACGCACTCTCGGTCGGTTTTACACACTGTTGAAGATTTAGCACTGAAAATCAACACATCTGCGATCGAAGAATTAATTGTACAATCGTTTTTGTAGAAGTAATGTTCGTATTGAGGCTCCATCATGACAAAAATTTTAACACACGTCTTTACAGTTCAGCCATTTTGAATTAAATGACGTTTGTTTGGTAAATCAAATAAATTGACTTGACATATTTGACTATCAGTACTCTATACTCTACGGTATGTCAAGTGAAGGTAGTGGTGAAGTAAATCGGTTTGAACTTTCTCTGACATGAGTTTGATATATCGTTACTCGTCTTTTTCTTGCCCTGTAATGATATTAATAAAAAAAAATCAAAATTAAAAATTATCGAAGTCATAAATTGCTTCACAAGTGTGAGTATTTCTGTTGGATTAGAATATTGCTGAAGCTTTGGTATGCTCTTTGTGATACGTTATTGCACAGTAATTTCGTATTAAAAGCGAACTAAACCACTAAAATATCTGGCACTGCTCAACTATAGATAAAAATGTTAATCATTCTATGGCAGTATTTACGAGTATCGACAAAATTTATTAGGTCATAATTTAAAAATTGGCTGTAAATTCAAATTGGTTTATATGTTGTTCATGACTATCCTTAACTATTTCAATTTATTTATGTCTTATATTATGTTTTAGAATAAGATTATTATAATAAGCAATGGATTTTTTAATTATATACTATTGAATGGAAAATATTATGAACATCTCTATTTTCCGGTCATAGACAAGTCATAACTGCGGACAAAACAAAAGATAACCTTGATGATTTTCTGATGCAATACTCATACTCCATAATTTACCTGTACTCCATTCTTCACATTTGTGAGGTGGATATTGCGATTACCGATTTGCCTCATACATTGACAATCTATTTCATTTCGGACATATATATTATGCGTTCCGTTTGACGTCCGAAGTCATTATGAGAGTACGTCACGTCCCTTGCCCGCCATGGCGTTACTTCCGCTATCATATTGCACCAATAGCGCCCCATATCCGGCGCGCCTAGCGCCATCTATCAACTTCGACTGCTACCGATTCTTCTTATGAACACAAGCCGCCATTTTGGTCATTGTTGCGTCGTTTTCCGAACCGAGCGCATGGTCGTTACGAAAAACTCTAAATATTTAAACATTAGAGTAAAAAAAAAAAAAAAAAAAAAAGAATTAATATTTTATTTGCCCCAAGTTTTAGATAAATTAAATAAAACAAATTAGTTTTTTAGTTTACCGTTATCGCACCTATTAAGAAAAGCAGCAGAAGTATTTATTTGGATTACTAAAATAATCGAGGCCAACAATGGATCTCCACGAATGGTCACATGGTTCATGGGATCGAAAATACAGGTTTGATACCAGCAACCTGGTGAGTCATTTGAATTTTATTTTCAAAGTTTGCGTTTTCTGCAAGGGTTGCACTGTACTATGTGTAAATACCCTCATATATTAATATACAACGATTCTGTTGCATAGTTCTCTTCTAAGCTATCATATATCGTCGTGTTTTTGAGTCTGTCCCTGTAGACTCACTTTATGGTGATTATAATTCACAAAATTTAAACCAATTTGATTGCAATTATAGACATTGTCTTACGACATGTTACATAATTTGTGTATGAAAAAATGACTTTATACTTCATTAAAGTCGTATTGAAGTTGGCCCTACACCTACTATAAAATCGATATACATCATATACAGATTTCAAGGATTTTTAGTATCAAATTATAATAATTCGTCGCAGAAAAAAGGAGGGGGAGAGAATACAAAACAGAGAACTCCGTTCACCAAAAACTAAAATAAAACGCCGTTTATTTTAATCTACCCTCATCTGTATGAATGTTAATAACGTATTTAAAATACCATTTAACAAGACACCTACATGGGTTTTTAATATTTTTGACGTTAGAACAAAGCATCACGCTTTAACGTCATTATTTCATATCAAGCAAATATCCAATCCTAATGAAGTGAAGTCGCGCAGCCAGAAACTTTACAGCTAATCGTCCAGAAGAGTGCAGTGGAAATTATGCCTCGATATACACCATATTATTTTCCGAATTGTCACCAATTCCGCAGTGCCACATTACCTAAATGGATGGAAATTGGATGACTATTAATGTGAGCTACCGGCTATGGATTTACTCGTCTTTCTTCAAAACGGATATTATTGTTGAATACTACAGCCGACAACCAACAAGTGCTGCAGAGGATTTTCGTCGCGCTGTATGTAACTGAATAGCAAAAAACTAATCCCAAGAAGGGTGTTTCTGCTATGATTCCAAACAATTCTTTAATAACACATTAGCATTGAAACACGTTCACAGTTCAAGCAAAAATTGCCATACAGCTAAGGACCGGTTTGAGTTGGTAAAAGAAAAATCGACAACGACACTTCCAAGGTCTATCGATTTTTCGAGCAACTCTCTGTCGGCAGTTGGTACCTAAAACAGGCACAACGCCTATTAGGACACCAACTTTGTAACCTTCATCACCCTCCGGGGAAGGCTACATTGCCAAAGTACTACAAATTTGTGGGTAAGACTCGAATAACTTCGCCACCGCCATCACACTGCGGGAAGTTTGCATTGTCAAATTGCGATCAATACGACAGATGTTTTGAGCGCCACTCGCAGCCCGCAGTTGGAACCTATAACAGGTGCAATGCCTATTAGGACACTCCAACTTTGCAACAGTCACTACGTACTTAACAAGAATGTTGCGTTGCGAAATTACAAGCGTTTTCGTACATTTCGTACATAAAGTTTTCCGAGTATAACTCGTGGCCTGACCTAAACACCTAAAGCAATCACAGCACCAGGGATCCACCAAATTTGGAAAAGTCTATACTTCCCGAAAAAAAGTTGCATTTCCAAATAGCAATAAATGGATCACATATTCCGAAAATCACCTGCGGTCAGTAATCGAATCTAAAGCAGGCGCGATGTGTACTTAAACATTAAATTTATGCAACTATCACCATCCCCTGGAAACGGTTGCATTTCAATTTTTAACAAATTCTTCAGTTATTCCAAGCACGACTGGGGATCGTCAAACAAGCACAACGCTATGCAACACACCAGTTTGGTAACCGTCATAACTTTCAACAGAAAGTTGTATTGCCAAGTTACTAAAAAATCATCACTTGATATTACCAGAACTTGAGCTGGAAGATTTGATCCTAAAACAGGCGCAATGCCTATTAGGTCACCTGAACTTTTTGTCATCATTTACAAGTTTTACTTTCTAAGAATAGAAGAAACTTATCAGATTTTTCAAATTCGGCTCGATACCGTATTTTAAAACCCAGAATAAACAGACACTACATATTGGCCGTGAAGTTTTACGGTCGCTGGGGAAGATCGCGTTACCATTTACTGTGAGCATTAGCAGTGTCTCCGATGGCAGATTTAGTATCCAGAGAACGTGCGCGAATATTTCGTTCTGTAATTGGCATTAAAAGGAAGTCCACGGAACACAACTCACGCGTCGGACATTCCACGTCAATTCGATTGAAATTACAATATAACAAAGTTTTCGATAGCTACACCACGCAAACGCATTGCTATACGAAGTAAATCTCTACAATAATATTCTATAGTCCGCATTTCGACCGCAGCGAGGGAACATCGTTATTCGACAGATTCAGCAGAGCTACAACAGAGAAATTGAAAAATAGAGTATTGGAGAGGAAATGGATAATGAAGAGGAATGGAGGATTAACATAATCACATCAACCGGCAGCTTGACCGCGTGAAACTAGTGGACCAAATCACGTCGACTCTAAAGATCTAATTCACGAAACGTCACTACTGCGAGTTGCATTGAATTTTAGTAACATTGAAAAATTTTTCACCATAAGACACACGCACACCAGACCTAACTTGTTTGTGTAAAATCAGTACAGTTATCTATTAGGTCACCAACTTTGTAACCTTCATCACCCTCCGGGGAAGGCTACATTGCCAAAGTACGACAAATTTGTGGGTAAGACTCGAATAACTTCGCCACCGCCATCACACTGCGGGAAGTTTGCATTGTCAAATATAACATAATAACTATATACTCATCATTATAACTATCTCATAACAATGTCAGAGTCAGACTCAATGTCTACTTTGATGAGTAAAATGTCGTGAAATAACCAGCCAGCCTATCACCCAGTGTGATCGCAGAAACGCAGCTGTAAGCAATCTCTTCATTTCAAACTAAAAGAACACATCGTTGAACATAGCGACAATACTACCACTGGCTTACAAGGCTATTAGGCGTGTGAAGACCATAGATATACTTAGACGCTGATGATAATAATTAAACAAAATTACATTATTAATTATAATAATACTAATGTTATTTAGGACACAATTTACAAGAACGCCCTCTGGTTTCCAAGCTGAGCAGCTAAACTTTGTGTAATGCATGTTAACGTACATACTTTTATTTTGTGAATACATGCTTATAACGCATGGAAACTACCTAAACGCCGATACAAACATTTGTGCTTATGGTAGCTAAACAGGTACAAACGTACTCGAATTTGGTTGCAACCCGCGAACCTCAATTCCGTAGTGGGTTTGTTTTATCAATGCACCACAAGGCTCGTCGTGTTTAAACGCCAATGAATGAAAAACATAATAGTGTTGGAAACAATGTGCTGAAGTGACATTAACTTTACTGGACTAGTCACTGCAGCTGAATATCGGTTACATTTATGTGATGGGTTCTTTTGACTAATAATTTGCATTTATCCGTCTGTAATTGTAACAACTATGTCTGCCGTTCAAATTCTAAATCTTGCCAAAACGTTTTATTTATATGTATATTTACATATTTTATTTAATACTTTAAGAAACCGTCATTTCCTAATGTCATTTCAAATTCAAAGGTTTTGATTAGAATATTAAACTGTCGGGGTGTCAAATGACACTACTACCTTTGACAGTGTACAAAGTAGTACAAACTCTGGTAAAATACACGTCGAAGATCCACGAAACTATAGTAAATTCGTTCATAAACTCTTCAAGTTCAGCCACGGTTACAATGATTGGTGAAAAAATGTTTTACTAAATCAGTGGTATAGCACTTCTGCTGGCTACAGACAATTACTATATTAATTGTATGGAAGCCAAAACGAACCGACAATATGGTGTCTTTGAAGTATTTTTTTAGTTAAGTTTTGACAAATCAGGAACTTAACTTGTAGATCACTTGAGAAAATTTTCTATAACTTTGATGAAATAATAATACATTGTTTATACAGGGCATTTTATTAATCGCGCCTTTAAGTTTACATTATATGACGCTCCTTCACATTGTTGCGTTTAAATTCGATATTAAACCTACAAGCCACCAGAAGATAACAAACAGGTCTCTCATAATGACTTCGGACGTCAAACGGAACGCATAATATTAAAATTTTACCTTCGAATAAAATTTGTATTATGCTTCCAATGACGTCCGAAGTCCCAGTAATGTCTTTCTGGTGCTTTATCATTATGAGCCGAACAATGACCAAAATGGCGGCTTGTGTTCATAAGAAGAATCGGTAGCAGTCGAAGTTGATAGATGGCGCTAGGCGCGCCGGATATGGGGCGCTATTGGTGCAATATGATAGCGGAAGTAACGCCATGGCGGGCAAGGGACGTGACGTACTCTCATAATGACTTCGGACGTCATTGGAAGCATAATACAAATTTTATTCGAAGGTAAAATTTTAATATTACGTAGATAAATTAGAAAGAAAAATGTTACTAGTTATTGGCAATAAACAATGACCATTATAATTTCGTACAATTCATTACGGCTTCGACTGTTTCATTGGTATTAGGGTTACCAAAATTTTTTTTGTTCAAAATGAATACATTTTATTTTATTTATAATCTATATTTTTCTTCGTAGTGGATTTATTTTGCTAAATGAAGTTGTTCGTCTATTAATAATGCAGCCACATCGGAACAACTTTCACAGCAGATAACTTTTTAAAGAAATTTGAGACTTCTTACTGCTCCAATAATCATTCCCCAGTGAAAATAGGTATCCCTACAACAGCATCATTAATGCTTGGACAACTGGAAATTTACATTAAGTTTTAAATTTTCACGTGGGATATGTTCTGCTCTAAAGTGCAGCAAGATTTCTACCCATCTTTTGCTATGGTCTATATATTTACCTAAAAATACATACACAACTTCACGTCAAGTTCCTTGCGGAGTAGCCCGGGAGAAGAGAGCGCCTTAAGGTTTGATTCTTACCCGCCCCACTCGCTTCTTTGACTTTAATAAGTCTTGTCATACACGGTCGTCGATTTTTAAGGCTTCTGACATCAGCTTCCACCAGGACTTGATCATGGAAGATTTGTCGTGGCCGTCCTCGACTCCTACACAATCCATTCTTTCCACATGTCTGCACCATCGGAGCATGCCTTTTCTCACTTTTACACCAACACTATCTTTCAATCCAACCTCCTTCCTTACAACCTTGTCTTGGACGCCGTTGCCGAGAGTACTGCGCAGTGCTATAATTTCAAAACAAATTTAAAAAAAAAGATATACATAATTTGCCGTAAGTGTGTTCTTGCTGTTATACACTCGTAAAAATGCCAAGCATTTTTGTCCTTAATATCTCATAAGGTAGGTAGGTTTTCAGTGTCAGTAAGTATCATTACATAGTCTAAAACGGGGCTGCCAAAATAGATGGGATTGAGGGTCATGTAAAATGACTAAATAGGGACTAGCCTCGGTGGTCCAGTGGTCGAGCAACTCACTTCTAAATCAAGAGGTCGCGTGTTCTAATCCTGGTATACACCAATCACTTTTCGAAATTAATTTTGAAAGTGTGTGATTAAAGTTATGTGTGACTGAAAACTTTGTGCCCAGTATGGCAATAGGTTCGCCAACTATTCCATTTGGGACGAAAACATAAGTTAGGTACATTGCCTACACCTTTGGGTAGAAAAAGCACGCCTTCTTCTACCCAAAGGTGTAGGCACTGGCTGTTAAGCCTCGACTTACAGTTATTTTACGTCTGCGTCTTACACTTAACTTATGTTTTGTTATGTTACATTGGGTAGTCTCGGTGACCGAGTGGTCGAGCACACGGCTTCTGATCCAAAGGTCCGGGTTCGAATCCTGGCACTGGCTTACACCAATGACTTCTCGAAATTGTTTTCAGAAGTTATGTGCGATAAATATCGATGACTGAAAACTTTGTGCCCGGTATGGCAATAGGTTCACCACCTATTCCATTTGGGACGTAAACATAACGGCGGGACGAGGCTTAACAGCCGCTGCCTACGCCTTCAAGTAGCAAAGGCGTGAAGTTATGTTATGTTTATGTTGTTGTACAGTATTATAATACATTCAACCAAAGAACATAAACATTCTCTTATTCTGCGGGGTGCAACAGTTTCAGTCACTTTCTATTGTCATATATGCTTTGATCTTTGAAAATACGCAACGGATTTTGATGTGATTTCTATTAAAACATAAAAAGTTTCAACAGGGTGGTTTCTATGTATAATTCATGCATAATATTGCAAAGAAAAAGTGTTAATTATCGAGGTGTCGCGCTTTAATTGCAAACCCTTGCTAAACCCTAAGTGATAGATCAAAATAATTGACTACTATTTATTAAACATCTTAAGAAGGTCTACAAAATGATGTTTGTCATGTCTTGAAGATAACTCATAATGACAATTTTTATTTCTTAACGAGATTGAATGGTTCGTTTACGAAACGATTTTTAATTATATATAATTTAATCATTACACCATCAACTCGTATCCAATTAAGTACCACAAATGAATTGTGCAATTCATAAACCTAGATCAATATGGCCCAATACAGAACGTAAAATTTAAATGAAAATTACATATTTAAAGTAAGCCGCGGGCGCAATCGCCACGAGCGGCCCTATTCCGAGTGTAGGGGCTATCATGAGAAGAATTCGGCACGAAACTCCTGTACTTTTTTCAAACCATGTCTTTCCAAACCACTATTATTGAACAGTGGTAGAGTCTGCAGTTCGCGAGCATGCAGTTCGCTGCATGAATGGGCCGGCTCGACCGGTGAAATACTACGACCTCGCCGAATGTCGGCGTGAAGTGGCTCGTGCCGCATTTCGTTCCGTGAGAGAGGTAACCGGAGGCCCGATCCCATTTCACCTTCCTTTTCCCTCCCTTAAAGGACGGCAACGCATCAAGGTGCTCGTGGCCGGTGAGAAGTTACTTACCATCAGGTAACCCACTTGCTCGTTTGCCCATGCATGTTAATAATCGTGGTTTGGACAGACATGGACTTTCATATCAATATATAAAAGTAACCATTGAAGGGTGCAGGTCAAGTCTAAAGATAGTTAGGTATGTAGTAGAAAAAAGAAACGAATTAATTGAAAAGGGTGAAAAGGTGGTCCAGCAGTCGAGCACCTCGCTTCTAAATCAAGAGGTCGCGGGTTCGAATCCTGGCTCGTTCCAATGACTTTTCGAAATGAATTTCGAAAGTTATGTGTCATAAATATCGATGAATTGAAAACTTTGTGCACGAAAACTATTCCATGGGTCATAATATTCCATTAGAGAAGACAGGGGTATATATGGTGCTGAAAAATTGGAAAAACAACATTAAAAAAACGAAATAAAATATAAAAACATTTATTCTCTTAATTCATTTATTAATATTATAACATTCTTCATCAGTTCATAATTACAAACACCACCTACATAATGTAAATAAAAGTATAATATTTACTATTTACCTAATGTAATTAATTAACATACGGTTATACCTTAATTTTTCATTTTGCTTTAGTAGCTGTGTCATACTAAAATCCCAAAACTTTGATTCAAGTAGGAATAATTAGATAAATTTCGTTTTAATAAATAATTACAATTTATGCATAATAATATTAAATTATACACATTATAATCAAATTAATAGATTTTAAATGTAGTCAAATGAATAAGCTATAATTAGTAGAAAGTATTCTAATAACCATGCTTGCTTACCATGTCAAATTAGTTTAAAATGGCTTTAAATTACATTTCGTGAAACAACGATAGTTAGATACGAACTCGTGGAGAGAGATTTTAAATAGATAGACAGAAATATCACTCTTTATTTGTCCACCATAAACATTAAATCTGATTTAAAATATAAAACAGATAAGACTTACAGCAATGTGCTAGAAGCAATCTCTTGCAGGCAACCTTATCATTCCATACACCATGAAAAATCTAAGCTAGACAAAGGGAGCTGGCTGACTAATGTATTATTGAGGTGACCTTATTTGAATAATTCAAATAATTGGATCGATAAAATTAAATTAATTGGTAGCTGTTGAACTAACACTTCGTTTCACTATAGTTGGCAAGGTACAGTGCCTCGAGTCAGTCCTGGATCCGGTGCTCGCTTCGTGTATTAGGATTTAATGACTAGGTGTCATGCCAATTACTCCAAACGGATTTAAATTACCACACATTTGCCAGGACAACAGAGAGAAAAAAGAGAACAATTAGTCGGAGAGGACAGCAGATAGAACAGTCAAAGGAGAAGCTTTATACAGGTTGTCTGGAGCATGACGCTATCCACAGTATGCACACGAATCCGACAGTAGCTGATCCGATACAGGAGGAACTTACCAACTGTGTGGCCTAAAGATGCGGTAAAATACCATTTTAAACATCGTAGTAACTGGGAGTCTAGAGCAATCACTTTCTAGTTTTCAAAAGTTTTAGTTTTATCAAAGTTTTCATATACACAACCAGTCACATATCCAGCCTTTTTCATTAATTCCTCTATGAAAAAAGTTGTTATACTCGTCTTTATACACTCTACTAACGTCTCACGGCTTGCATGTCACAGTAGTTTTTTTTTAAGATCATGTTTTAATAAAATGAGAAAAAATGGGTAACTCTAGTTATACAGCTCTATAACACAATTGACGTTAAGTTCGCAGTTAGTTCATAGGACGTAAACTCTTAAGGGTGCTATCCAAATATTCTACTGAGTAGGTCAATATACTCGAGTTCTTATACAATAACCAGACGAAAACGAAGAAGAAAATACATTTAAGTATTCTATCAGCGAAGTAGCGACTGGAAAAAAGATAAAAAAAGTTTTAATACTATTATTAATGGTACTGGCACACGAAAAAGAATAGTGGAGACATATTAGAAAAAAAGAAACTTTAAATATCGATTAACAGACAAGGCTTACAAAAATGTTGTAGCTTGCAGCTCAGTCTGCTTAGTATTTTTAATGATAATCAAATTTCTCCAGGCATAAAATTGTAATAAAAAAAGTCTTGATCATACTCCAAGCTATCGTCAGTCAATCTCTTAGATACTAACAAGCAGGAAGGAAACCATCCAATTCATTTCTGGTTTCCGTAAAATAAGAAAGTTAGGTTCTTAATGTTCACTTTAATTTTGTGAATTACTCTACTCTAACAGAAGTGGATTGTTAGAAATCAGATTTTACTTACATTCTATGCAGTTTTCTTGCTCTTGGCAAGGTAGATAAATCTTCCTTGCATACATACTGCCTAATGCCTAAAATGTAGGATTTCAGAAAAGCTTCTGGATCCACGTTGGACATGTCGGTAAAGAAAATTTCGTCATCCTCTTTTGTAATATTATCGCGTAGTCCTGGAAATTAACAAAATTGTTGAGATAAATAAATAACAATTACAAAAAAGGTTTCTATAATTCCTAAAATACTTTCCCTATTTAAATATTGTAGAAAGCAGCAATTTTGTAGCCAGCAGAAAGCTATTTAAAAATTGCGCAGAAAGCAGCAATGGAAACTTTACAGGACTGTATTGACTATTACTGGACCAAAGGAATTAGTGGCAGAACCGGGCACATATTTTTTTTTTATAGTAAGCGATATTTGTCTTACAACTTCGGAAAATGGAGCATTAAAATATTAATAATATTCATGGTTGTTTTCAAAATTATCTTTATTATGCGTTCCGTTTGACGTCCGAAGTCATTATGAGAGTACGTCACGTCCCTTGCCCGCCATGGCGTTACTTCCGCTATCATATTGCACCAATAGCACCCCATATCCGGCGCGCCTAGCGCCATCTATCCACTTCGACTGCTACCGATTCTTCTTATGAACACAAGCCGCCATTTTGGTCATTGTTGCGTCGTTTTCCGAACCGAGCGCATGGTCGTTACGAAAAACTCTAAATATTTAAACATTAGAGTTAAAAATAATTAAAATTTAAATTTGCTCCAAATTTTACATAAATTAAATAAAACAAATTAGTTTTTTAGTTTACCGTTATCGCACCTATTAAGAAAAGCAGCAGAAGTATTTATTTGGATTACTAAAATAATCGAGGCCAACAATGGATCTCCACGAATGGTCACATGCTTCATGGGATCGAAAATACAGGTTTGATACCAGCAACCTCGTGAGTCATTTGAATTTTATTTTCAAAGTTTGCGTTTTCTGCAAGGGGTGCACTGTATTATGTGTAAATACCCTCATATATTAATATACAACGATTCTGTTTCATAGTTCTCTACTAAGCTATTTTATATCGTCGTGTGTTTGAGTCTTGTCCCTGTAGACTCCCTTTATGGTGATCTTAATTCACAAAATTTTAAACCAATTTGATTGTAATTATAGACATTGTCTTACGACATGTTACATAATTTGTGTATGAAAAAATGACTTTATACTTCATTAACTTACTTAGTCGTATTGAAGTTGGCCCTACACCTACTGTAAAATCCATATACGGCATAAACAGATTTCAAGGATTTTTAGTATCAAATTATAATAATTCGTCGCAGAAAAAAGGAGGGGGAGAGAATACAAAACAGAGAACATTCCCTCCGTTCACCAAAAACTAAAATAAAACGCCGTTTATTTTAATCTACCCTCATCTTTATGAATGTTAATAACGTATTTAATACCATTTAACAAGACACCGACATTTAATAATTTTGACGTTAGAACAAAGCATCACGCTTTAACGTCATTATTTCATATCAAGCAAATATCAAATCCTAATTAAGTGAAGTGGCGCAGCCAGAAACTTTACAGCTAATCGTACAGAAGAGTGCAGTGGAAGTTATGCCTCGATAGACAGCATATTTTTATTTTCCGAATTGTCACCAATTCCGAAGTGCCACATTACCTAAATTGATGGAAATTGGATGACTATTAATGTGAACTACCGGCTATGGATTTACTCGTCTTTCTTCAAATCGGATATCATTGTTGAATACTACAGCCGACAACCAACAAGTGCTGCAAAGGATTTTCGTCGCGCTGTATGTAACGGAACAGCTAAAACGAATCCCAAGAAGGGTGTTTCTGCTACGATTCCAAACAATTCTTTAATAACACATTAGCATTGAAACACGTTCACAGTTCAAGAAAAAATTGCCATACAGCTAAGGACCGGTTGAGTTGGTAAAAGAAAAATCGACAACGACACTTCCAAGGTCTATCGATTTTTCGATCAACTCTCTGTCGGCAGTTGGTACCTAAAACAGGCACAACGCCTATTAGGACACCAACTTTGTAACCTTCATCACCCTCCGGGGAAGGCTACATTGCCAAAGTACGACAAATTTGTGGTTACCCACTTGAATAACTTCGCCACCGCCATCACACTGCGGGAAGTTTGCATTGTCAAATTGCGATCAATACGACAGATGTTTTGAGCGCCACTCGCAGCCCGCAGTTGGAACCTATAACAGGTGCAATGCCTATTAGGACACTCCAACTTTGCAACAGTCACTACGTACTTAACAAGAAAGTTGTGTTGCGAAATTATAAGCGTTTTCGTACATTTCGTACATCAAGTTTTCCGAGTATAACTTGTGGCCTGAAGTGGGAACCTAAAGCAATCGCAGCACCTAGTAGGATCCACCAAATTTGGAAAAGTCTATACTTTCCGTAAAAGTTGCACTTCCAAATAACAATAAATAGGTCACATATTTCGAAAATAACCTGCGGTCAGTAATCGAATCTAAAGCAGCGCGATGTGTACTTAAACATTAAATTTATGCAACTATCACCATCCCCTGGAAAAGGTTGCATTTCAATTTTTAACCAATTCTTCAGTTATTCCAAGCACGACTGTTAATGGGATCGTCAAACAAGCACAACGCTATGCAACACGCCAGTTTGATAACCGTCATAACTTTCAACAAAAAGTTGTATTGCCAAGTTACTAAAAAATAATCACTTGATATTACCAGAACTTGAGCTGGAAGATTTAATCCTAAGACAGGCGCAATGCCTATTAGGTCACCTGAACTGTTTGTCATCATTTACAAGTTTTACTTTCTAAGAATAGAAGAAACTTATCAGATTTTTCAAATTCGGCTCGATACAGTGTTTTAAAACCCAGAATAAACAGACACTACATATTGGCCGTGAAGCTTTACGGTCGCTGGGGAAGATCGCTTTACCATTTACTGTGAGCATTAGCAGTGTCTCCGATGGCAGATTTAGTATACAGAGAACGTGCGCGAATATTTCGTTTCGTAATTGGCATTAAAAGGAAGTCCACGGAACACTACAACTCACGCGCCGGACATTCCACGTCAATTCGATAGAAATTACAATATAATAAAGTTTTCGATAGCTACACCACGTAAACGCATTGCTATACGAAGTAAATCTCTACAATAATATTCTATAGTCCGCATTTCGACCGCAGCGAGGGAACATCGTTATTCGACAGATTCAGCGGAGCTACAACAGAGAAATTGAAAAATAGAGTATTGGAGAGGAAATGGATAATGAAGAGGAATGGAGGATTAACACGATCTAATCAACCAGCAGCTTGACCGCGTCTGAAACTAGTGGACCAAATCACGTCGACTCTAAGATCTAATTCACGAAACGTCACTACTGCGAGTTGCATTGGATTAAGTATCTAACATTGAAAATTTTTCACCATGAGACACACGCACACCAGACCCAACTCGTTGGTGTAAAATCAGTACAGCCAACTTTGTAACCTTCATCACCCTCCGGGGAAGGCTACATTGCCAAAGTACGACAAATTTGTGGGTAAGACTCGTAATAACTTCGCCACCGCCATCACACAGCGGGAAGTTTGCATTGTCAAATATAACATCTCATAACAATATACTATGGAAGTCAGACTCAATGTCTACTTTGATGAGTAAAATGTCGTGAAATAACCAACCAGCCTATAACCAGTGTGATCGCCGAAACGCAGCTTTAAGCTGGTACAATCTGTTCATTTCAAACTAAAGAACACGTCGCTGAACATAGCGACAATACTACCACTGGCTTAGAAGGCTATTAGGCTATATACTTAAACGCTAATGATAATAATAATTAAACAAAATTACATCACTAATTATAATAATACTAATGTTATGTAGGACACAATTTACAAGAGCGCCCTCTGGTTTTCCAAGCTGAGCAACTAAACGTTGTTATGCATGTTAACGTACATACTTTTATTTTATGAATACATGCTTATAACGCATGGAAACTATCTAAACGCCGATACAAACATTCGTGCTTATGAGAGCTGTTTGTACTCGAATTTGCCTGCAACCCGCCAACCTCAATTCCGTAGTGGGTTGTTTTATCAATGCACAAGGCTCGTCGTGTTTAAACACCAATGGATGAAAAACATAATAGTGTTGGTAACAATGTGCTGAAGTGACATTAACTTTACTGGACTAGTCACTGCAGTTGAATATCTGTTACATTTATGTGATGGGTTTCTTTTACTAATAATTTACATTCTAATCGTCTGTAATTGCTACAATTATGTCTGCCGTTCAAATTTCAAATCTTGCCAAGACATTTTATTGATACGTATATTTACATATTTTATTTAATACTTTACGAAACCGTCTTTTCCTAATGTCATTCCAAATGCAAAGGTTTTGATTAAACTGTTGTGGTGTCATATGATATTACTCTTTGACAGTTTACTAAGTCTGCATTTTATAGATAACCCGGATTTTCAACATTCATCCTCAATTCATTAGTATATTTTTATCTGCGTGTACCAAAAACATTGATGCAGTCATTTCACATTACAGTGTAAACTCTGATAAAATACACGTCGAAGATCCACGGAACTATAGTAAATTCGTTCATAGCATTAGAAACTCTTCCAAGTTCAGCCACGGTTACAATGATTGGTGAAAAAAGCTGATTTATAAATCAGTGGTATAGCACTTCATCTGGCTACAGACAATTACTATATTAATTGTATGCAAGCCAAAAACGAACCGACAATATTTTTTCGTTAAGTTTGACAAATCAGGAACTCAACTTGTAGATCACTCGAGAAAATTTTCCATAACTTAGATGAAATAATAATACATTGTTTATACAGGGCACTTTATTAATCGCGCCTTTAAGTTTACTTTATATGACGCTCCTTCACATTGTTGCGTTTAAATTCGATATAAAACCTACAAGCCACCAGAAGATAACAAACAGGTCTCTCATAATGACTTCGGACGTCAAACGGAACGCATAATATTAAAATTTTACCTTCGAATAAAATTTGTATTATGCTTCCAATGACGTCCGAAGTCCCAGTAATGTCTTTCTGGTGCTATATCATTATGAGCCTAACAATGACCAAAATGGCGGCTTGTGTTCATAAGAAGAATCGGTAGCAGTCGAAGTGGATAGATGGCGCTAGGCGCGCCGGATATGGGGTGCTATTGGTGCAATATGATAGCGGAAGTAACGCCATGGCGGGCAAGGGACGTGACGTACTCTCATAATGACTTCGGACGTCATTGGAAGCATAATACAAATTTTATTCGAAGGTAAAATTTTAATATTCTTGGAAAACTCTATTACAGAATCTGAAAATATAAGACGGCTTTTTTGTTGTAAAATAATCTCTCCTGTGAGGTTACCTTTGTAGTTGGCATTGTTGAAATGCCACTGTTTCGTAGTGTAGAACTGGATAACACTGATACCATTTTGAATGCGCTTTTGTAGTTTTATCATGCTGCAAAAAAAAACCTTTCATTATAGAACGCAAATCTGTTAGCACATCAACATTTTCAGACCGAACAAAATCTTCATGATGTGTTTGAACGATCTTTCTTCTTAGTGTGTATTGCCTGTGACTACCCAACATCTTTGGCAAGATACTTGTCTTGCCAAAGATGTTGTATTTCAGACAAGAGATTTCCTTCTTAAATTCTAGTCGGTTGATTTATAAGTTCACCACCAGACCTGCGGTGCATTGGTAAATAAAATCAACAGCCTGTTTGACGGTGATTGCAGGCTTTGATCCATGGGTATGGCTGTTTGTATGGTGTCTAGGCGTTTTCATAAGTTATAATTACATAAATAGCTACACTTTAAATATTTTTTCTTTGTCTATCACAAATATTTTGTAGCTTAGATTAGAAAAATAGAGCGTCCTATGTGTTTTGCTCTAAATTCATATGAGTTAGTGAAATTTTTCGAACACAATAGTAGACATTTTATACAAATACGCTAGATATAAATAAATTAATGAAATTGCACAAGTCTAACTAATATTACAACAGACATTATTATGATTACAAAGTAAATTTATAACATAGGTACCAATGATTTGGATAATTCATCATACGTTTGCAATATTTCACAAAGTCATGAATGATTATTATGCTTCACTATTGATATTCAATATCGATACGGTATCTTTCCATAGACAATAAATTAATCATCAATAAAAGAAATTTCATTACTTTAACTGTGTGTGTGTATTTCTCTCTCTGTATCTGTTTCTTGAATAGTTGTCAGTTTTCCAATTTAACTCAGTCCCCATTTTTTTAGGATATGATCAGTTTTTAGCACGTTTGCCGGTGATCATCTTATGCCAGGGGTTGCCATCATGTTGTTACATCTTATAGTCTACTCGATTGTGGTAAAGCAAAAAATATCAATACTAACTTATAGACTGCGCAATATAAACATCATCGCACGGGGCTTAGTAAATACTAGATCTTGGGCATCATCCAATTCCTTGTCTTATGGCTAGTAGGTACCTATGTTAAAGGAAAATACTTACAAAGTCTTCTGTCCCAGTATGAATAGTAAGGCATCGACGAGGTACGCCGGTATAGTTTGAGTTAAAAACATATCTATCTGATGTGTAAGCCAGTACGACTTTATTGAACCCCCCGGATACCATAACGCAACGGTATATGGGAATTCGTTAACGAACCTCTCACCTGAAATCATTGTTACTAAGTATTAGCTGAATCCACGAACTTCTTACCGCCTAGATATATAGTATACTAGCTGACCCGGCGAACTCTGTTTCGCATCAAAAGTAATAACTGCTGCCCCGCTATGTTAATACTGCAATATCTTCGACAAATTTGAAGTCGATAGCAGCTATAGGTTAAAAATGGGAATTTTCCATTGTTAACACCCCCGCAACCCCCCTTGTGGGTGGAATTTCGTAAAATCCGTTCTTAGCTGACCTCTACTCGGCGAAAGGAATAATCCTATCAAATTTCAAGTCGCTACGCCTTATGGTTCCAGAGATATCGTGATGAGTCAATATATAGGTGGAAATCTCTTATATAGGTATATATATAGATTACATATAATCTTACTTAACGTACAGTGGCAGAGCCAAGCAGTTCGTTGCACGCCATTCATGCAGCGAACTGCTTGGCCGGTGAAATACGACGACGCCCTGTCATAAGATCAACGGAAAGTGGTTCATGTCAAGTTTCGTTCGCTGAGGGAGGTTCACCGAGGCCCACCCCCCTTCCCCATCCTTTCCTAATCCCTTATAGGTCGGCAACGTAACTGCATCACTATATGTGTTGCAGTGCTCATGGACGGTGGTCGTCAGGTCACATACAATTAAGTGACACGCCTGGTGATTTGCCCTCCTGTCTAAAAACGTCTTTTCAACCCGAAGATGTGCAGCGGCATATAAGCATCGACTCGCCGAATCTATATATGTATTACCGTCCCAAATGGAATAGGCGGCATCGATATTTATCGCCCATAAATTCCGAAAAGAATTCAGAGAAATCATTGGTGTGTGCCCGGAATTGATCGCACGACTCCTGAATCAGTAGCGGGAGCTTGGCCACGGTACCACCGAGTCTATTATATAATTTAACCACTAAAAAGGTAAGTGCTCAACTTCTATTACTGTAGCGTGATTATAATAAGGCTTTGTCAATAAGTGGGCTGTCTGACATTGAATGAATTTGTCTAATCGGATTACTGAGATAAGCGCGGTTAATCAAATAAACATATATTCTTAGGCCCGTAAGATCAATCATAGTTAAAACTGTCGATTTTCTAAACTATAGTAAATTTTAATCTAGAGTTTAAACCTGCCTCGTAAGATCAACAGCGAAATGGAGATAGATTACGTAAACTAAGTTTAATTTTCGACAGATGGCAACATTTGGTTATTTATTGTCCATATTTCGCTCATCATTCACTCTTTTGTACATAGTCTGTGGCATATTTCGTGAAAAAAACTCTTTTTCTCTTTCTTTTATGAAGTTTTATAGTGTGACCATAGATTTAAGAAAAATAGATCGGCAATAGTCACCCAAACAACGTGACCAAAAATGGGTTGTTAATGTGTGAGTGACTTACGGGCCTCGTGGCGCTTTGGTAAAACTACCGGCTGCAGCACGGAGGTCGGGGGTTCGATTCCCACCCGAGCACAAATATTTGTGACAAAAATGAATATTTGTGCGGCGTCTGGGTGTTTTTCTATGTATTTTAAGTATGTATTTACAAATGAAAAGTATATATGTATTAATATCCGTTATGTAGTATCTATAGCACAAGCATTTAGTTGCTTAGTTTAGAAGTGAAGGGCGCTGTGTGATTTGTGTCCAAGATATTATTAATATTGTTATCAATGTGTGCGTAAAAAGCGCTTCAAAACGTTAACTTTTACAAAGTTAATTTTCATGTGTAATGGAATTGTAAATAAAATATACGCGGTTCCCAAAATCTAATATACGCGGTAGCGCTGTCAGTGATTCGATGCTATTAGTAAATTTTTCCTGACATGTGCCATCTATTGTAGTCTATGCTAAATCTATGTATGAACCCACAATCGTTGTGTCAGATGTCAGCTGATAAACGACCGCCATTTTTAAACTAGGCGGACCACGGTTTAAACGGCAAAATCACCTGGTGTAAGCTAAACTATAGTTTAAACTGTTATTGGAGTTTTATCTAGCATTGATCTTACGAAATAAACGACAGATGAGGTTTAAACTAGGTAAAATAGTTTAAACTGTGATTGATCTTACGGGCCTTAGAGTAGTCAATTATTGATAATTATTGTGTAATCACAACATAACTATGGAAAAAATCATCAGTGTCTTCCCCAATTTCCCTCTAAACATAATCCCATAAGCACTGTGGCCCAGTGGTCGAGCACGATTCTGAATCAAAAAGTTCCGAGTCTGAACCCTGGCTCACACCAATAACTTTCAAAATTATTTTCAAAAGTTACGTGTGATAAATATCGTTGATTGAAAACTATGAACATGTTAAGTTACCTACCATATTGAATGATTTCAGCCCATGTCAACTTTATTACACCGGACAACGTTAGATTGTAAACTTTTGTTTGTTTCGGCCTGGAAATAAAACAAATTGACCATTTATTAATGATTGGATATTTCAATAATTTTAAAAGGTAGGTAATTTAGACAAAAAACTGAAATCAAAATCAAATTAACATAGTGTATAGGTATTTATATTACAGACTAGCTTTCCGCCTCGCGGTGTTACTCGCGTACAAAGAAAATGGCGATGACAATGATAATTAGATATAGCCAATGTTACTGGGTTAATGCAGCTTTCAAATGGTGAAAGAATTTAAGTCTCGGTGGTCCAGTGGTCGAGCGCCCCGTTTCCGAATCCAGAGATCGCGGGTTCGAATCCAGACACTGGCTCACACCAATGACTTTTCGAATTTGTTTTCGGAAGTTATGTGTGATAAATATCGATGACTGAAAAACTTTGTGCTCTGTATGGCAATAGGTTCGCCACCTATTCTATTTGGGACGTAAACATAACGGCGGGACGAGGCTTAATAGCCGCTGCCTACATCTTCGGGTAACAAAGGTCTAGTAAATTTATATTATCAATAATATAAATTTACTAGATCATAAAACCAAAGTGCACTTTCGACCTGACTATAGCCTTGAATATTATTGTATCTTGTTTGGTTAAAATACTCAATTAAATAAACTCACTTATCAATGCTAGTAACATAAGCTATAAGTATACACGCGTTGGCAACGATATCAACAGATATTGCGTCAGCATTATATGAAGGTTCACAATGCATAGTTCTGATGACGCCTGAAAATAATCATATTATTAATAAGTAATTATTATTGTATTATTTTTATCGAATCGATAATCAAATCGAGTGATCGTCGAATGTTGGCTCTCATACCCATGACTTGTCGGTATTGTTTTCGATAGTTGTGGGATAAAATCGATAACTGATAACAGCGATAACACTGTGTGAATCGGTGAGTTAAATCGTAATAACAGCTGCCTATACAGTCGAGTGGAGGAAGACGTGAAGTTACGTCTTCCTCCACCAAGTTACGCTAATGTGATATGGTCATTTTAATGATGAAAGTAATTTTCAGAGACAGGTTTTAATTAAACAAAATTAAAAAAATATGGTTTGATAAGTTTGTCCATATTTGCTGATAGCTGACTGCTGACGTGTCTTTCTTTCACCAGGATTCATTAATGTTTATGTATCTAGTAAGTAAAGTTGAAATGTGATAGAAAATAAGTTTTTATTTAATGCCAAACTACCTTACCTTTTCCACTTCCTATGACAAGTCCTGTTGGCCCATTCATATTGTCCACCCATCCGGGCATCGGTTCACGTAAAGATGCTAAAACTGTAATTACAATTGATTAGATTCTGAACTAAGAAGTCTCCCAATGACTTTTCGGTAGACAAATATCTACCACCAGCGTAATAGCCGCTGCCTGCACCTCCAGGCAGTAAAAGGCGTGAAGTTGCAAAAAAGTGTAATTTGTCACGTTTAATGCATTTATTTTATAACACACAAAAGTTAAGGAAGTCAAAGAAACGAGTAAGTGGCCGTCCATTAATCACGTGAGGTTTGAAAGAGGGGGGGAGGGGACTAACAAAAATCACGAAACATCACGAGGGGGGTGTAGGAAGATATCACGTGTATTTATTTTTCCACCTTATTATTAGAATAAAATAGATTGGTGTGAGCCCAGAATCGATCCCACGACTTTCTGATTCCGAAGCAGGCCGCTACGAGAACCAGCGAGATTAGTGATGAATTAAAAATAATACTCTAAAAACTTTAAGATTCTTTCTATGGACTAAAAATACACGTGATAGGGGGGGGGGGGGTTAGTTTCAATGTCACCACGTATCACTATGGGGGAGGGAGGGTCAAAAATGAAATGATGAAAAAAACATCACGTGATTAATGGACGGCCCCTCTCTCTGTGGCCCATCTCTGTCTACCCCGAATATTGGCGTGAAGTTTAATGTATGTATGTACCAAGTTATGCAAGAAAAGATTGTGTCATGGAACTAGATAATTGAGAATCAATATTAATACTTAAAACCTATTTCATATATACAGTCGGGTCACCTACCCGGCGAACTTTGCTCCGCATCAAAAGTATTTTTTACAGCATTAGATAGAAACGATAGAAACCACCCCGTGGACACCCTATACCTATTAAAACAAATCGCTTCAAAATCCGCTGCGTTGTTAAAAAGATCTAAGCATATAATGGGACAGACAGCGGAAAGAGACTTTGTTTTATACTATGTAATTGATATTCAGGATACACAGACCGGACACCACGCAAAAAAATTGCTCATCATAAATATTTGTACTCAGGTAGGATATGAACCAATTTACCCCTTTGCAATAGTCGGTACTTTTATTATGCAACATTATTTATTACTTTTTATGATTTGTAATAATCAAATAGCATCAAACTTTAATTTAATAGTCTCGGTGGCGCAGTGGTCGAGCACACGGCTTCTGATCCAGAGGTCCGGGTTCGATTCCAGACACCGGCTCACACCAATTTCTTTTCAAAATTGATTTCGGAAATTATGTGTGATAAATATTGATGACTGAAAAACTTTGTGCCCGGTATGGTAATAGGTTCGCCAACTATTACATTTGGGACGTAAACATAACGGCGAGACGAGACTTAACAGCCACTGCCTACACCTTCGGGTAACAAAAGGCGTGAAGTTATGTTATGTATGTTAAAAATTAAATTGCTTTTAGGATTCCCCGACGTTTCGAATCTTTACAGAGATCATTTTCACGAGTGGTGTAAAGAGTTCGAAACGTCGGGAAATCAATATAAATAAGTAATAAATAAACGCGATATAATCCTAAAAGTTGTTTTGGTCAATGAGTGAGATTCACGAAAGTCTTAGAAATAAATATAAATTGCTTTACTTACCAATCGACGGTCTTGCTATAGCAATCGGGAACTTGTGACCATACTCATCGACCAAGTCTTCGGTAATAGCTTTGGTATAGGAATATGTGTTCGGTTCGGATGCTATCAATCTGAAATATGATCATGAAATATTTTATCATTACTAACTCTTTTGATTTTTTTAAAATTTATGCAGATATAGCATTCGGAGTTTTTTTTTCTATTATCTGTAGTATATTGGGAGTTTTGGCGGGACTGTGGAAGGGACATGTCGGTTATTTGCATTATTTTCTCAAATTTCTGTTTCAATGGATATTATTGGATAAAATTCGTGGCATTTTATTTAATAAGTGTTCGTATATGACTGCAGATGTGGGAGATGGTGTAAATATCGTGTTTAGTGTGCAAAATCATGCATAAAGTGCCACGACTTTATGGATGATTAGGTTAGGTTAGGTTAGTGTAATATATTATGAAAATGTAGGTATGTAGACAATCATATGTAAAATATTGTGCCGACAAGTCAGTCGCTAATAAACGTTATTAACAGACTGTTGATTTCATTTGTACTGCTGCCCTTAAATATCACAGTGGCGACGAGGATTAAAAATTATCGTGAAAAATGTCTATTGGCAAGATATCAGAGTTCAGTGTGACACCGGCAGCGCTGTGTCGTGCATAAGCCGGGATTGTTATAATAGATTGTTTAAAAATTTATACCTAAATCCTTGTGAGCTAGCTTTTAAGTATTATACTGGTGAGATAGTTAAGCCATTAGGTACCTTATTACCGTTAGTTAAATATAAAGATATGTCGAAGAAATTAGAATTATTTGTTGTAGAAAATGGGAAAACAATTTTATTGGGGCGTCAATGGATGGCAGAATTAAAAATACAGTTACCTACGGTTACTTGTGAATGTAATAATAATAATTTATTTATGTCTAAAGGGGAGGTATTTAATGAGGCTGCATTCAGTTTCAGATACTGTGAGGTGTTTGCGAATAGCTTGGGCCGGTTCACTGGTGGCGCAGTGAACCGGCCCCTGGCGTACGCGCTGCGCGAGCCTGTCGAGCGCGCGCTGCAACAACTGGTAGACGATGGCATTCTCTCACCCGTCGAGCGTTCCGACTGGGCCACCCCTATTGTGCCGGTCGTTAAAAAAGACGGTAATATTAGAATTTGTGCTGATTATAAATTAACCTTGAATAAGGTAGTTGAGGTTGACCGTTATCCTTTACCTAGAGTTGAAGAATTATTGTTGCGTTTAAAAGGGGGTGTTCGTTTCAGTAAAATAGATTTATCACAGGCGTACGCACAATTTGAATTGGATGACACCAAGAAATATACTGTAATTAATACCCATAAAGGATTATTTATGTATAATAGGTTAGTTTACGGGTTGTCTTCAAGTCCTGGGATATTTCAAAGACATTTGGAACAAATATTTTCCGGAATACCTCAGGTTGGAGTTTTCTTGGACGATATTATTATTACTGGGAGTACAGACCGGGACCATTTAAGGAATTTATGCAAAGTATTTGATTGTTTACGTAAATACGGCCTGAAAGTAAAAAAAGAGAAATGTGAATTTTTCAAAGAGTCCATTAATTATTTAGGTCATACGATTAACAAGGAATGAGTTCGTCCATGTCCAGACAAAGTTAAAGCTATTGTTGAGACACCAGCACCCACGAATATTTCTGAGTTAAGGGCGTTTATCGGAATGGTTATGTTCTACGGTAAATTTATAAAAAATATTAGTACAATTTTAGCGCCATTCTATAATTTGCTCAAGTCAGGGGTTAAATACCTGTGGAGCGCACAGTGTGAACGCGTATTTCATAAAATAAAAGGACTTTTGGTAAGCAGTAAGGTATTGATACATTATGCACCCGAATTACCGTTAGTTTTAACAACCGATGCGAGTAGCGTAGGTATAGGCGCAGTTATATCGCACGTGACGCCGGACGGCGAGCGGCCGGTCGCGTACGCCTCCCGATCATTAACAAACGCCGAGCGCGGGTATTCACAAATAGATCGAGAAGCTCTCGCTATTGTTTACGCGGTGCGTAAATTTCATCAATACCTGTACGGCCGTAAATTCACTCTAAGAACGGATCACAAACCATTAACCTTTATATTTAGTGATAAGATTGGCATACCGGTGATGGCGGCGTCGAGGTTGCAGCGCTGGGCAGTTTTGTTATCGGGATACGATTATAAAATAGAATATGTACCTTCCAAGAAAAACTGTGCAGATGCATTGTCACGGTTGCCACACGACGCCAGTAGGGCGGTTAATGTTAGTGAAAAAACTTACGTGCACTTTGTAGAAAATTTCTTGCCTATAACAAGTATAGAAATAAAAAGGGCAACTATAGCGGATAAGGTACTTTGTAAGGTCTTAGGGTATATTCAGTCTGGGTGGCCAGCGACTTGTCCTGACGATGAAATCAAACCTTATTTCAACAGACGTTATGAACTGTACACAGAATATGGGTGTATAATGTGGGGTTATCGTATGGTTATACCGTCGACGTTACAAAAGAATGTTTTGAAACAATTACACATCAGTCACACGGGAATAGTAAAAACTAAGGGATTAGCCAGAAGTTACGTGTGGTGGCCTAATGTAGATAGTGACGTCGAATTAATGTGTAAGCAGTGTGAAACTTGCGCAGCGGAGGCTCAGGCACCGCCGCGGTCCCGAATACAACCGTGGCCATATATTTCTCGCCCATGGAGCCGGCTCCATATTGATTTTTTAGGCCCTTATAAGGGACACACATTTCTCGTTTTAATCGATTCAGCATCTAAGTGGATCGAAGTTTATGAAATGTCTCGCACAAATGCTACCAATATAATTAAAGTGTTAAGGTCTACTTTCGCACGATTTGGGTTACCCGAGGAAGTAGTTTCAGACCAGGGCCCCCCGTTTACAAGCTTAGAGTCTAAGAATTTTTTAATAAATAACGGTATTATGCAAACCTTTTCGCCAGTCTACCACCCAGCTTCTAATGGCGCTGCTGAAAATGCCGTTAAACTGTGCAAGCGAGCGATTAAAAAAGCGTATAGGGACAAAATGGACATAGACGCAGCCTTGCAAACCTTCCTCCTCGCTTATCGTAACACTGTTCATAGCACAACCGGTGAAACTCCCGCCATGCTGTTACAAAAACGGCCTCTCCGTTCCAGATTAGACTTGCTGCGTTCTGAAGGCCTATTAAAGGATAAGGTTCGGAACAGTCAACAAAAACAGGTAGGTAACGCAGGCGGAGCCTTTCGTAAATTCTTAGAAGGTGACCCAGTATGGGCGCGAGCTTATGCGGGCCCAGATAAATGGGTCAAGGGTGTCGTAGGAAGCGTGGATAGTTCACGGAGATACTCTGTAGTGGGGGATAATGGTCAACTACTTAAAAGGCACGTAGATCAAATTCGCCGTAGATCCGGATTCTCTGGTATTACGGTAGCAGACCCAGAGAGCAGTAGTGATACCTTGGCGGATGAGAGAAGTGTCGTTAGGGAGCAAGGTGAAGGGGTGACAGGAGAAGGGAGTGAGAGTAACGCGGATGAGGGCAACGTAGGACAGGCGGTCGATGAGAAGGAGAGAGAGCCTGAAAGTGCCTTAGCTAAAGCGGGTCCCTCACCTAGTCCCACACCTAGTCCCACTAGTCCCCCACCCTTGAAACGAACACGGAAACCAGTTATTAGATTTACCTAAATATATAAGATTATTGTTTATAATGATTGTATTGTTAAGCTAGTTTGTAAGTATATTTAAAGATTGTTTTAATAGTTGTTTTTGTAGTGGAGGTGTAATATATTATGAAAATGTAGGTATGTAGACAATCATATGTAAAATATTGTGCCGACAAGTCAGTCGCTAATAAACGTTATTAACAGACTGTTGATTTCATTTGTACTGCTGCCCTTAAATATCACAGTTAGGTTAAGCTGTAGGTTTAGGCTAGGTTAGGTTAAGATTAGTTTAAGTTAAGAATGAAGATGTTATTTATAACAAAAAGACTCGTAAAGGTCTTAGCAACCAGGTCGTTAAATCTTAAAAAAAATGTAGTACATATATTGTAACACTGGCCGATTGTATTTTTTTTTTTTGAAGTTATACTTCTTTAGGCGCGTTATGAAAAAATGATGAGAGTGAAATTTTAAGATCTGTGACACAAAATTAACAGTATGAAGTTTTAGTTTCATACAAGTGCGAATTATATATGTGCTAATAAATTATATTCAGTAGTGATTTAAATTGAATATTTTGATTGATATTACTTACTATTTGTGAATATTAGTGAAAAAAATTGTGCTTATATACTTTTTCAAGTGCTCCAATATAATTGAGGTTAACTATCCGTATGTATTATTTATTGATATAAATTAAAATACTTTTATTTAATATAATTAACACTAAATATTATTAAATTATTAATGTTAAATACTTATTTTTGGTTATATAATATTTACAAAATAATGTCTTATGTATTTATTATTCTCTAAATTTCGTTTCTAATAAATATATATTTATTTTAATGATGCCAAAGAAGTATAACTTCTCACGCGCGTACATAAGTACACGCACCCATTTTTTTATTCCGTCGAACTATTGTTCGATCTCCTTTTATACCAGTGATAATATGTATCTACTTAATATTATTTGCCACAGAGTACTTATACAGAAAATACTACGTAATAATCTCACACAATATTATGAATAAAAATAAAACAAACAATGGAAGTGTTCAATTACTAATGACGAGTGATCAGCAATTATTGTCGTAAGTATATTAATGTATCTATAATTGTATCGCTTTTTTATAATTACAATTGAAAGTTGTATTAACTGGCGGTTCATTAATAGCTTCTAATGCTGCCTCTAACGTGGGCAATTATCGACTTTTATTAACAACCTAGCTGACCCGGCGAACTTTGTTTCACCACGGAAGCAATAAATAAAAGTTTTTTTCTAAAAAAAGTAGATTAAATAAAATATATTATTTCACCAGCTACCTCCCAAAAAAGTCCGGTCGAAATCGGTCCAGAGATTACCGATTCATTTCAGATATTACCCAGAACAAACAGACTGACAAACATTGTTAATAAAATTATTTTGGTCTCTGTTTTCTACTACATTCCTGTAGTAGACGGCTTTATGAATGTAGTAGAAAGCAGCTATCTCAATATTACAAACATACACTTAAATTTTATTTATATGAATAGATTATGTCATACTTAGGTTCCAAATGATGAAGTGTCTCATCGTCCATCCATGTAGTAATGTCAATGATCTTCCTGGGCTTGTGGACAGCCGGATACACCTTCTCATTAAGTACATCCAGATCACAACGGCAGTATGCTGTGGAAAGATGTACGAATGCCTGGAAAAATTTATTTAAGTGTTAGAAAAGTTAGTCTCGGTGGTCCAGTGGTGGAGCAGACGGTTTCTAAATCCAGAGGTCGCGGGTTCAAATCCTGGCACATACCAATGACTTAACGAAATTAAATAATTTCGAAAGTTATGTGTGATAAATATCGATGACTAAGAACTTTGTGCCCGGTATGGTAATAGGTTCGCCACTGATTCCATTTGGGACGTAAACATAACGGCGAGTCGAGGCTTAACAGCCACTGCCTACACCTTCGGGTAGTAAAAGGCGTGAAGTTATGTAAGTATTAGAAAAACGGATAGGCTGGAAGGAAATTACGTCTGAAAACATGTTTTTCTTGTAATACTTGGTATTACAAAAAAAAAACACTGGTACCTTTTAAAAATATATCTCCCGATATGCACTAAGTTATTAAATGGATTTAGCATTTAACGCCAAGAATAACTAAATAAAAACAAATATAATTTAATTATACCTCCAATTTTTCCATTGTTTCTGCAAGCGTCAGAAGTCTCAAAGTACCAGCTGTGTTCATATTGACTGCATCTTTTAACTTCTGATCGAACCTGCAATGGCACATAATTAGGATAAAAGAATCTACAATTATTTAAAAAATGAGCGAACCCTATAAATAGTAGTACCCACCGCGCGCGCTCCCTAATTAAATCTAATAACGCGCTCATCCCTAATTTCGTGTAACAGATCTCAGTCAATCAAACAATCAATCCAATCATCACAATATATTTCATAGATAACTCTGGCACGTCATAATACATACACATGTTCCGTTATGTGTGCGTAACACATAACGGAGATTGTAAAGAGTATTATAGTTATGTTTAATTAAATGTTTAATAAAATATAATAATAACGGCGAGTAGCGTAGGACCTCTGTATTGAAGTCCAATCTTACCGACACGCCGAGGATCCAAGGACTTCAGACTTTGTTTTATCTGATATGTGTTTTAAATTTTGCGTTCTGTTTAATTTTTCTATGTCTCGACGTGATGATAAATAATGAAAAGTAGTTTAAAGACAACAAACTAGTGTTTCATTTTGATATTTCCAGTATTTGGGCGATACCTATTCAACGTAAACCATAGTTATACTCGTATATACCATAACTAAACCAGATAAAAATAAACAAACAAACCTAACGCATGCTGCACTATGGAATACAATATTGCAATTCTTCTGCAATAGCTTCTTGTCTTCTTCAGATATAGCGAGATTATCCAGTGTTACATCGCCGTGGATTATTTTAAGCTTCTCAAAACAACCCGGTCTCTCATTGCGAACTCGGTCAAATACCTGCAAAAAAGTATTTTGTTCTTATTGATATCTTGCAGCAGTTGTATGATGAAATTTTGATGCTGACCTTTACATACTTGCTGTTTCATATTGTAGGAAAATAGAGGATTTTCTTGACGCAGAATAATAGTAGAACCTAAAGCTAAAGAAATAAACGAGTAGTAAGTGGGTAATAAAACTAAGTACTAAGTACTGTTTGTAATAATAGCTTAAGTAATGTTTTAAACGTAATTCAAACATCGCCATCTGGCTCCAAGGCAAGCAACTAAATGTAGTTTTATAAAACTAGACAAAGAAAATAAACATACCATGCACTTGACTGTAAATACCTAATACGTTTTTAAATATGTATTTGTTGCTGCAAAGAAGTCAGAACTTGCAATACCTCTATGTAAGATTTTATCAAGGGATTATCGTTTATTCTTACGGCATATTTTTAAGTCAGACATCACTTTTAACAGTGGTAGAGCCAAGCAGTTCACTGCATGAATCGGCTCGATCGGTGAAATACCACGACCTTTCAGAAGATCGACGTAAAGTGGCTCACGCCGCGTTTCGTTCTTGTAGATGATGCTGTCGTCAAGTGGATCCTCGATCCTCCTCATGGCACGTACATATAAGTGCCATGAGATGTAATATCCCTTACAGTTGCTTACCATCAGCTGACACGCCTGCTCGTTTGCCCTCCTGAGAAAAAACTGAGTTTCCTAGTTTAGAGAGTTGATAGATTATCATAATTTTACGACAGCAGACTCATAATAAATAGTAAAATATTAAAAAGTAAATAGTACCGATATTGTAAATAGTAAATATATGAAACATAAAGAAGAACTTACCTTCTGACTGCAAAGTTCACGAAGTCTATCTTCGCAATTAACTCCCTTTTTCTGTCGCATCAAGAGATATATGGTGTCTATTTCTGGACAACTCCTCAGTAACTTCTCTATAATTGCCTGAAAGTAATATAGGTAGCGTGAATTCATAAAAAGTCGTCTCGATATTGTAGAGTTTGATTCAATATTCTTAACCAAGAATTGGTAACCACCAATCCTGATTTTTCACCACTGAATTTAGGGGTATTCTTTTCGGAAGTTATGTGGGATGAATATCATTACTGACTAAATTGTCATGAACATTGGCTTTGGAGCGAAAAAAAACTTTCGTATTAGCCATGAAATTGTAGCCATACAAAAATAAGTACGAAAATGAGGGTAATTGAACCAATTAGAAATTCTATATTTTTTTGACCTCTGAGCGTACGGAGTTTTGGGCAAAGAATAGTACCTACATACCTATTAGATTTAGTTGTTTCTATAAATTTATAGGTCTCGGTGGTCCAGTGGTAGAGTACCCTGATTCTGAATCTAGAGGTTGTGGATTCGAATCCTCAGACTGGCTCACACCAATGACTTTTCGAAGTTCTTTTAGGAAGTTATGTGTGATAAATATCGATGACTGAAAACTTTGCGCCCGGTATGGCAATAGGTTCGGCGACCTATTCCATTTGAGACGTAAATATAACGGCGAGACGAGGCTTAATAGCCGCTGCCCACACCCTTGGGTGAAATTCATAAGACACTATATAAAGTAATGCTATGATTTGCAACGCTATCAAATTAGCATGCATTCATTAATTATTTTAAGTAACAGTTTAATTAACAAAAGCATTCCAAAGTAAATTGAATATTGAAAATATGCATGCGTAATGATGTCAAAATCATGTACTATGTCATGTAAAGGTGAATACGTAATAACTTTCACCTTTACTTGATATACAATATGATCCATTTTTATATGCAAATTTATTTATATGTTGTTCAATAAATTTTCATTACAAACCTTTCCTACGAAGCCGGTACCTCCTGTTATGAAGATATGTTTCCCTCGATAGAATTCCGGTACTATAGCCGCCATCTCTCGACACTGTACTGTAACAATCACAATAAAATAACTACGAACATAAGTCTTATAAAATATTACACCAAAGTATTATTTAATTCTAAATCTTCTTTTAAGGCGTAAGTCCCAAAAAAATAAGAATGAACTTAAAAATACTATAAAATTTTATCGACC
The DNA here is from genome assembly GCA_905147225.2 of Euproctis similis. Classification (NCBI taxonomy): domain Eukaryota; kingdom Metazoa; phylum Arthropoda; class Insecta; order Lepidoptera; family Erebidae; genus Euproctis; species Euproctis similis. Next base: position 16,620,952 of record LR990106.1, read on the forward strand.
ACAATTTCCAAGTCTTTTAGACGACGTCGTCCAATTCGTGGTTACTAACTCACTGTTACCATAATGCTGAAGTAAATTGTTACTAATTTTTAAGTAAACAACACTTGGCCTTTGACTGGTAGGGTAACGTTTGGTCATCAAACACCTCCTTTCACCAACCAAGATCGTTCCGAATATTGAAAAAAATCGTATAGGTAATATAGGATACTAGCTGACCCGGCGAACTTTGTTCCGTATCAAAAGTAATTTTTACAGCTTACAGCAATATAGAACAATATGGCCCGTAATCAGTATTTATTGATGCAATTAGACATAATGAAAAATTATGCCGCGTCCTTATTAAACAAGTCAATGACTCATATCAATTAATAAATGTTGTATATGTGACAAATATCGATGGTTGTCAATATTGTGACCAATGTTTAGCAATAGGCTAAACAGGCAGGCTGACTGAGCCACGGGTAAAGATTAAATAGTAATACTGAAAAGGTGATCCATTATTTTTTGGAAAATATTAAACTTACAGCCTTCTAAGACTGCAAATTACTTTGTGGAACAATTAAGTTTTTTCTTGCAATAGCATCTAGGACCCGTGGTATGGGCGAGGTGTCATAAATAAGAGATGTCAGGGGCAAGTTACATAATATTGTAGTGTCGGTCATAGTTAAGTAAAAAATAAATAAGTATTTTCATTCTCATAGCTATCAACTTCGCAAGTTTGTAGTGTACACTGGCAGAGATTAATTTTTTTTTTCGAAAAGAATCTTCTGGAGGGAAGTTTGAAAGTCGCGGGGTTCCTCATCAACATCCAGAATGAACAAAATTCTGTTTCAGGCTGGTGACATCCTTACAAACCCACGCTATGTGTTGGGTCGATGGAATTATTACTTTTAGAAAAATTTATGAGTATGTCCCAGATGTGGGCGAAGCGAGTAAGCTTACAACTGACGCTGCTGCACCAACTTCTGATGAGGGCATTACTCTGGAAGATATTGAACGGTCCTATTCACAAGGTGGTACTAGTCCTAACGCTATCTTAAGGAAGCGAGAGATGGGTATTGCAGAGTGTGCATGAATTCAGGATAACCGCGGTCCAAATTAGTTCACTGTGAAGTACTCTCGGCAACGGCGACGAAAACAAGGTTGGATTGAAGGAGAGTGTTGGTGTATAAGTAAGAAAGGGCAAGAAGGATGCAAGATTGACTAAACAAATATACAATGGAAAAGCCGTCCTCGACTCCTACACCCATCCGGGTGTAGGAGTCGAGGACGGCCACGACACATCTTCCATGATCAAATAGAACGAGTCCTGGTGGAAGCTGATGTCAGGAGCCTTAAAAATCGACGACCGTGTGTGTTAGTTATTAAAGTCAAAGAAGCGAGTGACATGTAAGAATCGTACCTTACGGCACTCTGTTCTCTCTGCCTACTGCGTAAGGGTAATAGAACATATACCCCACGAAAATTTTTATATTTCATAAACATTTCGAGTTGTCCAGTCACTAATATTGCTGTTGAAAGGGTAGGTACCCATTTTCACTTTTTCACAATTTCTATAAAAACATTTACTGCCGTGCCGTGTTCCGATGTGGCTTCATTATTATTCTTCGTAGTGAATTTTAGTAAACGAGGATGTTCGTTTCATCCTCATTTAGCAAAATATATCCACTACGAAGATAAATATGGATTTTGAAGAAAATCTGCTGTGATGAAATGAATCTACTAATCAAAATATTATTTCCTAATTAATGAAAGTACAAGTAGTATTACTGTTGAATAATTATAAAGGATATTACTATATTTCTAGATAATTGGTGTCGGCCATTAATATTTCTGACGAAATGTACCTAACGGATAAGTGTAACGGTGTCTGCGATATTCATATATGGATGCGCTTGCGCACATCGATAATTAGCTAGATTGGTTGCTTTTTTTTTTTGCAAAAAAATGCAGAAATAATTTTGCTGGCATTCGATATGGCTTGGATATGGCTCGATATGGATATATAATAACAGGTCTATAATTTCACCGGCCGCCTGGACAGACTTTTGACAAAACAAAGGTGATTATTAAAAAAAATGAAGTAAATGTTGTATTTTCTTTTATAACTTCTCGCCTTTTTGTAATCAACAGTGTAGGTAGCGATAATGTTAAGGCTCGACTCGCTGAAATTTCAAGACCCAAATAGAATAAGTGGGTATTGCTGTAGTACCTCGGGCATAATTTTGTCTAATAACTTCCGAAAACAATCCCGGAGAGATATCGGCGAGTGCTCGTGAATCAGTGGTTTGGTTGTCGGCGGGGTTGACCTCCTGACCACCGAGTCAGAGAAATAAATATGCTGTATAGAATAAGTTATCTTTCAAGCTGCCTAAAACCACAAACTGTTATTTTTTTATTAAAATAGTAACAGATCAAGAATAATAATCGAACATGTTTTTAATTACAGCTCTTATAGTTCATACTATTACAACTAGTACAACTGCATAGTACTACTGTACATAGTACAACATACACCAAAATATATGTTTTTACAATTTTTGTCTGTCTTTCTGTTTGTTCCAGCTAATCTCTGAAATAACTGGACCGTTTCTTGTCACATTTCATGTGTAATAAGGAGTAACATAAGCTACTTTTATTTTAGAAAAAAGTATTTTATGAGCTCATTTATTGCTTGCTACTTATTGCTAGGCGAGACAAACTTGCCGGGTCAGCTGGTTCATAATTAATAAATATAATTGCAATTTAGTAATATCAGTGCTGCATAATGATTGGTTTGATAACCTTATAGCCTTCAACAATAAGCAGCTAATGTAGATTACACAAATACCAAGATGTATCTGTCCAGTAATATTTATGATACCCTATATACAAAGTATCTGATATTCAAGAGGTAAGATACTTAAAAAAACAGTTTTTTCGATACCAGATATTATATAGATTATAGGAGGACCAAAGTGCAGGCGTGTCACCTGATGGTAAGTGACCAGCGCCGCCCGTGAACACCTGCAACATATATAATGTTACAGTTGCGTTGCCGACCTTTAAGGGAGTAAGATAGGTAAGGGATGAGGAAGGGGAAGGTGGCCTCCGGGTACCTCTCTCACCGAACGAAACGCGTCATGAGTTTTACGTCGATCTATTGAGAGGTCGTGTTATTTCACCGGTCGAGCCATTCATGCAGCGAATTGCCTGGCTCTACCACTAAGAACTACAAATAATTTTATAAAAAGGTATCTGAATTACTGTATACAAAATACTTATCTTTCGAATACTTTAAAAGATAAATACTTTTGTAAGAGAACAATATTCAACTTAAGTTTATTTGTTCGAGAAAACAAATTTTCGAATAGATATCACTTGCCCTTTAAATCATTGAGTAGTGGAACACAAGTATATTTCCCAAGTTAAATGGAACATTCTGTACTATAGGTGCATCCATACCTACTACTGTTGAGGGTTTTCCCAACACAAAAAGACATACATGAAAGAGATTGCCTTATTAAAAGTGTAAAATTAGTACTTTTTTTTTTAAATTTCGAATCGCTATATTTAAAATATAGCCATCATTTTACTAAAGGAATATCATTTATTCCCACGAGAAGGGTGGGTATGTATGTCTGCAACGTGATTTTCTCGTACGGAGCTGCAGCAAATACTAGTACTTTTTTTCTAGGTTTTTCACATCGACCATTATAAAAACAAATGTAGGCTAAATAATAATACCGAGAGAATAGAAATATGTAGAAATACTGGATCTTCGAATAGTAAATAATTGCCCAACTAGGTAAGGGTCTTACCTAAAAGGAAAAGGAAGGAACGCTAAACGTGATTTAATTACAAAATAGACAAGTTCATAGTACACTTTGTTATCGGTAAACTAGTAACGTATTAAATATTTTGTTTAGATAAAAAGTTGTTGAACTGGTGTATTTATTTCTGAAGTAGAACTATGCCCGCTGTTATCGTATATCCGATTTTTACTATCCCTCGACGCAAAAGGAAGGATGATTAGTATTGCAGCTTTGACGTGACTGCGTTTAGTGACAGTTTTTATTTGTGACCCTCAAATACAAAATGACACTTTCGATTTTGTTTAAACATAAGCCTTTAAACTTAAGGTAAACATAACAATGAATGAATCGGGCGAATCTTTGATATAAATTGTGTTGCGATTTTGTGTACATACCTAGTTTGAATGACAATTTAAATTCAAGATGGCGGAATAGATATTCTTAATGAGTTTCTATAATAAGTGTCTAATTCATAGATCTAGCATAGACTATAATAGATGACACATGTCAGCAAAAATGTACTAATATTCATCACTGACAGCAGTGACAGCGCAACCGCGTATATTAGATTTTCAGGATATTTACACACAAGAACATTAACTATGTAAAAGTTGACACTTTGAAGCGCTTTTTACGAACACATTGATAAGTCACTCACACATCAACAACCCATTTTTGGTAGGTCAGGTTCGGCAATAGTCACCCAGACTATTGCCGACCTATTATTCTTATATCTATGGTCTAATACCTGAACACAAATAGTGTTACAGTTGCGTTGCCAGGCCTTAATATGGTAAAAGTCGGCAGTGGGATGGGAATAGGAGAGGGGAAGGGGTTGGGCCTCCGGATACCTCTCTCACCGAGTGAACGCGGCATCAGCGACTTTACGTCCATATTCTGAGTAATCGTGGTATTGTTGTCGGTATTGGTAGAGTCTTGCAGTTCGTTGCATGAATGGGCCGGCTCTACCAGAATATCACAACTTCTCGGAATATCAGCGTGAAGTTCCCGTGCCGCGTTTCGTTCGGTGAGAGAGGTTTCTCCTTTCTTTCCTCTCCTATTCCCTTAAAGGACGGCAACTCACCACGGTGTTAATAGGCGGTGCGTTGTTGACTACCATCAGGTGACCCATTTGCCACCCATGAATAGTGTCGTGTTATGCATACTCGTGTCATTTCACCCATGGGCATGCACTGATGGTTCAGACGTATAGAAAGAATGAATGATTTAAGACTAGCTAAGCAGATATACTATGCAAGAGTGGAAGGATGTAGGAGTCGAGGGCAGCCACACATTTTCCATGACCAAATTGACGGTGTCCTTGCGGAAGAGATGTCAGGAGTAGTGATGTTACGAATGTTGGATTTTAGACATTCGCGAATGCGAATATTTCTTTTAACGAATCGAACGATTCTCAGACCTAAAATGCACACAAAATTTCAGTAAATTGGGTCAAGTCATAATTAATAACACGTGTCTTTCTTGATGTAACGCTCTCGTATTCAATCTTGCGGTTGGGGTGTTATAAAACAAAATGAACTGGAACTTTTAATTTGGATCAAACTGCATATGGTATGAAAATTCGATTAAAATCGCTTTGAGTTGGGTATGGCAGGGTTTGCACGAAAGGATAAACGCAGTCGAAATGAGGGTACTGCGCAAAATCTGCGGAGTGACTCTCGCTGACCGCATCGAAAACAAGGTTGTGACAAAGGAAAAAGTATTGAAAGAGAGTGTCGATGTTAAAGTAAGAACGGGCTTACTCCCATGATTTGGAAATATAGAACGAAATGATGATGCAAGATTGACCCAGCAGATAATACAATGCAAAACCGGATCAATGTAGGATACGCAGACTGCCATGACATACAAATAGAACGAGTCCTGGAGGAAAGTGATATCAGGTGCCTTAAAGGTCGACGACCGTGTATGGCAAGGTTTATAAAACTCAAAAAAACGAGTGTGGCGTGTATGAATCGTCCTTTATGGCGCTTCGTTCTCTCTACCTACCCCGCAAGGGACTTGACGTGCAGTTATTTATATAATTAATGGCTGATCCATAATATAATACTTTTTATACTAATCTAGGAGGGTAAAGTATTAAACAAAACATAAAGCTCATTTTTTGTATCATCTTACTATATTATATAATTTCTTTTTTTATTAAAAACATTCGCCAAACATTCGCAACATTTCTTGCGAATGCGAATACCCCAAAACATGCGAATATTCGCGAATGCGAATGCGAATATTCGTTACATCACTAGTCAGGAGGTTAACTGGATTAACTGGGCCTACAAATAATAAAAATAGTTCCATATATCCGACTGTTGTATCAAATAATTTATTGCCAAGCAAACATAAATAACACAATTTATTTGAGGAAACTGATACATCTTTTATCAATGTAAATATTTACCTTTAATAACAGATTTTTTGTTACATTTCTACATAATTGACTGTTAGTTTTTTATACGTTCGCTATGAAAATTGCTATGATTACGAAAAGAAAATAATTGATCGACGTGTGACAGCAAAAACATGAAACAACAAGTCAACAACGTAACTTCAAGTTCTTTGCGGTGTAGGTAACAAAAAACAATACTGATTGCCGTTTTTAACGGTTTATTTTTATGGGATAGGAGGGCAAATTTCTTATGTTAATTTTCACGATTTCAATGACATAATCAAACTTTTTATTGATAATACTTTTTTAATATCTTACTATATAATGATCTATAAAATTGGTGTATTTGATCTAGGTAATTAATGTATATGTGTATACTCGCTAAGCAAGGCATCCTGAGACAACTTTTAAATACTTGTGTTAAATAATAAAATGTAATTTGACTTTACTGATTCGAAATTGATTCAAATTTATATTCATAAACTTACATCTACCCATATAAAGAAAAAATCATGAAATTTAATACTTATTTTAAAAATGATGTTAAGACATCAATTTCTGTCATCAATTCAGTTCAAACACTTTTACGAGACAAACATTTGCTCACGAATCGTAATAATATATATTCAACTAGCTGACCCGGCGAACTTTGTTCCGCATCAAAAGTAATAACTGCTGTCCCGCTATGTTAAATACTGCAATATCTTTGAAAATATTTGTTAAAATTGCATGCTGTAATGGGCCAGGATTTTCTGTATTACATGCACAATCCATTAAAAATACTTAATTAGATGAAAATTAATGTTGTAATGTTTAAAATCGCTTCGTAAATAGGCCATTATTTCTCTTAAAAAGTAAAAAAATAAAAATGGTCATTGTGGGATAACCCACAATTCAATAATTCAATAACTTCAATAATTCAATAACCCACAACCTCTTAGGCATAAGCCTAAGAGATAGACATATGCCCTCGCGGACGTTTTTGTAGACCTTTTCAAGCTGTATAACAATGTAGTACATTGTTTTGATTTATCACTTAGGGTTCAGGCAGCGTTTGCGATTAAACTTCTAAATTTTAAAAATTAACACTTTTTTTACTACACTATACATGAATCAAATCATGATCAAAACCACCCAGTTGACACCCTCTAACTATTAAAAAACCGCATCAAAATCCGTTGCGTAGTCTTAAAGATAAGCGCATATAAGGGGACAGACAGCGGAAAGTGACTTTGTTTTATACTATGTAATGATATGTAGGTATATCAACAAATACGACATTCATTATTAGACATAATAATTGATACTAGAACTACTGATATAAACTAGAAGTAATCATATTATAGTTAATGATATTATTGCCTCCGAGATTAGGGACACGTAACTACAAAATATACAAATAAAACTTTCATAAATTTGTCAACAAAAAAACCCGTAAAATCCAAATCAAATGAATAAAATATTTCATATTACACACACTAGACACACAAATAGATATTGGTATCTGAGAGTAAATTATTTTTTATTATAAATGATAAAAATACTAAAACAAAATAGATAAATAATGTAACGAAACAACAATACTTACAGGACCGTTTAGTTATGACAGCAGTTATGTACTGACCGTGTGGTCCTATTGCTATTGTGTGGTATACGACCTAATTATTAGCACTCGGTCTAACAAATAGGTGAGTATCGCCATTTTATACCCATAATGCGGGCCTCGTGGCGCATTGGTAAAAACTACCGGCTATAGCAATGAGGTCGGGGGTTCGATTCCCACCCGAGCACAAATATTTGTGACAAACATGAATGTTTGTGTGGCGTCTGGGTGTTTCTCTATGTTTTAATAAGTATGTATTTACAAAAGAAAAGTATATATGTAATATCATATAGTATCCATAGCACAAGCATTTAGTTGCTTAGCTTGGAACTAGAGGGCGCTGTGTTTATTGTGTCCAGATAGATACGAAGATATTATTATTATTATAATTACACTAATTATATTCGGCTTCGGATAATGCTAATGTTACGGTAACTCTTTGTTTTAGTGCTTCAGCACTCCGCTTCTGACTGGAATTGTATAAACTTCGAATCCGGGCAACAATTATCGACGATTGAGACAGTGATACCCCATTCCCCATATACGCACTATAAATGGTAATCAACTGCTATGTTGAGGTTGTGAAAACTAAATAAATCGGAGTGTTCACGCATAATTGCCACTACCGGTATCTTGTAATATTAAGAGTGTGAAGTTACAGAATAATAATATTGAAACTAAGGCCCGTAAGATCAATCATAGTTTAAACCGTCGGTTTTTAAACTATAGTCAATTTTAATCTACGGTTTAAACCTGCCACGTAAGATCAACGGCAAAATGGACATAGATTACGTAACCTAGTTTTAGTTTCCGACAGATGGCAACATTTTGTTATTTATTGTCTGCATTTCGCCTATCATTCACTCTTTCGTACATTGTCTGTGGCATATTTCGTGAAAAAAAAACTTCCACTTTTATGAAGTTTTATGGTGAGATCATAGATATAAGATTTATGGTGAGATCGGCAATAGTCACCCAAATAACGAGACCAAAAATGGGTTGTTGATGTGTGAGTGACTTATCAATGTGTTCGTAAAAAGCGCTTCAAAGTGTCAACTTTTACATAGTTAATGTTCATGTGTTGAAATGTAAATATTCTGAAAATCTAATATATGCGGTTGCGCTGTTAGTGATGATTATTAGTTTAGAATTTTATTAGTAATTTTTTCCTGACATGTGCCAACAGTCTATGCTAAATCTATGTACGAAGCTCAATCTAGTACTGCCAAACCCACAATCGTCGTGTAAGATGTCAGCTGCTAAACGATCGCCATTTTTAAACTAGGCAGGACCATGGTTTAACTGGCAAAGCTAAACCATAGATTAAACCGTTATTGGAGGTTTACCTAGCATCGATCTTACAAAATAAACGACAGAGGAAGTTTCAACTAGGTAAAATAGATTAAACTGTGATTGATCTTACGAGCCTTAACTTATATCTATTATCTATACATATTATAATATCGTAATAAAGTGTTAATAAAATGTTCATCTGTTTCCTCTGGCTTATGACATTAATGCAACTAAGCCTGGCAGAATATAAATATCAACCAGTCATATAAATACGCGCCAAAGAAGGAGGACTCGGATTTCATTTACTACGCTGGTTGAAGCAATCCTGCGGTCATTTTAACTGGCCATTTTCTCCTCCTAACCGTGCAAATTCTTCTACTTGAATCGTTCGAAGTAGTAAATGAAGAGAGTGGCTAAGTCGTATTAGCTAGTATGCGAATTCAGTAATAAGAAGTGAAGTGAAGTGTATGTACATTAGGAAATAAATCAATGTTGAAGGAATAGAACAAGGGATTCTTTTATCCATCTATCTGTTTGTTTATAGACGTATCACATACAAAACAGTATGTTCGCTAATCTATAGTTACAAGTGTCATTTTTAAATATAAGCACAATTTTATATTGTAAATATATAGTGTTATAAGAAAATCTTTCTCGTGACAGTTTCTATGATGTGTTTGTAAATATGCTGTTATCATTTGTATTTTGTCTTAAAAAAATATGGTCATAAAAACAAGATATTTATCTTCCAATTATTGTGCAGTTTACCCTACATATATAAACATACTTACTTCATATGTTAGTTAGGAATTTACTGATAGTTGATTGAAATGATGAGCAATGCTGATCGAAATTAATATTTCACAGTTCGTTTCTAAGGTTTTCGCGAATCTCACTCATTAAAACAACTTTTTAGGATTGTATCGCGTTTATTTCTTATTTATTTATATTTATTTCCCGACGTTTCGAACTCTTTACAGAGATCATTTTCACGAGTGACGAACAAAAAGATGGTAGTTGTTCAAAAGCTATCTTCATTGATACAGAGAGCACCCACTTTTTGGAAATAAAAATCTAAAAGTTGATGTCAAAAATGATCTCTGTAAAGAGTTCGAAACGTCGGGAAATAAATATAAAAAAATAAGAAATAAACGCGATACAATCCTAAAAAGTTGTTTTAATAATTTAACAGTTCATCAAAATTCAACCACGTATCCTTATAAAGGCGGGTATTTTATAATGCATTTTTTCGTTTTGTTAAGACTGGACAATTTGCTTGACTTGTTTTCTTTTAATTGCGATAATATATAATAATGACCGATACAAGAAAATTCACTATTTGCTTTCACTAAACAATTCGAAACATAACAAATAATTTCTGATTCAAGAAACTAAACGTCGTTACCATGTTGCGTTGCATATTTTTGAACAGTATGGATGTTACTGTAAAAAACGACAGATGATTAAATGAATGAAGTAGAATCAAAAGCATTGATTACTTGTGAAGAAATACCACTAATACCCGAATTAATAACCACGTTGTGATCAGTGTTAATGATAGGAGGGCAAACGAGCAGGCGTGTCACCTGGTGGTAAGCAACCAACGCCGCCCATGGACACCAGCAACACATATAGTGTTACTGTTGCGTTGCCGACCTTTAAGGGATATGGGATAGGAAGGTACGGGAAAGGGGGGTGGGCCTCCGGGTACCTCTCCTACCACTTTACGTCGGTCTTCTGAGAGGTCGTGGTATTTCACCGGTCGAGCCGGCCCATTCATGAAGCGAACTGCTTGGATCTACCACTGATTCACATTAATCGATTGTTTTACGCAGACCATTTCACTAAAAGGTTAAACTGACAGACGTCAAATGTTGCCAATTAAAATAACCTAACTTTAAAAATGTATTTTATACGTACCTACTTATGGATGACGATGATTTTAGCAAGAGGCCTGCCGTTGGGAAGAATTTTAGTTTTTGAGTTTCGAATCCTGGTACATTTATATTTCTTTGGCACAATTTCAGCAGGCTATAGCTTAGTATTATAATTTCACCTAATAATTAGGTGAAATTCAAATATGATAATTACATAACATAACATAACATAACTTCACGCCTTTTGTTACCCGAAGGTGTAGGCAGCGGCTGTTAAGCCTCGTCTCGCCGTTATGTTTACGTCCCAAATGGAATAGGCGGCGAACCTATTGCCATACCGGGCACAAAGTTTGTCAGTCATCGGTATTTATCACACATAACTTCCGAAAACTAATTTCGAAAAGTCATTGGTGTGAGCCAGTGTCTGGAATCGAACCCCGGACCTCTGGATCAGAGGCCGTGCGCTCGCCCACTGCGCCACCGAGACTGTTAGAGACTTTTGAAGATAATTATAGACTTTTGAAAATCCCGAAAAACATTATCATAGCCGATTTATCTTACGGAAATAGTTTAAATAGACCTGCAGATGGTAAGGTCATGACAGAACTAAACATAATTCCATATGCTGGCCGCATTTGTTTCTCGGTTACGCATCTAGAAGTCACATTTATTGAGTTATAAATTAATTATGAACACTAAACACGTAATCAGAATTCATTGTTCAGATTAGTTTTAGATTCATTTTATATGTCGTCAATGTTATTAATATATTCAGCGAGTATGACGTTATATATTTAAATCGTAACATATTTTTTGACGTAGCTCCATTCAATCCTGTGTTGTTACTTAAAATAATGCTAGGCACAATTATTTTGTCAAAAATTTAAAGAAAAATTTAGGTTCGATCTGTTGGTAGGTAATAATTATCTATACATATAAATAAAATTGAAGTATGTGTATGTTTGTAATATTGAAATAACTGCTTTCTACTATATTCATATCAATATACCCGTCTCTCTTCATATCAATATTCATATCAATCTACACCAAAATAACACTTTTATCTATGTCTGCCTGTTTGTTCCGGGTAATCTGTGAAATGGCTGGACATGGGACATTTATTTGCTGGTAGCTGGTGATATAAGGATTAACCTAGATTTATATTTTAGAAAACAACTTACATTTATTAAATAAATAAATGAAAGTTATTTTCATGTCTGAGGCCAAAATTTCCTTATTTATTAGATATTTTTGTCGCGGAACAAAGTTAGCCGGATCAACTAGTATTTAATAAATTTATAATGAAAACAAAATTATTTGTTTCAAATAATTTATTACAATGGGCGGTTTATATAGCGGGACTTAACAGCCGCTGTCTACTCTCTTCGCATTTAAATAGGCGTGAAGATAAAAATGTAGATTTAATTCTTAAGCATACAAGGAACTAAAAAACTAAAACTAACAAAAATATCTAAGTTGGTCAAACTTCGAATATTGTTTTTATTTTTTATGGGATAGGAGGGCAAGCAGGCGACTCACCTAATGGTAAGTTACCAGCGTCGCCGCCGTCCATGGACACCTGCAACACATATAGTGTTACAGTTGCGTTGCTGACCTTTAAGTTAGTAGGATAGGATAGGGAAGGCGGCGGGGGGGGGGGGGGGGGGGGGGGTGTCTCCGGTTACTTCTCTCACCGATCGAAAAGCGGCATGAGCCACTTTACGTCCATCTTCTGAGAGGTCGTGGTATTTTACCGGTCAAGCCAGCCAATTCATGCAGCGAACTGCTTGGCTGTACCACGTTCTAATAAGTTCTCTCATCTTATTCTAACACATATATATAACTTCACGCCATATTCCTTGACGGACTGCGCTTAGAGAACAGAGCGCCATAAGGCATGATTCTTACATATCGTTCACTCGCTTCTTGACTATCATAGCTCTTGTCAGTTCCTCATGGTTGTTCCATTTGGACGTAGAAATTCCATAATATTCAGTATTAAATGTTATCGTATCATGAAACTAAACTGGAATTAACTGATTATTACATGTACATATAAAAACATAAGTACATAATGTAATGTCTGCATAACGCTTGTGTTTAAGTATCCATGCTTCATATATTTTTTGCATATAATTAACAACTGCATTAATAATTGGTCTCATACCTATCGTCCATTATATTACGACCTTAAACATCCTGCGGTTTATAGTAGTTGTAATAAATGAACTCCAATAAAAATGAAGTAATTATACATAGTTACATTTATTTTTGAAAAACATAATTATCCATATGAATAGTTCAGTAGGAGGCCGGGGAGAATGGATCAGAAGGAAAAAACGAATATAGTAAATACATATTCGAAATAAAATCAAAATCAGTTGTGTCATGTCATTGAAACATTTTTGTAATGAATTACTTGTAATAAGCATAATGTCTGTTAATATCTGGATAAGTTATTTTTAAAACAAGCTGTAATATAATTTATATTATCTAAATGAGCATCGTAGCAGCGGTAAACATTAGCAACCGAACGCAATTTTTGTAGTATACATATGTTGAAGGTGACAATGATTTATTTGTGGATCTCCATGCCATCTAGCATCCACCATAGTTGAAAAAATTGTGGTGAGTCTTCTCTCTGGTTACTCAAACTTCCTCACCGTGAAACTTAAAATTTAGCAATTTGTACAGGTTCCGTCACCACTCTTTGTTGGTAGGAACGGTACTATTTTATAACCAGCATGCGCTGGTCTTAACCATAGCAACCTGGCGATCAGGATCGACAGAATAATGGAATAGTGACGCAATTAAAATTAGAGGCCAACAATTCTGTTGCTGCATTTTAGTCCTGATGGAGAGTAAACCACCAACGAAAACATTTTTAAGGAGGGTTGACGTAAGGCAGGTCATAAAACCACAGCCAAATCTTTTGATAACGTGGAGAGTTTAAACGGATGACATGTTGTACCGACCCGCCTTAAAGTGGGATAACATAAAATACACATACCAGACTCTTGCAAGGAAAAATATTTATATGTAATGGCAAGTGTGATCTTTAATCTTTGTAATGTAACTCTGTATCTTCCTGTTGAGCTGTGAATAAATAAATCATTCGTTCATTACGGGCCTTGTGGCGCATTGGTAAAACTACCGACTCCAGTATCGAGGTTGGGGGTTCGATTGCCACCCGAGCACAAATAATTGTGACATATACCATGAATAGTTGTGCGGCGTCTGGGTGTTTTTCTATCTATTATAAGTATGTATTTACAAAAATATATATACATATATGTATTAGTATCCGTTATCTAGTATCCATAGTTGTGCTATGGATACTAGATAACGGATACGCATTTAGTTGCTTAGTTTGGAACTGAAGGGCGCTGTGAGATTTGTGTCCAAAATATTATTGTGTCCAAGATATTATTCACATAGCATAACATAACTTCACGCCTTTGTTACCCGAAGGTATAGGCAGCGGCTGTTAAGACTCGTCTCGCCGTTATGTTTACGTCCCAAATGGAATAAGCGGCCAACCTATTGCCATACTAGATACAAAATTTTCAGTCATCGATTTTTATCACACTTAACTTACGAAAACAATTTCGAAAAGTCATTGGTTGGTCAAGCCAGTAACAGGATTTGAATCCGGACCTCTGGTTCAGAAGCCGTCAGCTCGAACACTGGACCACCGAGAATCAAAAGTGGGGTAAAGTCAAGAAAATTATGAGTAAATACTCGGCAGAATATTGACTATAACAATATCTCATAGCCATTACCATACAATACTTTTTCTTCGCATAAACACAAAGTCCTTTTAATGCTCCAGAAATTTTACCAGAGACGTTGAAATATATATGTCAAACGCCCGAATACTGAACCGCCACTCAAATCTGACAATCAATAAAGTGCTACTTACTGCTCAAATTTCACGTATTCTGTCTAATGTGACAGCTACTTAAACCCATAAATGCCGCTTATATATTTGAGTGGGGGTTCAGTATTCGGGTACATATGTAATAAAAATGAGCTTACATTGACGTGAAGTTCATAATAAAACATACTTATTACGATATTCTCAGAGGTTAAAAAAACAATCTCGCATGTGTGTCAGATATTAAATTTATTAATAAAGATAGTGCACTATTAAAAAAATATTAGAATAAAGTCTAAGATGCCTAACGAGCACGAAAAAAAACAAACATAGCCCAAAACAATATACTATCTGAACAGCTGGTGTACTAATTTCTACAATGACGACAGTGGAAAATGCTGTCTCTCTCAGAATAGCACTTAACTATGGAAATTTTTAACACATACAACTTTTTTTGAAACATATTTAATATACATAATTAGTTAGGAGATTAGAGTTAATAATATTCAAATTAATTTTAGTTTTTTTCCTGAGTACCTCATTTTACCCCCGTCTCCCCCATATCATATTAGATAGCTACATACCTATACCACACTACAAAATACCCACATAAATACATTATATAACACATAGGTTAGTAGCACCCCCAGTATAATCTGTACTGTTTTGTCCATGTAATATAATCTGTGGGTAAAAAAAACAATAAAAATAGTTTAAACAACTTTTTGACTTTTTTTTTAAAGTTAAGCTCAAATTAAAAGTACACTCATAAACAATCTTAAAGCGCCTGATTTTTTAAATTACAAGTTTAGTTCCAAGTCTCATTTAACAATAGGAAAGGCGCAAAGAATAATAGAATAAAAAAAGTTTAAGTAATACTCACTGGGTCTGAAGTCTCCTCGCTTGTGGGAGGGTTGATGGATCCTCCTTGAGGCAGTACTCTCTGGCACCCTTGATGTAATTTCTAATGTACATACACCAGTTTATTTCCTGTGATAGATTAATACATTTTATGAAGCATCCTTCAAAATAAATGTGAGTGAATTACATCACAATCCTATAATAATTTGGTTTATATAATCATAAGGCAAAAATGGAACCCTATTATTAACATTACAGTTTGCCTGTCTGTTTGTTGTAAGGATCACATGAATCAATATTGTTAAAATTGATAGTCGAAACATATATTTAAAGAGTATGATTTCCATTGTCGTTTTGAAACAACAAAAATTATAAAAATTAATTATTATTGTATAAATTATTAGAGTCCGACCGAAACTGGTTTTCCGGCCGGAATCGAAACCGAATGTTTGGCCGCTTCACTTTCGGCCGAAATCGAAACCGAAACCAAAATTCACGTGTTCGCGTAAAAAATTCCATAAAATACTGAAATTTGATGCTTTTTCCCATTATTTTGTGTCAATTAGAAGAGGAAATGAGAAACAATGAGTATATGTATTCATTTTGTTGCAAATAACAATATAACTTCACGCCTTTTTCTAGCTGAAGGTGTAGGCAAAATGTAAAAATGTAAAAAAGATATATTATCCAATATTCAAATCGCTAATTATTTTTGTATTATGAAATACTAAATATTGGTATGTTGAGATATTACTATTTAATACATTGTTTTGTATTTATTCTCATAAGAATCGTCAATCTCTTTTGAGATACTGCTTAACTAAAAATAATCCTGTCCTTTTCTCACTTTAAGTGGGGTGGCACAGTATGTCATCTCATAGAACTATCCATTGTCAAAAGATTTGGCTGCGTTTTTATGACCGTCCGCCTGCCTGACGTAATCCTCCTTCGGAATGTTTGCGTTGGTGGGATAGAAAAGGAATTGGAAGTGGAATGAGGAGGGGATAGGGTTAGGCTTTGGGTCTGGAGATCCTTCCCTCACCGAGCAAAACGTGGCCTGAGCCACTTGATGCTGATATTTTCAGAGGTCGTATAATTTAACCGGTCGAGCCGATCTATTCATGCAGTGAACTGCGTTGCTCTACTACTCATCTACACAGGGTAGGCAGAGAGAACAAAGCGCCAGAAGGCACGATTCTTACATACCTCACCCGCTTCGTTGACTTTGACCTTTTTTATGCACGCGCGTCTATTTTTGAGGCTCCTAATATTGCAGAATAAGCCCTGAACCTTCCTCCGGTAGTAAGTACCAATCGGATATTATATTTATATTTTGATTAAAGATTGTCTCTCTTAATATACTTGAACTTCAACATTAATTAAATTCCAGCATACCCTGATTAACTTTATCACGTTTGTATACGGCTTAGTATCGACATAGGTTTTAATTCAGTTTACAATATTTTACCCCCAATTCTGTAATGAAATTGATCTAAAATATATTAGCAGGACATCCACCAGTCCCACCGTCACACCCCACAAATGCCTCTAGATAAGAATGGATGCGAAAGACGGAGAATCAGACATTGTTGCGTAAATTGGGAACTGGACTATGTTTTATGGACTGCGATAGGATGACTAACTAATTGAAATATGAAGGAAGACCATGCTAAATATCATACGTTCCTGGTGCAAAAAGTTAAGCAGATTTTTTTTCTTACTTCTATATCTGTGTAAAATATATCATTGTCTTTGTCCGTTATCTGATGTTTAAGTGTAAGGAAATTGTCATTAATAAAATTCCACTCCTTGATTGAATAATACTGTAGAACTTTCATTCCATTGTTTATACGTTTCTGTATTTTTATCATACTGAAACAAATAGAGAACATAATAAATAGTAAAATACATTAAAAAAATAACACGCCTTTTCTACCCGATGGTGTAGGCAGTGGCTGTTAAGACTCGACTCGCCGTAACGTTTAATTTCCAAATGGAATAGGTGGCGAGCTTATTGCCATACCGGGCACAAAGTTTTTAGTCATCGATATTTATCACACATAACTTTCGAAATCATTTTCGTAAAGCCATTCGTGTGTGCCGGGATTCGAACCCGTGACTTTTAGATACCGAATTCGTGTGCTCTATCACTGGACCACCGAGACTATTATATTATAAAATGTAAAATGTTTGTTTGTTTGAAAAACTAAATAGTTAAATGTTTCATATTGATAGTATTATTTGAAGTAGGTATATTAATATCTCATTTTACATCTTAAGAAAGTATTATAATTTCAACACAGGCAACTTCACGTCAAGTCCCTTGCGGAGTAGTCAGAGGAAATATGAATACCGAGTGCGGTGTGTAAGAAACGTGCCTATTAAGCCTGATTTCTACCACACTCGCTTCTTCGACTTGTTTCTTCTCATGTCATGGTCTACTCCTATTGGTCAAATCCTCATCTTTATAATATTAGTATAGATAAGTTATATAACATTCTATTATTTAACCACAATAAATTAAATTAACTTGGGATGGTTCATCAAAACCTTGGACAAACTGGTAACACTGCGAATCAGGGTTTCCTGTTAAGGTACGGAAATAGGTACTGCACGCCCTGTAATCTTTTAGAAAACTCTGCTACTGCAATCTTGGAGTACTATTGATTCATTTAATGCTAGTGCTGTTAGATATTATTTTATTATTTTTAGTAGTTGCATTTGATGGAGATGATTTTAAGAGATAATCAGTAAAAATTCTGTAAAGTAAAATTTTGTGGTACGTAATCATAGGCGGAAGACTGCCAGCGTCTAATTACAAACTTTTATTAGGTTTTTTCAAGTTCCCAAATTAGATAGCCATAGAAACTAGGTATAAAATCAACAAACAATTACCAGATTGTTTTAAAATTATAGAGTGCATTTGAAATCTCTAACGCGATGTTCAATTATTCTGGCAATTATTTTAATTGCATTGTGAAAATGACATAAAATCTTAAACTCACAACGTCTTCTTCCCCATCAGAAACAGAAGTAAGTCCACAAAGTAAGCTGGTAAAATGTGTGTGAAGAACACAGCAACTTGGTGATGAATCCACGAACTCTTTGGTGTACCGCCAGGGTACCAGAGGCATACCGAAAATGGGAACTCTTGGACGTGAACACGGCCTGGAATAAGGTAGTCATTGAATCGCGCTGTGATAGCTGACAACTAAAGAAACCTTTATGAGTATTTTTTTCAGATTACATTAGCTACTTTTATATAAAGTATTACCTTTTATTCTTTCAACGCTTATAAAGTGGATCATATGGGAGCATAAACCCTACTAGAAGTGGAGGGTAACTGTGGTGTGAAGTACCTAATTATTCCATCTCTCCGAACGGACAGATATCACAAATTAATTATTAATAATAATTAATTAACAAATTAATTAATGTTAATTTATGTTTTAACGATAATTAAATACAAATCAAATATTAGTTGTAAAGTGATAAAGTTAAATAGAAAAAAAAAATAGAAAGACCCTACCATCAGGTGAAACGCTTGCTCGTTTGCCCTCCTATTACTTAAAAAAACCAGCATATTTTTGTACAAAAAAAATATTCCAGATAACATTTTTTTTGCTTATTTGAAATTATGATGGAAAGTAGCAAAGACGTACTGTTTAATGGATGGATATAGCCATGGGGATGATGAACAACTTACCCATTTCCAAAGCCTCCCCCCATTTTATGGGATTTTTGCCTGATTGCGTGATATTATAAACCTTTATATCATTAGGTCTGTAAAATAAATACAACAAAATGAATAGTCAAATCTACAGTTCGCTGCATAAATGGGCCGGCTCGACCGGTGAAATACCACGGCCTCTCAGAATTTCGACGTGAAGTGGCTTATGCCGCGTTTCGTTCGGTTAGAGAGGCATCCGGAGGCCCATCCCCTTCACCCTCCCCTTAATGGCAGCGATATTCAAAGATCATTTACCCCAGGGGGGTACCAGCTGCCACAGCACTGGAGAATCCCCCCTTGAGCGTCCACGGTTTGGTATTCACCAAGGCGTGGACGCTCAAGCTGCCCCTCGTAGTCTGGGGAGGGCACAATCTCGCTCCACACTAAAAACTGTCCGGGGCAAACGTAAGGGCATTACGACCCCTGCCATGCTAAACGTGGACTTTTGCAATATTAGGGGCATCCACTCAAACCTGCTTGCCATTCACCACCACCTGGAAACGGCAAAGCCTGCTTTGCTATTCCTTACAGAGACACAGATATCTTCTCCGGCAGACACCTCATATCTCCTATACCCCGGATACAAACTGGAATATACCTTTGTACCGCGGGCCGGAGTTTGTGTGTTTGTCCGGGAGGATATCTGTGCTCGACGCCTCGGCAGCCTTGAAGGAAGGGACCTATCGACCCTCTGGCTGCGTGTTGATAGCAACGACCACCTCCGCATCTACGCATGTCTTTATAGGTCCCATAGCGGTAATACCGAAACTGACCGACTCATGGACCACGTTCAAACGGCTGCAGATTCCGTACTTCAACAGGTCCCATAGCACAACACTGAAGAATGGCGGGATAACCATTCCTAAATATGGGTTGACATAAATGTTCTTGGTAGGGGCGGGCAGCAGCGTTCCTGTCTACAAAGGTTTACCCCTGCGGTCTCTAACTCGTTTGCCCAGCGTGGGGACTATGGGCAAAAACCTCCCATAAAAAAGCACTAATGTAACGGCCCCCAGTTCCCAGTAGTCTCACTATTCTCGGCCAAGGCAGCGGTCGTGGTAACGGTGGGACAGCGGGTGCGAATAATCTCCGGGTTACGGCAGGCTTTCAACGTCAACTATGCGTGGCTACTTATAACGGACACAGTCTTCGGCTAGACCAACACCTCACCGAACTCGAGGTAGCGCTGAGTTACTTGAACTGGCATATTCTGGGGCTATCTGAAGTCCGGCGAGAGGGGTAGGACACGATAACCGTACAGTCTGGTAACTTACTTTACTTTCGAGAAGGTGACCAGCTCTCCCAGAGGGGTGTCGGTTTCCTCGTTCACAAGGACCTCGTTGCAGCGTTGTGGAGATCAGTAGTGTCGACTAGGGTAGCGTACCTTGTATTGAAGCTTACCAACAGGTACACCCTGAAGGTAATACAGGTATATGTGCAGACCTCGATATACTCTGACGAGATAGCCGAGCCGATGTACGAGGATATTGTAAAAGCAATACATGGTACCGCCAAGGCTTACTACAGCATTGTTAAGGGGGACTTCAATGCTAAAGTGAGAGTACAAGAGCGCGGCGAAACGGAAATCGGTCCGTATGGCTTGGGGTGCCGAAATCACAGGGGCCAGATGTTGGTCAACTTCCTGGGAGTCTGAAGGGCTCTTCATGATGAACCTATTCTTCAAGAAGGGTCTCCACAGGAGGTGGAACGGGATAGATTTTATCATTAGGGATATAAGCATATATTTTGAGATGTCTCTGTGATCAACAGGTTCAATACTGGATGCGATCACCAACTTATTCGAAGCTCTCTAAATATTAACTTGAAAGCTGAAAGGACCCTGAAAACAAGGTCTATTCTCCGACTTACGCCGCTCCAAATAGCCGAAATCGAAAAGTTACAAATAGAACTTAAAAATCGATTCGACCTGCTGGAAACCACAGGCGAAGTGGACAAAAAGACCAGCACTGTGGTCAACACGCTTAGGAAAGTGTCTCAAAGGTTGTTCCCGAGATCGCAGAAAAAGGAGTCCAAACTCTCTGCCGAGCGCTCGAGCTGATGGGCAAAGGTGTAAAACTCCATCCGATCAGCTGTCTTCGTCAGAATGGAGAAGCCTAAACCAGCATATTAGAAAGCTGAAGCGGCGCGACCATCGTCAAGCGATGACTCGAGTAATCGAGAACGCGATTGACGGCAACAAAGGGTCGAAAGTGTTTGCTCGCAGCTTTGAAGGCATGGGGCCTTCCAAGCTGCTGAGCAAACACTGACGAAGCTGAAAACTGAGGATGGACGTGTATGGAATCTTTTTGTGGGCTCCTTTATTCCACACGGATGACCGAGCCACCGGGACACAGCGATGATGACCATAGAGCTCCGCTAACGCGTCACTATAGTGAAGACATCCCCTAATTGCAGAAAGCGAGCGGCTCTCGGGCAACTTCAGAACAACAAAGCACCCGGTGATACAGACCCATCTCACTCCTGAGTCATATCTACAAGGGTTCTCGAGGGTCGTCACGAATCGTTTTGCTGCAAGACTCGACGGAGCAGGCCGGATTTCGAAAAGGCACGATGGAGCACATCCATACTGTTTGGCAGATTGTACAGAAGACCGAGGAGTACAATCAACCGCTGTTTATGACATTCGTGGATTACGAAAAAGCCTTCGACTCCATCGAAACTTTGGCAGTTCTGGATGCATTGCAGCGATGTCGGATTGACTGGCGTTATATCGAGGTGTTGAGATGCTTGTATGACACCGCCACGATGGCTGTCCAGATCCAGGACCAAATGACGAACTCCTTCGAGCTGAATCGAGGTGTAAGAGATGTCATATCTCCCAAACTCTTCACCAACGCTCTGGAGGTCTTCAAGACCTTGGACTGGACTGGACAGGGTATCAACGTGAATGGTGAGTACATCTCGCATCTTCGGTTCGCCGACGACATCGTTGTAATGGCAGAGTCGCTGGAACAGTTAAGCGGAATGCTGCGCAGCCTAGACGAATCCTCCCGGCGTGTCGGTTTGGACATAAACTTGCACAAGACCATGTCGTGCCCAGACCGATATATGTCGAAGTTGTAAACAAATACGTCTAGCTAGGCCTTATTATCCAGTTAGGTAAACGAAACTTCGAGGAGGCCGACAGCAGGATTCAGCTAGGTTGGGGCGCATTTGGCAAACTACGTCGAGTTTTCGACTCACCTATACCGCAATGCCTAAAGACCAAAGTCTTCAACCAGTGCGTCTTACCAGTTATGACCTACGATGCGGAAATGTGGGGGTGGGGCTAGTCCAAAAATTTAAAGTCGCTTAGCGAGCTATGGAGCGAGCTATGCTTGGGGTATCTCTGAAAGATAAACTCAGAAATTAGTATATCCGACAGAGAACTGGAGTAACCATCATATCGTAGAATAAGCTCTCTGAAGTGGCAATGGGCTGGTCACATCTGCCAGGACCGATGTTAGATGGAGCAAGAAGGTCATTGAGTGGAGACCGCGACTTGGTAAGCGTAGTGTAGGGCGCCCACCAGCCCAATGGTCAGACGACCTCAGGAAGGCTGCTAGAAAAGACTGGATGCGGAAGGCAGAGAATCGGATGTTGTGGCGCAAATTGGGAGAGGCCTATGTCCAGCAATAGATTGCAATAGGCTAATGATGAAGGGCTTAGTGATTGATTGACCCATGCTTATAATCATATTGTAAGTGGTCTATGTCCATTCGAGATACCGGGGAAAAACTATTCTGGTAAAGGAAGATTATTAAAATGATGATGGCAAAATTGAGCACTGATAACCCTTCCTGAGTACATGTCAAAATGTCCATTGTGGACACAATGTTAGTCCGCCGAGCGGACTTTGGACATCCGGATCTGAGTTTGAGTATAGATTTACAAAAATTTTAGATTTTAAAGAATCTAAAGGGGATTATATAATACTGTTAGTAGAATTATATTCCCAATTAAATAACTTATTGCGATATAATAAATTCAACTAGAACAATATATATAGACATGTATTTATTTACGTTTTAAAATGAGTCATCAAAAAAAATGTCCAAAAACGACTCTTATTTTCTAATTATAAATAAAATTAAGCCCTTACAAGATTTAGAATCATTTATTTATGGTTCTATTACAATATAAAAACAAAACAGCACACTCGCAGGAACATTTGTTTATACCACTTAAGTTTGTTTACATTACGATAAGAAGGTAACGGCCACTTGAGATGTCGGCCGCGCGCGGCTCAAATTAAATTGTTTATATAAACATCTTTATATCGGAACCGGGTCGTGTTTTGTTTATAAAAACTTAAGCATGTGGGCTATGTAGTTAATTTATTGATTTATTGGGTTTAGATAACCGATTTTGAATATAAATTTCTCAAAATTGGCACCAAAACAAATCAAACAAAAAATAGGGTATCCTTAGAATTAAGATTTTACGAAAAGTGTGCTTATGAGTAGTATATTCAGTCATTATTTATTATTTACATTAGTGTAGCTATTCGTTTAAATGAAAAAAGACACATGTTTAGAAGGTAAATCAAGAAAATCTTATTCTTGAACTTATTAGAACAATTGCCCGATTGTTAACGTATTTTGATGGTCGAAATTTTCGTATTTTCGGTTAACCCACTACTATTTAGTTATTTTACATTAAAGTTCAATATATAATGATATTATAAAACATAAGGATTGCTTAGTTTTAATAAACTTTCTAGGACAGAAAAATAGGAATCGAACGCAACACCGTAAAATGACCGGGTCGAGGATCTCATGTGTTTTTTTTTATTTAAATGCAAAGAATATTCCCTCATTTGTGTATATAAGTAATTATTGTTTACTCATGCATGATTTTCTGGTGTTAAAAGGCAGTTGGAGCTTAATAACTGAAAGAAAGACACCAAGAAACACGCGCAGACTGGTGCGGGACCGGTACAAAAGTTCCCGCACTTTCAATTAATTTTTGTAAACAAAATTGTACCACAGACACTTATATGTGTATGTGGTAGGGCGGCCCTGTTCATATTAAAGCGATTGAAATTTATGTTTTGTACATCGAAGCCTTTTAAAATCGAAAATACCCCTGAGCGGCAGAGGTTTGCAATTTTTCAATTTTGTCCGCTGAGCGGACTTGCGACAGTATGGACGAAAGATACGATGTCCGCAGAGCGGACATTGGACCTAGGACAGGGTATCTTACTTTTGTGTTGCCGTGATATATGATAATATGATGCATGCGTTCACAGCAATGTCTACCGGCATCACATCGGCGAAATAATTGTCATTAAAATGTATTGTGCGAACCTGTGAAATACCTGAACCTGTGAAATAATAAAATAGGAATAAGTTTTATAAACATAAATACAGCGCCATCTAGTTTCCACGGTAAGCAATTTTCACTAGTGTGAAACTAGACAACAGTAATATATTTGTTTATTTTCTGTGTTAAACGTATTTACGGTTTAAAAGAAAGCACAAAGACCCCATGCAAATATTTAGGATCATCATAAATGTATGTACTCGTGTGGGGATTTTAAATTTACGAATAAATCGCCTTTCGGAAATTGGAGAAAACATAAGTAACCATTGACTATAAAGTTAGGTCAAGTTACATAATTTATAAAATATTTTTATCTGAAATGACAAGTTTTACTATTATTTTCATGACTACCTTTACCAGCTCCGACTAAAAGACCAGTTGGACCATTCAAGTTGTCTATCCAACCCGGCATAGGCTCCTTGTAAGCTGCCGTTACTGAAATCAAATATCGACATTTTAAACACATTTTATAGACAAAAAGAAAGAAAGTTACTTCACAGACAGTATTGTAATATGGGAGGAGTTTGGTGTATTATGATACCCACGTCAACTATATTTCTTTATTAGGAAACTTGTAAAAGATTATCTTAAGATTAAAAAAAAGATCTTGGGTCAACCCAATAAATTTTTGAAATTCTTTTTGGAATATCAATGACTGAAAACTTTGTGCCCGGTATGGTAATATGTTCGCCAGCTATTCCATTTGGGACGTTAACATAACGGCGAATTGAGGCTTAACAGCTGCTGCTTACACCTTTAGGCAGAAAGAGGCGTTATGTTATGTTGTAAAAAACTTAAATGTTAAAGTTCCTGTTATTTTGGACCATTGAGAATGAAAACGGTGCAATAGTATGTAAGATGAAATGCCTGCAAGTTGTCGCTACTCACCAATAGATGGCCGGGCTATAGCAATTGGAAACTTTCCTGTATACTGTGATACTAATTCTTCCGTTAATGATTTAGTATAAGCATAAGTATTAGGTTGCGGTTCAATTAATCTGAAAATAATCTAATTAAATAATCAATGCAAATTGGCGTTACGTAGCAATAAATACACAATTACTGTGAGAATTCCAGGAACTAAGCTAAACTTCGTGTTGCAGGTGTCCGTGGTTGTTATCAGTTGTTACCATCTGGTAATCCACTCAATCGTTAGCCCCCAATCCCATAAAAAAATAATTCAATTAAACGCAATAATGTGAGTACATGAATGTGGAGTGACTTATTAAATTTCCTAGCCAATAAGTACTATTACTACTACTACTAATAGTAGATACCACTGGAAGCTGATGATTTGTGCTTATCTTCGAGGGTTAGGGGAGTATGATAGGAAGGGACAAGGAAGGCGAGTGGGCCTCCAGATACTTCCCTCATAGAACGAAACGTGGTCATGGTGCACCGGTTGAGCTGAACTGAAATTAATTGTTAATAATACTGCAATATGACATTAGGCAAGACCCAATAAGAAAAGTTCTAAACTTACTTCGATTGTATAAGTTTTAATATACCATCATCCATCCATGCGACGCTATCGATAACATTCTGAGGCCGATGTTTGGCAGGATATAATTTTTCTTCTAATATAGCTACGTCACATTGGCAATATGAGGACTCATTACTCACTTCCGTAACTCGTAGTGGCTACAACATAAATGTACAAATTACCAAAACGTATACAGCACCGAGTCGTCATTTCCGTAATCGCTACTTAGGAACATTAAAGTGCTTTTAAATTAATTTATACTTAAATAAAAATATTTTTTGTTCGCAGATCAAATATAAAATGGCGACTCCTGGTAGCATAGCAGAGTACTATGCTGGGAAAACGTTGTTCATGACGGGCTCTACGGGTTTTATGGGCAAGGTCCTCGTGGAAAAACTGTTGAGATGCTGTCCCGATATTAAAAAAATATATCTTCTTATGCGACCAAAACAAGGGCACACCAGTAAAGAGAGACTAGATAATTTACTTGATTGTCGCGTAAGTGGCACCAAATAACATAACCACTACAAGATTCTCCTTCTCCTTTCCTGCACAAAGAGATATGACTTGTTGAAGACTGTAGCCAAATCATCAGGTTCCGCTCGTAGACAGCAAAAGGACACCAGATTGTTTAAGATTTAATTTTAATAAATCAATAATCTTTTTTTATGGAATATGAGGGCAAACGAGCAAACGTGCCACCTGATGGTAAGCAACCTGCGCCGCTCATGGACACCAGCAACATACACAGTGCTACCGTTGCGTTGCGGACCTTTAAGCGAGTAAGATAAGAAAGGATGGAGAAGGGGGGTGGGCCTCCGGGTACCTCTCTCACCGAATGAAACGCGGCCTGAGCCACTTCACGTCAATCTTCAGAGAGGTCATTGTATTTCACCGTTCGAGCCGGCCCATTCATGTAGCGAACTGCTTGGCTCTACCACTGTTAAAATATTTCTGTTAAAATATCACTTAAAATATTTTTGATGTTTTTCAGGTGTTTGATTATTTAAAGAAAGAGTATTCCGAACGTTTTGAGACGCTGCAAGTTGTACCTGGAGATATACTAACAAAGAACCTCGGAATATCTGATGAGGATAGGAAGACATTACAAGAAGAGACTCAGGTTATATTTCATTGTGCAGCTTGTGTCAGGTTTGTGGATACATTTTTGTTCATCGATAATTTAAAATAATCCTAGTTTATAAGCAATAGTGAAGTACCTAATATTGCTTTAGAGAATGGTGCCCCAATATTTATTCTCGAAGGTGTCATATGAGGAGACTGCGTATAGAAGTACATATGACCGAATGGATACTACCTCTCACATTATAAGTATCGTGACTCACTTCAGACTCGAGTCGAAATCCTGGCTTGAATCCGTAGATTTTGCAACTTGTGTGCGATCAATATCGATTACCTTTCGAGTACCTATTTGGAGCGGATTTATTTAAATTAGAATATTCTTTTTAGTCGAGTTCTGTTATTTGGCCAATCAATCTACCACGGTGGATTACCATGACCCAGTTGGTTGTACTATATACAAATGAAATATCATGTTCGTGTTGCAGATTCGACATGTCCATTAAGGACGCAGTGAAAATGAATTTACTTGGCACACAAATGGTATTGGAACTGGCAGAAAGTGTCAAAAATCTTCAGGTACGCGACAATATGTTTAATGGGTGGCTGTAACATAACTTCACGCCTTTTGTTACCCGAAGGTGTAGGCAGCGGCTGTTAAGCCTCGTCTCGCCGTTATGTTTACGTCCCAAATGGAATAGGTGGCGAACCTATTGCCATACCGGGCACAAAGTTTTCAGTCATTGATATTTATCACACATAACTTCCGGAAACAATTTCGAAAAGTCATTGGTGTGGACCAGTGTCAAGAATCGAACCTGGACCTCTGGATCAAAAACCGTGTGCTCGACCACTGAGCCACCGAGACTACTGTGTGTGTGGCTGTGATCTACAATAATTTTTACCAGAAGTCCGGAAAAGCAAACCTTTAATGAAAGCGCTATCCTTACGCGTTGGACGTTATCGTAGTTCGCTTTCCACCCATAGATTTGTTAAATTCATCCATATTTATTCATGTATACCCTAGGTTAATAATATAATAATAATAAATATTAATATCTTGTACACTGTAGATGTACCTGAAGATTTTTGACACTTTCTGCCAGTTCCAATACCATTTGTGTGCCAAGTAAATTCATTTTCACTGCGTCCTTAATGGACATGTCGAATCTGCAACACGAACATGATATTTCATTTGTATATAGTACAACCAACTGGGTCATGGTAATCCACCGTGGTAGATTGATTGGCCAAATAACAGAACTCGACTAAAAAGAATATTCTAATTTAAATAAATCCGCTCCAAATAGGTACTCGAAAGGTAATCGATATTGATCGCACACAAGTTGCAAAATCTACGGATTCAAGCCAGGATTTCGACTCGAGTCTGAAGTGAGTCACGATACTTATAATGTGAGAGGTAGTATCCATTCGGTCATATGTACTTCTATACGCAGTCTCCTCATATGACACCTTCGAGAATAAATATTGGGGCACCATTCTCTAAAGCAATATTAGGTACTTCACTATTGCTTATAAACTAGGATTATTTTAAATTATCGATGAACAAAAATGTATCCACAAACCTGACACAAGCTGCACAATGAAATATAACCTGAGTCTCTTCTTGTAATGTCTTCCTATCCTCATCAGATATTCCGAGGTTCTTTGTTAGTATATCTCCAGGTACAACTTGCAGCGTCTCAAAACGTTCGGAATACTCTTTCTTTAAATAATCAAACACCTGAAAAACATCAAAAATATTTTAAGTGATATTTTAACAGAAATATTTTAACAGTGGTAGAGCCAAGCAGTTCGCTACATGAATGGGCCGGCTCGAACGGTGAAATACAATGACCTCTCTGAAGATTGACGTGAAGTGGCTCAGGCCGCGTTTCATTCGGTGAGAGAGGTACCCGGAGGCCCACCCCCCTTCTCCATCCTTTCTTATCTTACTCGCTTAAAGGTCCGCAACGCAACGGTAGCACTGTGTATGTTGCTGGTGTCCATGAGCGGCGCAGGTTGCTTACCATCAGGTGGCACGTTTGCTCGTTTGCCCTCATATTCCATAAAAAAAGATTATTGATTTATTAAAATTAAATCTTAAACAATCTGGTGTCCTTTTGCTGTCTACGAGCGGAACCTGATGATTTGGCTACAGTCTTCAACAAGTCATATCTCTTTGTGCAGGAAAGGAGAAGGAGAATCTTGTAGTGGTTATGTTATTTGGTGCCACTTACGCGACAATCAAGTAAATTATCTAGTCTCTCTTTACTGGTGTGCCCTTGTTTTGGTCGCATAAGAAGATATATTTTTTTAATATCGGGACAGCATCTCAACAGTTTTTCCACGAGGACCTTGCCCATAAAACCCGTAGAGCCCGTCATGAACAACGTTTTCCCAGCATAGTACTCTGCTATGCTACCAGGAGTCGCCATTTTATATTTGATCTGCGAACAAAAAATATTTTTATTTAAGTATAAATTAATTTAAAAGCACTTTAATGTTCCTAAGTAGCGATTACGGAAATGACGACTCGGTGCTGTATACGTTTTGGTAATTTGTACATTTATGTTGTAGCCACTACGAGTTACGGAAGTGAGTAATGAGTCAATCGTTTGAAAGTTTGTTGAAGTGAAGTGATTTTGTGACTGGATTGGATGGACGCGTACTGATCACGTGCAGCCCTTAAGCGTCGCCGTTTGCAAGCCCATTCAGTTAAGATCTATAGAAATTTACTTTGACTCTAATCCAGTGATACAACTTAATAAGTTATCTAATAATATACACCAGCTTCATCCATTTCACTGCAATTAACGACGGTTTGAATCGTCAAGAAATCGTCAACTAAGAGTTTTTCTATACGCTTGGTTCCTAAAATTTTTAAATTTATTGGGGAGTAATAAAGTATGAAAAAAATATTTCAAGACGCCAAAAACGTTCGAATAAAAACTACCGCCAGCATCAGCTATATCCAAAACGTACCACGTGGTACCGCCTGATAAGATTCACGTATCGTGACTGCGTGTATGTGTCTATAATTTTACACATTTTTACGAATAAAAAAATACATAAAAAACATTTTGCATTTTGTTATGATCATTGAAAGATGATTGAATCATGATCCTTTAAATTTTTTCCAAAACTTGATGGAATAAAACAAACAAAATGGCCCAATGGATTGGATCAAAACTTTGTAGGGTTTCATTACCTGATTTCGACATTTGTAGAGCATCCCGCTTCTGAATCAAGAGGTCGCAGTTCCTGCCTTGCACCAATGCCATTTCGAAATTCTTTTCAGAAGTTAAGTCTGATAAATATAGATGACTGAAAACTTTATGACTAGTATTGCAATAACTCCATTTGGGACTGAGGCTTAACAGCAGCTGAATGCAGAGAGATATGAACTATCCTATCTTTTAAGTAGGACCAAACTATATGGACATTTGATAAAATCGGTTACGTAGTTTAGGCGTCCATCGCGACAAACAACGTGAAATAATATAAATGTTTATTATATATTTTTAATTTAAACAACCGTTTAATAAAATGAAACAACAATACTTACAGAACCGTTTAGTTGTGACACCAGTTATGCACTGACCGGGTAGTCCTATTGATATTTTGTGGTATACGACCTCGTTACTAATAACGAGGTCCTAAGACCCGGTACGCATTGTTACAACTTCATAAGTTCATTAAGGCATTTACTGATAACTAATGAAAAAATAAATTGAATTGTTCCAAAATTTTAATCAAACCCTACTTTATAATACAATGTAGACATTGTATTACAGGATAAATATTAATAAGCCACCATTTAAATATTAATAAGCTCTTTAATCAATTTAGTATATGTGTGTTGATTAAAGTAGAAATAATTTACCAAGGAGACTTATGATGGGAAGTTTATGAGTTTGAATATTGGTATATTTAGGTTAAGACTTATTATCAATACTGCCTGCCTGGTGCGCTCCGAATACAATATAATATAAATATATATATATATATATCATCATCATCATCATCATTAGCCCTTTTGAGGTCCACTGCAGGACATAGGCCTCCCCCATAGAGCGCCACAACTGCCGGTCCACTCAATCATGAGGGGATTTTGCCATAATCGCCACGCTTGGCAGGCGGGTTGGCGATCGCAGTAGGCTGTATTGTTTTAAGAGAGAATGCTGCTGCCCATTCTTCTAGCTTTTCCCTTAGTCGCCTTTTACGACACCCACGGGAAGAGATGGGGTGGCGGTATTCTAAGCCGGCGCCACACAGCAAAATATATTTTATTCTGACATATATATATATATATATATATATATATGTCAGAATAAAATATATTTTTTGCATCCGTTTTATAGCTAGCTATAAGCCACCAGCAGTTAAGACAACGTCGCAATAGAACTAAAACAACATAATTCCTAAATATCAATTAATTAATATGTTACCACTGTAAATAACTTGTCACCGCCCATGAACACCACGGTGTGTTGCCGTCCTTTAAGGGAATAGGAGGGGAAAGGAAGGAGAAATGGGATCGGGCCTCCGGATACCTCTCTCACTGAACACACAGCACGCAGTAGTGCGCTACCAACCCTGTAGCTCCTACTGATCCTCACGTAACAGCGTGTCAAAAATCACCCAGCTCAGCACCAGTTGCTTTTCTACGATGTGGCAAAGTGAAAAAATCTGATCCATGTGTCCTCTTCCATTCTTTCCCCGCATTCTTCAACACCTAAGACCGATAGACCTAATTCAGAAGTGAGCAGTGTGTGTGACTGTGAATAGCAATATCCAAATCGTCGTAAATTAATTTTAGAGATGCTATATGCTTATTAAACACAGTAACTGCTCGGTATTTTTTTTATACATACATACATACATAACTTCACGCCAAATCCCTTGCAGGGTGGGCAGAGAGAACAGAGCGCCATAAGGCACGATTCTTACACGCCTCACTCGCTTCGTTGACTTGCTTGTTCTCTTCGCTTTTTTATTAATTAATTTTTTTTATAATTTGTTGTTTTTTTGGAAATTATATTAAAGTACGAATTACATACTAATAAAATGATGAAATATGAATAATATTTTTCAGTCTTACCGACAGAATAATAAAAAATATGCACTATAAAACACGATACGATACGACACGATAAAATACGATAAATAGCTACATTTTCTAAAAATGATTCCTAACTAGAAAGATTTATCGCCCCCTGAAATCCCTATATACTAAATTTCATGAAAATCGTTGGAGCCGATTCCGAGATTCCAATTATATCTTCTATCTTTAAACGAGCAATTGGAATTTCATTCATTAATAACCTCCATACACCGTTCACATCCGACCACATTCTTCTCACCATTGATTCTGATTAATCTCAGCCTTCCTATGCCGGGAAGTGACTCGGTGGTCCATTGCTCGAGCACCCCGCTTCTGAATCAAGAGGTCGCGGGTTCGAATCCTGGCTCTCACCAATGACTTTTTGAATTTCATTTTGAAAGTTATCTATACTTATAATATCTTTCTTTTTTACCTTTTCCGCTTTATAATATTACTATAAAGCGGAAGAATTTGTTTGTTTGAATGCGCTAATCTCAGAAACCACCGGTCCGATTAGTCTTTCAGTGGTATATAGTCCATTTATCGAGGAAGACTTTAGGCTATATTATATTTTCAAATAAATTAGGGATCCATACTATAAGTTAATAATGTAACCCAAGGTGTAACAAAACGAACCGAAAAAAATGCTTACATCGCGAACGATGCGAAAACTATTGATTATTGAACAAAACAATGTAATACTTTTTTATAAGAACATAATTGTCTACAAAAAAGGTCGCGAAGCCATATGTCTAAATATTGTAGTTATCTCACAGTAAGCGTATTTTGAATATTTCAAAATAATTATAATGATGTCGTTTAAAAAATTGTTTATTTTGTACCTTGGTATTAACTCTACCCAAAATAAACTACTTAAATAAAAAGATAGATTCAATATCTCTCTAGAACATTTTGATTGATTCAATTCGGACATTTAACTCAAAAGATATAGCAAAATACAAAATGTAAGTATTCGTTTTTTAGGCAACTATGGAGTAACTCGTAATGATTTGTCCCGACTCGGGACTTTAGTGATCATACGAGGCAACAGCTAGCAGGTATTTTTTTTTTATAGAGGACTTTTTTCTTTTTGTGACATCATATCGCACAATAATATAATAAGAATGTAGAATTTTTAGTATCTAATCGTCTTTTAGGGTATTTTTGTTTTATTTTTTAATATTATCATCATCAGCCAATTGCAGTCCACTGCTGGACATAGGCCTCTCCCAATGTGCGCCACACCATCCGATTTTCTGCCTTCCTCATCCAGTATTTACCAGCAGCCTTTCTGCGGTCGTCTGACCAACGGGCTAGTGGGCGTCCTACGCTACGTTTACCAAGACGCGGTCTCCACTCTATGACCTTCTTACTCCATCTACCATCGGTCCTTCGGCAGACCTGACCAGCCCATTGCCACTTCAGCGAGCTTATTCTGCGAGCTATGTCGGTTACACTCGTTCTCTGGCGGATATATGAGTATATCCACCAGAGAACGAGTGTAACCGACACTCCTCCACTCCACCTCATTCCTGAGTTTATCTTTCAGAGATACCCTGAGCATAGCTCGCTCGCTGAGCGACTTTAAATTTGTGGACTAGCCCAACCGTGAGTGTCCACGTTTCGGCACCGTAGGTCATCGCCGGTAAGACGCACTGGTCAAAGACTTTGGTATTCAGACATTGCGGTATAGGCGAGCTGAAGACTCGACGCAGTTTGCCGAATGCAGCCCAACCCAGCTGAATCCTCCTGTCGGCCTCTTTCTCGAAGTTTCGTCTACCTAACTTCGACGTCTACCTAACGACTTCGAGAACTGACCCTTCGACGCTTATCGGTCCGGGCACGACATGTTCATTGACCATGACCTTGGTCTTGTTCAAGTTCATGCCCAAACCGACACGCCAGGAGGACTCGTCTAGGCTACGCAACATTCCGCTTAACTGTTCCAGCGACTCTGCTATTACAACGATGTCGTCGGCAAACCGAAGATGCGAGATGTACTCACCATTCACGTTGATACCCTGTCCAGTCCAATCCAGTGTCTTGAAGACGTCCTCCAGAGCGTTAGTGAAGAGTTTGGGAGATATGTCATCTCCCTGTCTTACACCTCGATTCAGCTCGATGGAGTTCGTCATCTGGTCCTGTATCTTGACAGCCATCGTAGCGGTGTCATACAAGCATCTCAACGCCTCGATATAACGCCAGTCAATCCGACATCGCTGCAATGCATCCAGAACTGCCCAAGTTTCGATTGAGTCGAAGGCTTTTTCGTAATCCACGAATGCCATACACAGCGGCTGATTGTACTCTTCGGTCTTCTGTACAATCTGCCGAACAGTATGGATGTGGTCCACGGTACTGAAGCCTTTTCGAAACTCCGGAGGCTGGAATTCGTCGAATATTACAGCGAGACGATTCGTGACGACCCTCGAGAACGACTTGTAGATATGGCTCAGGAGTGAGATTGGTCTGTAATTCTTCAGTAAGTTCTTATCACCTTTTTTGAAGAACAGCACCACCGCACTCCTGCTCCAAACCTGTGGTGTTATATCCTGGTGTATGACGGAATTAAAAAAACCCGCCAATTCCTTTAGGATGGGAGTCCCGCCGGATTTAAGAAGCTCCGTTGTAATTCCGTCATCACGGGTGCCTTGTTGTTCTGGAGTTGCCCGAGAGCCGTCCTAATCTCGCTTTCTGTGACATCTGTTCTCTGTGACATTTTTTAATAGTTATTAGGTAATGTGTGGTATATTTATGATATTTTCAAGATTTAATAAATTTTCAGTAAAGTAACAGTAATTGGTGGAAAATGTATAAAATATGGCGGTACGAAGTTCGCGCGGTCTGCTAGTAAAGAATAATACAAAATATTTAACTTATCAAAATAACAATACTTACAGAAATATAACAACGGTTTAGTTGCAGAAGAAGTGCCTCCTAACTGAGTTTTCGTGTGGTACATAACCTAATTATTAGCACTCGGTCTAACATATAAATGAGTATCGCCATTTTATACTTATGAATCCTCTAATTGTCTCGAATATTGGATAATGACCCGATTAAATTTAAATTACAGTTAATAGGTCTTGTTAATAAGTCTTGTTGCCGTTCTTATCGTTTAACATTACAACAATGTACTTTGGGCTAAGTATTCAGATCCAACAGATTATTTATTCAGGCGGACGAATGAGAATTAAAATATAAAAGACTTTGGACTCATATGATTTCACTGTCCATGGTAACATTGTTGCAGCTAACAGTGGGCCAATTACTGCATCAATTCTGACCTATTAGGGGAAGTTTCCAGGTAAATACATAAATTCATATTTTTTTGTGTCCGACGTTTCGGGCCGACAATACATACCTACGCGCTTGTCACTTTTTATGGGTCCTGAGATCATCTCCGTCAAAATGTTGTCTTTATAGCCTTTCGCTTCTGCACTCAACATCTGCTTGTTTATTCTCGCTTCATCCATAATTTCTACAATGGACCACAATGGACCAATGGAGCATGCATTCCTTACTTATACACTGACACCCATTTTCAATTCAATTTCAAAACTTCCTTCCTTACAACTTTGTTTTCAATGCAGACGGCGAGCGTCTTTCCTCAAAGTTTGCGCTCATTTCGGCCGCTTTTTTCTTACTTTGATGCAGACCCTACCACCATACTCCACACCATTCCCAACCCCAATAGTGATTTGAATATTGGCAATTGGTATGTATAATATCTTGGAATGAGAACTTAATTTGTTTTAGCTTGTTTGTTTCGATTAATGCAGCCTAATAGATGCAGCCAATCAATACCACTAACAAAAGTACCAACATCCTTTTTTAAATATCGCCCCATATTCACCCTTCCATTCCTATTAGAAGTACTTGAACGCCTTGTCCATGATCAATGAAATACATTCCTCAATTTCAATAAACTACTTAACCCACTTTAATCCGGTTTACGTCCTGGTCATAGTACCACCACAACCCTTGTTAATTTTACGGATATATTTTTTATGATAGAAACAACGATTATGATGATACAAACGAGCTTGCTGGTCATTTGATGGAAAGCGATCACCGCTGCCTATGGCGTCTGCAATACCAGAGGCATCACATTAGCTTTGCCTGCCTTTCAGATAGGAATAGGGTCGGTTCTGGAAGATTGGTCGGAACGGTCCGGAAATACCGGCGCCTTCTTCAACTGAAGAAGAAGAAACAGTGCGTGGTAAGAAGTGCTTGTTGAAACGCATAGTTGTCTATCACCAATCATTTAGTCAATGCGGATGGTTGCGGATGCGTTGGCGCGTCGAGCGAAAATCAGCTGGCGGTATTAATAAATATATATACTAGCTGACCCAGCGAACATTGTTTCGTCTCAAAAGCATTATATGAGTGAATAAAAGATTTTTTCTAAAATAAAAGTACGTAAGTAAGTAGTAAGTACTAAGTTACTTCTTATTACATCAGTTACCTACAAAAAAATCCCGTCAAAATCGGTTCAGCCATTACATAGATTATCCGGAACAAACAGAAAGACAAAAATTCTAAAATATGTTATTTTGGTGTATATACCAAATGGTATAAATATATATTATGTGAAGCGGTTATCTGAACATTACGAATAGGCAAACTGTTTGTTACTTTATTTATATATGTGTTTATTGATTGGTCACGAAATACTTGGAATCATTTTTAGAAACTAAAGAGCTTAACGGTTCTGCTGGTGGTGTCAATTGTAGTAATTTTACTTCGCCTCCGGCAAAACATAAAACAGTACCTACATGATAGGATCATTGTACTTCAACGCCTAACAATATTAACAAATTATTATCATTTCTCCAACTTTTATCGAACTGTTCGCACAGAAACCTATTGCCAGACCATAATGAAATGCTGCTCGTTCCAAATTCATTATGTCGTGTAGCTGTTTTTGTGTTTGATGTGCCCAAAATGGTTATAATATAAGAAAACAATTCTGACATAGCAATACGACTCTTCCTTGACCAATCTCTCGCTAGCACGCGAGATGCCTCTTCGCAAATTACATTGACTGCGACTACCATCGTCTTCTCCTCGGCATTATAATATCTAATTAGTATAAGCGAGAAAAGTTCTCGCGTACTTAGCAAAAAAAGTGCCACACTATCCCAAAAAATCAACAAAAAAAGACACTTAACGTATATTGTTACAATTTGTAATTGTAGTTATTTGACTAATGTCAACACAACTTTTTCTATTTTCCCATATAAACTCCTCACCATTTTCCTCCCCTTGGTGTCATTCATCCCAACTATCCATGTTGTCAAAAGTTTTGGCTCCTTCTAATTGTCTCAATTTGTCCAAATACTTGGTGATCTTTGCATTGCTCTTCCAGCTATCCTATCGATCCTGGTCACCAGGTTGCCAAGTTCAAAACATATATAATTATGAGACTCAAAGAAACGGGTGCGGCGTGTAAGAATCGTGCGGCGAAGAACTTTAGGGCGCTCTGTTCTCTCTGCCTACCACCCAAGGGATTTGGCGTGAAGCTATGTATATATTAACAGTTACATTTATTTGGGAATATGACAATTACCCGAACTAATAATCCAGCAGGAGGTCACGGGGAAATCAGTCAATAGGTGAAAACCGAAGATATAAAGTATTGGACAAAATATTGAGTATGATATTAATATCTCGTAGACTAATCCATTTAATCCATAGAATTTTTATGCGGCAGATGGATTCATTATAAATATCCTCGGAGATAAATGAAAAACTTTCATATATTTGTTACCTAACAAATTTATTATCAAATATTGTACACCATTAAAAGAAATTCCAATAACGACTAGGATACAATAGAAAGGAACGCTAAAAACAAATTAAAAATATTAATTTTGGATCGAAAATAATATATTTAACATAATATAACTTTACGCCTTTGTTACCCGAAGGTGTAGGCAGCGGCGGTCAAGCCTCGTCTCGCCGTCATGCTAAGGTCCCAAATGGAATAGGTTGCGAACCTATTGCCATACCGGGCACAAAGTTTTCAGTCATCGATATTTATCACACATAACTTTTCACACAAAACAATTTCGAAAAGTCATTGGTGTGAGCCAGAATCAGGAATCGAACCCGGACCTCTGGATCAGAAGCCGTGTGCTCGACCACAGGGCTACGGAGACTACTTAAAATAATATATTTACATTGCATTATCTGAATCAATAGGTGATTTACAAATTTCTTACAATGACAGTGTTGGACAGTGACAAGAAGCATAATATATTGTGAATGAATAGATACATAAGTAAGTATATTTACAATATGATTTACTAATATATCATAAAATATATTTATGATATATTATTAGCTACATATAAGAATTAACAAAAAGTTCTCCTCTAGTCATATTAGATTGGTATTACACTTATAAACTAAATACCCGCAAAAATACATAGTAATAAATTAGATAGATTATTAGCAATCCCAGCATACTCTGCACTGTTTTGTCCAAGTAAAACAATCTGTGGGTAAAAAGAAATCGAAATATTAGAATCTCTTACAACAACCACCGTTTAAAAGCAAATTTAAATTTATTAACTATTGACAAAACATCATTCCTGGGGCGTGTATTACCAGTATTATAAAAAAGCACCTATTTTAAAATTACAAAATATAGTTTTATCAATGTTTTATTATTTAACAATAGGAAAGGCGCAGCAATCAGGTTATAATATAATGTTTGAACTATCGTAAAGGCGTAACAAAGTCAGTCTATACAAAACTTACTGTGTCTGAAGTCGCCTCGCTTGTGGAAGAGTGGAGGGATCCTCTTTGACGCAATACTCTCTGGCGCCCTTGATGTAGTTCCTAATGTACATACTCCAGTTTATTTCCTGTGGAAAATTATAAATGTCTGAAGAAATGATCATTTATTAAAAAAAATCAAAGTAATTGGTAAAATAACCGACTGCAGAATCGAGATCGGCGGGTTCGATCCCCACCCTAAGTAAAAATATTTATGACATGTCTGAATGTTTGTATGGCGTCAGGTTGTTTTTCTATGGTATAGTAAGTACATATGTATGCATTAATATCCCGTGTCTAGTTTCCATAACATAAGCATTTAATGGAACTAGAGGGCGCTGTGTGCATTGTGTATAAGATTAAGATTATTAAGTAAAATTTCATAATCCAGTGCAGTGTTCGTCCGTCTGATGGTCTGTCACCAGTCTGCTTCTCATGAATAAAATGTATTTGTAATACCTGTCCCCGGTACCTTTCGACACATGATCTCAGTTAGGGGGAAAAGACTAAAAGCGGATGCAAATTAGGAGGGGCCTATGTCAAGTGGTACAGTCTTGCAGTTCGCTGCATGAACTGCTCGGTGAAGTGGCTCGTGTCGCGTTTCGATGGGTGACAGAGGTATCCGGAGGCCCGATACTCTGTTCTCTTCTTTTCCCGTCCGACTCCCTTAAAGGACGGCTACGCACCACGGTGTCCATGGGCAGTGATAAGTTACTTACCATTAGGTGACCCACTTGCCCATTTGCTCTCCTATCCCATAAAAATATGTCCAGCAGTTGACAGTGATAGGCTGGCTGAATGATTAAAAGATGAAAACCATACCATACAATAAGCGTGCCTAATACAAACAGGTTAGCAGAGAATACTGAAAAAGTTTTCTTACTTCTACATCTGTATAAAAAACGTCATTGTCTTTGCTTGATATCTGATGTTTGAGGGCCACGAAGTTGTCATTGGTAAAATGCCACTCCTTGGTTGTATAGTACTGAAGCACTTGCAAACCGTAGTTTATACGTTTCTGTAGTTTTATCATACTGAAAGAAATACGGAAAACGTGATATTAAGATTAATCATAAGATTTGACGAAATTCAATATCTAATTTTACTTCTGAAACAACTTTTATAAGTTTATAGGTTAGCATAAATTTTATACCGTGCTTCGTCCCTATTAGTCGTGGTATAAATGTACTATCTAACAATATCAGGTCTCTTCAAATCTGATCTGTAGTTCGTGAAATTAGCGTGATCAAATAAACAAAATCCACATCTTTTTAATGTTACCATGGAAAAGTTAATTGCAACCAGATTCGAGTATAGCGACATAATATTTGATGATCCTCAGCTGTTATTTAAACTTTGGACGGTTCATCAAACTCTGGACAAAAATAAGTTTACGAATCAGAGTTCTCTGCTATAATGCAATGCATGGTCAAGGTGGTCCAGTTATATTAAATTCAGGCTAGTGCTGTTAATATAATGTTTAAGTGTTGCATTCGATACAGATGCCTACCAAAAGGTAATTAGTTTGACCAATTTGACAACAAATCTGCAAAACTGGGGTTTCATATTTACTAAAGATTGCCAATTTCTTATTAGAAGGTTTTACTTGATTTTGTCAACAAGTATAGGAGATACTGGGAAGAGAATGTGCACGGGAGTTAGTTAAGTTGATTCCTATGCCTGCTCTATCACCAGACAACCTTTTTTATGTGCTTGATATAGAAATTAATGGAAATTTATCGTAATTAATGTTTGCCAGATCTAAGTAAATCGTGAAATCCCATTGCATTCTATCCAATGTTGTATTGTTAATATTAAAAAAATATCATTTACTCACAATGTCTTCTTCCCCATCAGAAAAAGAATTAAGTCCACGAAGTAAGCTGGTAAAATGTGTGTGAAGAACAAAGCAAGTTGATGATGAATCCATGAACTCTTTGGAGAACCACCAGGATACCAGAGGCATACAGAAAATGGGAACTCTTGGACGTGAACACGGCCTGGAATAGGATAGTCATTTAATGTCGCTGTAATGGCTGACGAGTAATGACACCCGCTGTAATGGGTGACGAGTAATGAAACATTTAAAAAAAGAGAATTTTCGAGTTGAGAATGGTAAAGAGAGAAATAAATAGAAGATTTTGTACAGGCTCTAAAATATGTTTCTAGTAAAGCCTAACTTATAAAAAATATCCAATTTGCAATGTAATATTATTTAATGAATGTGAGACACAGCGATCACGATTAACTTACCCATGTCCAAAGCCTCCCCCCACGTTATAGGATTTTGTCCTGATTGTGTGATATTGTAAACTTTGATATCATTAGGCCTGTAAAATAAATAGCAGCCAATTTAATTTTGATAAAAGCAAAAATTCAAAGTAAAATTTTAGTCCTCAAAGTTTTTCTCGGTGTATGGCAGTAGGTTCTGCAAAACATTTAGGACAAAAGAATGTGCGATTCCAAGCTTAACAGTTGCTGATAACACCTTCGGTAAGAAAAAGACGTAAAGTTGTTAAAGAAAAGAAATTTTTAGAGAGTTTATTCTGACCTGTACTTGTAGTAAACTGCGTTGTAACTGCGTCATGAACTAGCGATATCGGAGGAAAAAGAATTTAATTTCATGCCATCGCCTTCATTTTCTACCTAAGGGTGTAGGCAGCGGCTATTCAGCCTCGACTCGCTGTTATTTTTATGCCCCAAATGGAATAGGTTGCAAACCTATTGCCATATACCGGGCATAAATTTGTCAGCCATAGATATTTATCATACACTAACTACTTCCGAAGAGAATTTCGGAAAGCCATTGGTGTGAGCCAGAATTCGAACCCTTGATTCAGTAGCGAGTTGCTTGACCACTGTACCAACGAGACTATTAGATTTTAATTTTTGATCAATTTAAAATTTTAATATCTGTCTTTCTTTTCTTTTTTTTATATCTGCATTTTAATAGTTAGTAGATACTCGCTACACAAAAAATACTGACAATTCTTTTAGATGGTTTTGCAACTATCGGTAATCGGTCAAACTTAAAATTCGTCAGGAATGCAATAGCATGGGGAACTTATTGAAATTATGTTATCAAAATTAAGGATTGATAACTCACTTTTCTGTTGCCGTGATATATGATAATATGATGCAGGCGTTGACAGCGATGTCTACCGGCACCACATCAGCTAGATAGCCGTCATTACAATGCATCGTACGTATAACACCTGAGATGATAAAATTGTATTAAGTTTATTAATTTACATACAGCGCCATCTAGTGTCAATGTTGCGTAACTACTTTTGGTCCTAATCAACAGTCGATAGATTATATTTAAGTTCGTTTTGATTTGAATTTTATCTACATTGCAATCATTACGAATAAATCTGCTTCCGGAAATTATAGGAGAAATAATACAAATTTACGAAATATTTTCACCTGGACCTGCACTTTGTTATTATTTTTATTAGTTTAACAAAAAATGTCGTATCTACCTTTACCAGCTCCCACCAACAGACCAGTTGGACCATTCAAGTTGTCCACCCAACCCGGCATAGGCTCCTTGTAAGCAGCCGTTACTGAAATCAAATATCGTCTTT
The DNA here is from genome assembly GCA_905147225.2 of Euproctis similis. Lineage (NCBI taxonomy): Eukaryota > Metazoa > Arthropoda > Insecta > Lepidoptera > Erebidae > Euproctis > Euproctis similis. The sequence continues at coordinate 16,663,762 of LR990106.1, forward strand.
GTATTTACATAATATTTAACACTATATTTATTCCATTTGGGACGTAAATATAACGGCGAGTCGAATCTTAACAGCCACTGACTACACCTTCGGGTACAAAAGCCGTAAAAATATTATGTTATCTTATTCTACTTTTATATAAAAATATAAGCTACCTACAAGTATATATTTTTTAGGAATTGTTTTTAAGTGTAAGTCTTGACACAAATGGAATTCCGATTCCTACAAGGTAATGAGTTTACTGTTTACGCTACTCACCGATAGATGGCCGTGCGATTGCAATAGGAAACTTTCCTGCGTGTTGTGATACTAAATCTTCAGTCAGCGATTTTGTGTAAGCGTATGTGTTAGGTTGTGGTTCTATTAATCTGAAAAATAAAAATATAAATAAAAAAATGTAAAAACTAATACTTGGAAAATTGAAGTTGTCCAGTCGTCACCAAATGCGCAAATGCTCGTAGCATTCCGAAAATAGAGATTGCTTAGTGAAAATAGACACCCTCAAGTAGGAACATTAAGTCATGTCTGGAATTTCCTCATATAGGTAGCACAAATTCTCAGTTCTGGGCTAGGAAAAATATAAATGGAACTGAATAAGTAACTAAATCTAATAAATAATTAAAACATTTTATACTCACTTTGATTGTATATGTTTTAATAAATCATCATCCATCCATGCAACGCTTTCCACCACATTCTGTGGCCGGTGTTTGGCAGGATATAACTTCTCCTCCAATACAGGTAGTTCACAGCGGCAATATGAGGTAGACACGTGAATAAAGGCCTGAAAAAAGAAGACAAATTGTAAATCAATCTTATTATTATAAAGTTAACTGTGAAATATCACGACCTCTCAGAATATCGACGTAAACTGGCTCATATCGCATTTCTCTCGGTGAGAGAGGTATCTGGAGTCCCGCACCCTTCCCCTTCACATCGCACTTCTGACCCCTTTCCTATCCCAATTTTAAGATTGGTAACGCCGCTGTACCACTCTCTGTGTTGCAGGTGTCCATGGGCGGCATTAGTTGCTCACCATCTGGTGGAACGCCTACTTGCTTGCCCTCTATCTCATAGAAATTTGAATATTTTTTTATTTATACAGCCTATTTATCAGCAAATGCTTGTAGCATAGCTCCACATTTACCGTATATGGAATATAAATAATCACAATAGGTTTGTGCTCGGTTCTGGACCTTCTAAAGTGATTCCCTCTTTCTAAATCAACTAACTTATCAAGACCACACATTATTTCCCCTCGGGTATACAACTATAGATGTTTCTTAAGCTGTTATCGCGCTGAAACAAAATCATATTGAGATCAAAATAAAATTTTGATATGAACAAATTAGTAGGTGGAAACTCAACTACGATCACTCGCAGAGAGTGCTACTAAGCTTTACCGTACATCATAAGTACCCAAAATGCACCGTCAATTGCGTAGTACCTACCTGAAGGTTTTTGACACCTTCTGCCAGCTCCAAAACCATTTGTGTGCCAACTATATTCAATTTGACTGCGTCCTTGATGAACATGTCAAATCTGTAACACAACAATGACATTTTATTTGCAGATAATATTATTACCAGTGTGCGCCAGTAGATTTTGGATTGTATAGCATGATTTGTTGAGCGTTTGAAATCAATGAAGCGTTACGCATGTAGATTTTAGTGTAAACAGTGTATTTACATTTTTTAACTGTGGTAAGGACTGGCCATGGAATACAGGGGGTACCTACCAATGGAAAAATACCTTTACAAATATTTTATAAACGTTAATATTCAAAGTAATAAAGATAACTATGCGAGTCGAGGCTTAACAGCCACTGCCTATACCTGCGGGCAGAAAAAGGCTTGAAGCTATGTTATAACTATGCATAAATCGTCTATTTGTTGGTCGATCCGAACTTAGATGTATTGCACCATATATCTACAATTTGAAACTAGTCTGAAGTTTATTCGATTACGTGCTCTAATGCCAAATTAATGAACCAATGCATAATAAAAAAATGAGAACTCATAACCGTAATTTCACGCTCACAATACTCGCAGGTAAAGAGCAGCCAGCTTTAGTTTTTTGGTCTCAAATGTCAGGTATTGCAATACATCGGGCTTATTTATCATTCATCACTTTCTGAAAATCATTGATGTGAGCCAAGATTTGAATTAGAAGCTAGAATGTAGTCTCATCATCATATATATTACTAGATTGTAATGGAATAACCGTCGGAGTTCGAATAGCTATAACGCTATCTTCAAAAATATAGTGAATAGATACATAATATGCATGCTTTACTAGCAATCACCGCACTGGTCTGTACAAGATAAAACAGGCGACATCGGGTGTCGTGAAATATACCGGGAGAGATAGGGTGGCACTATTTTAAAGCGACTTCATACATACATAAATTAACGCTAAGACCTTTGCGGGGTTGGCAGAGAGAATAGAGCGCTATAAAGCACAATTCTTACACACTTCACTAATTTCTTTCACTTTCCTAACTCTTGTCATACAGGCTCGTCGGTTTTTAAAACTCATGTCAACACATACAAATACGAATAAAACAATGTGTTGTTTATACAATTAAAAAAACAACATATAGCATTCTGTATTAACGATGTAACAGCAATTATAAGTGAAGGTAATGAATGACAGCATTCGCAACCAGCAACATTCGGTTGGTGATGAAGTAATCTTATCAATTGGAAGAACGGCTAACTACCTGACACCCGAATAAAGTAAAATCGAGTTATATTCTTTGTAAACTTGAAACATTATAAAATAAAGAAAAACCAAATGAGTTTTTTGTGGTCATAAAACCAGGTATAAAACAGGTCATGATTACGTATCCCTCAGGGAGAAATTAAATGTTTGCCTTGGCTGCACGAAACCCACGAACCTGACACAAGCTGCGCAGTGAAATATAATTTGAGCCTCATCTTGTAATGTCTTCCTGTCCTGTTCAGATATTCCAAGGTCCTTCGTAAGTATATCTCCAGGCACAACCTGTAGCTTCTCAAAACGGTCCGAATGCTCTTTCTTTAAATAATCAAACACCTGCAAAATACCCACTTATTATTAGTAAATATACTCATCGCATTATGTAGACCATTCAATGAAAAAGTTCAAGTCATTATCGCCACTACCCAATTTAATATACGAGATATAGAGTAATATAAAATCAATTTCATCAAGGCCCCAAGTATTTTCTGTAGTTTACAACTACCCAAACGACTGTTTCTTCCTTGTACTTGGTACACAATTTATTGAACCCAGTGGAAATAAATAATAATAATTAAACTATACCTATGTATTGAAACTAAAAAAAGTTTAGATCATCTGGATTTCTTCTACTCCCTTCTTCGAACGATACTATTTGATTAGTTCAAAGTCTTCAATAAGTAGAATTACAGGAATAGAATAGCTTGCTAAGAGAGAGGCGCTCATTATAGATAGAATATAAATTATTATTTGCAAAAGAGATATGTAGAGGATACAGTTGAATCTTTCGGTTGTTATAAATTATTTGGCGCTACTTACGCGAAAAGCAAGTAAGTTATCTAATCTCTCTTTACTGGTGTGTCCTTGTTTTGGTCGCATAAGCAGATATATTTTCTTAATATCTGGACAGCATCTCAGAAGTTTCTCCACGAGGACCTTGCCCATAAATCCTGTAGATCCGGTGATGAATAACGTTTTGCCAGCATAGTATTCTGCTATAGTACCAGGCGACGCCATTATATATTTTTACCTAATAACAAAAATATTTTATCTAATTAGTAGTTTCTGCGCACTTACCACTATTTGTATTAATTTTTAAGCCAGAATCATTGTCAGGGCCTAATGATTTAGCACGTGGACTTTAATTCTCGGGTTATGATTTAGTACATTTTAATGATGAATAATAACGATGACCAAACAAACTGAACCCGATTATGCACCTGAGAAAAATGCTTGATCTGTAAGTTGCTAGTTGTCACAACGACTCAACGGTAACGTGCCTCCATTTTGTCCAGAAAGCTATCATAAAAGAAATCACAAGAAAAAATATTCCTTAAGAAACATTAGGTAAATAGTTTACTAGAAAACTTTCAAGCTAAACACACTAGCGTAGAGATAGGTACGTCACATCACTCTACCAACTGGCTACCCAAGAAGTAGGGTTCTGAATTGGCGATTACAAAATGATGGCCTAGTGTGTCCCTAATAAGTTCCAAATTCAATCTTATTAGGCCACTGGCAGCGTAGGCGGCAGCCCATCCGACTTAAATCATTACATAGTTTAAAAGAAAGTCAATTTCCGCTGTCTGCCCCCTTTTAATCTTAGATATTTTAAACCATGTTTTATTAAATGGGTCGGTTTGTATGTATAATTCATGTATAATATAGCAAAGAACAAAGCGGAACAAAGTTCGCCAGGTCTGCCAGTTTTAGTATCATTTAACCCTTATCATAGCAAGATTTCTTTTTCGAAAAAAGCACAAAAAAGTTATACAGGTAGCTTCAATGGACTATAAAACACAAAAAAAAATACATAAAAAAATCATTATGTGAAAATATTGGAAAAACATGATGTATACAATTCTATACTATCCTTGGGGACAGTAAAACTTACTATCAAAATGAATCTTTTTTTTTTTTCCAAAAAATAATTAAAGATTCGTAATTCTGCAACCCTATAGCTTGTGGTGGTCTGCAAAAACAACTTCGATTCCGCTAACAATAAAAATAAATCATAGATTTTGTGCAGATATTATTTGTCTGGCCAGGTTTGTAGTACATACTTGCACTTATATCGGTATTTGTGGCCATGTTTGTCATATGGGACTAGTCGTTCAGAGACCGTTTTATTTCAAAGCGACAATGGTGTTCAAATCAAAATATATAAGAACAACTATTTAGGCGAGTGTATTTTATAAATGATATACTTATTGAGGAGTACAAACATAAAAATAAAATAAAACTTATCTGACATAAATATGAGCGGCACATTCGACTCTTTTTCAGAACTGACATAAAATTATGACAGTTAGACTAGTATTTTTATTTAAAAAGTATAAATAATTGTCTAATAAAGTCACGTGTTTCATTAAAGGTTAAATATTGTTTTATACAATCTGATAGCCATTACCCCAAAGATCTTCATCTACTTCCTTACAAATCACTTCCCAGCATCTTCTTTTACTTTCCTTTATCACGATAACAAGCCGTTTCTTCGAAATCTTATATTCTTCGTTTCTATGATCTTCAATACCTCGCTTTCGCGATCTGAGTGCTCGCCTTCGAAGACGCAAGCATTCTTTCCGTAGTAGGGCAATTTCAGTAGTCCACCAGTATACTGGTTTCCTCCAAGACCCTGACGTGCGGCGTGGCATAGTAGCATCGCAGCCTGCAACGATCGCATCCATTGTACGTCCAACGATTATCTCCACATTTTCACGTGTTTCTGCAGAAATACTGGAAAAAGTACTTATTTTGTCTGACACCGCTTTGGAAAAGGCTTTCTCATCCAGGGCACTCACTCTCCACCCCGTTAGTTTTCTTTGGTGTTTTGAAGCTATTACAGGTTTGTCATGGAGATTCCGTATGGTGTATGAGATGTATTGATGGTCACTTGCCGTATATTCCTCCAGGACAGCCCAGTCGGAGATAGCCCCTGCCATTCTTTGGCTAGCAAACGTTAGGTCTATTATAGATCCACGTGTTCCGGTTCTGCGAAAAGTAGGTGTATTTCCTTTGTTCATAAGAACCAAGTCAAGACCAGCCATCATATCCATCAACTCACTCCCTCGTGTGTCAGTCCACTGCATTCCCCAGTCTACAGACTTTGCATTAAAACTATTTCGCCATCTACATTCCGAATGAGGTTTTCGAGTTCATTAACCCGACTTCTGAATTCTGCTATAGACTCGTTGGGGGTGAAATAGCAGGAGATAAAAGTTATCGCGGGTGTAATAGCCCATACTATGCCGTTACCACTTCCACTGTCGATAATACTGAGGCGACTCCGATCCGGGATCCAAATAGCTGCAGTTTCCGAAGAATCACGCAACCAATCCGGGCCAGATATTGAGTGATACTGTTCTGATACTAGCACAATAATAGCCCCGTATTCACGATTCCAAGCTACCAGCAGGTCAAGCGCTGCCCTACACCGTTGCATATTTATCTGAAGCACCTTAGCCATTATTTTTATACATTTTTTGATAAGACGTACATCGTTTCGAACCTGTTACATGATCGGAGATTCGCCCATCCGTTGCTATGAAGCAATGATAGCAGTGTGGCGGCCTGGTGCAGGTCTTCGCCTGGTGATTTTTTCCTCCACAGCGCCAGCAGCAGTCACTCCGGTCCTCCCCTCTGCAAGACCCAGCAGAATGTCCAAGTCCCTGGCAGCGGTAACATCGGTCCATTCTGTCCCAGCGTCGTATCCGACATATTAACCACCCAATTTTCAGCTTCCCGAGCGTTTCAAGAGCTGCCGCAATCTCTTCCTTGGTCTCAATAAAGGCGCGAACGGCTCCCCATTTATTAGGTTTAGTGATTGACACTTTCAATACATCCATATCTATTTCGATGTTCTGTTTTAGGGCCGCTTTGACTTCTTCCACCGTTGTAGCAGTGTCCATGTCATTTATAACTACTGTAGTAGTCGGGATAAGATGGCGCACTTCGATTTTACATCCAGCAGCTTCGGTAATCTTTGTGTTGAAAGCTGCTTGATCCTTAACAGATCCTACTAACTCTATTAGGAGACCACCTTTCTTGGCAATTCTAAGCGCTTTTACTTCTACATCTAGATCTTCCGCCTTAAGTTTAGAACGCAAGGTATTCAGGACTTCTGCACAGGATTTACCTTCTTCTGGTTTAATCAGTACAGCTTCTGATCTTTGCCGTCCTTTGCGTTTTCGTACGTTACTGGTTTCTGTCACAGTTTGTTTAATGTCTCCTAATCCTGCTTCAGGCTGCGCCATTGCTCCCGCTTGAGCTCTCTTCTTTTTCTTGCTTTTTCGACTCATCACTATTTCAAATGGATCTTCCTCCGTGTTTTTTGCTATTTTTGTCTCCGGCGTTAGTATAGCTGTAGCTTTATTGTATTTTGAGTTCTCTAAAGACGGTGAAATACGTGGTTTTTTCTTAGAATTAAGCAAAGAGCAGTTACTGCTCGAGCCAAATACCACGTACTCCTCAGGACCCATCGGGGGACTAAGCGCCTGTCTTTTCATATTTTGACTCCTAACTGGAGTTTCTCTGGCTTCTTTGGTCTCTGAAACTTGTTCTTTAATTTGAAGCATCAGACATTCACGCTCCTTTGTTTGTTCGGAAGTCAGCTTCCTTTGAGCAATCTTCCACATTTTCCGGTGGGTTAGAGATTGTAATAGCAGTGTATATGCCTCTCGAACTCCCCTTGCAACCTCTGTAGCTACAGTTCGTTTCAACTTTATTGTCTCGATAGTATTTTTTAATATTTCTTGGAGCTCTTCGAGATTATTATCCTCATATTCTATAGCAACATCACGATCCACTAACAGGCCTGCCGATACTTTGTCCATAGAAGATGCCACCTCAGTTAAATCTATTGTATCCTTTTCAGGCTCCGTAGGTGTTCCTAGTCCTTCCTTACTTCGAAAATCCTTCCCTGTTTTATGATTTAAAGTTAAAAATTTTTTCATAGTGTTCCCACGAGTATGCCAGAAATAAAAGTCCACCCCCACAGAGCTGGCAGTGCAAAGGTAAGGTGACTTTATAAATACAATGGAGTTGCACCAGGTGCTCCAAGGGAATCGTTTGAGACAGCTTCTTACGCCCAGCTGCCACTCAGCTCTCAGCACGATATCTTTACACTTTAGCTTGGGCATGGTTTGAGGAGTTTCACCATCCTCTAAGCCCGCCCACAGTTAGTAAAGGATCACTCGTCATCAGGAATTTATAAAAGATTTTCTTTAAATTCTTATTGATACGTGGACAAAGCTGTCTGCTGAAGATAGGTAGCTTGAGGTCATAGACCTCTCCCTTAGTCGCCTTCTACGACACCCACGGGAAGGAATGGGGAGGCACTATTCTATTCGGCGGTGCCACACGCCAAGAAAAAAAAAAAAAATATTGTTTTATAGTGATTGTATATTTTTGTAAAGTTGAATGTATGTATAGTATACTATACAAAATCAGGATAAGGGTAAGAAATTATGGAAACATATTTATCGACCTGACAAGAAAGTATAGCCATATATTATCAAAATAGGTCAGTAGTCAGTGTAGTAGTAGGGAGGGATATATCATGCACACCAGTTCTTACGTCAGTAACCTTTTAATTTATTTAGTCAGTAATTGCACCTTGTTATGACCAAATTATCAGATTTTTAATAGAAGACGAGTCTCGAAGGTCCAGTGGTCGAGCACACGGCTTTTGATCCAGAGGTCCGGGTTCGAATGCTGACACTGGCGCACACCAATCACTTTTCGAAATTGTTTTCAGAAGTTAAGTGTGATAAATATCGATGACCGAAAACTTTGTGCCCGGTATGGCAATAGGTTCGCCATTTGGGACGTAAACATAACAGCGAAACGAGGCTTATCAGCCGCTGCCTACATCTTCGGGTAACAAAGGCGTGAAGTTATGTTATGTTATGTTTAATAGAAGAAGGTAAGGTCATCAGCTATAAAAATCAACTAGCGTGTATGCCAAAATTTATGAACATTAAACAATAGTCTGTCTAAAGAATACTTGTGGTGGCACTAGGTTATTTCAAAATTTTTTTTACGCGAGGAAGTGCTTTATGCACATCCCCCGCCTGGGAACGGCAGGGGGTAGTGTGGGACTCCCAAAACAGTAAACTGCAATCCAATCCTAGGGTTACCCACTAAAACCTCGCGGCGGCCTTTCTCCGGCGTTGGGGTGGCCCAGGACAGTACATCAGCCCTCTGGTCCACCCTGCCATCGCCTCCCCCACTCTGTCGTGAGAGGGTG